>CM026079.1:7965973-8565973 GCA_014839685.1 Anableps anableps
ATACTTCAGTCCAGAGGAATGTGTAACTGAGTTGGTGAATTAAAAATGTACAAGATGTTAATGCCTCTGAGCATTAAAAATACAAACTATTTACAGTTAGTGACAATAGAAAAATGGTACCATTAAACAGATACTAGCATGGATATAAACGCTTACTGATTTTGTTGGGAGCAATGATGGTTATAGAGTTTAACAGCTGCTGGGAGGAAAGATCTCCTATAATGCTCCTTTGTGCACCTAGGATGCAGCAGTCTGTCACTGAAGGAGCTCTCCAGCTCAGCAACAGCTTCATGCATGGGGTGGGAGACACTGTCCATCAGTCCGTCTTTGTCCATCATCAATTCTGCACCAGAAAAAGCCAAACATGGTAAATCCCGATGTAAATTATGGCTGAAAATATTGATTATGAACTTATGAAAGAAGTCTGTCACCGATGCACATCACATCACAATCCCACCATTCCTAACTCTGACTACACAGCCAAAAAGACTTCCCTACAGAAATTGCAGTCAATGCTCTGCAAAAGTCCGTTTTGCTAGTAGTTATACTTTCTTTTTATTAGCTTCTTTTGTATTGCTATGTTATTATCTTGTAACAATACTGTCAGCTCCCAATACTGAATAAATACTAAAATTGATCTATAGACTGTGGCATCCATTATTACTTCCGTAAACAGTACGTTGCTGTATGATGTCAATGTTCTTCTTCTGTGCATGTGGGTTGCTTTGAGGATGTAAACCGTTCACACAGAAGTCTCATTGCACTTGGGTTAAATTAGTAGTATGAATGTTGAAGCCAAAAAGAAAAAATCAGAATTGAGCATCAAGACCTGTTGTATGAATGTAGCTTTAGATGAGGGGCAGTTACATTCTCTACCTAGGGCTAGGTTGGTTTGGATTTCCCTTAAATACAAGAAATCATCATTTGAAACCTGCATTTTGTATTTACTCAGGTTATCCATCCATGTCTGAACCTGCTTGTCATTGCAGGGTCATGGCAGGGTTAATGCCTCCAGTGGTCATTGAGCAAGAGGTGGGTTACACCCTGGACAGATTGCCAGTCTGTTACAGGGCAACACATAGACACACAGGACAACCATGCACACACATGTACGATGAAATTAGAGAGCCCAATTTATTGTTTTTGGACTGTGGGAGGAAGCCGGAGTACCCAGAGAGAAACCACGCATGCACAGGGAGAACAAACAAACTCCATGCAGAATGACCCCAGGGAACCCGGGACCTTCTTGCAAGGCAACAGTGCTACCATCTTTCTTTGATTTTATTATTTTTTATGGTTACCTGACCTGATCCATTTAAGAGTGACAAAATAGCAGAATCAGGAAGAAATCAGTAATAGGGAAAGTACTTTTTTATGGCACTACAACAATACATTAGATATAAAAAAAATATGGCTTAACAACAATATTGTGAAATGGGAACAAAAAGCTTGTCAAACATAATTTGAATAATTAGCAAGCAGTTTTTGCAGTGGAATATCTTGGCTGATGTGTAAATGAATGTGTTGGCTTACACTTGCACTTCTGTTACAGACCGTGACAGACTGAAGTTGTTGGAAAGCCCAAAAATCACACCCCATCCTCATTCACAGCTCCTTCTTTTCTTTTCCCACATACACACATGCACATATACGCACAAGTACGGGGACTGTGGGACACCGGGAATGATAATAGAGACATGTTAATGTGTGCTAATGATGCTGTTATCTCCTGACGAGTGCAAATGGAGCGAGAGATTAACAACCATGCAACAGGGAATGAGGTGTAGGCTCACCGGCACATGTGGATGAGCGAGTTGTGTTTTCATGTTTGCTAGTTGTACTGTAAAACAGACAGAGAGTAGGATTTAGTTTATGTATGCAACTCTACTTCCCCTCGACCTTTGACCTCCTCCTCTGCCTGCTGAGCATCCCACAGGAAGACACTCTGACCCCCTCAGGGAGCAGATGAGTGTGTGCATGTGTGTGTACTCGCATGTCCTGCTTTCTAAACCCTCACATTGCTCTCTTTTTGCTCTCCCTAAATCCCACTTGCTTAAAGCCAAATCTAGGGATCTGATCAGAGCTCATACCATTCATGCCTCCAACTCACTTAGATCTATTTCACTTGAAGTTGTGCTATTTAATTGCCAGTACAGCAGCTTTGGTTGAAGAGCCTCCTCAGTTTTAACATTTAGCCCAAAGAGCCACATGCTTTCACAAGCTTGCATCATGAACACCCACATACTGTAGGCCTACACACTCACTCCTCTTCAAATGCAGCATCTCACATGCCAAAGCTGTGTCTTAAAGAAACACGTAGAAATTTGCTGGGAACAGGAAAAGAAACTGAAGCCACTCATCTCTGAAATAACACCAACGGGATTTCAGTAAATTAAATTAGACATTTTTACTAATGTGTCCCAATGTGTTTTAGCCTCCTGTCTATACTCAAGCACCCAAATCCTTCCAGAAGTTCAGTTTCACTGCAGGCCATTTAGCTTGTAATAAAGGCAGAAATATATAGCAATATCAATGTTATTGAAACCTTGAGAGAGAGAATTTTAGAGTTTATAGGTTGCTGGGAGAAAGTACAAGGACATTTAATAAAAAGAAGACAGAAAACTGTCAGATGTACAGGAGTGACTAGAATAATGAATGTTGTAGTGCTGGCTTTTTATTAAACACACAATTGTAATTTGATCCAAATACAGCAATAAGCTTAGAACTTCTGAGTGTGGTTGAAAGACAAGATTTATTGGATTATTGTAAAATTTTCTCACAGAAATCAGTGGATAAAGGAAGTGATCTGTAGAAGTGATCTGTTCTGATGTAAGCTGAAGGAATGGCAAGTATTTGAATCTTGCCCTACCCGATTTTATAGAGGAGGGTGGAAGGAGTTGAGGTGACCGAGGTGACTAGAGTATGAAGCAAACAGGAAGGTCTTAGTGAAAGGTGTCCTGAGGTTCCAGCGGGTGTTTTCTGATATCCGTAGAGAATGAAGGAAGGCAGACGAGTGGGTGTGTTATGAGAAGAATGAACACTAGCTATGTTTCCATCCAATTATCATGTAAATTTTGAGCAAACTTTTAAAATGTCAAAAAAAAAAAAAAAAAAAAAAAAAAAAAGTGAATTAGTTGTGTTTCCATCTACTGGTTTAGAGCAAATCAACCAGGCTACGCAAAGTGTAATTTCATCAGTTGTTGACATTATGCTTGGCTGTAATACACAGGAAGTAGAGGTTGCAAACTAGCATGGACCACCCATTTCAGAAAAATGGAGAGAGGTTTTCAGGAATGTGTTTCTATTGGACGAGTTGTAATTGTTCAGTTATATCAACTAGTATTGGCGATTATGTAGAGTAAGAAATGCAATTTGAATGTACTCCATCAGCAGAAACAGCTGTCATGTGAGATAAATGTTTACTATGTCAGAACTTATTCAGCAAATGTGTTTGCATCTTCTCTTTAGCTTATTAACTCTTTTTCAGACAAGCCAAAAACCACCTCAAGCAAGTGTAAAAACTGTTTTTGAAAAATTGGGGAGATTATTTTGAATTTTGCAAATTCCATCAACCTTTTTTAAAGCGATACTTCAAAATGTGCATAAAAAAACATTAATAGAAACACAGCTAGTCAGAAGAAGGTGGACTGGTGGACTTTTTAGTTTTTTACAACTACACAGTATTCATGGTGAATTATCCAGATAAGGTATGTTGATCTGAACTGACAGCAGCTAAAAGATTTGAAGATTTCTCTGGTGGACGCTTGACAAAAGACCCAGGCTGTTAGTTCTGAAACACATGATAAGTATTGAGGAAGCACTGAGAGCCTTTCAAAAAGAGACATTTTGGTTACTACAACTAATGTTGACAATCAGACATTGAGCGAGAGTCCTGCAGGTCCTTTTAAGCAGAGGCTTGACATGTTGATTAAACTCAGATGATTCAGCAGTAGAGCAACCTCAGCAGCAGAAAAAACAGGAAATACACATAATCCTTCCTGGATCACAACAAGTTGCTCCGAATCTGTACCAACCCTTATCTCACAGCTCATTGATGCATCCCTTTATCCTGCACATTTTGCTTTTGTACTTCAAAACATGGAAAGGTAAAGCCCAATTATTCAAAGCATTTCAGGTAAAAGAGGCTAGACATTACTGGGTCCTTCCAGAAGTGTATTTTGTAGCATACCCTGACTACATGGTTGTTCACTTATTCAATTTAGGATTGAGAATCAGTTTAACTCATTAGTGCTGCTGTCAAACTGGAGTTGCCTGACAAGTGCTTATGCAGTACCTTTGAGGTCATATTTGCTAAATTACATGTTCAATTTAATCTCACATTTGTTCGTGTTTATTCTCTACATTATTTACTTTTTATCAGTAGTACTCTAAAATATATTTGTTCTTTTTGCTTTTTTATTAATGAGAATGTCTGTTTTGGGTAGGGTAGGTGTAGGGTTGACTGTGAAATAACAGATTTTACAATGCTTGACTAGATCAAGAGGTTTCTAAAGTAAAGGTTAAATTGCAGTAAACTTAAAAAATCTAAATCCATCAATTTTATCTCATTATATACCTACATCTAATCTCTCCATGATTTATTCAATCTTGAAAGAATAATTACTAATCATCTGAGTTAGCAACAACACCAAATTAACGTGCAGTTTCATTTAGGTTTTAGAGCTCAAAATAGCACCGAAAACACACTTGTGAAAGTTGCTTATGATACTTTCATGGAATAAATAATAATAATAATAATAATAATAATAAATTTTAGAGCTCAAAATAGCACCGAAAACACACTTGTGAAAGTTGCTTATGATACTTTCATGAAATAAATAAATAATAATAATAATAATAATAATAATAATAATAATAATAATAATAATAATAATAATAATAATAAATTTTAGAGCTCAAAAAAGCACCGAAAACACACTTGTGAAAGTTGCTTATGATACTTTCATTGAATAAATAATAGACTTGTGGCTGTATTTGTTCTGTAGGATCTCAATGCTGCGTTTGATACAGTTGATCACAGTATACTTTTGCAATTGTTTGAGAATGTTGCTGAGGTAAAGGGAACAGAGCTAAGCTTTCATGTTCATCTGACAGAATCCCAATTGTTGCACCAATTAGTTTTGGATTTATACAGGGTTCAGCCCACCAACCGATAGTATTTCCGATGAAGATGTCTTCACTGAAAATTTTAGATGGTATGGGATTACTTCTACTTTAGGTTAATTGTTTGAGAAAAATACTTTATTGTAGATAGATTTAGAAAAAATTTATTAATGAATTTTAAGCCAAGAAAAATGCTCTCTGGTGAACAACCATATGCCCCAAGATTGACGTAAATGTTTTGGTCAATTTGCAAGCTATGGAACCTTGTTCATTGTGGAGAAGTAGTGGCTGTACTCCGACCCCCTCCCGGATGACCGAGCTCCTCACCCTATCTCTAAGAGAGTGCCCAGCCACCCTGCAGAGAAATCTCATGTCGGCTGCTTGTATCCAGGATCTTGTTCTTTCGGTCATGACCCAAATTTCATGACCATGACCATGCGTGAGGGTAGAAATGTGAACCGACTGGTAAATTGAAAGTCTTGCCTTTTGGTCTAGCTCTCTCTTCCCACAACAGACCTGTGCAGGGCTGCACCAATCTGTCTAATGTTAGTTAGTGTAGGTTTGTGGGCAGATGCTCATGTCGGACACAAATTTTATTCATATTGATCCAGTTGAGTTTCACTTCACACCTCCTGTTGTTCTCTCCTCATTTATGAATCTCAAACTGTGCAAGACATCATTGGTTTGATAGGTGATTTATGTCCCAAACAGGGTCTCACTTTAGTTGCTATACAGCAGAATGGAAAGAAAAAGAAACTCTTTCTATCTGATTTGCACGAAGATAAGGCCAGCATGGCCAAGAACATGCAAAAATTCTAAAGATAGGTTATAACAGGGAAGATACCCTTCAACAAAGGAAGGTTGTACTTTGTAATAACTGAGGCAGCAAAATAAATCAGGATGTGTTAGTTTTCCCACAGCTCTTAGAAATTAACCAGGGGTGTCAGTCCTCCAGATGTCTACATTTTCCTTAAAGTCCTCTTCCGCCTTCTCTCCTCATTCTGCTATATGTGTTCCCAGTCTACTCAAACCCCTTTCTCTTCCTCTATCATCCATGGCCTATTCCTGAATTGCTGCTCGAGCTTCAGAGAAGGGTTGGTTGGTCGTAGGTGGGGGGATGGGCCATAGTTGGGTTGCACATTTCGAAGCCAGTGAAATATTCATGTATATGTGCCTGCTTCTCTGTGTGCAAGAAACTTCATGTATACCGCTTCTTGCTCTGTTTGATTATAGTACTTGCATCCATTCATGTTTGTAACATCAAATGGAGCTGCTCACGGAGCTATATGTTGCTATGTGTAACTCTGAGTTACTGTGCTTGTGGTGCATTTCCTTTTATGCCAGGTGATGCATAAAAGCTCTGTCATTTACTTCAGCTCCCTAAAATAAGACTCAGTACATCAATTACCCATGAAATGCTCTGCACACGCTCTCATGGTCGACCTAAGGTGGAATTAGCAGAACATGCCTGCTATTTTCCATAATGATATACGATGCACTCTGCAGCCAAAGAATATCCATTTATGGTCTCATATTCCCTGTCTAAATCTGCACTTGAGTGTCAAACAGTTGGAGAGATAAGCTTCAAGAAAATTCTGTAACAAGTCATCTTAGATTGAATAACTTTCAATGCATTGCCACATATTAAACAGTCAAATCAACCACATTTGTTCATTCCTTTGACAAAAACACTTGTCTGTAAACCACAGTGAAGAACCCCCTGCCTTTTTTAGTAAGCTGTTAGGTGTAAGTTCAATCTCCTCTTTGCTTTCTTATCTCCATCTCTCAGAGGTTTGTGGAACAGCTGATGCCCTTTTCTTCATCTAGCTCTGTCTTTTTTCACTTCTCCCTAAATCTCTTCTTTACTTGCAAAACACACATCAACACATGTGCACAAACACACATTGACATCAACCACCACTGCCAATTTCCCAGCCCTCTTCTCTACGTCCGCCCCCAACCTCTCACATCTACTCTGCCCCTTCTATCCCTATCCCCCTCTTGTCCCCCCATCCCTCTTCCACCAGCCCCCCCACTCTGTTGCTGAGTTGACCGAAGGCAGCAGTCGGTGCATGTATAGCCGGTTGCTATGTGGGTGCCATGACAACCGTCATGAATTCGACATGGCGCTCACGTAGCCAGGCGGATGTGAGCCTGTGTGGATGCAGTGCTTCAAATGGCGCTCACGTACCCAGAGAATGAAACTCTCGAAGGGAGTTTGGTATAGATTTAGACGCTTCCTCCTATTTTTTTTTAATACTCTCCCGCAAACAGGAGTGTGTCTGTGTTTGTGGGCTTGTCTGTACAACCATGCATGATCAGATCAGAGATGTGTCAGTAGTTTTCATTGTGTGCAAAAGCAGTAAGACCATCCTTTTCCCCACAAGCATGTGACATATAAATGTTGCCACTCTATGAACAGTTATATTGATCATGAATGAAAAATTAAGAAAAATATTTCCTCCCTTTCTGATGTTTTTGCTTTTTGGTCACACTTAAATGTATTTTATGTATTTTAACATCAGACAAAGGTAACGTGAGTAAATATAAAATGTAGTTTTCAAATGATCTCAGTTATAAAAGGATGAAAAGCGATTCAAACCAAGTTGACCCTTTTTTTTGGTGACAACAAGCTTTTCCACTAACTTGCTGAGTCTTAGATCATGGACTTTATAGAACATACATTTCTTTGCAGAACTGTTTTAATTGAGCCGCATTGGAGGGTTTTTAGGTCACACCACAGCATCTCAATTAGATTTAAGTCTGGATAATGACAACGCCACTGCTGGCCTGGCCACTGCCTTCTTATACAACTCCACTTGATTCTCATCTCTCTTCACTGCTCCATCTGGGATTTCTCCCTTTGAGCTCAATTTTTCTGGTTAAATTTCAACCGGACCAATCAGCGAACAGAAGGAGGAGTTGTGAACGATGAGAACTGTGGTCTGCCTATATAGGGGTGTATTTTGGCAATGACAGCGGAGGAAGTGAATAAAGCCTTTCTGTCTGTGTTGGCCACACTTCCAAATATTGAGCAATTAACATTGGAGCAAGAGGAATTTTTAAGACATTTTATTGCTGGCAAAGATTTTGTGACCCTACTCCCCACGGGGTTGTTTACAAGGCATGCAATTTCCAGTAAGCTTCTTTGAGCTGGTGCATTACATACCTCACAGCCAACCGTTAGCAATACTGCACAAACGTCATGACATTTTATTTAATCATTAAGCACATTGCTGATGTGCTTTGGATTATTGTTTTAGTGCATACTCCAAGTGTGCTTAAGATGAAGGTCACAAAATGATGGCCAAACATTCTCCTTCAAGATTTTCTTGTTGGGAGTAGAATTCATGGTTTCATCAACAAAGGCTAGTTATTCAGGTTCTAAAGCAGCCCCAGACCATCACACTACCACCATATTTAAAATGTTGTATTAGTTTTACCCCAGATGTAGCAGGGCTCATACCTTCATACATTCCAAAATATTCAACTTCTCTCTAGTCAGTTCAAAGTCCTGGGGATTGTCAATAAGTTTTTTGGGTCAATTTGAGACAGGCCTTAATTTTCTTTTCATGGCTAATCACAGTTATTTCATTAGTCAACAAGGGGGAGGAATTGTTTTTTCATGTCAAAGGTTTTTTATAGATATTTTAAACTTTTCTGATGTTAAAACTTGTTGGATGATCTGAAACTTTAAGGTGGGACAAAAAAGTAGAAACAGAAGAAATCTGTGAGAGAGCATATACTTTTTTACATCACTGTAAATGCTTTGCCATTTTAAGACTTAAAGTAACTTGGTTGAAACATCTGATGTAGACTGAAAATTATCTTCTGAGAAAAAAATAAGATTCCACCTCTTCCTACAACTTAAAACAGAAATTGCTCCAGTTTCTCTTCAAATTCTTCTCTGCTACACTGGTTGCACAACATCTCGCTGTGATTACTTGCGAAGAAGAGCTCATTGCCCGTCTTATTGTTCACATTTGTCAGTTCCTCTACATCGTAGGAGTTGCCACCATTTACACTCCTACATTCCTGTTGCTACAACTGATACAGATAGAGGCTCTGCCATCTGATGTGCTCCACTGACGTCCTTGATGTTGAAGTCTCCCTCAGATTCTTCCGACTACACCCCAGAAATATGTTTCTCAGTAGAAGATATGGCACAAGACAGAATTTCCTGCAAGCAGATGCAGAAAGTGTCAAAGTTTGGGTAGTTATGGATGCCTGATGACAACAAGACAAGTTTTAGGTGGTGGTTATACAGATTAATGGAGCTTTATTAAGTTAGCAGGTAAATGGAAGAGAAAAAACTACCACTAAAGTGTCAGTAAGGATTTTAACATATGTTTAATCTATTTTTTTGATAAAAAGGAAAGTTATGGGGTGAATAAAAAACGTTTCAAAATTGATGGATCCTGTTTGGGGAGATGGAACCAGTCAAAGGATGCAAGATGTGAGGTACCACTTGGACAGATCACAAGTTCATTACAAATGTGCACAAGACAGACACTCATTGGTGTACACACCCACAAGTTAGAATTCTGACATACTCTTACATGCATGTTTTTGGACTGTGTGAGGAAACCAGGGTGCCAATAAAATCCACAACATGACATATGGCCAGGCAAGATTTGAACCAGTAAGCAAGTTTGTAGCTGTGAGATAGCATTGCGAACTGTAACATTTATTCACTAAAAAAGAAAAGTAGACAGTAACAGCCTTTTGATATCAAAGGTTAGCTTCCTGCCATGACACTCAAAATTTTAAAAACGTTTTAAAGTCCTGCGTAGCGCGTACACAAAGTGATTGACACTGAATTCTTTGCAAAAGCGCTATAAAGTCTATCAGTGTTGATGTTAAGTAGCAGACAAGGACAGTATCATCTGTGGTTATAGAGTTTAAAAAGGGGAATATAATAATGCCAGTCTGAGTAGGAGTGAGGAGAAAAAGATGGATGGGGAGGGGCAGGAGAAGAAGGAGGAGATAGAAGAGGAGGAAGAAGCAGGAGAGTAGAGGAGGAACCACTAAAATAGTGCCAGGTACAGGTGCAGAGTGTGGGATTCAGTTTGTGTTACGTCTTTCCTTAGTATTATATTAACCTCTTAAGATCAAGGGATTGAAAACAATCTAAAGAATTATTAATTTCTCTTTCTGATTTAATAGGTCTTTAGAGCTTTGGAGGTTGATTTTTGTTCCCTAATATTTTCTTTCATATTTATAAGCTGCTTGTTTAATAAATTTTAGTTGACTAATTTTTGTTTTTGATTTTGTCATTAAATACATACACACATGTGTATGTCATTAAATACATACACATGCTGTAGTTTTGATTGTTGAAAAACATAGTGTTTCTATAAGTTCTTTTGTTTGAAAATCACGGTTCCACTTTCATCCATTGAGCGATCGGATAAAAGGCCTCTCCAAACCAAATTCCTGGGCTGAATTTCTACCCCAGCCCGCCCCTGGTCAGGACATAGTCACAGTTTAAACAAATATGTAAAATATATAGTGTTTATAAAAGTTACGCTGCCACTTTAAGGTTGATGAGCACATTTTGCACCCAGTCTTTCTGAACTTATCTTTCTCTTGATTTCCCTATATCACTCAAGGACTCAGTGTGTTTAAGGTGTTGCCTTAAAATACCTTCACAGGTGTGCCTTCATTTTGAATTCTTTGAAGTTATGAAGCCATAACATCAGCATTTGGACTTTCTCAGTTATTTTAAGTAGTAGTAATGTTGGTGTATTTTAAGCCAATTAAGCAGTTTTTCCATATATTGTATGTAAATACAACATCTTGTTTCAGCTGTATTTTTAGTATGAAAGCTTTCTGATTAATAACATAAAAATGGAAACACATTTGAAGTGGCAGTATGATTTTCTGTATGAGTCACCCCGAGTGAGGTGTACTAACACCTTTAGACCTTGCAGTCTTGCTCTTAATCAGGTGCCTTAAAAGGAAGCATTTGTAAATACCTCAGAAAGAAAGGAGGAGGATGTGAAAGTTACACCAACAGCCACAAGGTAATGAAGGCCACAACAGAGAAATAAGCTCAACTGAGACCAGATAAAAAGGAAAAGGAAAATCACACCTGATTTGCCCGGAGCAGAAAACAGGCAGTATGAAGCCCTGCAAGATAGGACTACCCTGCACTGCCCTTCCCCCCTAACAGCAGCCATGTTCAGAACGGCTCACACTGCTGGGCAATTGCACCACTTTACTGTAATCTGTCCTTGGACCAGTCCTGCCAATTACTGTCCACATGCCCCTTCTTATCAGAAAGGCCAACAAACAGGTCTGATGAGGATTAGCATTCACAGACTCATACAAACACACTCAAAATGTCTTTCTTTTATACACATTCAAGATCCTCTCATCCATACTCCAGAGATTCATACATGGCTGTTTTCACAGGCTAACTCATAGTCATACACAAACACCAGCCCACACAAATTCACACACTGTTTAGCAACATCGGATGCTCAAGGAATTAAAGGATCCAGTTTGAAGGTTGGAAGCCCTGCGTTCTAAATATATACTTAGCTTTCCTCACCATTGTTATATAAGCTATTAGGAAGCTGTGAAATTGCTTTTTTTTGGAGGATGGGGGGTAATAGAAAATTATTGTTTTTCACCCTTCCTGCTTAAGACCATTTTTAAATTGGACTTAGATCTGGACTTTGACTGTGCCATTTCAACACATGACTATGCTTTGATCTATACCATTCAATGGCAGCTCTGGGTGTATAGTGAAGGCTATTTTCCTGCAGGAAGGTGTACTTCTGCCCCCTGTCTTGGGTCTGTGTTTAGCTCCATCCATTGTCCCATCAGGATCTGACCAGCTTCTCTAGCTGAAGAAAAGCTTCCCCCCAGCATCATATTCCCACTATCAAGTTTAACAGTGAAGTGGGTGTGCTTAGGCCAGTGGTGTCCAAACATTTTTAGCAAATGCTTTTTTTTTCTTTGAAAAACACAAAAAATTAATTACCCTGTTATCAAGTTCATAACTTTTAACTTCCCAGGAATAAAATTATAATTTTAATATAATAATGTTGCATAAATATTGTAAAATTCAGATCTATAAGTCATTGTAGATCTGAAACATTAAAAAGGATCCTGCACCTTTGCTAATAATAGAAAGGCATACAGTTTCCTGTTTTTGTTTAAGTCATTGTCATGATTTCCTTGTTTCTGCCATGTTTTATGCAGTTCCTCTGCTATACCCCTTCTTGCTCCTGCTGGCTGCTGGTTTTTGATTTCTCCCAAGTGAGCTGCTTCGCCTCTGCTCTGTCCCTCCCCCTTCTGCTGACTGCTCCCACCTGTGCTGCAGCATATATAAACTCCTGCTCTGCACTCAGTTGGAGATCATTTGCTATCATTCTGGTCACAACCTTCCAGCATCTTATGTCAATATTCCCGACCGTGTACCTGACCTGTTTTCTGTCTTCTGACCACTGGCTCTGCCTGCTCCCTGCCTGCACTGTGAGTTACTCTGCCTCACATACCTGGACCCTGATTACTGCTTCATGGATTCTGGATCTGTTTAACTTTCTCTGCCTGGCCTGTTCCTGACCTGGTCTGTTTCCCCAACAACTGAGTTTAAGATTGCGGACACTGTTCACTCCTGATTTTTCCATGGTTTGCCCTGACAAAGAGGATCAGTGTGTTTAGAACTTACTGCTCTACTGGATTTTCCTCATTCATCTCTAGTTTCCACTATGTAGAGTCTTCCTTTCTACATGGTCCCATGGGTGAAACAATCCCCGATAAATGGACTACCTGTTTTCCTCAACAGTTACATCTCAGAGGACACAAGTTTGCTGTGATCTGATTCTTTGTCAAAAAGTTCCTGGGGTTATCCATTACTTCCTGGTTCTGCAGTATTCTTAGATTAATTATCCTTCCCACTCAGCTTCTTCTTTGTTCTGCAGAGTCTGACCAGAAAGCATAGCCAAAGGACAAGCTACTGATTGCCTTGCACATTATCTCATTTGTCAAATCTCTTTTAACCAGTCCTGGGTTGTGGTCTGAGTTTTGGGTCTGCTTCATACTTGGATCATTACAATCAAATGCTTTTATTTATTTATTTTTTGTGTTGAAAAAGTATTAAGTAAGCCGACAGCAACAAGAACGGGACCACGGGCATTCTTTCTTTAAAAATACTTGCCGCGTTTGGTCAAGTTTAATGAATGGGTGCAGCCAGTTATGTTTCTGAGCTGTTCCTAATATTGTCCATTATAATGTTTAAATTATTCAGTGAAAATCACACCCTAGAAATTGACAAAGTGCCTGTGCTGCTGGGATGATTTTGTACTCTTCTTGGACTGCGATTGGAAAGCCACACAAAACCACACAAAGGGCCGCAAATGGCCCCAAAAGCCACATTTGGACACCCCTGGTTCAGGGTTATGTATAATCTTAGTTTTCACAAGATTCTGTACTAAGACTAGAAAGTTCAGTTTTGGTCTTATTTGACCAAAACACCTTCTTTCACATTTGTCATTAAACAAGGCTCTTTATAGTTTCCGTTCTACAATGGCCTTCTTTTTCTTGTCCACCTGAACTGTGGATCTTTGCAGCCTATCCAGAGCATCTTGGCTACTTCTCGAAGTAATGCCGTCATTGCCTCGCCTATGTACTGATTCTTGAACACAATTGGTTGTACTGGATTTTATTTTAGAGTATCAGAATAAAGCAGGCTAAATATAAATTCACATAATTAAGATTTATTTCTAAGTTTTGAAAACCATGTGTAATTTTCTTATAGCTCAAAATTATGAACAACTATCACATCAAATTCCATTTTGCAAGGCACTGTGTTCAGAGCCTGTTTGGGCAACTTAATACTTGCATATTGTGACAGTAGTAGGGTATTGTGATACTAGCCTGTTAATATTTGTGCTTACAATGAGTGTTTACACAAGTTTTCTTATAGTAAACACCAAAAAGTAATTTTCCACAAAGAAGTAGAGTGTTATAATCTTTTTTAAGTCAAGTAAAATGAGCAGTTGATCACGTCTTCAAACAAACTCAAAAGGATGCAGTGACCGCACTCGCTCACCTTTTTTTTAACACATACACACACAACTACACACACTTGTCAGTGAAATTCCTCAGGGTTTACTTTGTCATTACCAAGTGACAAATGACCTCATGAACAACTGCTACATTAAAATGGAACGTGTTTTAAGAAGCTAGAGGGAAAAGACCCTGTATTCGCTGATCTTGACGTAGGAGGGTCTTGACAAGGTAGAGAAAGATTACCTTGACTGGTACGTAATTTCATTCTCCCCTAGTTCAGTCTTTGTGGTTAAATTTGTCAGCTTGAGGCTAACAATCATAATTTTATAGCTGTGTCATTGTTGTATAGATCAAGACTGTCCTCTAATTTGAACCTTTTGGAAACTTCAGAAAAGTTATGTTGTCAAAGAATCTCTCAAGAATTGCAGAGAATTTCTGAAACTATTTTTCACATTAAATCAAACTAAACCTTTCCTGTTTTAAGTCATTTGGCTAATCATTTCTATTTACCAGAATGATGAGGGAGAGAGAGCACTTTTACTTTCTCCAACAATGGCTTCAAACAATCTGGGAAAGCCTAGATGATCATGTCATGGTTTTGTAAGTTTAGTTCACAACATATGAGGCACATCTGTTGGTATCTTTTAAGGCAACACCTCAAACATGCTGCTTCCTTAAGTGACATCATGGAAAAATATTGTCCAACATCCATCTATCCATCCATCAAATTTTGTATTTATTTATTACAGCCAGTTGTAAGATTTAAAAACAAATGATCGTCGCAGTTATTTCAGATGAATTAAGCAAGAAGATCATAACACTGAGTTAATCTGCCCCAGTTGTTATGAAAGGAATAGCATAAAGGAGATGTCTGATGCACATTTTTTTTTTTACCTAGAGCTCCACATCAATGCTTTGATTTTAGCTTCATTTATGAAGGCTTAACATCTTCGCTTGACTGGGGGACCTATGAACGGTCAGAGGCAGCTCAAAGATGAACTATCGTGTAAAACAGTACCGCTGTCACCACATTAACAGGTAGAAGCTTGTTCTTTTTCTGCCCAAATCCTCTGATAACAAATAATGGGACAAAAGAAGCAAAAACAGTCTCTGAAAATGATAAAGGATGGTGGGGGTTGTTATCTCAGTGACAGTATAATAGGTTAACAGCTGGGTTGTTGGTGTTTTACGATACATTAATTCTCACTAGATGTGTTACAAAGATATTGGTGATATAGAAACATAAAAGCACTGCTGCATTAAAGAACCTTTCCAATGAAACACAAGCATACTGTGTTCATCAGTGCACTCCCTGTCCTCATCTGCCAGCACATAAAACTGTGTTACATGCACACAGGTCTCAAGATTTTTAGCTAAGGCTTTTTTCTTGTTATTGAACAGCCCTGCTGCCTGCTGAGCTACACCTGAAAATAGGATTGTGTTTAAAACAGGCATCTCAGGAGCCTACTGGTTTGTGCCACAGTATTGAGAAAGCTGTAGTCTATAAAACATCTAATGAAATACAGAAACAGTCTAAATGTAAGCAGTTAATCATTTTTAGCCAGTCAGTGTATGGTAAACTTGATCACATAAATATGCTTTGAAAACATTTTATTTTTCTTATGTAGTATTGTTTTTCATTTGTAGCTCTGGATGTATGTTTAGAGTTTGTCCAGCTGGGAGTTGAACCGTGCCCCAGTCGCAGGTTTTCTAGCAGTATGACCCTGTATTAGAAGAAGCAGTAGAAACAGCAAGGATTTTTCCTTGCTTTACCCAAAATAAGTTTATATATCTCAGGTGTATTCTTTTTTTTTTTTTTTTACATTTTGTTACAACATAACGACAAATGTATATTTAGGTGGAAGGTGATGACATATGTTTGTTTTTTTTTCTGTTTGTTAGTTTTGCATTTTTACCAACAAAAATGTGAAATGGAGGATATGAAATTGGATTCAGCCCCCCCTAAATTACTAATTTGTAGATCCACATTTCACTGTAGTTATATCTGTGTACTTTTTGGATTATGTCTTTAATATCTAAAGACATGCCTATCTTGAGACTGAAATGTTTAGCCATTTTTCTTTTCAAAATGGATCCAACTCAATCAGACTGCCCTGAGAACATCAATGTTCAAGTCCTGCCACGTATTTCAAATTGGATTTTGGTCTTGGCTTTGAATAGGAATTGAATTTAACACATGAGTATTAGTGCTTTGCTATGAATATGCCATTGTAACTCTGGCTGTATATTGATGTTCATTGGTAAACCTCCACCCTTTAATCATTTTTCTTCCAGGATTGTCTTGCATCTGTCTCCATCCACCCGCCCATCAACTCTGACCAGCTTCCCTGTCCTTACTAAAGGAAAGGGTTTTTTTCAGAGTTTTAAGTGGTGTCCAGTTTTTCTTTCCACATTTGATTTTGCATTTAGGCCAAAAAGTTAAATTTTTGTCACATCTGACCAGAGAACCTTCTCCCACTTGTGCACTGGGTCCACTGCTGAGTGCATGATAAAAGGTCTTATTGACAACTTCTCCCACCTGAGTTTTGAATCACTGCAGCTCCTCCAGAGTCACATCTTGACTGCTTCTCTCATTATACAGTCAAGTCAGGTTTATTTGTATAGTACATTTCAGCAGCAAGGCAGTTCAAAGTGCATCAAGTATGCAACAAGTATACAGCAAAATCATCAAAAAAATATACAGCAAAATAATCAAATTCATTGAGCAAATATCAATGCATCAAAATCATAAAGATCATCAAGCAAATATCAAACAAATATAATTTGAAAATATTGATTTGTGTTCCTACTACTAATCAAAGGCAGATCTAAACAGGTGGGTTTTTAGCCTTGATTTAAAGGAACTTAGTGTGTCGGCTGTTTTGCAGTTTTCTGGAAGTTTGTTCCAGATTTGTGGGGCATAAAAACTGAAAGCTGCTTCTCTATGTTTGGTTCTGGGAATGCAGAGTAGAGTAGAACCAGAAGACCTGAGTAGTCTGGAAGTTTGATACAATGACAACAGGTCTTTAATGTATTTTGATGCTAAGCCATTCAGTGATTTATAAACCTACAGAATTATTTTAAAGTCTGTTCTCTGAGCTACAGGGAGCCAGTGTAAGGACTTTAGAACTGGGGTGATGTGCTCCATTTTCCTGGTCTTAGTGAGAACACAAGCAGCAGCATTCTGGATCAGCTTCTGCTGTCTGATTTTTTTTTTTTTTTTTTTTTTTTTTTTTTTTTTTTTTTTTTTTTATTTTTTTTTTTTTTTATTTTTTTTTTTTTTTAGGCAGACCTGTGAAGACACTGTTGCAGTAATCAATGTGACTAAAGATAAACTCATCAATGAGTTTCTCTAGATCTTGTTAAGACATTAGTCCTTTAATTCTGGAAATGTTCTTCAGGTGATAGAAGGCTGACTTTGAAACTGTCTTTATGTGTCACTGAAGATTCAGGTCTGAGTCCATCACTACACCCAGATTTTGGGCCTAATCACTAATAATAATAATAATAATAATAATAATAATAATAATAATAATAATCATCATCATCATCATCATCTTCATACATTTTATTTGAGGGCACCTTTCAAAAACAGACTGGCAAAAGGAACTAGTTTGTAGTTGTTATAACTGAATCTGTGTGCTGACTCTAGATCATTCCTCCTCAGGTCCAAAGATAACTTCAGTTTTGTTTCTATTCAGCTTGAGAAAGTTATGGCACATCCACACATCGATTTGTTCTAAGCATCTGTTCAGTGCTTGGATGGGTTCATAGTCACCTGGTGACATCGTAATGTAGAGCTGTGTATCGTCTGCATAGTTATGGTAGCTAATCTTATTCCTTGTTTATAATCTGAGCTTGTGGGAGTGTGTAGATATCAAATAGGAGGGGTCCCAGGATTGAACCTTGGGGTACTCCACATGTGACTTTTGTCCACTCTGATGAGAAATTGCCTATTGACACAAAGAAATCCCTGTTCTTTAGGTAGGATTCAAACCAACTGAGTACTGTAACAGAGAGTCCAACCCAGCTCTCCAGTCACTTTAATAATATATTGTGGTCAACAGTGTCAAATGCTGCACTGAGTTCCAGTTATCATGATTACAATGTACACAGGTATTACATATGTTATTTCCTAATTAGATGACTTCTAAAGCAGGATTTTCTTTCAGGGTATCAGACTAAATGGGGCTGAATACTAATGCACAACATTCTTTCCAGATTTTTATTTGCAAAAGGTTTTGTAAAATTTTCGTTCCTCTTCAGAGTTATGAATTATTTAGAGTTGATCTATCACATTAAAATCCCAACAAAATAAATTGATGTTTGTGGTTGTAAAGTGAGAAAATGTGGAACAATTCAGGGCTGTGGGTACTTTTGCAATGTTTTTCATTCAGGACTGTTTTAGGTGTTTCTTTTGTTCCATTTTGTTGGATGATTAGTGTATTTCCATCCTGGTCCTTTTTCTGGAATGCCCAGTGTGTACTTTTCATGTGCAGAAGTCAACAAACCTCATCGGGAAACAGACAATTATTTTGTTTCAAGACAGCGAAGGTGGAATCCATGGAATTCATCCTCGGAAGGCTCACACAGGAGGAAGGGAAGGAAATAAACACTTTAAGAATGTTGCATGAAAGTGTAGATAAAAAATATCCAATTTCAAAAAGAGCTACATTCAATCTACAAATGAGAACGAAAGCCTGAGATCAAAAAACAATAATTTTAAATGCAAGCACATGGCTCTTGTTAAGGAATGTAGGAGGGAGATATTCATGCATAATTTGCAGTTTTATTTTTGCACCTGTAAATATACGCATGTGTGAAGCAATCCACAGAAGCCAGTGGTACAATTGCATATCTATGTTTATGGCCCTCTTTACTTGTTTGTGTCTCTTTCTGAGAAATTAGCCCTGCACAGCACAAAATGCCTCTATTGTGTTTTTTATGCAGTTGCTCTTAGAAAGCCTGGTGGTGAGAGTCAGAACAATAAGGATCAAGGATCAGTGAACAGGGGGACTGGCACTTTTTCTGGTGCCACAGGCTGGATAAACATTCCTGAGATTTCAAAAAAAAAAAAAAAAAAAAAATGCCACCACAACTTTCATTTGTAGATTTTGTTCTGAGAGGATAAAAAAAACCTTTCAGAAAAATAGCCAGAACAGTGGACCTGCCAATTTAGCATCTGATTAGTTTGGGCGAAATTCAGATAATCTCTAGCTGTGTGTATTTGCGGTGTAATTTGGATTATGGTAATTGTTTTCAGCCATGACTATCTGTTGCTCCTCCAACCTGCTTTTTGTTGTTTTGCATTTAATATTCACCAAACACAAGGGCCTATCATTTGACTTGATTGGCCCAAATAGAGACTGTAGTAGCCTGTGTTTATATTCTGGTTGTATCATGAAAGCGTTATTTCTATAGATTGTATTTGTACTTTTCCTTCCATTTGTTTTGTTTTGCTCATAGCAAAGGAACTCGCACATTGGAGACAAAAAAATTATCTTTAGAACTGGGGTGATGTGCTCTTGTCTCCAAGATTTGGAGACATTTATTTTTGCCTGTCTGATATGACAGTAAAAGTGATGCTAACATGTTTAGGGAAATTAAATGTGACGCTTACCATAATTATCTCTTCACTTAGCGGCTAGCTCCCTCTTGAGTTCCAGGTAAACAAAAGTAGGACAAACATTGTATTTATCTTTCTTTTTATACAAAGTCTTCAAAAAGTATTCATAAAAGCAAACTGTGGAGTCAAAAGAAAATATGTTGTATTAAAGCATTTACAAAATACAAATCTGGAAAACACAGTGTGGATTTACATTTCACTTGGTTTCACTCTGTTACCCTTAGAATAAATCTGCAGAGGTGGTGATACCATCATACTGTGGGGATGCTTTTCCTCAGCAGAAACAGGCAAGCTGGACAGACCTGGTGAAGATGGATGAAGCTAAATACAGTTTAGGCCTGGAATAAATTATGGTTGAGGTTGCAAAAGACTTGAGATTGGGGCAAAGGTTCAATTTTCAGAACCATAACAACCCTACACATACACTAGTCAATGTCCAGACCTAAATCTAATCCTGTGACAGGACATGAACATTGATCCTCACAGATGCCTTTCATCTAATTTAAATTGGGTTTATGCTATTTTGTAAAGACAAATGGATAGAAATTCCAGTATCAAGATGTGGAAAGTTGGTAGAAACATACCCAAGAACACTCACAGTTGTAATTGTAGCTAAAGCAGACATTTAGGAAGACTAAACACAAATGCACATCACAAATTCTCTAAAAATCATGTATTGTCTTCATTTCAATTCACATTTATCCACTACTTTGTGTATGCCTGTCTCATAAACATTTTTGGTGGTGTTGTGACAAAATTAATATGAATACTTTAGCAAGGCATAAGCTACACAAAATGCATAATACCATTGTGTGTCAAGAAAGCATAAATCATTTTTGCTATTTCATGGAACCTCTTCTAAGACGTCAGTATAAATATACTTCATAAATACATGGCTAATAACCTCCTTAAGTTAAATGGATTTTGACTAGGAATGCACAATACAGCCACATCATCATTGGTATTGCCTAATAATTTTAACATATCGGTATCGGTCCAACGAGCAAAACTGGGCTGATATTAAAAACCAATGTTAATTTCCATCTGGTTGCTGTTTGTGTGTGCTTCAAGAAGGGTGGGTGTGTATGTGTTTCAAGAAGGGGAGGGGTGCTGGCCATGTGGTATTTATTTAGTCATGTAACAGTGATAGTGATGCAGCGCAGGATTTAGGGCTGCTTAGCTAAAGCAGAGAAGCAATGTCAACAGTGAGGTTGTTTTTCCATGGTGTTGAAAGGGTTGGAAAATATATAGTGTATATAATATTGGTTATTAGTCAAAACAGCAACATTAATATCAGATATTGATATTGACCTAAATTTCCATATCAGTGCATCCCTACTTTTGACCATTTCTTCACATATTCACAACTAAGTTTAGGATTTAAAAACAATAGTGTCCTTACCTTTTTCTTGACAAAACCAATTTTTTTGATGGTCACCAGCAACAGTGTACACACTGATGCTTTATGTATATTTGTTTCTAAGGCTTTTTTCATATCATATCTCTCTTTGTTGTTGAATACTTCCTTTTACAATTAATGTTTGTGGTTTTACAAGTATATTGCTAAAGTTTTACATTTGGTTAACAACACTATTATGTTCCCAGCAAAGACTTTTTACCCTGACACACAAGCACAAAGGAAGGCCCAGCTCTGTTCTGCCTTTGCCTTTGCATATTGTGTCAAAATTGAAGGTTTTAGTGAGAGTAAAATGTTGACTACAATTAGAATTGTACTCAGAAGGGCAGATTGTTATGCCACCAACATAAAGTTACAGTTTAGTTAAAAAGTGGGCAGAGTGGAGTGGCTGCCTTTTATGTGGAGCCTACTGGTTATCAACACATTTGGTCAGGGTTCAATTCCTGATGTTTGTACCTTTGGTGTATATCTTCCCCTTCCTCTCTATGCTCATGTCTTGAGTGAAAAAACAGAATATATGGTCACTAGCAAGAGGACAGCCATATTGCAGCTAAAATTAATTTCTCAGCTTTCATTTTACAAAAAGTAGTCATTTATCTGCTAAAGAACACCTGATCTTCCAGACCTAAAAAAAAAGGCCTAAAAAACTGTTGTGTTTGTCACCAATAACATCAGTGGAAAGGTCTTAAAGATGTGCAGTCAGAGCAAAAATGAAGAAGGAAGACTTCCATCTCACTTGATTATTTATTTTCTTTATCAAGAAGGAAAGACAGAGGAGATTTTTAATCATGTCCCCTATGTCTTCGTCAAGCAAGACAGATGTATGTACTTAACTTTCAGAAAAAACAAGAAAATGTGTATATCATGTTATTATGGCACGGTATTAGGGTCAAAATTAACACTATTCAACACCCAGCAGCAGCTACGTCCTTGCCGTAAAAGGCTACATCTATTCCAACCCAGGACTGGCAAATGGGAAGAAGACTACTCACTCGCATTGTTAGCATTGGATAGGCTAGTGACTAGCATCCCTATAGCTGGTCACCCACTGGATTAGACACATTTTTTCAAAGAAAATATTATCAAGAAAATACAATATCTGTAAGCGACATGCATTAGATGCATTGCCATATGCTCTTTTGACAGAATGTATTGTAATATAATTTTTAAATTTCACTGCAATCCAACAATGTGCTGGCTTAGCCTATCATTAATCAGATCAGTAGCTGGCTTCGGAAGGGCTATAGCCTCCTGAGACAAGGGCATAGCCACTGTTGGGTGCCAAATAGTCTTAATTTTGGCCCTAATACTGTGCTCTCAAAATGACTATAATTTCATATGTCATTTAAAATCATGAGCATGCTTCTGTACGATGCTAGCATTGGCTGTGGTCAAATCTTCATGATTTCATATTGCTTTGCATACCAGTTTGAATTATAATTATATATCACAGAAGATAAATATGTTATCATCAGTTAAGTAGAAGATTTGTTACATATTTATGTCGAGCTCTGCAGAATTCTATTCTATTAGCTTACATTTTTTATCCGTTGCTCTTTCTGTACCTTCTCAATCTTCTAAAACAGTTTTATAAGATGAAGCAGGAATTTTATTTTTAGCTTTTAAGCAACACATGTAATTTTTTTTTTTTTTTGCATTATGACATTAATTTTAACCACTGATTAATACAAACTTGTGTGTGTCGGCAGAGTCCCAACTATTTGTGCACAAGGATGCGAAAGGACCTGTTGAGTCTGCAACAGTAATCGAGTTCATATTTGAATAACAGTGACATTTATTGTGATCAGAAGTTATTTTGAAAGGCCTTTAGAGGAGGAATATGGAGGAAGAGGGCAGATGACAGTGGAAAGTCCCTGAAGCAAATAATAGCTGAAGGTTGTGTACACCATCTGCGAGAGGAAAGACGCCTGAGGAGTTTGCGTCAGTTTTGTGATTCTATGAAATTTTGGTCTTTTGTTTTTGTCAACAATGCTGAAAGTGAAAAGTCCCCTTTTTTTGTTTGTCAAGACCAGATTCAACTCTAAAAGTACAGAACTATTCGCAGGCTTAAAGCCCACCCTTATATTGCGCTGACAGTTGTAGTGCAACTCAAAGTGATGGAAATAGCATTAAAAGGACAGCAATGGGTACGTGTAAATGTCACAACTCGCAAAAGCCTGGCGCAATTACAGCAGTAATAGTATTCCTATACAGACGTGCGAAGCTGAGTGGCAGCTGAGTGTCCTCATTCAGTATCCGACTGTGATCCCATTCCCATGCAGATCACAGCTGCACAAAACCCAAATATGCTCCCTACTATGAAGATTTTCAGTAAGCAAGAATCTCAAATTTGCTATTTTTGTCTTCCTACACCCACTACTTCCTTTCAGGAGAAGGCCACACACACACACACACACACACACACACACACACACACACACACACACACACACACACACACACACACCCCAGGGATGTTGCATGAAAACAAACAAAAACAGAGCCTGTCCAGTGGTTTGTGCTGCCAAAACCTGCAGCCACAGCGGTACTGCTGCAGCCCAGACAGCGATCTGTGTGTGTTTGTGTGAAGGTTACAGGGAGTGACAGACAAGATACGGAGAAGAATGTGATTTTGGTAACTTTGCATTTTTATAGCAACCACTGGCCACTGTTGGAGGAAGATGACCATTAGAGAAAAATGTCAAGAATTCTCCTTAAATACCACAAGAAAAAGAAGCATGACATGTCAGATCAAAGCAGGCTTTTAATTCAGTGATAACCTTATTTAAATTGTTATGTTGATCAGAAAAAGAATATGCTACATCATCTCTTTTTGGCAAAAGAACATCTGAAATATTACATGTATTTATGAAAGAGAGGCACATTTTGTATTTTTGGAGATTTTATGTGATAGACCAACATAAAGCAGTGAGTATTTGAGAAGAAGAAAGACAAATTATTTTCCTTTTTGCATATAAAAGCCTAAAAAGTGTTTGGCGTGCCCCCTCAAGAGCAACCAGTTGGTTTTAGAAGTGAACTAATAAGGTAAGAGCCTTTAAAGGAGTGTAATTTATTCTCGGTACGATCAGAGAAGCAGTGAAGAGACCCCATGGTCACTCTGGAGGAGCTGCAGAGACGCACAATTCAAGCAAAGGCTGTTGACTTTCAACTTTTAGTAGTGCACTCCACAAATCTGGCCTTAATGAAAGAACAGCTAAAAGAAAGTCATAAGAAGTTTGCAGTTTCCCACAAGTCATACAGGGGGAGACATTAATAAATGGAAGAGCGTCCTCTGATTAGATTAGACCACAGTTAAACTTTTTGGTCTACATGTAAAACACTATGTTTGGAAAGCTAAACACTACACACCATCTGAACATGCTGTCCTCACAGTAAAACATAGTGGTGACAGCATCATGCTGTGGGGATACTTATTAACAGCAGGGACAGGAAAACTGCTCCATGTACACTGCAAAAACACAAAATCTTACCAAGTATTTTTGGTCTAGTTTCTAGTGCAAATATCTTGAATACACTTGAAATAAGCCAAAACTAACTTACCGGTAACTTTTAATTCTTCACACCTGAATAATGAGTTGTAGTTTAATTAAGTATAAAGCAGTTATTCTGATAAAAACATGATTAGACAGGTTATTATTCAAGGGGGTGAAGAAGGTGAGACTATCCTTGAAACACACAAATGCCCAGGAGAGAAACTGGTGAAGAAGCTATGATGGATTTTTACAGAGCAGGACTTATTTCGAACAAAATCTCAGCTACCTGTGCTGACCCAGGTTTAACAAGTTTCTTATCACATATTTTGAAAGTTATCAAGGCAAACAAGTTTCCTGTGATAGAGGATTCACCAAGGAGTTGGACCTCTGCGTGACAGAAATGTGTGTTGCAACTTAAGATGTGGGATGAGTCAAGCATGTGGTGCCATAAGGAGTGAGCCAGGCACTTTATATTAGTTTGTGAACCAGAGGAGAATCCTGTCGACGGCAGCTTGTTTCTCTTGTGACAGAGAGGAAATTCATAGATCTAAACGTTTTTAATATTTCTTTTTTGGTGAGTGGGTGGAGGGGCAGGCATAGAAATGATTCTAACACCTGAATTCAACAATTTGGACAGAACTGCATACAATTTGACTATGTAAGGTGTGCAGGGTTCTATTTACATGTTCAAGTTAAAGAATGACTTGAAATTTGGCTTACAGGGGGTGGGGATAGAAGCCTGAAATGAAAATAAAATAAAGCACTCTCTTCATGTGCACGCTTAATGACTCTACTACTGCTTATTTTTGTTCAGTCAGTGTAATTTGACATTTCATACTGTAAAAAATATTGATGTACACCATACATGCCTGATGCCATTTACGCCAATGTTTTTTTCCCAAGAAGTCTGGTTGTTCTTCTCTAGTTCAGAACCATACATATTTAGACTGGTCAGACCTCAATGGAATTCTTTTTAGCTGAACACTGTAAAACAAACAAACAAACAAACAAACAAAAAAAAAAACAAACTCAAAATCAAGTAGGAAAATGAGCTGTTTCCAAAACTTCCCAAATATTAAGTCACAATCCGGAGGCACTGCCCCGTTACCAAGCAACCTCAGCCGAGCCCAGCGCCTCACCAACCCAAGCAGAGCTCTGCCTCTGCTCACTTCATTATTCATAGATTAGCACGTTTGGTCAGCTGGTTTTGCTGCTGTATGCTCTGTGTTTTGTTGTTGGCTGCAATGAACAACATGTGTCCATGAATTCTCCCAGACACCAAGAATAGAATTACGTAGCTTTATTTTTTTCAAACCATGTTTGTATCAACGTTTTTTTTATTTTATTTTTTTTTTTATGTGCATTTTGAAATATCACATTAGAAAAGGTTGATGGAAATGGCAAAATTCAAAATAACTTCCTCAATTTCGAAAAAAAAAAAAAAACAAAAAAAAAAAAACCCACAACAACAACAACAACAAAACACTTGCCTGAGGTGGTTTTTGGCTTTTCCGAAAAAGAATTAATGCGCTAAACAGGAGATGGAAATATGTTTGCTGAGTAAGTTCTGATGTAGTAAACGCTCCCATCCACTGGTGGATCTGTGAATTACTAGAGGCATGAAACTTAGAAAAATGTCGAAGTCCAAATCTCCAGGGCAGAGGAGAGGACAGTCAGCCTGTGGTGGCCAGGTGAGAAGCACTCCAGCCTGGGATTTGAGTAGTGGAACACTCTCGTCCACTGGTGGATGTGTTGGCAATGTCCCAGCCACATTGCCAAAGAAAAATGTAATTCACTTCATGATGGACTCTTTTGAAAACTAATTACCGAAAGTACACGGCTTTGACTGAAGGAAAGTTCTGTCCCTATCATTCATTATAAATCTGCAGATTAAAAGTGACTTACCATTCAGAAACTGCTGTTGCATCCTTGATGGTTGTGCAGGCGGCTCCACTCCTTCTTCGGTTGTACAATTGCACATCTGTTTGCAGCCATTTTCATGTGTATAAAGCACGAGTGTAAACGCTGATGTGGGGGTGCGGCAAGAAGGAACTTTTTTTTGCACAATAGAAACATAGTCCTAAAACAGCTGACTCAGAAAGGAACTCAAAATTAGCAGAACTGAGCAGGTCCATCTATCCATCACGCTTATCCATGCAGGGAGAACATGCAAACTCCTTGGAGAAAGACCCCAGGCTGGATTCAAACCCAGTAACTCCTTGGAGAAAGACCCCAAGCTGGATTCAAACCCAGGACCTTCTTGCTGCAAGGCAACAGTGCTACCAACTGCACAACTGAACGTGAAAAGAATGTGATAAAAGTGTTTTGTATAGCTCATAGACATATCCTAACTTGTTCAAGGAAGCAATTACTCTTTAAAGCATTACCTTTAAAGGGTAATTGTAACTCAGAATTTGTCCAGATCCATTTTTTTACTGTCATTATTGATGTGCTGATTCTTATTGTGATTATTCACTCCACTGTCAGTCTCCCAGTCAAGAAGAAAGAGCACAGATGTACCCAATTGAACAGTGCCGCCAGAACATTCTTGTTTTCCTTCTGCAAAGCTCCTTTGCTTCATTGTTTGCATGGGGTTCTTCTTCAAATCAAACATTAATCAGCCTGATTTCAGTGGCATGGTTTTTAAAAAAAACCCAGAGAGCTGAAGTGCTGCTGGAGGGCTTCAATGCCATGATGATGAAATTGGGTCACCGGGTAAGAAAGCATGGCTGTGGAAACCCTACCGTCTCCATGGGAACCGTCATGTTGACAGAGCTATCACCTCCTCATCTCAGTGTAATTACCATGATAAGCAAGAAACATCATGTAGTGTCCTGGGTGGATAATAAAATGCACTGGTATTGTCCCGGTGGAGCGTTTAATCTTTCCTTTTAGGACTGCGGATCAATTTACAAATGGGTGCAAGGAATAATGCAATAAGCTTTGATCCAAGATGTCATGGGCATGACTCCATTTTTATTTTGAATGTTCAAAATATGTCTTGAATAAAACATTTCGGATCATTTTAAGGCCTTTCTCTGCCACGGAGATGTATCTACTGTGCAATAGTGAACGGAGGAGTGAAGTCATAAAAGCAAAATCCTGGGGGCGTAATTAGGGTTATCTAATCTACAGTTAAATAGTGTATAACAGTAAGTGCGACAAGCTTGAGTTAGATGTGGTCATGTATTAACTCGGTTTATGGGTTCATAACAGAAACACTGTTTATCCTAAAACAATGGTTATGTTCATAAGCAACGATGGTAATCTTTTTTTTAAATTAAGTTACTCATTACCAATATTAGAAACTAAAAAATTGATCTGTTTTATGAGTCATGTGTTTTATAAAACATAATTCTTTGGAGATAGATACACATATATTTAAATATAGAAATACATGTAGAGATAGATTAAATGTAGTCCAGATTCCAGGATTCCAACGCATTTTTCAAGTAAAGTTTCAAGACTCGTTCATTTCTAAAATACATAACAGTAAAGTGTACTTTGGCAGACATTTCTACAGTTGGCAGGCTTCAAATATTGATTCTGGAAAATCTTGGAAGGAAGGAATGTGGGTCACAGAAAAGGACACACGAAAGGAAAAAAAGAGGAAACATGGAGGAAAGGAAGGACACAAGGTAGTAAAGACGTTTATTGAATGTGACTGTATTTATGTCTACATCTGTGTCAATACATTTGACCAGCCTGTATGATGGGGCAGTTGTTAGTGGTGTTACCTTGCAGCAAAAAGGTCTTTGATTGAAATCTCAGCCGAGGTCTTTTCTGCGTGTAATTTGCATGTTGTCCCCATGCATGTGCGAGTCTTTCTCCAGGTACTCCAGCTTCTAGTCCCAAAACATTGTTAGATTAATAGATAGTTCCCACAAGACCAGACTGGAAGTAAGTTACATAGGAGCAGCATCACAAACAGCATTACCAAAGCTTAGGTTAGTTTAAGGCTTTTTTTCTGCTCTTCTGGAGAACCAGTTCAGTGTCTTGCAGTAGCACATTTTATCAAAATAGTCAACAAGTTATTTGTGTTTGCTGAGAGCCATATAATGAGGAGGAGAATGATGTGATTGGCTGTGATGATGAGAAATGTCAGGATGAATTTCAAGTACATTAAGTTGATCAGTGTCCCAAAGGGCTCTTTCAATTGTGAACATTTTAAGTGTAAGTGCCAGAAACAGCAAAAAAGCATTAATAACCATATCAAGGCCTGAGTATCAATTAGAATGCATCATGTCTACAGCCTCCTTCTCTTCTACCTGCCATGTGTGATACATATTAAATAATTGAAATGTAAATTTAAGCAAGTATTGTTTATTAAAATTGTGTGATTGTAAATATGGTCATATAAGCAATAATCGCATGTGCTGAAGTAAAGCAGCATTTTTTTTTTTGTTCAAGTGCAGGTGTTGCAGCAAGAAGAAATTTTGCACATATACATTTTATAGTTATGTTTCAAACTTTGAGCAAATGGATCTGTCATACAGATTTGCAGGTTTGCTTACAAAGTATATATTTTTTAAAGCAATCTGTTCAATACACTATTGACTGACTGACAGGATCGCAGTTGGTTTTTAGAAAGATTTGTACATATCCGTACTGCTGATAAGACGCTTGATGCTTAGTAGCAAAGTTTGGTGACCTTCATGGGATGCAATGAAAACTTCTCTTTACTGTTTTATCACCTTTTTTTAAACCCTTGAATCCAACAATATCCAACCATTGTGGTTCTTTTATGTGTGATGAGTAAAGTGGAAAGCTAGTTCCGTACTATCAAGATGGCAACAGAGCACCCGGATGTAGGAAGTGTGACGTCATGTGGGAACTCTATTGGGCTCTCTAAATTGTCCCTGTTTGACGTGTGTGCATACATGGTTGTCTCTCCTGTTTGTCTCTGTGTTGCACTGTGATGGAATGGTAATCCAGCAGGAATGTCTCAAATGGGGTTGTCCCTGCTTTATCTTATGACAGTCCAGGCCACTGACAGCATGTTAAATGTTAAAGTTAATAACAGATCAATTAGGCAAAAACCAAAAAAGTATGGCTTATTTGCAATGGCTACTCAGAAAAGAATATGGCACTGGCAACATGCAATGTTGCCTCTGAATAAACCCCAAAAGTTTGAGAGTCAACTAGATTAGACCAAGCTAGAACTGTTTGATTATAATGTCATCATGTTTGGTAAAAACCCAACACAGTACATCTCCACAAAAATATCATTATACCAAGCAAGCACAGGATTAGAGGGGTGATTATTTGGACTTGTGTTGAAAGACCTGGGCACTGTGCAGTCTTTGAGACCGCTGTGAGCTTCTTTTTTTTTACCAAAGTATTCAGGGGTCAAATGTAAGACCATCTGTCAGGCAGCTGAAGCTTGGTTGAAACTGGGTTGAGCAACAGGGCAATGATTACAGCAGTTAATCGGCTGAAAAAGCAAAGAATATGGAAATGTGTTTTTCCCTTGCCTGTCTGTAAAGCTTCTAGGATTTGAAGCCAATCAAACATTAGAGTCTGACTAAAAGTCAGAGTATTAGAGTCTCTGTTAAATCAGCGCTGACAGTCTTCCTTTTAATCAGTGCTCTTGCAGAGTAACATACCAGGAGGCATGGTCAAATATTTATGTCTGGAACCCATCTGACTTTTCCTAGAAGGGAAAAAAAAATCTGTCAAACCTCTGAAAACAATCTATGAGAAATAATTGAGAAAACGTTAAAATATAAATACAGCTTTATTAATAAATACTAATCGCAAGAGTCACCATTCTATATCTGATCAGCCCTTTAGCTGTTTGTGATATACATCTCTGTCTGCTGTAAAAAGACTGACTCTGAGCATGTCTATCATTTAATTGATCTCCTGCAGAGAAAGATAGTCACTGCACATCCACACCAGCAAGTGCACAAACATACATTCTTTGTATGCCGGCATGCACACAAGTACAGGCAGATAGACAAACGCAGGATTACAATCTAATTGCTCCCATCATTAGTCGTAGAAAAGTGTATGACATGGCCAGTGTTGTCACACAGTGATGCCCACTTCTCTGACTAAGCTACAGCGAGGACTGCTACGTGTGAGTGTGTGTGCGATATGCAGGTCACTGGCCACAGCGGAGTGGGAATCTAGCCGGACTTGATTGAAAGTGGCGGTTAATTCCAGGGCTTCCCACCGAGATTAGAAAAAGGAAGGAGGGAGTGACAGAGACAGAGGGAGGAAGGAGGGCAGGGTAAAAGGTAGAATTCAACAAGAGATGACCAAATGAATTTGTAATACCCACTTTCTCTCTCCAACGCTGTTTACTGAAGTGTGAGATAAAGCATCTATGGGTGTGTAGATGCTGTATGAATGGGGGAGGAGGAGGGGCGAGAGCAGGATGCTGTAAAGAGCAGCACAAAGATGCAGCAGAAACGCACAGACGTGCTAGTTTAAAAAAGATGAAATGTTTTAGTCCAAGTATCTTTCATAGTCATAAGTCATACTGCCAAAAGTATTAACTCTCCCCATACACAATGTTCATGTTTGGTGTCACATTGGATTACAGTAAATGTAAATAATGACATCACTGTCCCAGCAAAGATTGTAGAAGGAAGAACACAAAGCCAGCAGGTGCACAATATTTCAAAATAAACCAATAAGCACCCACCTCCCAGAACTCTAGCTGGAAATGGAACTGAGAGGGGAAGGAGACCCCCCCGACCCACCCTCCTCAGCTCCACCCTCCACCACTGGGAGCCAAGAGGAGGACCTGTCTTCTCAGGGCCAGGACATTTCAGAAGTTTCATCACCTGGGATGATGTTTCTTAACTTTAGTGAGAAAATGGACCACCACATATTGCCAGGTACTTCTCTCCTGAGTACCCAAAAAGCATGCTATACTTCAACAGAACCTTCTGGGTTGGGTTCTTCAGGACCACCTCAACTCTGTATATCTTAAGTATGAAACAAGGTACCAGACATTTACATTACACCTATCCATCTGCCCCCCCACCCCCCGTAGTACGATGAAGGAGAATACCTGTCTGGATCACCAAAAGAAAATAAACAGAAAACAGAAAAATTAAATGCACCGGTCTAAATTCAAATCTCAGATTAATCCCCTGTCTAAAACAAACCTGAAATTGAAGAACTATCTACTACCAAGTCACTTAAACTGGCTCTGATAAGTATAAGGTCATTATACTTCTGGTTCATGACTTCATCACTGAGCATAAAGTTGATGTTATGTTTCTAACAGAAACATGGTTGGATAACAATAACAAATTATCTGTACTAATTGAATCAGCACCTCCTTACCATGATTTTTTAAAAGTGAGAACTTAAGCCTTACCTTGAAATTTATTCAAACCAGGGGTTGCATTAACCAAATATGTATTTTTATACTTTTTTTTTTTTTTTTTTTTTTTTTTTTTTTTTAACAGTGATGGAAAAATCTGATGGCTATCCCTCATTTTGACAGATTGCACACACCTGACCATTTGGTGCTGACGCACAGTCAGTTTCAACTTTACGCACAGAGAACATTGCAGAGGTCACTTAATCAATCAATATAAGAAAACTTCTGATCTGGATGCTATCTGAGAGAAACATTACTTTAAAAACTTCATCACTGCAGAGAAAAAGTTAGATGTATTCAGCTTGATGATGATCACAATGTGGATTATCTGTTGAGCTTGTTGAGTATTAATTAAACAGAATGAAAATGAAACACAGTTTAATGTAATTTTTATCATTTTAAAAACTGATGGGTAAAAATAGATAATTGTAGGCTTTTTTTTGACATAGTTCGTCTGGATGACGGACAGCGGAAAAAGTCTAGTGCGACCTCTACTCCAAACTGCGGACATTTTTGCCCCCTCCAGCCATCTAACTTCTCCCATCATCATCTGTTTTTTTGTTGTTTGTTTTGTTTTTTTGTAGTTGTTGCTATTTTTTAGGATCAGCAAATAACTTATTGGTGTATTACCACCACCACCACCTAGTATAAAGTGTGGTTTAGTCATTGAGTTGCACAGCAGCGCAGACTGGAGGAAAATCCAGCAGAAACATGGTATCGGTTTGGAATATTGGGTTGCTTTAATGAGTACTTGACAATATACCCATACCAGTATTGGTATTAGGACACAACTGATGCTAAGTGTTCTCTCTGGGAATTCGGGCTTCCTCCCACAGTCCAAAAACATCAGGTTAATTGACAGGTTAAAGCTGCAGAATGTGACTTTTGTAAAAAAAAAAAAAAATATTGTTCTACATAGATGTTGAAACTGTAACTATGTTGCGACAGAATGCATGAGACAGATAATCTGTGAAAAAAAATCAAGCTCCTCTGCCTTCTCCCAGTGCTATCTAGAAACAATTAATCAGACCCAAGAGGTAGGTCTTAGTACTGTCAATCACATCTGTGTGGCACTTTCATTTTTTATAAAAGTTACATACTGCAGCTTTAATTAATTAATTCCTTTAATTCCCTTTTTCAGCAACAGACGTGTGACCTGACTAGAGTTTACCTACAAAGTCCTCTAAATTCTATACCCTGATTGTTTTTGATTTCCTCCTGTTTGCACTAGATGACTGGTACAACCTAAACTCTTTCTCAACACTCAGTGTTGAGTTAATTTCTTGAAAGAGATTTAGAAGGTCTTCTATTGTTTCAATTAATTGCTTTTGCCAAGAGTTGTACAACAGCAACACCAGATGCAAAGGTTAATCCTTGCCTTTGTCGTGGTAAATATTTGCTCCATCCATTCATCTATCCATCCATCCGTTCACCCCCATAGAATAGAATCGAATACACTTCATTGATTCCCAAGGGGAAATTGCTTGCTTGCATCGCCCCAACGCAAACTTTTCACCCTTGTCTGCATGCAAAACTATTGTGGGTCCACTGTTCAACTTTGGTGTGACCATGCTGGGTTCTTGAGGATTTTGGAGTGGTACTGCTGACAAATGAGTTTCACAACTTAGGTAAGACCCCCTGTTGCTTAGGTGCCAATCCTTTGCAAAGTTAATAACTGTATCTGTATCAAAATACACACCCCAATGGCACACATCAGTAAATGCTAGCTGATGATACATTTTACTTCACTTAACATCTCATTTAATGTGTTGAATAAGGAGGTAAAACATAAATAAAAAATCTGTCTGTCTCCTTTTTAAAATGTTGACACTTTAAAATTTGCAAATAAAAGCTTTTTTCCTTTCCCTTTCATGACTGCCTTGTGTTATTACATTGCAGATGTTTCACAATTTTCAGTAATGGAGTTCTCACTCAGCAGGGGTGTGATTGCAGTGATACTTGTGCTTGTCACTAATTAACATCTAAACTTAAGAGGTAACTGTGGCTCAGGCATCAGTGGGTGAGACTCCAAGTTATTTCTACAAAGTTTTCTATTAACTACTGGTGAGAAAACAAACGTGCGTGTACCCATGCTCCATGTCTTGTAAATGCTCTTGACATAAGAAATATGAAAGTGGTCCATGATTTAAATAGCAATGAGAAGACTAATTAGAAATTGAGTTAACTAAAACATCAAGCTTTGAATTTCTAAATCAGTTTTTGACACTGCTAAAGAAGCACATTTTAAGGACTCAGGTTGGTGAAAGTAATGAAGGGTTATCAGGGATAAATCTGAAAATCATGCCCCTTGTGATGGGGGATTTTCATGAACTTCCCGTGAGCTCACAGGAGAGATTTTAAAATTAACAGACAACATAGAAGCAGGGGATAGTTATCCAGACTATGTGGTGGATAGCTGGCACTCATTTAAGTCCTCTAATACAAGGGCCACCGTGATTTTCAACAAATGAGGGTAAGCTAGTAGTGGAGTTCAACAGATCCAGTGCTAGCCCCACCCCTTGACTTTGATGGGAAAGTTTTGACAGATAAAATTTCATGGTGATGTTGCAGAAACAGGAACCATGAGAATAATTAAATACACATTTGATTAATTATCTGCATCACCTATTATAAGTTTGCATTTTAATGTTTCAATGACATATTGAATAAATTAACTGTCTATTAAATAAATTCTTTAAGCATCTAATTAAACATTAATTTCATGACAAATTTGATTAATAGCTTCATGATGTATTTATTTATTTAATTTTGTCCCTTTGAACACTCCATAGAGGGTGTCCTCTTGTTAATCTACATGTCCAAGTCCAACTAATCATCATTCTAATGAAGACCATTTAGATCACATGCGTCAAATCCGGCCTGCCATATGTTTTAATGTGGCCCTCTGGACACTAGAGATGCACAAAAATAGAACCTTAAAGATAACAGTTGTGTGTTTAATTATTATTTTTATCAATCAAATCAAAGCAGTTTTATCTGTATTCTGCCAAATTACATCAATGTGTAAAGATGTTCAATATTATTTAATTTTAAGAAGTACTTATTTCAGAGACAATTCAGAGACAGCTATTTATTAGTATTTTAACACGTTGTTAAGGACTTTTATCAATACGTTCTGGCACAACCGGCCCTTTGAGAACATTCATGATCTTGATACAGCCCAAAATGAAGATGTGTTTGACACCCATTATTTAGATTGATCAAATGAAATGTGTTTTTTTTTTTTTTTTTTACTGCTACTAAAAACTACTGAGTGTACAAGAGCAAACATGCCATAGTTTAGTTTCTTCATTTGAACTCATTGTTTGAATTTGTTATTTTGGGGAATAAAACCCATTTTCTTTGAAAACTACTACTGTGCCCTCATGTTTAACCGACTCAGTCCCTCACAGCCCAATAAAATATACATTTTGTTCTTTAATTCACCAATTTTATAATGCAAGGAACAATGAAGTTCTCCAGTTGATAAAACACACTTTGATGCTGATTGACTTTAATTCTGCTTTGCAGAGTGTGACATCAACCTAAGCTTATCACAGTTCCAGTCATAAAAACCCAAAACACGCATTAGATTGTAAAAATGACACTGTTCATTTGCCTTATATTTGCCTAAGCATACAAGCTGTGTGTTGGCTCCTTGTTGACAGACTGGGATTACTACATGAACAAGGAAATAAGAATGTCAGACTGAAAACTCTACCATCAACTGGCCAAAGAAAAACTAAACAAAACTTCATTGTGCCGCCAAGTCATCTGTTTATCTGTGCTGTTAACAAAATTCAATTTTGGTTCCCATTTTTTGTTGTTATGAAAGCATCCCACTTCTTGCAGTTTCTTGCCATCGTTTGGAGCAGTAAGCTGTAAACTATTGGAGGTTTGGTTCACTCTTTTAACACAGAGTTATGCAAAAAAAACAATGACAGAATTAAAGTAGCCAGCTGAATGGAGAGCTGAAAGATGAGCGAGTTAGTTGGTACAAAGGTCACTCAAAATCTGTGTGTTTATGAGGGTGCTTTGTTACTCTCAGCTAATATCCTGGTGCAGCAGTAATCATTACGGCAAATTGTTTCTCATAGGACAACACTTTGGATGTATGGAAGCTGTCGATGTATATGTGAGAGTGGATATATCTAAGAGGCATTTCAAAAAATCCACATCTATTAGGGTAAAGCTGTTTTAAACTACAGTTGGCAAGCTCAGGCTGGAGGCTGGACCTAAGCAGATAGCTTGACTAGCTAAGCAACTAATATTGGCTTACTATAAGCACAAACATATGATATTCTGCTTAAAGGGGTGGTGACATCACTGTATAAACTATTTCTTCAAAGAATTTCATAAAAATAAAAAAATAATGTCACCTTTTTTGTAGGGGTTGTTTTGGCAGGCCAGATTTCCCTCCTCGGCAAAAGATACAGTAATGATATGTGGCACTTCCTTGTTGACTTTGCTCTGATTGGCTACAACCATATTTGGGAAACTTCAGCAAAATGCGCTGAACATAGTCGCAAATTGAGGTTATAATTGTGTTCATTATCTCCTGTTCTGTATGCTGTATTGACATATTGTCTCAATTTAAAAAAAAAAAAAAAAAAAGTGTGTTACTTCCCCATAAATGAACTTCAGCCACTCTTCTCTCATTCTTCAGGAGTCAGTGGAAACTTCCAACCGTTTTTGAGCTCCCTCAGACATAACAGCTCCCCTTTTTAGTAGCCATCCTCCCCTCAAGTGGAGTAGTCAGACATGCTCGCGCGACTTCCAGCTGGGGAGGGGGTGGGCTGTTTGCTTGATGGTGTGCTCTAATTGGAAAATACGTGTTATGTAGAAAGATAATCTATGTAGAAAGGTAAACTGTTTTCTGATTCGTCCGTTTTTGAGCAAAGAAACAAAGCTGACTGTCTATGAGTAGGGCTTTTGATACCAAGTCTTGACATTCACATGGCCTCATCAGTGCACAACATATTATACCCCCAAAACCACAGAAAAATGAAAATTGTTGTCATGACTCCTTTAATAAATTCTTGAACACTACAACTAAATCTTACATGTAATTTCTAAATTTCATAGAACTGTAAATACCAAAATAACAATAAATAAATATGACAGATAACACATAACTGCATCAATTACAACTTATCTTGTTATGTAATTTTTTTGTTTTAATTAAAAGCAACTGGTAGTAATTATGTAAATACTGGATAATACTCAAAATTTCCATACAATGAGATTCTCCGACCAGCTCATACCTAGTACACAGACAACTGTGCATGTATAACATGACCAAAAATTGGCAAGATTAAATGCTTTGGTTGACGTTATGTGAGTCTACATACAGACAAGAGGAGGAGGATCCGCTGGTCCACTGGTGTGATCAGAACCACCTGAAGCTTTAGTGATTACCCCACACACTGGCTCCTTTCACCATCCTCAATAACACTGTGACTACTTTGGATCACTTTCTCAGGATCTAAGAAGGTCCTTGCACATAGACACACCCATCATTGTGTGGTTTTGGCTAATCCACAAAACAATCAGGTCTGCAGAGAGAATTATCAGGACTGACCTTCCCTCGATCCAGGACTTGTGCAGGTGTAGTGTTAGAAACAACCCTTAAATATCTCTGCAGACCCCACATATTCTGGACACAAATTGCTTAGACTTTCATGTTTGGACCATTGTTACATAGTGGTATTTTAAAAAATGAGCTGCCATGTAGACAGTTTCTTGCCCCATGCTATCATTCTGATCAACATTAAACAACCCCGGATCACTCCAATACCATGCATATTTGCACTACCTGTCAGAACCTGGGTTGTTTTGGAGTTTGATTCTTTTATTGTAGTTTTGATTATTGCTATCCGTTGTTCCTTAGTTTCTTATTTTGATAAGATCAGCCTTGTTTCTGTTTCACTTTAATTCAGTTCTTTCTAAGTTATTCTAGTTTATCATTTTCCTGGTTCCCATGGTGCTCTCCCTCAACCGCTGCTGCCTCTCTCTCTCTGTCTCTCTCTCTCTGTCTCTCCTCAGTCTGCTCTCTCTCATCACACCTGCAAACCATTAGCCAATCAACCCCAGTCTATTGTTTCAGCATTAACAATCAGTATTTTAACACCTCTCCTGCTCTCACTCCTTGCTGATTGCTCCCGTTATCTTTCCTGTTAAATCCTGCTGTTGTTTTACTCCTGGATTCCTGTGTCTTTGTTCAGCTCTGGCTCCCTGCATTCCCTGTGGTTTTTGTTTGTTTTTGTTCTTCATTTTTTACAATAAATGACCAAATCTTCTCGCTGCCGCTGCCTCTCTGCATTTGGGTCCATCATCACTCCACCACAAATCATGACACTGCCTCTAATTATTCAACACCAGATTTTTATATATTTATGTTTAAAATGTTTGTACATTAACAGCAAAGCAGAATCAAAGTCAAATCTTGTTTGTGTGCAAACTTGGCCAATCAAGCTGATTCTGGTGCTGTGACTATGTGACAGTGGTGTTACAGTGTCAGATGTATTTTATCTGTATGCAGTCATTTTTTAAAATTCTAAGTGTTGTGAGCAAAACATGACCTCTTAGTGCAAAAACTGAAATTCTTTAGATTTTATAAGTGTCACAGCAACATTACAACAGATGTTGATTTCATATTTAAATGAAATATAAAACTTACATTTCAGTATATAAAAGCTGTATCCTTTTTTCACAACAGTGTACATTGTGTGAAAATTCTCAATAGAAATCTATTATTAAAGCAATCATATTACAGTACATTCCAGTCTATTTCTTTTGTTTTCCTCGTGTCATGCTTATAGTATGTGGGCAGAGTTGTTTCTGCTCAGGCATCCCATCACCCTGCCGTACGAACGATGTGAAAAATTCATGTGTCTTCTCAGCAAAGAACTGGAAATGATTAAACATTCATATTCCCACCCTGAAAATGGATGCTGAAGTGGTCTCTTCAATACACACTAAGCTGTGAGGATGTGGATGTTTTTTTTTTTTGTTTGTTTGTTTTGTCCACAGATGTCAAGCTGAGGCCTCGACTGCTTGTACATCTTTTCACAGGTGACCAATATCATTATTATGTTTTTCCTAGATGACGCCTGTTATAAGCAAGTATATGTAAATGCAGAACAGTGAGACATTGTAGAAAAATGCTCCCCAGAGAAGCTGCAAGATTGGGAGGGAGTTAAAAAGGAGAGAAACTGAATCTAATTTCCACATCACTGTTGAGAGGGCAAGAGCGTTATGTTTTTTTTCCCTGGATTTCCTTAAATTTGTTCACATATATACACCATTTGTGTCTCTTTTGCCAAACTGCCCGTGGTCACTCTATCTGTTTAATTTCACCATCTTAGCCGTCCTTTCCAGTATTCCTTTTAATTCCTGCTTGTAATTTTTCTTTCTTGCTCCTTGTAGCTTTCTGTCATTTTCTTCTCTTTGCATAAAAAAACATGGCACAATGTTTTTGGATAAACCTTTACTAATATTTCTCTGCTTTTTTTCCTTACAGTCACTGTAACATCACAGCAATAAGACGAATAGAAACCCTGAGCTATTTTGCAATTAGCATATGCAGTGCAACATAGATTGCTGCACAACATGCTACCTCATGCATAGGAACTCATATTTTTACAGTAAATGTCATTTTGTGTCTTGTTTTCAACCTGCTGTAGTTCTTTTCTGAAAGTTAGTCCATTCTAAGTGGACCAGATGCACATTACAAGTTATATTAAATATGTAGGTTGGATGAAGGATGGAACAAAACTGTACCACATGAAAAACGCAAATTAGAATTGGTAGAATCCTAATGTGGTAATTAACATTTAGAAGCAAATGTAAACCCCAGATAATTACATTAATGAGCTCTTAAACCTCCAGGGATCTTTTATGAAATGATTCTTACAAAGAACCAGCATGCAAAAATATTCATACCCTTTCATTGGTTTTTCACATTTTGTCCTGTTACACTCACAAACCTTTATGTCAAAATTGTGAAACTGACTGAAAATGATGCATAGCTTTTAAAATAAACATAATATAAAAAGTGTGACATGCATTTGTATTCACTTCCTTTACTCTGATTGTCAGGTCCTAGGTTGTTTTGAGGTTTGATCATTTGATTCTAGTTTTGATTACTGTTCTGTGTTTGGCTAAGTTTCATATTCTTTGATTAGATCAACTTTGTTCTCGTTTTTTTTTTTTTTTTTTTTTTTTAAGTTCAGTCTTTTCTTAGTTATTCGAGTTTACTATGTTTATTTATTCCTTGTGTCTAATTATTCTTTGTTAGTGTTAGATTCATTTTCTTAGTTCCCATGTTTACTCTCTCTCACCCCCTGCTGCCATTCTCTCTCTCCTCAGTCTCCTTTCTGCTATCTCCCTTCATACCTGCAACCCATTAGCCAATCAGCTGCGGCCTATTGTTCCAAGTCAAGTCAAGTCAAGATTATTTATATAGCACATTTCAGCAGCAAGGCAGTTCAAAGTCTTTCATATCATAAAAACAATCAAGTATACAGCAAAATCATCACGATCATCAAGCAAATATACATGAAAATCGACAAAATCATCAAGCAAATATCAATGCATCAAAATCATAAAGATCATCAAGCAAATACACATTGAAAAATGAGATCAATGTTCCGCTTACAACTAATCAAAGGCAGCTCTAAACAGGTGGGTTTTAGCCTTGATTTAAAGAAACTTGGTGTTTCAGCTGGTTTGCAGTTTTCTGGAAGTTTGTTCCTGATTTGTAGTGCATAAAAACTGAAAGCTGCTTCCTTATGTTTGGTTCTGGAGATGCAGAGTAGACTAGAACCAGAAGACCTGAGTGGTCTGGAAGGTTGATACAATAACAACTGGTCTTTAATGTATTTTGGTGCTAAGCAGTTCAGTGATTTATAAACTTACAGAAGTGTTTTAAAGTCTATTCTCTGAGCTACAGGGAGCCAGTGTAAGGACTTTAGAACTGGGGTGATGTACTCTGTTTTCCGGATCTTAGTGAAAACACAAGCAGCAGTGTACAGGATAAGCTGCAGTTGTGATTGATTTTTTTATGCAGACCTGTGAAGACACTGTTGCAATAATCTATGCAACTAAAGATAAAACCATTGATGAGTTTCTCTAGATTTTGTTGAGACTTTAGTCCTCTAATCCTGGAAATGTTCTTCAGGTGATAGAGGGCCGACTTTGTAACTGTCTTTATGTGTTTCTGAAGGTTCAGGTCTGAGTCCATCACTACACGCAGATTTCAGGCCTGATCACTAGTTTCTAGCTGACTCTTGATTGTTCCTCTTTGGGTCCAAAAATAATAACTTCAGTTTTATTTCTATTCAGCAGGAGAATGTTTTGGCACATCCACTCATTGATTTGTTCTAAGCATTTGTTCAGTGCTTGGATGAGTCCAAAGTCACCTGGTGACATCGTAATGCAGAGATGTGTATCATCTGTGTAGTTATGATAACTATTCTTATTTCTTGTTATAATCTGAGCAAGTGGGAGCATGTGGATATTAAATATGAGGGGTCCCAGGATGGAACCTTGGGGTACTCCACATGTGACTTTTGTCCGCTCCGATGAGAAGTTGCACACAAAGAAATCCCTGTTCTTTAGGTAGGGTACAAACTAATTAAGTACCGTAACAGAGAGTCTGACCCTGCTCTCTGGTGATCCAACACCTCACCAAGGTGGTCCAACACCTCACCAACCTCGGTGAGGTCCAGCAGAACCAACACTGTGGTTTTCCAGTCTTTATTTATGTGGATGTCATTGAACATGTTGACAAGAGCAGTCTCAATGCTGCGGTGAGCATGGAAACCGGACTGAAAGATGTCAAAGTGGTCTGTCAAAGTTAAAAAGCTTTTTAGCTGTTGAAACACAGCTTTTTCAGTAATTTTGCTGATGAATGGAAGGTTAGAAATTGGCCTGTAATTCTGCAATAGTGATTTATCCAGATTGTTCTTTTTTATAAGTGGTTTGATAAAGGGAAGATTTTACTATTTGAATCAGGTCAGATACCATGACAGGCAAATATTTCTTAAGGAAGGTTGTAGGTAGGATATCAAAACAGCAGGTGTAGGTAGGATATCAAAACAGCAGGAGAAGGAGCTTAATGTTTCAAAATTTCTTCGAAGTTTTCATAGTTGAGATGGTGAAATGCATCCATTTTTTTTGCATTTGTTAGGTTTGGGCATAGCAATGGAATGGGATTATATGTGGATCTGCAGATTAACCATTTATTTTTTAAAATTTTCTCTGTAAAAAACGTTGGCAAATTCATTGCAGGTCCTGGTATAGTGGAGATCAGGTGTTACAGCCACAGGTGAGTATATTAATCTTTGAACTGTGGGAAACAAGGCACGAGCATTGCTGATGTTTTTGTTAGTGTTTCCCGCAAGATTTCATAATAAACGTGAAGTTGAGTTTCACGCCAGCATTAACACTCACAGTATTTAAACTCCTCTCCTGCTCTCACTACTCACTGGTTCCTCCTGTTACCTTCCTGTCACTTCCGCACCTGTTGTTTTTTACTCCTTGATTCTTGTCTTTTTGTTCTGCTCTGGCTCCCTGCGTTCCCTGTGGTTTTTGTAAGTTTTTGTTCAATTTTGTCATCACATAACCAAAATCTACTCACTGTCTCTGCCTCTCTGCCTTTGGGTCCAGCATCACCACATTACAAATCATGACACTGATACCCTTAAATAAAACTGAGTGCAATTGGCTGCTTTCAGAGAAGTACTCCTATGTGTGTAATTTAAGATAATCATAACTCCACCTGTTCTTTGAAGGCCTCAGAGGTTTGTTAAAGAACATCCATGAACAAACAACACTGTTGTGAAGATGGAAAGAGTATGAAACAACTCCAAACTTTGCAAGACATGACTGTTCACCAGAACTGACCAGAGATTTGCATTCAAAGTGTTTCGCATTTACTGAAGAGTGAGAATAAAAAAGCTGTTGGTTAAGAACAGTCATAAGAAAGTCATAATCTCATGTCTTGTAGCAGAGACGCAAGTGTTGCAACATCTTTTCACTTTTCACAGTTCAAACAATCCTTGTTTGAATTGTAGTAAACTCTCGAGCCTCAACAGATTAGAAGATGTGACCCAATCGTTTTTTTTATATACATTTTCCTCAAAAAGACCATTTATAACATTTTGTTGTAAATTCAGGAACATAATTCCATCTTGATTAATTTACTTTTTTACCTGCTTAATTCTTGCATGGTTTCAGTGGGTTAGGGGTCAATAGGCAGGAGGTAGAGTACACCCTGGGCAGGTTACCAGACACAGTGAGATGAAAGACAATTAACCAGTAACACCTTTACACCTAAGAGCAGATTGGAAACTCCAATGAATCTGAGATTTTTAGACTGTGGAAGGAAATCTGAATGCCAGGAGAAGACCCTTGCAAGCAGAGAGAGAACATGCTAACTTCACATAGCAGAAGCTCCATAATTAAAAGGCAATCTTCATCTTAATTGTGTTAATTCCAGCTGGGACTGGTGATGCACAGCTCTGCTTGTAAACCACTCAATAAAACAGAACCATTCCATACTCTTTTAATTAATGAGTTTAATTATCACTGGAATACTTCCAGCATGTAGCTTGCAGCCGGCCACATTTAAAATACCAATGCTTTCCTGGCTGAGCTCAGCTACCACACTCTGCACTACCCAGCAACTAATAACACATCACCTTTGGACAAACTGGAGCATTTCAGTCTCTGTGAAAGAAAAAAAAAAAGAAAAACTACCAATTTCCTGAGGCATAAGCTACACCCACTTCCACATCGAGTGATGCTTCTGTTTGTGAATCGATCAAAACAGCACATTGCCATGACATCCTCAGTTAGGCTTTGCATTCGATAGCATAGCAATCTTAGTGTATAAGTGTCTTAATTTGAAAAAAGTAATAAAGACATTGTCTTGAAAAATATCATTTCAATTATCCGAGGACTTCACAATCAGAAATTATTTTGATAATCCCGTCTAATGTAAAAAAGGGAAACTGGTGTTTCACTGCCAAAATGAAAATGTTATTTGGGATTTCTGTTCTTTAACTAAAAGAACAAATCACTAACTCACATCTCTATGTAACACATTCATTAAAAAGATGTTCCTATACATTTGCATTACAAAGGTAAGTAAAAGTGAATGAGTTCCATCAAGTTACATAACCATTTGTTTCTCAGTGTGCTAGCAAAACATGTTTGCACTCCACTTGGGGTGGTCGTGGATCAATAGGAAGAGTAGTTGTGTTGTAATTGGAAAGTTGTGGGTTTGATTCCAGCTTTCTCACATGTTCTCTTGGGCAAGGCGATGCCAAGTTGGCTGTGTCTTCCTTTATGAGTATGTGTGCATTTTTGAGTGCAGCAGGGCGAATGTGGCTTTGAGTGTCTTGAGAGATTGGTATGACTAGAACATTGCTATATAAGGTCAAACCCCTTCCAAAGAAGCAGAGAAAGTACTAAGGGATCCAAGAGGTTTCAAGAACCACTGCCAAGTTCTAGCATGTAGGAAAACCAGATCCAGGTTACCAAAAAAACACCCACATTATCACCTACTACTTTTACAATCCACTTCTGTCTTACTTGTAGCAAGCGCTTATTTGTAAGATTACATCGTCATGTATGACAGCATGTGCTATGTGTACACACATTCATTGTAATCTGTTTGCTGTTCTGGTCTGTAAACATATATCTTCTGCGCTGCAATGGTGAAGTCACATACATGAGTTCAGTGTCTGTTGCTGAATAGCCTGAGATCATCTGTTCAGGATGGCTCTCTGTGTAACTACACATCACATCAAATATTTATCCAGTGTTTTGCACCTGTATGAGAGTGTTAAAGAGGCTAGTCTTTAGTCCAAGGAATCTGGGATTATTTTCTATATCAAGTGTAGCACTTAATAGGGAGAGATAACCCAAGGAATAAAGCAGTTTTTAAAATATATATATTTAATTTAGAAAGGGAAAAATCTATCCTAACTAGCCTAAATTAATGGAAGTATAAATTCTACTCTCTACATACTAAGCTAACCACTTTGGTCTAATATTGATGAAATAGCAATCAATTAGTGGCTACTATGGAAACTCTAGATATGGGCTGGTGAAGAGATATTACTTTTTTCCAGATGCCCTGACTTGGTCTGCATGGGGGCGCAGGTGGTAGCACTGTTGCCTTGCAGCAAGAAGGTCCAAGAGAATCCACACTCATGTGTACAACCAACATGGAGCCAACAGCTGTTAAAATGCCTTCTTCGGATGCCATACAGACCGACTGAATCAAGATCCCATTCAGTCTCAAAATATGTTTAATGCAGATATATCATGCATCTCTAATTCAAACAGTTACAGAGAAGTTTTGCTGCTTTTAATTCTCAAGAATAGACAAGTCCATATTTATGGATCAGTTCAGATACATTAACATGTAGGTTTTCACACACATCACATAATACATTTCTTTCCTTTATAATTTCTACAGAGGGTAGTGAGGAGATCAGAGAAAGTCATTCGGGTGCCCCTACCCTCATTTCAAAAATGTTTTAACAGCTACTGCAGGATAAAAGTTCTAACAGGGACTCCTCCAGATTTTTCTCCCAGATTTTCCATGAACTTTTTGAACTGTTGCTGCAAAAGCTAGAATTTACTTTCTTCCTCAAGCTGTTAAAATGCTGAACTGATGGTAAAATTATGTACTTCAAGTTACTGCATTTGTTTTATATATGGTCTGTTTTGTGTTTAATTAATGAATGATTTTAACACTTTTACAAATTCCAGTGAAATGCTAGCTTGTTGTATGCTATTCATCACAAAAGAAAATATTTTTGCCAGGCATCAATTTAGAAATATTAAGACGTTTTTCGCTCTTCAAATAAACCATAAGTTTCTCAGTTTTAGCTTTGTTCTGGTTGTTATATTGGCAGTACAAAAATACTTTCTAACTTCAATGGTTGAAGTCATGGTTATCCATGCAGAGTCTGGAGACAAAGGTAGACAAGGTAGGTGAGCTTCATGTTTACTGACCAAAGCTTAGGAACTTTGGCAGATGTTTGTGGAGGAAAGGTACTCTGGGTTAGTACTGGTTTAGCAGCAGCTTGAAGCTTGAGGGCTCGAGGTCAGGCTCAGGTAGGTATTCCAGAAACATAGAAACTCAAAGGAATAACAGACATAGATCTTAAAAACCACTGCTGTCATTGATAGTCTGGCAAGGAAATACCCTTTTACGCATCCCTTTAATCGAGATTATCAAAGTCAGATTAGCAGCATCACTGCAGACCTGCCTCAACCTTAGAATGAAAGCAACAGCATAAAGGCAGAGCAGCAGCATAGAACACAACAAATGAATACATCCCGGAAACATGACAGAAGGCCCCTGTATGCAGTCTGTTGTAGCATCTAACAGGTTTTCTTCAAAGATTGCCCTGTATGTAGCTCCATACATCTTTCTATCAATTCTGACCAGTTTTTCTGTCCTTCCTGAAGAGTAACTACTCTTTAGCATGATTCTGTCACCACCAGACTTCACTGTGGGGATGACGTGTGCAGTGGTTTTTTTTCCCCCAAAATGTTTTGCTTTGGTCTCATCTTGCCACTCATGTTTGATGTACATGATGTGTATCAATACTGAATTAATACACAAGTGGCGTGCACAGACATTTTGGCGGGCAGGTGCTCAAGTAGGAAAAAAGGGCACCTTGTGTGGCACATGGAACTGCCGGCTGCCTTAGTAATGTGAGATTTTTTTTTTTTACAGCCACAGCATGAATATATACATACTGTGGGGAAAAATATTTCACAAGTGCACTTTTTTGTCCAGAGGAAAAAGGGCATGTGCTCTAGCACCTCCAAGTTTCTATCTGTGCACACCCCTGCTACACACTGTTTTAAATGCATCTGAATTTTCAAAAACTACTGTCAAAGGTTTACTGTATGCCTTGTTCTACTAGTAAAGGTAAATACACATCCACTAACATTTACAAATTACAAACAAATAAATACAAATTTGTCATATCTTTGATTAGTTTGTAGTCTGTAGTTTCCAAGCAAATACTTTGATTTATGTCATTATTCATTTTATAAAGTAAAAACAAGAGCAGTCATTGTAATAATGTAATTAGACAGTTTTGCAATAAACAATAATCAGCTAATAAGTTACCAGGAAAGCTGGCCTTTGAACGTGTCATAACCCAACGCAATAACATTGTCATAAATCAATCAAGTCCCACACATCCACCACGTACAATAAAGCTTCTGAATGTCCTCCGCCTCACCCGTGGCTGCGGCTGATGGAGTAGTGACCAGCGGCTGAATGCTGGGGTGAATCGACCACTGTGGTGCGGAGACAGGGCTGCATTGTTTGCAGCTGATCATAACAATAGGACCTCTGTCAGAGGGGATCATCTGTTTTCTTGGCTAGTTGGCCCGCTAATAGGGCTCCTTATGCTGTGTGAATGGGCTGGAGCCAGGTCACAAACAAATGGACTAATAAACACACAAGCGGACAAACAAGTGTGCTGCTGTTGTCATGTATTTTGCAGGATGGTATGCATGTAGTTGTAAGTGCAATGCCACAATTAAAGGCAAGTAACCTGAAAAATATTAAATAAACTACTGAGGATTTACTGAAAAGTGTGAACGAGGAAGGATTTACAGTAGGAATAAAAGCGTGGTGGAGCAAGATAGAGAGAGAATAAGCACAAGTCCAACATTTTTCCAGGTCAGCTTAAACACTCCAGGCTAAACTCGCCGTGCTGTTACTGTTTTCTCTTCCCTTCATTCTCTCTCTCTCTCTCCCCCCCTTTGCCTAGAGCCATAGTCAAGCTGCAACAGGATTCAGTCGTTCCCACGGAGACGGAAGAGACGGTGCTGCCATGGCAACGATAGATCGCTTGCTTGAGCGGAGAGCCACTCCATCTATCCAACTCTCCTTCTCCACTTCTGTCTTCCGAGCGCCCCAGCTCTCCATCTTTTCTGTCTTCAATTGAAATCAGAGCATTCCACTTTTATTCGATCTGTCACTCAGGCTTTCTTTCAACCCATCTTCATCTTCATCTGTGTCACTTAGTTCGTTGTCTTGTCCTGATCATATGTTTTCCACACCAAAAAACATAAGTATGGTGCTGCCTTTCAAGCTGCTGTAATTAAAAGGTTCACACAACAGCCACTCTCCCACAGAGAAGGCCAGATTCTCACTCCACAAATTGCTTCTTGTACATTCAGAGTGGCTCAGAAGAGCAAAACATTAGAATTAAACAAGCTGGCTCAATTACACTCTCTCAATTAATTCACTTGTCGAAGGTAAAGGTGCCAGCAAAGGTTGGGGTCTGGAAAAAACAAGGTCTGTAGGGAGAGATGTTGGTTGTCTGAGCTGGTTGGGATTTTGAAGACAATCTTCTAGACAGAGTAGAGGTTTATGATTTTCTGACTTTATTATTAGTTTATTTGGGGTATTTATAAATAAAGCATTATTTTTTAAAGCATGATAATTGGTAGCTAAATAAATACTTGTGCTGGTATGCAATCAACAAAATAATCTAAATGTATTACTATGCTATATTCATTTTACTGATCAATAAAACAAATACACATCATTATAAAAGAAAATAGGACAGTGTCTTATGATGTGTTGCCTTGTATGATGAGTCAGAGCTGGAAATGACATCACACTAAGTTGACCGCATTGTACTTGCAAGCAGGCAGTGAGCTTGGCTATTTGTTTTGGTGATAACCACTATAAACTATTTTCAAACAGAAAAGGAAAATGTTCACAAATAGAAGTGATACATATAGTATTATGGGTGACATCCGCATGGGCACCTGATCGCGTTGTGAAGTGGGGGAGTAAAATTAAAATAAAATGCAGGTGGTTTTGGTAATCCCCAAAACCATCCCCTGTTTGCCAAACCTCTAAAATCCATCTACCTCCTCACCCAAGCCTCCCCTGCATTGTTTTTCCCTATTAAATAAAAGGAAAACAATACTCTGTCTGATGTGTACATGTATTATGTTGATTATTAAGCCCATTTAAATAGTTTACAGCAAGATTTAGTAGGAAATCAGTGTCTGGGTTGCTGTTTCTATGAGTGGTGAGATGCAACAGGAACCTGTAACTACCTATCCTGTCTGTTGTGGATTGAACACGGGTCTGATCTGCCTGCATTTTTCTAACATATTTCTTTCATTCATGGCAGGTGAACAGCAGTGTTATAACACTTATAAAAGCTGATTGAAATTCTATTAATTTTACCTCTCCTCTGCATTGCTGTAAACTGTGATCTTTGTGTGGCTGTAACATTCACGTTGAGATGAAGTCGCTTTCATGCAAGGAGTTGGATTAAGCTGTCTCTGAGGGACCAGCTGCTCTGCTTCCTGTATTGTTCTAACTACCATGGATACCAGGTTAATATACCATAAACCATGAGAAGTGTGAAAAAATTGTTTATACTGGCAAATTGCACAAAATTTTATATGCATGATAGCCACATTGTATACAAGACTCTGGGCTGCAGGGTGAGCTCCAACATTCTTTGTCAGAATTCTGGAGGGCTCTTTTTTGGTATTTCCGACTTGTAACTTAGAATATCTAATCTAGTCCAAAGGGAAAACAGCATTGTTGAAGTGCAAATCCCACATCTTTCACATTTTTCACATATTCAATGCAACAGACAAGAGCTGGGACATATCTTGGAAAGGATGCTAGTTCATCGCCTGGCCAACAAAGAGACATAAGCACTGTCACATCTAAGGGCAACAGAAGTTGCCAATTAATGTAACATATTGGCAACCATTAGGCATTCTGTATTTAACAGTGACCTTTTCTATGCAATACCCTCAACCCAATACCGGCCACCAATACAAAAACTTACTGAGACAAGCCTTTGGAATCCAGATAAACAGGGACAACTCAGTTTAATGGGACAGATTACTTTTCTGTGGCACAAAAAAATATTACCCCCATAAATGTTCAGTTTCAAGCGGGTGACTTGATTCAGAGATTTTTTTCAGCACCAGAACTTACTGAGCCTTATTGAATCTGAAGATCAGTTTTTTTTTTTTTTTTTTTTTTTTTTTTTTTTTTTTTTTTTTTACGTAGTCGTTCATACAACTGAATGATGCAACGGTAATCAGACTTCTGTGTGAATGGTTTACGACCCCAAAGCAACTCACATTTGCAGAAGAAGAATGTAAAGGTCACATAGCAGCACACTGTTTACGAATGTAATAATGGATGCCGCCATCTATGGATCAATTTTAAAGTTATTCAGCAACGGGAGCTGACAGTAATGTCACAAGATCATAACAAGGTGAAGGAAGCTAATAAAAAGAAAGCATAACTAATTGAAATGCCATTTTGTGCCACACTGACTTCTACAACTGTAGAGAAGTCTGTTTGAATGCGTGATCAAACCAAGAGTAGTATGATTGTGATGTGATGAGCTTCACTGACACAGACTTCTTTCATAATTTCATAATTATAATTTTCAGCCATTGTTTAGGTCCGGATTTACAGCATCTGGCTTCTTCTTGTGCAGAGTTATGATGCATGTCTCACGTCAACAACGTAATGAAGTGCGACGTGACCGTTCAGACTGCAGAAGCTTTGAAAACAATCAGGTATGTATCAGAGTTAGTACCACATATGGAAGTAGCAAAAATTGGATCTTTTTTAGGTGAAAAGATCTGAACTGAGCCGTCAGACTGCCTTGGAAAAGGTGGATATGGGTAGTGTTTGGGCCAAAAAATTGGATTTTGGCTGCATTTGCCTGCTGTGTAAGGTAATACTTTCTAGTTGCTAAACTGAATACAACAAACAAATCCAGAATGGGAGCCTTTTTGCAATACATATGTTTTTTTGTTTAAATATCCATAAAAAATGACAATGGTATTGTATCTCCCTGTCAGTAGGAATATTCTGGGCTAGTATTCAGTGGAGGAAGGAGAACTCTCCCACTCCACTCAGAGCATACAAACTCTGCCTAGAGACTCCACACAGAAATTTCTGATAGGCTTATTTTTTCCAAATACAAAACCACTGTAAGATACATATTTTGCATATAACTCTGATAGTTAGTTCCATAAAATGTTTTACTTTTATTTCTGGAGCAACCTTTTCTGAATACCTTGAAGACCATAAAAGTCTCCCCACTGGAACGTCAAGAAATTTCTAAAATGACAGTAGAGCTAAAACAATTCAGAGCACATTCCTTAGCACAAACCTAAAATGCTTTAAGCAAGACAGGAATCAGCAAACAGCATTTACATTGACAAGAGGATCGATCTGTAACACAGTGGTCGATAGTTGAGTCTGACAGGCTATAACCTTATTAAATTGCCACTAAATAGGAAAGCTATTACAACAATAAAAAAGAAAGGCAAATAAAAGGGAAATAGGTAAATGTTTGACTGTCTTTGATTTATATAATTTCATCCAGTCTTTCTTATTCTTGCAGCATACTCCCATAATACTCCTATATTTTCCTGTTGAGGTCTGCTGTTTTTGTTGTCTCCAGATACGCTGCATATAGAAATCACTCCACTCCTCTTCCATCACTGACACACCTCTCTTACTTTCCCTCATGTTCATCAGAAGTCCTCTGCAAGCCGAGGGTCTGCACACACACGTGTCCAGGTGTGACGTAAACACACTTGAGCTTGACACTCGTGAGGTCGTTTAAAGGAGTCTTCAGTGAAAATCGCACATCAGTGGGAGTCTGGACTTATTGATTATTTATATGAGCTGTCAGGGACTCTCGGCGGCACACACAGCGGGGCATTGGGTAAAGGGGGGAGGGGTGTACATGAGATTGAGACAGACAAAAAACAGAGAGAGAAATGGTGAAGGGATGAATAAAGGAGAATTTGAGCTGGAATCTCTACTTTCGCCTGGAGCTAACACTTTCCAGAGATCACGATTCAGGGATTTCTGCTCCGACGAGCCCTGTGGTCTTCAGACACACTCGGGTGTTGGTGAAAAGTTCAACCTTCTCCGCCCTGAAGCACTTTGTTACCCCTAAAGCTACCACTTCTCATACCTGATACAGCACAGACATCTCTGGGGGTCTTGTTTATCCCTGCATTCCCCCGTTTGCTGTTACTGACCTGCGTCTACATCCCTAATGGCCACTATGGACTTTTTCATATAAACAGCCTTTGATGGTGTCCTGCTGGAACAATTAACAGGAGCAGAATGATTTACTGATATAATTTGATCCTCAGTAAAAGCCGGGGGATGTGTTTTCATTCCCATGGATTCTGTGAAGAACATGAACTAATTTTATGGGCCTATTTGTAGTGATTAAGCATAGGTTTAGCTGTCACAATGTTGATTTACGTATGTATACGCACTGGCTCGTATGAGACTCTCATTGGTGATAAACCTGAATTAAAATCCACAATATAAATATGAAGATTTAAAACAGAAATGTACATGTAACATGATCTAGTAATGAAAAAAAAAGGTTAAACTCCTTCAGTTTCAACACCTTGATGGTTTAGTTTAAAGTCTGTAGATAAAATAACACATTTCTTTCAGCCAGCTTGATGACTGAGTGCATGACTCTTTGTGCCACACCTTAAACTGCTGGAACAGTATGATCGAAAACGTTCATGGAAGTAACTTTTTAGACTTTGGTATATTTTGTTTTTAACTGACCTGTACTTATTAATGTGTGTTAATTGTGTGATCACATGGAACACCTGCCAAACAGAATTGAGGGTTAATCTGTGGTAAACTAAAGTATGTTTTAAAGTAAAAATAATGAAAATTGGTTATTATATTTTGAAGAGGCAATAATCACAATCTCATAATAGTCTCATAATAAGGAGTATTTCAGAAATGGTGATGGACAAAACAGAAAATTGATAAATACAGTGTCCTTTATATTTATTGGAACCCTTTAAAAAGATGTGTAAAATGAATGATTTGTTAGTGACATTTTTTGAGTACACGTTTGTTGTGATTCTCTAACAGTGAGCTTTAGAGATATTTTTAAATCTCCCTTACCATCCTCCTCACTTCATAAGATTGCAAGATGAACTTGGGTCCTAACCCAAGCTCCTACTGTGAATATTGGCAGGTTTTAGTGACTCTTTATTGGGTCGATGCCATTACCTAAAATTATGAAAACAGACACACATCTGCCTTAATTGAAATGCCAGCTTGCTCTTCTTCTCCTCGGTGGATAAGAGAAACAGGCCTCTATCTTGAGCCATGTGTATATCCCAATTAAAGAAGAGGTTGAGCATTTCTAAGGTTCCTTGAAACTTAAAAATGTGAAATATTAATTTAGCAAAACAATGTGCTTTTGTAAAGAACAAATTTAGTTGATGCAAAAACAAATACACCTGACAACTAAAACTACTGCATCTAGTATCTGTATGACTGCCATGATCATGTCTTCTAGGCATGGAATGATCAAGTTGGTAATAGACTGCAACATCTATCTTTTTCCATTCTTGAACAAGAACCAATTTTAGAGCCTGGATACTGGATGGGGAGTGATGCTCAACTGGAGCTCAAGTGCAGAACAACCAAGGGCACAGAGTGATGGTAGCATCTTCCCTTCCAGGGTAGAGCAGTGCTTCTGTGAGTTCATGACACCATCAGTGAAATGCATCTACCCGACACCAGCAGCACATAAGGCCTCTGCCATCACCATGCTTCACTGTAGGCACCATGCATTTTTCATTGAAATCCTCACCTTTGCACTGCCATATAGTTTTGAAGCAATCATCTCCAAAAACAGTGATCTTGAACTAGTGATTCCAGAGCAGAGTCTCAGTAGTCTTCATCTTTTTCTGCATAGGCCCTGGAAAATACTAGACTTGCTTTGTTGTTCCTAGGCTTAAGAAGAGACTTCCTTCGTGGATGATACTCATAATTACCATTCCTATGCAGTGTGCACTGTATGAGGAATGGTGATTTTTTTCAACCCTTCTCATCAGAGAAGGGTTGAAAAAAAATGTTGAGATGCTGCTGAGATGTTAACTTCCATGGACGGCATTGACGTCTCTGTGAGGTGGCTGTACTTCCATCTTTCTTAAAGATGTCAGTATCCTGACATGTATGTAAGGCTTTGCTGATCTTCCTGTAGCCCTCACCTTTTTTTGTGTAAACAGATGATTTCCTTTCTCAGGTTTTGTGACATTTCTCGTCCATGTGGTGCCATTGCTTTTCTTTAAGTGATGCCCTTTTATTGTCACCTGTCTGATGGAGACCTCTTAAATAATTACACTCACCTATGGTTGATTTCTTATTAATCAGAATTTTGTTAGACTTTTTTGCAACATGGCCTTGAATGAATTTGTTCGTCAAATTACTTTTTTGCGTCTGCAAATGAACAAATCTTGTTTGTAAACAATGGCCCACGTTTGTGGGAGTATTTTATAGTATGGTACTCTATAGAAAATGTTGATTCTAAAAGGAAGCTAAAGGTTTTCTGACAAATATGTTGGGGTGTACTCATTTATGCTGAGCATTGTATATACTGTATGTGTATGTAAGGGGGGGCAATAAATCACTGTAAATGAAGTTAACATATAGTTGCTGTAATGTCTTAGTAATAAGTAAAGCAGTTAATGTAAATTAAACTTATTCACTAGCTACTACCTCCATGTTTAACATGGATCCACTGATATTATTAAAGTTTAATACAATCTTTCAGTTATTTACCCTCATGGTTTAATTTGTAATTTTTTTATATACACCAAAGTTTTCTATTTTATACAGATAAAAGCTGTATTTGTAACCAAACTTGAATTTCAAATTTAATCTTTTGAACTCATCAACACAACTTTTATAATTTTAAATGAGAAAACTGACTTTGTGTAAATAAAATGTTTTCCGGTACAAAAATCTTGCCTAAACAAGTGTTGTATAGGTGCAATTTTATCAACTTAGCCTATATTTTTTTACAAACATAGAGTACGTTATAGTTAACTGTCTCAGTGAATATGGAGAGAAATTTGTTCCAATATTATTGCAAGCAAAGAACACGTTTCAAAAATTTGAAATTTGAAAAAAATAAATGCATTTTAAAGAATGAAACTTTGAAAAACATCTCCAGCAAAAAATACATTTTGCAAGTAATTTACAATAGTTGAACTTACTTTTATGTAGTATGTTTTTTCAAATTCTATTTTTTCAAATGATTTTTTTCAGATTTTATTTTTTCTAATGTTATTTTGAAAAACTGGGATCAAAGGAGGCGCTTCATAACTTTGTGTCCAAACTGACCAATAGAAACATTCACAGTTGCCCCACACTGACCAATAGAAATTTGGAACAGAATCTGGAAAACGGGATTTGAAAAGAATGCAATTTGTAAAACTTGGACTCAAAATGTTTTTAGAAAAAACAAAATCTGAAAAAAAAATAGCAAACTGCATAAATGTCGGTTCAACTATTGCATACACATTGTAAATTACTCTCAAAACATATTTTTTGATTGAGAAGTTTTTCAAAGTTTTGTTTTTTAAATGCATTGTTTTCAAATCATAATTTTTGAAACATGTTCTTTGCTTGCAATATTATTGGAAAAAATTTCTCTCCATAAGTGAATGTACCAAGTCTTTACAAAACAGAAATCAGTTCAAAATAATGGTTATAATGATGTTAGAATAGCCTCCAGTCATGTTGTTTAACAAAGAGGTGAAAAAGAGGAAGAGCAAGCCTATAATGAGATCTGCAAATTGGTTCATACTGTGGTATGAACTCATGATCATGGGGGCTGGGTGTGTGTGTGGGGGGGGTAGGGGTAGGGATTTGCTTATGTTAGCTTCAGTTAGGTTTTTGTGTGTTCTCCACTTTGCGTGTCTTTGTGAGCTGATCAGCCACTATTTAAGTTTCCAGGTCAGTTTGTCTGAGTTAATGTGGTGTTGTTGCCAGCTTTTTGAGACGAATTCTATTATTTTGACCTCTTTCATGTGCCCAGCATCTTGATTTTGTATATTTTACCCAAGTTTGGGTTTTTTGGGTTAAATAAAAAAAAAAAACACTTTTTTGGACTTTAACCAGTGACTGTCTTTTACCAGTCTATCTATCGCAGAGATGCACATTGCTGTTCAGATCCTCTCCATCCATTCAGACTGAGCTTGAGCTGTTTTGATAATAGGAATGAGCAAACATTTCAGTCTCTACATGTGCAGACCTGTGGTCGAGGCTGAATTTGCAGCAAAAAAGTTGACTCAGAGGAGTTGAATAAAAAATGCAGTCTACACTTTTCAGATTTTCATTTGTAAAAAAAAACAAAAAAAAAAAACCCAAACATTGTAAGCCATGTATTGTTCTTCTTCCGGTTCACAATAATTCATTACATTATGTTGAAATTACACATAAATTCCAATAAATACACTGAATATGTTGTTGTAATGTGACAAAAAGAGGAAATTGCAGTTGTCAATGATATCACATCGATATTGCCAAATCTGTCTTTCCAAGTCATCCCTCGATCCAAAAGTGTTCCACTTCCATTAAAAACAGTTATAACACACTTGGAAAACAAACACAAGTGTGGATCCAATCTGAAAAATTGTTTAAGAAATGGAATTTTATGGAAATATTACTGCCACCTGCTGTGTATTACTAGAGTCTGTCAAATTTTAATAGGTTCAGGAATTTATGTTCATGTTTCATTTGTGAAAAATATGACTCTTTCTCCAAATCTAACACATATCTAAAAAAAACAAAAAAAAACAAAAAAAAACAAAACAAAAAAAAAAAAAACACACTTCCAAACATACAAGTGACACAAGCTCTTTCTTAACCTGTTGAACACAGCTACATGTATTTAAACATACAAATCCATCAGGACAAAAATGCCAACACACAGGCAATGGCCCCCCACTAGGAGTCTAAATAAAAATCAACCGACCGCAACCGGATGTGCATCACTGGTTGTCATGGCCACTGAGGACTAGTCTTTGGAGTTGCCAAGGCAACAGCTTGGGGAACTCTTTGCCAGCCCGTCACTCGTCTCTGGAGAAAATAGTGGATGAGTGACGATGAGTACACGTTTGTTTTTACTTTTTTATTATTTTTGCTGCACGAGTGTGTCCGCATGCTGCAAGAAGACTCTGGGTGACTGGAACAAGTGGATGAGAAGTGAAGGCATAAAAAATAGAAGAGATATTTAATTTAGTAAAAAATACAAACAGACATGAATGTCTTTCTTGAGATGTCTTAAAAGTTTCTGGAATGTGTGTACTTGTTTATGTTGCCTATACAGGACATTTTCTGGTATGATCTCCTTATGAAGACCAATAGGACTTATGGGAACCAAAGCCCAGTCTTAATGTGTTAAACCCCCATTTTTAGGGTTAGAGCTGAAGGGTGCTGAGGGTGAAGTAGGGTTTGGGGTGGTTCTGTGTCAGTGTAAGGATTAGATCAAGTTAAAATCAACAAAAAGTTCTAACATGGTGAGAAACACAAATTGGTTTGTGTATGTATGATTGCATGAACATAATGAGAGTCGTGAATCAGTGTGTGTATGCAAGTACACAAGATCTCTGTGCACATAAAACCTACTGCCAGTCAAAGTGACGTGAACTGAATGAGGGGAAGAAAAAGTAGGACCCGGTTGCTATGGCGACACAATGGACTTTCAATCGGAGCTCTTCTCTCCTGGGTACAATCAACATTAAATGCTACCTGGATGATAAACACAGATCATCTATGTGTAAACAGAGCACACAGATGGATCCAACTATCTGAGCGTCCAACCGTAAAATATCTGAAGCTGTCATCTCTGCTGCTGTACTTCAATTCATAATCCCTAATCTCCTCCACTTATTTGTCTGTTTTTCTCCCTCCTTTTCTTTCTCCTGCCCTATATTCATACTCTAATCTAGTCCGGCCTGACTTCTTGTCTCACTCCAGTAATCTTGTCAGGACAGATGGTTCGCACAGACACACACATATAAAACTCTTTCTCTTTGATCCACATTCGATGCACATTTGCTCTTTCGGTGACCCAAATCAGCTTGAAACCCACATTACGTCACATTTCCCACAGTCGGACCTTGCAGCCCACTCCCCGAGTACACACACACACACACACACACACACACACACACACACACACACACACACACACACACACACACGTAAACAGCAACCATCCCACTGGGTGACCCAGTCATTTTACTTGCTCAGTGATGGGCTGCTGGCAATCAACAGGTCAGCTGAGTAGCAGATCAATGAGCATATAAATTTTTGTCCTCACATGCTTTGGAAAATTCATACTAGTTTGTTTGTTAGGACTGTGGCTGGTCAATATGATGCTGGTGATGGCCTCTGTGAAAAAAAAAAAATCCACTGCTCTATTATGTCCTAAAAGTGTTTTTCCAAACCACATCTCAGCTCAAGAAGAATTGCTTATGCTGTGCTTTGATGCTTGGTGATGAAATAAAGAGATTCTAATCACATAATGCACTCAAAACATGTCGAGAACTGTTCTGATGTTAGAAAAATTCTGCATTGGAATAAAACAGGAATCTTTGCATCCTTTTCTTCTTTCACACAGCAAACATATGAAAGAGTGTACTCTGGTAAAGACAGCAATGTTTGCCCAGCCGAGTAGGGGGAGGTAGAGTGTATGGCCTGATCTGTCAAGGGGAGATACAGTCCAGAAAGATTATTTCTTCCTGGCTCTGCCTCTCTCATGCCTCATTCTAAAGGGGTTAGGTTATCCTGAGCTATCTCTGTAGTTATGCTGCGATAGGCTTAGGATGTCCAGGGCCCAAACTGACCACTTTTCCTCACTTTCTTCTTCTACTACTCTTCAATTTCCAATATTTGCTGTTTTTTCAACTGCTAACTTTAAGTATTCTCTCGGGGGGGGGGGGGTTTCTCTCCATAGAAGCTGCATCCGGTCTGGTGCCTTGCTGGAGGGAGGCATCGGCTGAGATAATGCTGCCAACAGCTAAGCATTCCCCTTCTTCACTATTAACTGTTTACTTTTCAGGAACATAGAAAGTACTTCCATATCAGTTCTTCTGTTTCTTTTTTGTGTATCTGCTCTGTCATCTCAAAACCCATCAGTTGTGACTGATGGCAACTCATACCAAGCCTGGTTCTTTTAAAGGGGAGTTTTTCCTCTCCACCATCGCTACATGCATGCTTGATATGAGGTATTACTGTAAAGTCAATGACACAATGCAAGTGATTGTCTACTGTCATTACATGCTCGTCCAGGAGGAATGAATGCTGCAAGTCAGTGACTCGATTCTGCAGGGTTTCATTTGACAGAAAACTTCTTAAACAAATTTGAACAAACTGAACTTAATGCACTGTTTGATAACTAGGATCGATTGGAATGTATGTGTGATTGAATCGAAATGACTTGTTTGTAAAGTGACAACATTTATTGTGAATTTGAGCTATATAAATAAAGTGAATTGAACTGAATTGAATTGAATCTAGTCAGATGATACTGAAATTGAATGTTCTGGTCTACATGCAATATGCTATGTGTGGAAACCTGAAAACATCATCCCCACAATAAAACATGGTGCTGGTTGCATCATGCTGTGGGGATGCTTTTCCTCATCAGACTTCAAAATGGGATGGAGGTTCACCTTCCACCAGGATATTGATACTAAGCATCACTTTTTACAGCCACAAGGCATGTTAATGAACAAATAGTTTTTCATCTGTCATTCCTGGACAAGTGGGTGCTAGAAAATCACCCAAAAACAGTAACAACAAAACCATTACAATATATTAAATAGAAAATGAAATCAACATTTTAAACCCTACCAAGCTGAAAATGACAAGAGCAAATAATAAATTAAAATCAAGTTTTAGGCTTTCATTTATTTATACTACCTTTAGCAACATACAACACTAATGACACCAACAAAAAAAAATGCTAATGTTGACAAATCTGGTTGGTGTTTAACCATTTCTATAAATGTGATTCAAATAAACTAGAACTATCAAATTCTCTAATAGTTCCTGAAATATAGTTCCAGTTCAGAGCAGCCTTTACAGACAAATTAGAACAAGGAAAAAAAAAACATACAGCTAGAGTTAAAATTAAATGATTATATCAGGGGTGTGGAACTCCAGTCCTTAAGAACTGGGACCCTACAACTTTTAGATTTGTCCCTGCATCCAACACACCAGAATTAAATGACGGAATAATCTCATCGTCATCCATTTAAATTCTACAAAGTCTTCCCACTGAAATAATTATTTCCTTTTACTGGATTGAAACAGAGACAAATCTAAAAGTGGCTGGACATCAGCCCTCAAGATTTGGAGGGTCACACCTGTGGTTTAAATCAAAACATAACTGTATCAGTCAAAGTCCAGACCTAAATCCAATCAACAATCCGTTGTCAGATATGAAACCAATATTCACAGATGCTCTCCATCCATTCTGAGTTTGGGCGATTTTGCAAAGAAAAACCGCTAAAAACTAATTCTCCATATGTGCAAAGCTAAGGAGGTACTCCGAAAGACTTGGCTCAACATTCACTGAAAAATGCATGCCACACTTTTCAGATTTTTACTTAGAAAACCATGGATAATTTTCCTACAAATTTACAAAAATACACTCCCTTGTGTTGGTCAGTCACATAAAATCCCCCAAAATACATTACAAATGTTTTGGTTTATAATGCCACAAAATGTAAAATAACAAGCTACATTAATACCTTTTCCTAGGATCATATGTGTGTTTGAAAACTATCCTATTACATGTCAAGTACACATCAGTAAACAAGTGTTTGCACCATCTAGTAGATGGGAGTTCTGCTTGCTCTCTCCTTTGTGCTGTTTAAGGATTCTTTTTCTCTGGCTATCTCAACTCTCTAAAAGCAAGTTTTTCAATTAATTAAAATCAAAATATTTTATGGCAACCAAAAACCAGAGTTGGAAAAAAGATGAACTGTAAGACTTGAGGCTACACTATCCAGACAGGATCAATCAATTTCTGGTTCATTTGTGTGTCCTCTGGTGCATCCCTAATGAGCTAATCCATTTAGCATACTCAGGGAAAACGATCACATGTACCACCAGCAACAAACGCCACACACATGACTGTAGGTTTTATGTGTTGCATTGATTACCTTTGTACTTGAATGAAGAAAACACAGTCTGTCTAGCTATATGTGTAACTGTTGATTGGAATATACCGTGTATCTGTTTTGGATATTTAGAAAGGTTTGGGATCCGGGTTGAAATAGTGAGATGTACGGATTGCAGAAAGTCAGGCAAATCCCAACGACAGCTCGACTGAGTGAGTGAGCGAATGCAGGGAAGACTTGATAACCAGTAACCGGGACTAGATGCAAGTCAGGAGGAGACAGGGAGACTTACAGAAAAATAAAATCTAAGAATTAGATTTTGGAAGCAAAACAAGAGTCACAAACTGAACATGAAGAGCTAAAGAGATATTCAGTACCTGAACACCAAACCCACAGAGCCTTCACCATACATCTACACATTTGGTTTGGTTTGGTGTGTTGCATTTAGAACGTGTGTCAAAGCAGGAATTGTGCCTGTTGTGCTTGCAAAGCCACTTAAAGCATTACACTGAGTCGTAGTTGTTGATTTTTAAATACATTAATTATCTCTATTAATTTATTGAATTTACTATGCCTGAATCACTGACTTGGATATTTCAGCTTAAAGTTGAGCTATTTCAGCAATTCAGTTAAAAAACTGAAACTTATCAAGACTCCTTCAACTTGTCTGAATCGCTGGCTCTGGTGTTGTATCTTCCTCTTGGCACCGACCTGTTAATTCTCTATGGAGTTTAGGTTAGGGTACCATGTGACAGCTGGAAAATGAAATCAGAATCTCCAAAAAACTTGTGTTTTAAAACTTCCTGGCAGATGGCTGTGTTGAATGTGGATTTCAGAAAAACCCAGTGGGCCAATACCAGCAGATGACATGGCTCCTAAAATCATCACTGACTGTGGACTCTAGTGTAGACCTTAAAAAACTTGGATTCTATGCTTGTTCACTCTTCCTTTTGACTTTGGGATGTTGCTTTCCAAATGAAATGCAGGGTTTACGTCATCTGAAGTTGGAACAACAGTCCAGTCCTGCTCCTTTAGCCTGCGTAAGACAACTCTGATGTTCTCTCTGGTCCAGAGTGGCTTTGAACAAGGAATGTGACAGCTGTAGCCCATGTCCTAGATATGTCTGTGTGCCTCAGACCATGCCTTATGAACCCTCCCACAAACTCTTGAATAGCCTTTTCTCCACAATCCTCTCGAAGCTGAGGTCATCTTTGATAAAAGCTGCATCATCAGGCAAACCAATATAAAAAACTTGGTTGTCATTTTTGTGCTTTGTAAAGCATTCTAGACAACAGGTCCAACATTGTTTTTATTAATTAAGGAATATTTTAACGTTAAGATTATGGGTGTCAAAAAATGGAACTCAAAGTAGTATTGCATGCTTTTGTCTTGTCTCGTTGGGACAATTCCAATAGTCTTTTTACTTGTCTTAACAAATCAGCTTTAGATCATCTTCAGACAAAATGTGACACCAAGACTCTATTCTGGCCCTCCTGCACTGGCTCCCTGTATGTTATGGGATACAGTTTAAAATATTGGTCCTGTTGTTCAGGGCACTTCATAGCCAAATTTCTGAGTATATTCAGAACTTACTGTTCGTCTTGGACTTTAGGATCATCTGACCAGAGGTTGATGGTGATTCCACAGACTTGTTTTGAAGCTTGCAGATATTGGGCTTTTCAGGCTCTGGAACTCTCCCACTGTCCCTGCGTTGCATGAACACCACTGACTCTTTTAAGGATGCATTCACTAATTGAACTCTAGTTTGTTTGCCTAGAAAGTCCTGTTCATTTGGGGAGGTATGAATGTGCAATCGAACTCTGATTCAGACCAACAAAGAGAACTCTGGTCTGTCTACAAACCTTGGTCTTGGTTTGGTTAAAGTGAACTCTGGTGCGGTTCGAAAGCATATCTGAACGCCAAGTGGACCGGAGATTACTCCAAAAGGAGGAAGTGGACTAAAGCGTAGGGCATTCTGAGTAAAAACAACCAAAAGAAAAGTACAAGTCTAATGCTAGCGGGAGAAATGGCTCCTGCTGAGCCCATTGTTGGAGGGTGTTTGTTTGGCCAAAGACAAAAGAGAAATCGTACAACCACTAAAATCTGATGCCACTCCATTTTTGTTTGCATTTCGTGAATACGGAAGTTGTGCTCAGTGTGTTCTTAGGAGGTTTTCATGTTGTTTCCTTCAGTAGTTCTTGGTGCAGCATCACCACAGGCAAGGGGGTGAACAGGTTGGTCAAAGAGTTTGTGTTATTTGACACTGCAGTGTGAAAGTGAACCACACCAGCTGAAAATGTTACAAATGTTGTAATTTTGGTCCCAATCAAACTGGGTCAACTGGACTATCAGCCATGAAAGTGCCTAAGAAGCAGTTAAAACACTTTTATATTGATAGGCTTTTAACTCAACTACTATATTTATTTTGAAGTATATTCTTTTTCTTACGTTTGTGTCATTGTGAAGCACTTTGTCGTTTTAACATCTGTGTGATAGGTGCTAAATAAGTACATTTTACTTCCTTTCTTACTTCAAGCAGAACTGCAAACTCTTCTGCCAATAAATCCATTCCATTTATTTCATGTAAAATGAGGCAGAGAGAGAAGCACATCAGAACACTGAATAGAATCGACCTGACCATAATAGGCGAGAACTAGAAAGGTTCAGTTATAATTCTCTTTTTAGCCGAGGAGTCACTGGAGAGCAGGGCAGCAGCAGAATATGACTTCATCTCCCAGCATGCTGTGGGTACACTGGGATGTGACAATGGAGAAGACATTGAAAAAAAGGAAAAACCTGCTGAAACATCAATAAGGCCTAAAAAAAAAAAAAAAAAAAAAAAAAACATGTATCTGCCCAATTTTGTTGATAATATGTCACAGAATTTTCAAACTGCTTCATCCAAATATATCCTCTGAATACAGGAAGGAGAAGAACTGATACAAAAAAAGAACTGCAACACTAGTTAGTTCAATCCTATTGGTCCATCTTGGTACCCCTTCCCCCATGCAGATCCCACCTCACAGACCTGATGTCTCTCCTCTTGAGGACTTATCTACATACATGAAACCAAATTAATGGGCACTCATGGAGGATTTTTGACACACAGGAAGAGGCAAAAATTTGTCAGAGGTTGTGAACATAATGCAGATTTATTGCAATCAAGTGAAAAACAATGTAAGTAGGAAGAGGGAAAAAAATAAAGGGAGGGAGAGGTGGGGGGGTGACTGTTTTTGGGAAGATGGATGTTGTTGAAAATGGGAAATGGAGGCGCGTAGACAGGCAGCAACAGAGAGAGAAGTGGGGGGTGAGTTCATATTGGGGAAGGGGCGGTGGTGGTGGTGGTGGTAGTGGCGGATGGTGGGAGACTGGGCTACATGACGTTTGTTTCCATGGTGATGGTCTCTGTCTCCCACATGTAGGGAGATGGTGCTTTAATGTGTGTGTGTGTGTGTGTGTGTGTGTGTGTGTGTGTGTGTGTGTGTGTGTGTGTGTGTGTGTGTGTGTGTGTGTAATGGTATTTTTTTCTCAAAAATGAAAAAGAAAACCCTCATTTGTTTGTTTGGTGGCCATTTTATTGCTAAAAGAGTAAAGCCATAGCAATGAGATGTGTCAATTTGCACCCTGAAATGCTTCCAGGGTTTGCAGTCAACACAGATTTCAGAATCATGATTCAACACAAGCTGACTGGTTAAAAAAAGTCTTTTGTGTCCAGTTTTGTTATGGATTTCATGAATTATAAACTGATCATCTCGTTAAATTGTAAACGGCCCTGTATGCATGCCTTTGAAACAATGCCACAACTGTGGCTGTTGGGTTTAAGTAAAAATGTTTATCTTTGCTTTAAAAAAAAAAAAAAAAAAAAAAAAAAAAAAAAAAGACTAAATCTGCTGGTGCAGCTGCTAGTGCCAGACAACCACTAATTCCAACCAGCTTGCGCCGGACTGCAGAAATGCCAGATCAATTACACTGAGCGAGTCTGGTTTCCACCTGTGTTTCCGCCATCAAGCTTTTCCCTCCCTGATTATTGTAATTAGAGTTTAAATTTACAGTGGTGGGCTCAAGCCTTAGAATTGAGATTGGAAAGGCTAATTTAAAATAGATGGATCAGAGCTGCAGCTTGGATGGAAGTGAAATTTGAGTTGGGGGTTAAAACGTAAGACAGTGAGCAAGCCTGGATGCTTCTACACGTGTGTTTTATTAGAGATGTGACACTGCATGTGTCGAAGAAACAGGCTGATATCTGCATGGGGCGTGACCGGCATGGCAAAAAGATCCTGTTGCGATCCACCAAACTGGAGGAAGACAAGCTGGAGGAGGAGGAGGCGAAACTGGCCTGGGAATTCTGCTCAAACTTGAAGGCAAGATCGCCATCTGCTGTCAGGAAGAAATGAGGCCCTTTGCTTAACAAATCAGCCCCCCTAAAATATATGATTAGCACCATATTAAACTGCATTTTGCTTGCAGATGGTCACACACAAGATAGAGACAGACAACCTGAGCATGTAGCAGCTGCGTGAGTCATCAAGCAGACTGGCAAATTCCCTTGCCAACACTGGAGGCGTTAATTCAGGGTAGACGCATCCATCTTCCTCCATTAACCACACACACCATCTATTTTTCTCAGGTTATTAATTACATTATTACTATCATTTGCAATTTCGCACCGTCTGGAACAAGAAATTTGTATGAAAATTCACATTTGAAAAAAATTAATAATGTCCTGGTGGCAGAATTTTAAGCAGCGAAGGGAGAAGAAACAAATGCTGCTTGTTCTCGACAAACGGATCGAGCCTCTCACCCGTAAAAATAAGAGGATAATCTAAACTGCAGGAAATGAAAGTGTTAGAAAAGAAGTGATTAGTAACCTTAGGATGCTTAGTGCTCAAAAAGCTGCAGCATATGATTCTAAGTACTATAGTTTATGGATTATCTACAAAAACGCAAAAGGTAAGTCAAAATGACAACCATGAGTGTAAATATTATATGACCACAAAAGCTTGGTGTACCAGTTATGATACCAAAACATTTTTAATAAAAATAGTGTTTATTTTTTAGGTTTTCTGAAAAGAATCAAATAAACAGTTCAGTTTGAAAAAAAATTGAATTTTCTGGCACTTATGTTTTGCATTCCATTTTAAAGGATTAATACATGACTGACTATTTGTGTAATCGTAGGCATGTGTGTTTCAGACGTTTAGTGATGCATTATCGGTGCATTTTTATGCAGGTGTGATTATACAAAATCAACTTTAATGATATCTGGAAACAAAAATTTGGTGAACAAGTTTTAATATTAGGAAAAGTTCCTCAGTGTGTCTGTAATTTCATTTTATACATCCAGGTACTTACATGTAAGCCTCTTGAAGAAGTTTAATAAAGATCAACACTGGACTTAAAAACAATAAAAAAACTAAAACAGAAATGTTTATATTTGGGTATTTTTGATTTCAATATATATTTGCTTGATGATTTGATATGTACTCACTTGGGGTTTTTACAATGTAAAGCACTTCGAACTGCCTTGCTGCTGAAATGTGCTATACAAATAAACTTGACTTGACTTGACTTGGTTGGTTATCACATTGTTATGGACTTCCGAGCTTCTTCTAGCTATCATACAGCCAGAAACTCTATTATTGATACAGATCTTAACCTTGATCCTCACATTTGTGATAGAAAGGGCATCTTTTTGATTTGAAGGCCTATTTGCTTTGTATGTTGGACTAGATCACGAGTCAGCAACCTTTTAGAATGCAAATAAATTGTAAATTTATTTGCATTTATTTGCAGGATGGAAAAAATAGCATTACCTGTTGAATTCGTTCAAAATTTATGAAAAACTAAACAAATAAAGCACCTCATTTTTAGAACACATGATATAAAAGATTGGACATTGAAGAAAAAAATAACATATAATATAATTTCTTGTGGAAAATCTATGCAGGTGTTGCATGAAAGCAAATGGCCTAGTTTCAGCAGTTCTCATTCTTTATTATCTTTCTATTTAAAACAAAAACTGTCTATTGTATTTGGCCAAAGTTATTAAGAGCCATTGTGGAAGCTCCAGGGATCCACGTGGTTCCAAAGCCGCAGACTGGAGACCCCTGGGCCAGATCAATGTGGCACTACGATGAGAAAGCAATTTTTAGAATCATGTTAAAATTTGTTTCGTTTTTAATAGTCTGCAGTCAGTGTATCACATATTTTTTAGAATAACTCGAACTCTTACCAAAGCCTTCAGATTATCAAAGGCAACTTCTCCAGATTCCTAGGTTCTGGCTAAAATAGAAAAGGGTAGAAATCCTTCCTGGGTGTGGCCCCTACGGCCCCTCAGCTCTAGAAAAGCCTCCCATTTTCAGTAAGACTATAAACAATTAATTATCTTGTATACGGTTTTATGATTATTTATTATTCATATAAAGTTTTCTTTAAGTAGTTCTGTATACTATCTTAGGTTTGTATAACCTACCAGTAGAACACTTTGGCACAGATGGTTTTAATGAGCTAATGAATGAAAAATTAATTTGCTGTGTATTTTCTCTTATCAGCACAGGTTGAAAAATAATACACCCTTATGGAGAATTTTATAGTTCAAATGTATTCATAGCCCCCCCCCACTATTATTTGGGTAAATATGCCTTAGCAAGGTGCAGAGAAAGAAATGCTTAAAGCCATCAACAAGCTTCTAGAATAATTCTGGCTCTTATCACAGCTGGTAGAGGTCATAGAAAAATGTATTGGTTTCCTGGCATGAACCCAGTTTTTAAGAATAGTCCATACATTTTCAGAGGGGTTAAGGTTCAAAAACCTGATTGAAGTTTTTTTTTAATTAACTGAAGTTGTGTAGTATAATCATATCACCATAAAAAAAAAAGTCGAAATACCTAATTAAAAGGCCAAAATTAAACATGACATTCTGATTTTGTGCATAACGCAAAAACTATATGTATTTTCCTTTTAACATCTAAGAAGTGTGTTTCTGCCTCTAAGCTTTCATGTCAAATTTCTGACCCTTTTATTTCTTTCTCACAGTTTCATCATCCCCGGTTTAAGCCACAGAAGAAAGCTCTGTTTCGTGAGAAAGATCAGCCATGAAACCCAACCACATAATCCCTTCTCCGTCAAGATATTTCCCTGGAGAAGCGATCAAAATAAAACCAGAACAACTGATGTTTAAATGAAAGAAACTTACAATTACGTCTAAAACCATTCAAAGGTTTTTGAGATGAAGTAAATTTAATCGATCGTTTCGAATTTTTGATGTTTTTGGGTCTGGAGTTGTGTTAAAATGGCAGAAGTCAGCTTCAGTCTCGAACTAGCTGTTAACTTCAGAATCCAGAACCACTTCATTTGGATTCATGCTGAATGAAGTCCCCAAATGAGTTATCTGTTCTGTAAGATACTGACTACATTTAACCATTTAACAGAATCTCGTTTCAAAAATTCCAAACTATTCCTTTAACTTCAGAAAGTATAACAAACTACATTTTTTTTGTCAAGTCAAGTTTATTTGTATGGCACATTTCAGCAGCAAGGCAGTTCAAAGTGCTTCACATCATAAAAACATTAATCAAGTATACATGAAAATCATCAAAATTATCAAGCAAATATCAATGCATCAAAATCATGAGGATCATCATGCAAATACACATCAAAAATATTGATCAGTGTTCCAATTACTACTAATCAAAGGTAACTCTAAACAGGTGGGTTTTTAGCCTTAATTTACAGGAACTCAGTGTGCCAGCTGTTTCACAGCTTTCTGGAAGTTTGTTCCAGATTTGTGGGGCATAAAAACTGAAAACTGTTTCTCCATGTGTAGTTCTGGTTCTGGGGATGCAGAGCAGAATAGAACCAGAAAACCTGAGTGGTCTGGAAGGTTGATACAACAACAACAGGTCTCTAATGTATTTTGGTGCGAAGCTGTTCAGTGATTTATGAACTAACAGAAATATTTTAAAGTCTGTTCTCTGAGCAACAAGGAACCAATGTAAGGACTTTAGAACTGGGGTGATGTGCTCTATCTTCCTGGCCTTAGTGAGAACACGAGCAGTGTTCTGGATCAGCTCCAACTGTCTAATTGATTTTTTTAAGCAGACCTGTAAAGACATTGTTGCGGTAATCAATGCGACTAAAGATAAACACATGGATGAGGTTCTCTAGATCTTGTTAAGACATTAGTCCTTTAATCCTGAAAATGTTCTTCAGGTGATAGAAGGCTGACTTTGTAACTTTCTTTGTTTTATCTATTGCAACAGATGTATGCAGTGGTCGTCAATAAAAATCTGAACAAGATGGGAGCAAATTCAATAAATGGCCACAAGAGGGAGCCTTGAGCAAAACAAAGTTGCACCTCGAGTCAGATGCCGACATTCTCAGAGAGATAGTCTGTGCCCATCTGTTTAGTGCCCTTCAGCCTTGAGAACGAAACCATCTGTAACTGGTGGCTCTGACTCACAAGAGTCACAAGTTCTCCATCTCTCCTGGCTCAGGTGCAAATATTAAAAACCAGTGCTTTTGATACCAATACATGCCAGGTTATGATCCATGCAGATTTGGGTTAACAACTAAAGATCCGTTTTAACAGTAGTCGGATCAAAAAGGGAGAAGAACGAGAGAGCGGGAACTTTGGAAGAACTTTTTCTTGAATGTTATTTAGTTGAACCCAGAGTCACAGGTGACGTGATTCATTCCCTGTTGCTCAAAGACAATACATTTTTACATTTTTTTTAAGAATTTTTTTTTTTTTTTTTTTTTTTTTTTTTTTTTTTTTTTTTTTTTTTTAGTTTAACCATATCTAGGTGATCATGATTGCTTATTCTGGTGCATAAAATGATTGTGAACTGTCTGTCACCCTTAGTTTGCTTACATAATGGCCTGAACAACCCTGGAGCGGAAGGTCACACGCCTCATTTCACCACCTTATGGATGCATGGAAATAGGAATCTGAGCTCTCTTCACACAAGCAATGAGGCGGTGGAGTTGATTTTTACATAATTACAGTACGCCTAAACCACAATCAGCCATGGCCAAGCCAAAAACAAATGAGATATGGGGTAAAGATGGAGCTTATGAAAACAACACGCTCTCAGGTGTTTTCATTTGAACACAGAAGTCAGGATTTCCAAGCTTCAAGTTAAAAAATATCACTTGGAACACATTAAAAGTAGTTCCAGCTGCAGCAGCAAATTATTTATTTACCCTTCCATCATATTGTGTCACAAATAATTTGCACAGAAAAAGCTGCATAATGTCCAGTGTATTTTGTGTCTGTGTAAAATGTGAAGTAATCATGTTGTGTTTCTAATAACAGGTATACTGGTGGTAAATCCTATGTGACTTCCAAATTGGCATGTTCACAGGTAAGTTTGATGTGATGTCATTTCCCAACACCAGGTTGTGACATTTGAGAAGAACTGACGGAGCAGTTCTCTTTCTTGCAAAAGTCAAAATGAACACTTGAATTCACATTAAAATGCTACTTCTGTCCAACCTCTAGCAGTGAACATCCTGCAACAGCATTGGAATACACAAAAAAGCAGAGATACTATCACAAGTTTCAATCCAATTGTCTGGCGAATTTTGAGCGAATTTTTAAAATGTTGCAAAAAAAAAAAGAGAAAAAAAGGAAAATGTGAACTAGGCATGTTTCCATCTACTGGTTTGGAGTGACTCAACCAAGCTATGCAATGAATATTTTTGTCAGATGTTGATGTTACACATAGCTGTAATAAACAGGAAGTAGAGGTTGCAAACTAGCATGGATCACACATCTCAGAAAAATAAAGAAAGGTTTTCAGGAATGTGTTATCGGCCAAGTTGTAGGTGTTCTGTCATGTCAACAAATGTTGTTGATGTTACATGCTGTCCAGAGACATAGGGAAAGAAATGTAATTATAACGATTCTAACAGCAAAAACAGTTGCTCAGTCATGTGAGGTAAATGTTTACGTCAGAACTTATGCAAATGTGTTTCCACCTCCCCTTTAGCACATTAACACTTTTTCAGAAAAGCCAAAAACCACCTCAAGCCAGCATAAAAACTTTGAGGAAGTTATTTTTAATATTGCTGTTTTCATCAACCCTTTTGAATGCAATACTTCAAAATGTGCAATTTAAAAAAAAAAAAAACAATGGAAACATAGGACTGCTTATTAGCTAATGAAGCACATCACAACAATTAGCTAGTTCCACCAGTTTTTCACCACACTATTGACACATGGTTACTGCCTGTGGGTTCCTTGATCTGAGTTTTAATTTCAAACATCTTTTGCCAGTTCCAAGTCAGGAAACCAGCAGGAGTTGTTAATTATTCTGCAAATGCTGGCTAAAACATAGCAACACCAAGGCCTGAATGTTGTCAGACCTATAAAATGAGTAAATCACTTAATTAGAACCTGCATGACAACATGAAGTAGGCTAAGACAACCCAAAAAGCAACACATCAACAAAGTCATTGTCATCTCTCAGTCTGGAGCAATTTCTTAAGTTTTGGGACTCCAGTAAAATTCATTTAGAACCATTATCCACAAATAGTGAAAACATGGCATAGAGGTGAACCTTCCTGGTAATGGCCAACCCACCAAGTTTACTTTATGAGGGCATAGGCAACTCATTCAGAAAGTCACAAAAGCATTCAGAGCAACATCTAAAGAACTGCACATCTCACCTGCCTTAGTTAAGACCAGTGTTCAAGATTCTACATTAATAGGAAACCAAGAAAAAAGCTGCATTCAGGGAAGAGTTCCAAGGTGAAAACTACTGCTGACCAAAAATAACACAAATGCCAATCTCACATTTGCCAAAACCATTTTCATGATTCCTAATAATTTCAGAACAACAACATGATACCTACAGTCAAACAGGGTGCTGGTGGTGTAATGATCTGGGACTGCTTTGCTGGCTATTCCAGAACCTCATTGCCTTGCTATAATTGATGGAACCGTGAACTCTGATTTCTACCAGAAAATCTGGAAGGGGTATGTCAAGCCATCAGTTTGTGACCTAAAGTCCAAGTGCACTTAGGTCATGCAGCAGGACAATGATCCAAATACCCCCCTCTGACAGCTCAGTTCAAGTCCAGACTTAAAGCCAACTGAGATGCTTTGGCATGAGCTTCAATAGGCCATACATGCTCAAAAACCATCCACTGCAGCTGAATTAAAACAATTCTGCATTGAAGAGTGGAACAAAATTCCCCTATGATAGATGGTACAATCAAATAAGCTTTGATTATCTGATTGGTCAAAGTCAAACGCTCAATTTCACCAGCTAGATTTGCATGTGATGAGTGGCTGTTTTAATGGCAGTGTCCAATTATAGAGAATGACTTTGCATAGAAAGCAAGGAAAGGAGGGGAGAAATGGAATAAAGCTAAGAAAAGTCTCACTAATGGTAGGAGGTTTTTCTAATCAAGGCAACGACCAACGTAAGCAAGCAGCAAGACACAAGAACTGCAGATTTTTCACCTCTTGGAAGGTATAATGATTAAATCTGTGTGTTTACTCTTATTCACTGATTCATCTGTGCATTTTCTTTTTATTGTTCACACCCCAGAGGCAGGAAATCAGGAGTACTTTCAATAACCTAAGTTTATATTCATCTATTTTTCACAGCTTATATTTGGGGGGAAAAAAGCATGGAATTAATGTTTGTTGCCATATTTGATCCTCCGGTATTCGTTGTTTATGTAATTTCAATTTATTCTAATTTTTAGTACAGTTATACCACTACAGAGACTTGTTTTTGTGCTACTGCAAAATAAACTGTTTCTGTTTGTGAAAAAGATGTACCTTGTTCTTGTTGATGTTCTTTATTTTTCAGGATGAAGCAGACACTCCTGCTTGTCCTCGCCTTCTCAGGTCAGTCTGTCAGCTGTGCAGCAGGGTGAAATTTGAAGGGAAAGTTCCGATCTTTTTATGTATACATAAGTTCTCTGAAGTTATTTTCAGGAAAAGTTTCCTTACCTCTAGTGGACAGATGTCATAATGTAGTGATTTTGTTGAAAGTGAAGAGATCCAGACCTTGTCAGTCCGCTCAAAGCCTACTAAGAACACCAATTTGGGGGGATTTTGCAACAGGCTATCAGTTGTTTAGAGTACAGATGGACAATTATCATTTTGTTCATTGTTCTTCTGAAAAAAGCTAAGTAGTAAACCCTGACTGATGGCGTTTGTTAGACTACAAAAACTGGCACTACTATGGATTGTTAATTTTGCTGTTTGAGCTAATTTACCAGTGTTGATTTCATGAGATCATCTTTAAATGCTGCATTTATCTTTCAAAATATGGTTAAATGCAACTATTGTGTTCTGTTCAGCTTCATACAACTGGAGTAATAAAACTGATCATTCACTGATTATTCATGGTTGTGAGGCTCTGACTTCATGCTGTGTTAAATTAAAAGCTTTTTATCACCAATTTTCTTATCATTGCTATAAATGCAAGAAAATGTTGTGATAAAGCAGTTCCATATTGCCCATTCCTAATGTAGGGGTATTGATGGTACATTGAGTTAGCTTTTATAGCTTTTGTAGTTATCTAAAAATCATTCTGGGCAAACTGATTAAGATTGACACAGGTGGTAGCTTTAACTAATGGAACTTTGGATAGTTACATGAATATTGTTCAGCTGGAAAAACACCAACAAACTTAAAAACGGTTTCTGATGAAAGTGTGGGAGAAAAATCTTCGAGTACATAGTCTTGAACATTTACCTCCCATGGGCAAGCACTGCTTCTACCTCAAAAGAGTCTTTCATCAAAGTGGAATGAATATAGCTCTGACCAGACTTTCACGCTTGTCTCAATCTAAGGCTGTCTTGATATCACAGAAGAATGGAGAGGGCTTTTGTGCTTCAAGAAACAGAAAAAAAGGTTTCATAAATATTTTGCAATTATATCCAAAAACCCGACTGTTCATAGAGGATGTGAGTTCAAGGAAGAGGGTGTTCTAATTTCTTGTTTAAGATGACATAAGCATCTACAACAACTCTTTGTAGAACCTTGGGTGAAATGAGTTACAACAACATTTAATTTCCATTTGGGGTTAATAAAGTATTATAAAATGGAACTGAATCAAATTATTTTTTTTAACTTTCTCTTGTACAGCGGGGATTTATGTTCTGTCTACAAACCTGTTTCGAGAGTACCACTATGTGAACAGCCCAAAGACCTGGGCTGGAGCCCGGCAGTACTGCAGAGAGGTGTACGATGACCTGGCCACCGTAGACAGCCCAGAGGAGAGCGACAGGTTGTCTCTTGCACTGCAGGGAACTGGAACGTTTGCTTGGATTGGGCTTTATGACAACACGACAGGCTGGAAGTGGACAATGGGAGATGATGACTTTGTCAGCAGAAATGATTTCCCACCCTGGGAAAAAAATCAGCCTGACAACCAAGGCGGCAAGCAGAGCTGCATGGTGATAAACTGGGTAGGAGAGTGGCGGGATGAAATCTGTAACACCAATCGCCCTTTTATCTGCTTTGATGGTAGGGTTATTCTTTTTTTTTTTTTTACCAAATCAATTATTCATTTTCCAAACCTAGTGGTGAAGATGAAAAATAGGAAAACAAAAACATCCAAAGTAGTTTTAAAGACGATAATATGAGTAAAATTGATCTTGTTTTGCTTTTTTTCTCTTTTTTCTTGAAGAACACGACCCTTCTAAATACATTGTAGTGAATACGTTCATGTTTTGGGAAGACGCTAAGAACTACTGTCGGTCCAAACACACCGACCTGGTCAGAGTGTGGAATACATCTCAGAATGATGAAATCCACCCACTGATTGCGAGGAACCACTGGATCGGCCTTTACAGAGACCTCTGGGCTAACTGGTCTGACCACAGCCCAGTGACCTTCACAAACTGGGAGACGGGCCAGCCTGACAACAATGGTATCACCAACATGACTTCCTGTGCTGCAGTGGATACAGCCACGGGGGCATGGTGGGATGTTGACTGTAGTGAAGAGCACGAGTTTATCTGTCAGACTCTGATTCCACAGAAGAGGAGGTTAAAGCTGCGCTTCCAGTCTGAGGCTGACCTGACTGACACTCTCATCCAGAAGCAGGTTTTAGAGCAGGTACAGGAAGCTTCAGCTTGCTTACAACTCCTGTTTTCTCTCTGTCTTGGGAAACGTAATCTATAACTTCATTAAATGTGAAGGTATAATGCAAAGTTTGTTAAAGAGGGGTTCCTTTGAGAGGTTTTGAGCAGTAAACATGGAGGGCTTCCTGAAACAAAAAACATCTCCACGAAAACAGCAAGTAGGTGGTAAAATTATTTAAATCTAAGCACAAGAGAGCAAAAATCATGATTTATTCCACATTTTTTAAAAAAAAAACATCAACATAGAAAATTTTGTGGAAGACTCCCACCTCCAGTGCTTAATTATCAGCAGAGTCTATTACTGTCAGGACTACTATTTACCTACTATTTGGGTATATTGTTTTTGCCATGACTGGTTGTAGAGTGCCATGTTTATCACATGTGAACAGTCACGCAGCATTTCAAGTTTAACAGGAAACATGGAAATTTACTTGGCCACAGATTTAGTGATCCTATACACGTGTGAACAAAACAGTGTTGATATATCGAAATTTTTATGATTCATGGTATTCATAGCAGCAAAGGTGAATGGAAGTTTATATATAAACATTGAAGGTCTTAAGTGATTACATGATCATTTCTAAATTCAAAAAAATGTACATATTTTGGAAAGCTTTGGAAAGATCTCTAATCGCACTCAAAGCAGATTTTTAAACTCTTAAAACAATTTTGATTTAAAAAGTGTCATACCTGTTTATGCAGATCATATTGTAGAAATCTTTCAGCTGCTGCCACATTATTTTGTTACCAACTGTACATAGAAGTTTGTGTTTTTTTAAACTGAACACTGAGATGTTGCTGTGTCCGCAACAATAACCACATATGAAACACCCGCTGGCAAATGGAACTTATTTGGTGTATCCAGTCAGAGTGACCGTCTGACTGTGGAGTAAAGGCAGTGTAAAAATCCTAAATTTTAAAAGCTAATTGATTATTTCCCCCAAAACAAAGTTGGTAAGAGAATTATGAATTACAGATGAGATTTACAATGCACAAAGCCAATCAACAGAACATCATTTTCAGAACAATCTATCCTGAAGAAGGTGTTAGAATTCATTACAATGACACGTTTTGTTTTTGTCTGTCATTTAGCTGCATGCTAAAATGGAGGCTGATGGATTCACAGACTTCAATCTCCGCTGGATGGGGACAGATGGGCAGATTTTTTACAAAGAACCAAAGAAAAAAACATGAGGACAATTCTGCTTTTTTCACGTGTGATTCAAAAGCCTAATCTACAGAAGTTCACATGGATTCATTTGCTGTCAGTGAAGTACTTTACAGATATGCTATTAAAGATATAAAAGCCTTTCTGGAATAAGTATAAGTAAATATCTATGTTTATCTATACGTATCTATCTATCTATCTATCTATCTATCTATCTATCTATCTATCTATCTATATATATATATATATATATATATATATATATATATATATATATATATATATATATATATATATATATATATATATATATATATGGGTTTTTTGCTTGTTTCTAAATGTCTAGGTATACATTGTATGCACTTCATACAATGTACATTTTTCATTCTTGTCCAAACTGTTTAATAAGGTTATTATAAAATGTACAGGTCAGAGTGGGTTAGACAAATCCTGAATATTTTAAACTAAAAACCTGACACAAGCTGGAATATCATGTGTGTTTCCAAAATTTGAAGTATGCAAATGATTGGCTTTATTCTTTATATAATGTTTTCATGCTGCACATGATATATACAGGATATATACCTTATTTGCCATGTTTTTTCTATCTTTACTTCTTTACTTCTTTTTTTCATTTGTTGGTTGGTAAAAAGAATTTAAAAAATCTGTCTGTGATGTAATATCACGCAAGGGTGGTTTGAATTAATAAAAACAAAACTTGTCGTTCCTTGACCACAAAATGTTTGAGTCAGGCCTTTTAAATTCATTGGAAATGTTTGTGACTTTTTTCCTTCAGTTAATGTACAACTATGTAAAATTATATTAAACTGGCAATAAACTGTGAAATTGAATGTGTTTATTCGTGACACAATTTGTCATTTTTATTGCAAAAATGTCAATAGCAACACTTTTAGGGATTTTCTAAATACAAATGCCTGTTGTGATGTATTTCAGTTGCTGCACATGAGACTGTGTCCCATGTGATTGTAGTAAGACACCTGTGTCTGGACAGTCCATTCTATTGGTAATCAGTATTCCTGGCTACCATTACAACATAAGGACAAAAGCACACTACAAGCAAATCAGAAAAATATTACTGAAAAGTATCGGTCAGGGGATGGATATAAAAAATCTCTAAGGTATTGAACATCCCCTGGAGTTCAGTTAAATCCATCATCAAGAGCCTGCTGGAGACTGTGAGGGTCTAGGGGAGCAACTCATGAACATATCTTCTGGGGATGCCATATTTTTAGAGGTTTCTGGGATGAAATCCAAAATCACATGAAAAATGTTTTTGAAGCTAAGATTCCTTTTAAATGCACTGCTATGTATGTGGGTGATGCACAACAAAAGTTAAAAAGAAATGATAGAAATTTGTTTGGTCTCTTTATGGCAGCTAGCAAAAAGGCTATCACGAGGGAATGTCTGAAAGTTGAACCACTCACCACTGAAGAATGGGTTGCTATTGTACATGAAATGTATACAATGGGAAAAGATCACATTTATTTTGTACTGAGGTACCTAACCTTCAAGTAAGCCTCTTCAGTTTTTTCTCCTTTTCTTTTCTTTCCATTCACTGGTGTTTCTTTAAAAAAAAAAAATCCATCGTCAAGAAATGGAAGGAACATGGCGCATGTATAAATCTGCCTAGATCAGGCTGTCAAAGCCCAGATCTCTGATAGAGAATATCTGGCTGGCCTTGAAAAGGGCTGTTCACAGCCGAGCCCCACGCAAACTGACAGAGCTTGAACAGTTTGGAAGGACGAATGGAGTAAAAATGCAGTGTCCAGATGTACAAGACTCCATGCTGTGATTGCAGCTAAAGGTGAATCTACTAAATACTGACTTCAAGGGAGTGAATATTTATGCAATCAATTGTTTTATGCAAAATATTTTTATTTAATTGTCATTATTTTGTAGAAATCAGTTTTCACCTTGACATCAAAGGGTTATTTCGTTTTCTTTTCTGTCAAAAAAGCCAAATGTTGTTGATCATGACTGATTTGTAAAAGAAATAAAAAGGTTAAAACATCCAAGGGGATGAATACTTTTTATAGGCACCGTAGGCTTAAGTCTGTGTGTGCATGGTTGTCTGTCTTGTGTGTATATGTGTATCTGTAAAGGACTGACAACCTGTCCAGGATGTGCCCCACAAAGCAAAATGGACTTAAATCACAGATGGTTGGATTTAAAAATGGAAAATAACAAAATAGCTCATATCTTCAGGCTAACAACACTGTTGACAAAATTAAATGTCTAATGTCTGGTATTTTTTTTTAATATAAACACAAGGTTAAATGCTTAATTTCATGATTCATTTGTGTGCATTTAAATCCTGTTCTAATGAGAGCAGCAAATTACTTCCACTGTGTTTGCATAGCTACTGAAGAGAAGCTGGAGTAATAGAAAAAGGCAAGCAAATTCTCTTTGAGATTTATTTTTCATTAGGGCAGCGATCCAAGCAGGACTTTAAAAAAAGTAACAAGATCAGGAGCTGTATTCAAACCCAAGTAAGCCTATTGTATATTCCTTAATATGCCGCTATTTTCATTTATCTAGTTACACATCAGAAGTTAGAAATCAACACTTTCATCTTAATCAACTGAGAAACTTCTCACAAATGTATAGATGATGTTGGAAACCATATTTAAGTCAAACTCATGGGAATGGTCTTGTACAGAACAGCTTATGTACACGTCCCTGTCACAGTGCATAACCTCTTTAAAATAACTTCAATTACAGGATGAAGAAGTCGCTGCTGCTTGTTCTCACCTTCTCAAGTGAGTTTCTGCAAAAACCAAACAAAAAAAATGTTTTGTGTAAGAGTATGCTTACATTTTCAGCAACTTTATAAACTCTCTCATCCAGCGGGGGTTTACCTTCTACCTGCAAATCATTTTCAAGAGTACCATTATGTGAGCAGCCCAAAGATGTGGGCTGAAGCTCAGCAGTTCTGCAGAGAGGTGTACGGTGACCTGGCCACCGTAGACAGCCCAGAAGAAAACGACAGGATGTTCCTGAGTGTCCAGGAACCTGAAAAATTTGCCTGGATTGGGCTTTACGATGACACAACGAGCTGGAAGCAGGCAATGGGAGATGAAGATTTTAACGATGAAGATTTTAGTAACTGGAGAGATGATCAACCTGATAATAAGGGTTCCAAAGAGGGTTGTGCCGTGATTACACGGACTGGGGTCTGGCGAGATGAGATTTGTGACAGAACGTCCTTTTATCTGCTTCCATGGTAAGATGTTTGTGTTTCTTCAACTAAGTCACACTTGTTTAGTTACTAAAAGACTCTGCTCCCTGACAGCTGTTTCCTCTAAGGCATGGTAATCCACATTATTTTTAAAAAAAAAGTTTTTCACTTCAGTGAAAACACTGCTCTGCTCAGAAGTCTGCATGCACACGTCATCGGCAGGAAAGCCACATTAGCTTTGGGCTTTGAATGATTAATTTGAATGGCTCTTTTATCAGTGTGAAAGGATGATGCAACAAACAACTTCTTTGAATTCAAGCTTTTGCTCATATATATTCTTTTTAATATTCCACGTGCTTTTGTTGCATCATCCTTCCACCCTGGTAAAAGAACCATTCAACTAAATCATTAAAAGCTCACAGTTATTGTGGCATTCATGCCGATGATGTGTACATGCAAACATCTGAGGTTTGCATACAAGGGTGAGCTTGTATGTATATTTCAGAGTCTGAATTATGCACAAAGACTCAAATATAAACAAACACTTCCACCTATATTTGGTTTAATGTCCCCTTTGCATAGAAACCATACGTATCAATTTTAAATGGTTAAATTCAACTAAAACTGTGGAACTATGATCAACATCAAATTAAGAGAACCTCACTTAAAAAGTTTAAACCAACCCTTTATATTCAGTAGGTACTGAATGATATCTTGTTTTTTCTGTTTACAGCACAAGGTCCTTCAAAGTACAATTTAGTGGAAAATAATATGTTTTGGAAGGATGCCAAGAACTACTGTTGGTCCTACTACACGGATCTCATCACAGTGAGGAACGTGTCTGAGAACGAAGAAATTCACCCTATGATAGAATGAAACCACTGGATCAGCCTTCACAGAGGCCTCTGGGCTAACTGGTCTGACCACAGCCCAGTTAACTTTACAAACTGGGAAGAGGGCCAGCCTGACAACAATGGTATCACCAACATGACTTCCTGTGCTGCAGTCGATACAACCACGGGGGCATGGTGGGATGTTGACTGTCGTGAAGAGCACGAGTTTATCTGTCAGACTCTGATTCCACCAAGGAGGAGGTTAAAGCTGCGCTTCCAGTCGGAGGCTGACCTAACTGACCCTCACATCCAGCAGCGGATTTTAGAGCAGGTACAGTAAGTTTGAATCTGTTTCATTTAAACATAGCTCACCCATCAAACAACAACACTGTAATGTCTGTTCAACTTGACATTAACATATTAAACATTGTGTGTTTTTATTGTTTTAGTTGCATACAAAGTTGAACTCAGATGGATTACCATACTTTAAACTCCGCTGGATTGAGACAGATGGGCTGACCTTTCACAAGGAACACAAGAAGAGGACATGAGGTAAATCTATCCTCTGTTGTGCTTTCTGTAAGAAGTCAACGGAAAGTTGCTTGTCATATTTTACAGGTGAGCTAACAAACTCATACAACAATATTTGTGACAAACTCATACATATTACATTTCTCTCCCCCCCTTGTTGATTCAGGATGAAGAAACTGAGCTGGTCCTGGTCCTGCAAAAGCCTTGAGCATGTGTTCCATTAAAAATGCCATGGCTTTAACTGTAAAGGAATAATTCTGTTTCTTCCACTAACTGAGCTACAACAACTTATCTCATGTGAGCTTAAGAGATTCAAGTGTGATTTATGTCCTACTTTTAACATTAGTGTCTAACTCTAATAGCTTATGCATAGTTCAATAGTTTTTGAATGATATATGTCCTAATAATGATGCATCAAAAACTTCTGTCTTGGGTTTTAGTTGATCTCAGTGTTGTGTTTGTTACACAGAACATCCTTCCTAACATCCTTCACAGATTGTAAAAAGGGGGAAGAATTGTCTGATGTTGTGCTAAAGTGGTTAAGATCTTATTTCACTGACTGGAACTACTTTGTGGAATTTGGTAGCTATACATCAAAGCAAACTAAGATCACATGTGGGGTTCCTCAAGGCCCCATTCTAGGGCCATGTTTATTCAGTGTCTATATGATGCCCCAGCTCAAATTTCTAGATACTACAACATCTAAAACAATATATCTGCTGATGAAACAGTTCTGCAATTAATTTGTCAACTTTTTTTACAGAGAAAATAAAAAAAAAATTAGAGGGTTAATCTGCACATCCACACCAAATCCAATCACTATGCCATGCCCAAACATAACAAATGAAGAGGAAATGGTTGAATTTCACCAACTCAACCATGAAAACGTAGAAGAGATTTTAAAACAATTAAGCTCCTCTTCCTGCTGTCTTGATCTCCTACCTACAACCTTTCTTAAAAAAGTTCTGCCTGTCATTGCATCTGATCTGATTCAAATAGTAAACTCTTCCCTCTCATCAGGTGTTTTCCCTCCGGCTCTAAAACAGCAGTTATCAAACCATTGTTAAAAAAGAACAATTTAGATAAATCACGACTGCAGAATTACAGGCCAATCTCTAACCTTCCATTAATCAGCAAAATTATTGAACAACCTGTGTTTCAACAGTTAAATAGCTTTTTAACATTGACAAACTGCTTTGACGTCTTTCAGTCTGGTTACTGTGTGCACCACAGCACTGAGACTGCCGTCGTCAATCTGTTTAATGATATCCACACAAATAGAGACTGTGGAAGAACCACAGTGTTGGTCCTATTGGACCTTAGCGCAGCATGTGACACAGCTGACCATGATATATTATTGAAGCGACTGTAGAGCTGGTTTGGACTCTCTGGTATGATACTTAATTGGTTTGAATCCTACCTAAAGAACAGGGATTTCTTTGTGTCAATAGCCACCTTCTCATCGGAGCGGACAAAAGTCACATGTGGAGTACCCCAAGGTTCAATCCTGGGACCCCTCCTATTTAATATCTACATGTTCCCAGAACCTCAGATTATAACAAGTAATAAGATTAGTTACTATAACTACGCAGATGATACACAGCTCTATATTACGATGTCACCAGGTGACTCCAAACCCATCTGAGCACTAAACAGATGCTTAGAACAAATCAGTGCATGGATGTGCCATAACTTTCTCCAGCTGAACAGAAATAAAACTGAAGTGATTACTTTTTACAACTTTTTTTCCCCTGATAAACTATCTAAATAGGTTATTTGGGGTTATATCTTTATATTTCTGTGTGAATTTTGACATGTCCGTGTAAATTTGTGCCTCTCAGTATCTCTCTGCTCACTTTGCTGGAATTTTTCAAAATGTTTGTGGGGGGGTATGCTTTCACAGGGGGTTAATTACACTTTAAGGCTGAGGTGTTGCTTTTTAAGACCTTTTCGTCTACTTTATGTGGCCATACAGGTTATTTTAGGTGATTTTGTCATTCTACAGGTCTGGCAGTAATAAGACCTGAATATTAGTAGTGAAACTAATCTAAGCTTTCTGAAAGATTTGGGTTTCATGAGTTAAGAGGGTGGCCAATTACTTTTTCACATAGAGCCAGGTTGTTTTGCATTGTTTTTTCCCCTTCTTCTGATGATCTGAAACATTTCAGTGTGACAAATAAATCAAAAACAAAAGACATTTGTAGGAGAAAAAAAATACTTTTTCACAGCTCTGTGTATATTGATGGAAAAGGGTGACCAAGTAAAATACATAAAGAATTAATGGGATCAGTTGCTGGGTTTTTTCAGAAGCAAAAGAAGAGAAAACCCTATGGTGTGTTAGACAGTACATCTACTGTAGATATGTGATGTCAGAATAATGGGAAGCAAGAAACACACCATTGTTTCAATATCTATCTACTCTTAGTGCAATAGGAGGGTCAACTGTGGAGCAAAATTCACTTCGATATTTGTGTGAGCTGCAAGGCCTCCTTGGTTATAAAGCTTTCATGCTTAAGGTAAACCCCAGAATTATTAGGAAGCAGAATTGTTTAGGAATATCACTGACTGTATACCAGCACAACAGAGGGTCTGCAGTACCTTGCAGAAGTATTCATACAACTTGAGTTTTTACTTTTCCTCAACAACAACAAACATCAGTGTATTTTATTGCGATTAAACACGATAGCCGATTTACACTTATAAGCTTCAAAATAAAATAATTTAATTTGTTCAATATTAGAGCTCCTCTTATTTCTGTAAATGTACAGAACATCAGCCTCCTCATATATCCTCTCAGTCTGTCTAGTCCAAGTACATCTGTTGGACAAGTCCCAATGAAAAATATGTTTTGCTAAAATATGATCTGACATATTAATGAACCTGTTCCACAGTCTCACCATATCTCCAATCTATCTGACTTCACACAGTTCCCAAAATTATGCTGCTCTGCCATGATTCACTTGTTCGAATATTGTTTTCAGGGTGAACTCCAGTGTTAGCTTTCCAACACACATTTTCATGTTGACCTAAAAGCTCGTTTTTGGTCTCATCTTATCAGGATCTTCTTTCCCATGTTTGCTGTGTCCCCTACATGGTTTGTGGCAGGCTGTTAACAGGACTTTTTATGGCTTTTTTGCCATAACAGCTTTCTTCATACCACTTCAATGACGGCCACATTTGTGAAGCATCCAACTAAAAGTTGTTGAAATCAACAGATTCTCCTATCTGAGCTGTGGATCTCTGCATTTCCTCCAGAGTGATAATGGGCCAATTGGCTGCTTCTCTGATTAAAGCTCTCCCTGCCCGTCAGTTTAGAGGAATGGTCGTATAGATTTGCAGTTGTGCCATACTCTTCACATTCTTTAATAATTGATTGAACAGTGCCCTGTAAGACTCTCCAAATAAAGTCAAATGGTTTTGTAAATTAAAACTGGTTTAAACGTCTACAATATTTTATCCCTGACTTCTAGTGCGCTTTTTGGTCTCCGTGATGCTGTTTGTTCATTAATTGTTATGATATGTCAATGTATGAACTTTAGGTTTCATTTCTGTTTGTGTTTTGATTTTTTTTTTTTTTTTTTTTTTTTTGTTTATTCACTTAGAGCTTGCCATTTTTAGTTTCTTCCTTTGTGTTCTATTATTAATCTGTCTTGCCCCATTGTGTTCTGGATCGTCTCTCAGATTAATATTATTCTTTTCCCCAGAAGTTAGTTGCCTTGTGTTCCTTCTTTGTTTATCTTTCACCTTCCCTCAGCCTGTCAACTTGCTTCTCTGTATAGCTGTTGTCCATCCCCTCAGTTTCCTCTTCCTGTGCTCTCCCTCAGCTGTTCCCACTTCTGTCTGATTAGCTCCTCTGGTTTCCCTGTCATTCGCCACTCCTTCCTTGGTATATATAGTTTCCTTATCTCATTGTTCTCCTTTGGCTCTGTGATTCTCTGTGACACTCCATTTTATTTCCCATTATTCTTCCTTTGATCATTCTCATTTTCCCTGTTTTTCTGCATTCATCCTCCTAAACTCTGTGACTCCCCGTTTAGGTTCTTTTATCATTAAAGCATTCTTCCCTCCGCTCTCTGCCTCCGGTTGCCTCCACTTGGGTCCTTCCTAAAACTACCATTGTTTCTTTGGAAACTGTAAGGGTCTCACAAAATAGCTGAATTTATACTGGGATTAAATTACACACAGGTGGACTCTATTTACTAATTTCTAAAGGAAACTTGTGCTAGATTTCATTTAGAGGTATCAGAGTAGCAGGATCTGAATACAAATGCTCATCACACTTATAAGATTTCTTCTTGAATAAAATTTTGGGAACAATTTATTTCTTCCACTTCCCAATTACCCACTACATTGTGTTGGTCTGTTACAAAACACCAATGAATATATTAAAGGTTGATTGTAACAGTTGTGAAAAAGAGAAGGCTTTTTGCAAAGCACTTTATCTGACTCACTTTGGAGTTAAAAAAAAACAAAACCCGTGGTTCTGCATAGATGAACCCTCAAGAACTATAAACATACTGGTGGTAATATGAGTTTTGTATCTCATTTAAGTCTTAAATCAGGAGGATCCCATCTAATATAATCACACACTCGGTGTAAACTTCGACAGGATCTGACATAGTTTTCTATGTCATTGGGGTCTACATAACACGGTTCTTGGTTGACATTGTTTACAGCTATTAAAAACCAATTAGGCTCTTATGTTCTTATCATGTTCATATTCAAAGGACAAACGCTTGAGCTCCCCTACATGATTTCGATGTGTTTACCTCCTGTATTAATGACAGGAGCAAACTGAGAGCGGCTTTGCATAGCTACCTAAGAGAATGAGCAGAGAAACAGAACAAAAGCAAATTCTGTATTGAAGGTTTGAGCTTTTACTGATTCATGAGATGCATGCAAGAAAGCAGTAAGCGGGTGCATTTCAAGTTAAAAGTAAGCCATGTGTTCTGATGTCTCATTTAGTTGTTTCATTCTTCATCTGCCACATGTTTATGTGGCAAGAAAAGAACAAATCAACTCCTTTTTAAATAAAGAGATGTTGTTGACATCCATATTTACTTCATGGATGTTTTTTTTTTTTTTTACATTTTTGTGTTCTCAGATATTTGTAAAAAAAATGTAATCTGAAAGTTTCTATACACCTATATCAGTAAGAAAGTAACAACCTTTGTTTATTTAACAGGATGAGGGACACACTACTGCCTGTTTTCACATTTCCAGGTCAGTTTCTACAAGATACATGAAATCAATGTTTTTATTTTTCTTTAAATAAAAATGCATGTAATTTCATTGGTAATCTTAAACACTTTCACATCCAACAGGACTTTATGTCCTGTCCACAAGCCTTTTTCGAGAGTACCACCACATAAACAGCCCAAAGACGTGGGCTCAGCAGTTCTGCAGAGGGTTGTACGGTGACCTGGCCACCGTAGACAGTCCAGAAGAAAACAAAAGGCTGATCTTAGCAGTGCAGGTGCCTGGAAAACTTGCTTGTTTTGGGTTTTATGATGATATGAAGGATTGGAAGTGGGCAATGGGAGATGAAGTCTTGACCAATGAAGATTTCAGCAACTGGAGAAATACACAGCCTGATAATTATAAATCCAAGGAAAGCTGCGCGGTGATAAAATCCAACGGTGCTTGGCGTGATGAAAGATGTGAGACAAAACATCCTTTTATCTGTTTCAGTGGCAAGAACTTTTTTTTTATGTGGTTCTGTCATAAATACAACTTTATCTGTGCCATGCATTTTGAATGGCAAAACCTTACTAAATTTGATGAAAATTTTAGTAAAGCATTAGTTACACAATGTTATTAAATAAGCAAGACCTCCAGTTCTATAATTCAAAAGCTTTTGGAAGAAACATTCATAATTATACTGAGGTGCTGCAATACTTATTCAAACAAAAACATTAAACTCTACAATACCCCACAATGTTTCTCATAGATATGGAGTCTATGTTGTCAACTGATATCCAGTTACAGTGAGCATGTTATTTTATGTGTGCTTTAATCTTGATAGTCAGTGTAAGTTTGAGCCTCTTATTTTGATGTAAGAAAAAAATTCTTAAGATCCCTCATTGTTTGATAAATATGGCTAAGACTTCTTGTGAGGCTGTTTAACAAATCTTGGTTAGAAATACCTTAATAAACTTCTCCACCCCTTATGAACCTTCTGTGGGAGCATAGAAAAGCAGGAGAAAACATTAAAGATGACAGGCAAGATTGGATTGAATTTTAAGCACTCTGCGAACACTGCAACTGGCTACCCGTTAGCTGCTAACAACGCTAAGATTGGCTTCTTTAGCTTCAGAGCTACATATTGACACTGAAGGGTCATCTCACAGTTTTGATGGCACCTGGATTTCACTTGATCATATTTCGTTCAAAATCTGAAAAAAATTATATCATTAACACAACAACAGGATGATTTCCCATTGAAAAATGTTTCTTAAAAAACCCAGCGTATGATTTAGGGTACCTTGTTCAATTTGTGAAAACACAAAAGTAGCCATGAGACAAGACATCAGACATGGGCTGCATAATTCTGCACTGATTAGAGAGATTTTAAAACAGTTTTTTTTTAGCTTGTAAAACCATTATCCAAAATTTGGTTTAAAAAAAAGCAAATTCCCTTCAGAGAAATGTTTAAAAATTTGTCTTATTCTTGTAAACACATTATACTGTATGTCTTGGGAGCAGTGTTGTGCATGAGCGGAGCTCACATTTTTGAGAACAGTGAACTGAATGTTGTTGTTTTTTTTAAGTGGAGAACAAAAAGGTATTGCAGCTTACCTCAGTGTCAGTTAATGCTGCTTTGTTTGGGGTGAACGAAAGATTTATGCAGTGTTTTTTAGAAGCAAAATTTGGATATTAATCAGAGAAAGAGCTGTTGTATTTCCCCTCAATGCTCAGTGTCCACTGATTGTCTGTATGAGTACATGGCTTTTGACATTACTGGAGGCTTTGTCAGGGAATGGGCTCACACGAGAATCAGGATTTTATTAAAGAGGAACATCTTGGTGTTTCAGTTCCTTTATGACCAAAATTATATATGAATTATCTGAATTTATGTAGATTTTGTAGCTCCAGAATTATGTTAAAAATTAAAAAATAAGTAGGTGCTTTTGTCAAGACATATTAAGCTTTCAATTTTTGGCCATTAGTTACTGTTATTGTGGGCTTTCAACTGCTACAAAGGTTTAATGAGTCAAAAACTTGCAAATCAACTTGTTGAATTGATGGTAATAAGAGGGTTAAAAATGATCGCTGTTACAAATATCGTCTAAATGTCTAATGTATCGTCTATTTTTCATTTTTTAATCAAAATTTTATTTTCTGTTGATGAAACTATTGAAACATTTGAAAGAGAGCAGTTGTTTTGGGAATTCAGCTAATTATGAAACACTGTTAATGTGATCAAAGGCAATGGGATGATCCATATGTTTTATATATTTTAAAACTTTATATCACACAAAGTACAATAAATGAACAGTCAGTTATAAACACTGGTTTGGACAGTTCTAAAATGCCATTAAGGACGCTGACCAGTTAATAGTGTGAATGTGAAGATGAGGAAAAATCACACAAAAATAAAAATGATGTGATCTAATAAGAACTTATAGCTAACCCAGTAAGTAATCTTTGTTCTCTTCTTGCTTACAGTACAAGATCAGTCAAAGTTTATTTTGGTGAACGACACCATGATTATACTGTAGAGACATGTACACTGATCTTGTCACAGTGAGAAACCTGTCTGAAAATGAGGAAATCTCCCCAATGGTGGAAAGAACTGCATGGATCAGCCTTCACAGAGCTCTCTGGGCTAACTGGTCTCACCACAGCCCAGTGACCTTCACAGACTGGGAGGTGGGCCAGCCCGACAACAGCGGCAGCACTTCATGTGTTGCTGTCAACACAACCACGGGGACGTGGTTTGATGTTGACTGCAGTGAGAAGCATGAGGTCTTCTGTGAGACTCTGATTCCACCGAGGAGGAGGTTAAAGCTGCGCTTCCAGTCTGAGGCCGACCTGACTGACCCTCAGATCCAGCAGCAGATTTTACAGCAGGTACAGTAAGTCTGACTCCACAGAAGGTAACCATAGCTGGCCCTCTGTACAATTACAGCTCGTATCTTTGTGGTAAATTTTTAGTAAAATTAACTAGAAAAATTTGAAAACTGCAAGTTTTTTGTTTTTCATTTAGCTGCATGCTGGGATGGAAAGTAATGGATTGACAGACTTCAAGCTTCGCTGGACTCAAAAAGATGGGCAGACCTTCAAAAAGGAACAAAAGAAGAAACTTGGTCATTTTAGCCTTTTCATGTAGGATCCATCTCCTGAGATATTTTATCATAAACAAATGAGGGTGTTTTTTTTTACGTTGCTTCAATTGCCACGGCTTCAGTGGGGTTAAACCTCAAACACTGGTATAAAATCCAGATACACTCTTATGGATAAGTCTTTCTTTCAGAAGACAAACCTATTGAGCTTTTTTCCACCAAGTTAGTTGCACCATTAAACTTTTTTCTAGGCTGAGAATGATTTTGTACAAGTACATATTTGAGAAAAATGAGTTCTTTAAAACTTTTATTTCTTCACAAAAAGAAGATATTTTTTCTTCTTCTGAACTGTAAGATATACTTTTACTGTACAAACACATGTAACACATTTGCTTCTGTTTCATTGTCTGATTCTAGGATTCTGCCCAAATTAAAGACAACTTATTTTTATAAATACAAGAGAAATCTTTGATTAAATAGTGAATTTTAAGAAATGGTTAATGTTAATGTTTCCAACAATAACTCATGTGCACTGGTACATCTCTAAGCCTTTCAGTTACACTTTCTCATTTTAAAATCTTCTAAATCGATATTTAGTTAATAAACTTCTTGGGAAATAAGGAAATGGTGGAATATTTAACATTTAGAAATCAAACCACATACTACTTATGTTTTCCATGTTTAATTTGCCCAGAGCGTTATCTTTATACAAGGTAATTACGGCAAGTGTACTTTCAGCTGACTGACTGGGTTCTTTGTTGCTATGATACATGTGTGATAATTGTGTAACTATAGCAGAATACTTCACCATGTGTACTTTCTTTTGAAACAGCTTGTACCCTTTGTATGACATCTATAAGCAAACAAAGGTCTTTTTTCTTCCTTGGCTCATTCACTTATGGAGTTTTAAAAAAGAAAAAGAAACATTTTCATTACTTATATACTTACACACAAATTTGGAAACAAAAAGGAAATGGTTAGATATACAAGCAAATATAATATCACTCAGTGGAGCATGACATGGTTTCTGTTCAAAATCAATAAATTCATAAACATTTTATTTTATGGGTCAGTTACTCAGATTGCCTGTCTCAAACTGTTAATGTCACCGAATGTAAAATGATGATGAAACAAAGAAGCTCTATGATGAAATGTACTTCATAAAAAAAAAACTGAAGAACAAAAAACCATATTACTAACAACTGCACTAACTACACTTTTAATGTAAAGCAGCTATAGAAGGTACATTCATCTGGAAAAACACTGGAAAATTAAAAAGTACAGATAGCCTGCAACATCACTTCGAGGTTAAAGCCCCTAAATTAAGTTGTCCCTTTGTTCTGCAATAAAGTGATGTGCATTAAAGATGTATATTTTTAAATACATCAGGTCAGGCACCCCAAATACAGAGGCTATTAGTCCTTGATGCAGTAGTCCAGGGTTCAATTCACAACCTTAGGACCTTTGCTGCATGTTCAATCCTTTTCATTTTGCCTGTTTGATTACTGTGAATAAAGGCAGTTGGCACAACCAAAACAAATCTTAAGACAAAAAGCCAGGACTTATAAATGATGAAATGAGAAGTTAATATGAATCAGGTTTATACCCACTTACTAGATGTCTTTTTCTGACAGACATTTTCCACAATACAGAAAATGAAATTGATATGAACATCCTTTCTGATCTTGTAGAGGGGCTTCTGTCACCGCAGCATTTCCTCTTTCTTGCAATTAAGGGGCCTAGTGAATGTAGGGAGATAGAGTTCTGGAATCATATTGATAGTGCCTTGCAAAAGTATTTAGTCCCATTGAAAATTTTTTACATCTACCGTCATGTATTGAGATTTCATGTGACAGGCAAACACAATCTTGTGCATAATGAAGAGAAAGGGTAAATGATACATGGTTTTCAAATTGTTTTACAAGTGATCATCTGTAAGTGTGGCATGCATGTGTTTTCTGCACCTATTACTGTGATACCCCTAAATAAAATCCAGTTCAGCTAATGGTCTTTAAAAGTCACCCAGTTAGTAAATAGTCCACCTGTACGTAATTTAGTCTCACTATCAATGCCTGAGGTTTGTTAGAGAATATTAGTGGACAACCAGCATCATGAAGACCAAGAAGCAGAAGATACAGGTCAGAGAGAAAATTGTGGAAAAGTTTTAAAACAATATTCCAAGATTTGAATGTTTCTTGGAGCACTTTTCAGTCCATCATCCAAAAACAGAAAAAGTACAACTCCAAATGTACTAAGATATGTCAGTTAAACCTGAACCAACAGTCCAGGCAAGACAATTTCTAACTTAGAGGACTATGGTAACTTAGAGGAAACAGCAGAGATCCACAGCTCAAGTGGACAAATATCTTAACACAACTCTGTCCTTTATGAAAAAGTGGCAAGAAGGAAGCCATTAGCTATGTTTCCATCCAACTGTCATGCGAATTTTAAGCTAACTTTTGAAATGTTGCAAACAAGAAAAAAACAGAAAATGCAAATTAAGCTTCTGGTTTGGAGCAAATCAATCAGACTACGCAGAGTGTAATTTCGTCGGATGTTGATGCTACCCATGGCTGTAATAAACAAAATATAGTGGCTGCAAACTAGCATGGACCTAGCATGGCCTTTTGCTGGGCACTCTAGGCTACAGTTTTCCCCTCCGTGTTAAATATTTGGACAGAGTTTTGTCCCTCTGGTAAGGCACACACAGGCCCACCAGTGGATAAGAGAGTTTGCTACGTCAGACCTTATTTGCGAAATGTTTTTCCATCTCCCCTTTTGCGCATTAACACTCTTTTGAAAAATCCAAACACCACCTCAAGCGAGCGTGAAAACCTTTTTGTGAAATTGAGGATGCTATTTCGAATTTTGCCATTTCCATCAACCTTTTCTAATGTGATACCTCAAAATACGCATAAAGAACATTTATGGAAACACGACTGTTAACAATTACAGCAGACAAAGAAAAAGACTCAATGAAGTGTACCTCCAATACCCTGTAACATTATGAATTATGAAGACATTCAAGAGGTAAGAATACTTTCTAAATCAGTGCATTTTGGTTGATCAGAATGTTTAGAGAACTTTTAAATAGTAATCTATGACTTGATCTTTCTCTGGGGTACAAAGACGAGACACTGAAACCCATTGTCATCAAAATGGCAAAGACAGGAGAACATATATGTATTTGTATGTGATGATCCTCATAAGTCAGGAATAGGTGCTTGAACTTGCAGACATCCTACCTTGAGATTAAGATTTAAAAAGTTTAAAACATCTAGAACATAGACAAACAAGACTGGACAAGGACAAGAATTTATCTTTATCCATGAGGTGTTGTAAAAGATAACAAAGAATCTCAAAAGCGTAGTATCTCTAGAATAACTATTTCTTTTAAAGCTTATGCAGACCTCTCTCCCTGGGTGCTAATAATTGCTTACATATACTGTAAATAAAATGGCTCAGATTATACTGTGGTTTATAAGGTGATAGAGGATACAGTACATTCAGTGTGCTTTTGTTAGCATAGTAGTAGTAAGACTTCCCTTCATTCCCGCTTAATCCCACTTTAACCACCATAGTCGGCAAAACCACCCACTAAAACAGTTTAGATCACCAGTCGCCATAGTGATCCCACAGCCATCTGGAACACAAACCGAAGCATCAAGGAATCATGTACATAAACACTTAAACTTATGCACAGTCTAGCATAAGCAGTTTTTTTGTTTTAACATGCTGCTAATGGGTTTTTTTTTTTTTTTTTTTTTTTTTTTTGTCTCTTCAATTCAAACAAACTCCTGAAGAGATCAGGTTGACACTTATGATAAGCCCTATCTGTGTGGCTGTCATGTGCTGGCAGGTATCAGCACCATCCATGAGTATTCGAAATGACAGTCAGCCACAAAGCATCTCTCTCTACCTAAGCGTATGCACCCCACACAGATAAACAGAGAAATAGGAGTGGCAGTGTGACAGTAATTCAGCCATGCCATCAACTGGTGTGAGGCCATCTTTGGCAACACCCTAAATGAGTTCTCATGTGCCCCAAGGCAAGATGAAGCACCTCTGATAAAGCTGAGCTGTGGACCTCAGCTTTCTGCCTCACACTGCCACTAAATCACAGTCCACCCCCTGCACTCGTGTCAGATATAAGTGCAATGGGAGGATGAAATGAAACAAAGAGGATGCAATAAAATGTCTTTCCTAACAGTGAGGGCTTGTGTGTGCAGGTATATTAGGGAATATTTGCAGTTATATTATTGTAAAGAGATTTTGTCACAAATGCAGTTCAGTTTGATATGGCACCAATTCACCAAAAATATCATTTCAAGGCACTTTACAAAAAAAGGTAAATTCAATCTAATCATACATACATTCCAACTGATCCTAGTTATCAAACAATGTAGTGAAGTTCAGTTATTATTCATTTTGGTTAAAACGTTTTCTAATGAAACCCAGCAAATTGTATCAAGTCACTGACTTACAGCATTCACTCCTCCTGGACAAGCATGTAGCAACCATGGATAACCACTTGCATTGTTGTTGACTTTGTAGCAGTCCTTCATACCAAGCATGCATGTAGCAACAGTGGAAAGGGAAACTCTGTATTAACAGGAAGAAACCTCCAGGAGAACCTGAGTTAGTGTAAATGCCCATTTGCCATGACCAAATCAATCGTGGCAGAAGCCTATTGCCCTGAATACACCCTGCATTTTCAGTTATGTGCATGGAAAATAGCTTGAGAAAATATCAGCGACGTAGCAGTGATAGATCAGGTCCAATAGCTGTAACAGGCCTAGTACTTATGTCCTTCCCAGATCGAATTTCGGCCAGAGGCCTCCAACCCAGATAAGCACAGTCCTGTGTTGCTAGATGTCAAAGGAAAGATGGCACCCAAAAAACAGTACCTAACTAAAAATTAAAATATACACTATATTGGCAAAAGTTTTCACTAATCATGAACCTGCATGACATCCAATTATTAATCCACAGGGTTTAATATGAAAAGGATGTTGGCCAACCTCCAGTAACAATAAGAACTCTACTCTGCTTGGAAGATGTTCCATAAGGATGTTAACCATTCATCTTGAAAAACATATCTGAGCTCCAACTCAGTCCAAATCTGGACTTTTAAATTGAGGTCAAAATTCTGTACAGACCAGTCAAGTCCCTCCTCACCAAACTCACTCATCCCTCTCTTTATGGATCTTGCTTTGTGCACTGACTGGTGCCCAGTCATATTGGAAAAGGAAGGGATCATCCCCAAAACTGTTCCCACAATGTCTGAAATGTCCTGGTATGCTGACATAATAAGACTGCCTTTCACTGGAAATAAGGTGTTGAGCCCATGTCTTACAAAAGCAGCCCCACACCATAATCTCCTCTGCACCAAACTTTACACTTGACACATTGCATTCAGGCAAGTCCTGTTATCATGGCTACTGTCAAACCCAGATTGATCCATTGGATTTCCAGACATAGTCATGATTCGTCACTCCAGAGAACACATCTTCACTGTTCTATAGTCCAATGGCAGTGTCCTTTTCACTATGGCATCAGATGCTTTGCATTGTACTTGGTAATATAAGGCTTGGATGCAAGTGCTCAGCCATAAAAACCTATTCAATGAAGCTCTCTATGCATTGTTCTTGAGTTAATTTAGATACCACATGAAGTTTGAAGGTCTTGAGCTTTTGATGACAGAAAGTTGGCACCTTTGATCACAAAAGTGATTTAAACACTTGAATTAAATTATTTGGATGGGTGAGTAAATACTTTTGGGAACATAGTGTATATTGTAGCTGTTTCACAAGAACACAAACTACTTAGAGATCATTCAAAAACTGGCTGGACATCTTACATCCAGAAAAGGGACCTACTTAATCACAGATTGGTGGTCAGGCTGATATACCTGATGGCTGTAAGACTACAGACTGGCTAGATCAAATCACATACAGTTGCATTCTTTCATGTTTTAGTTTCTCTAGAGCAGTATCTTCATGCATAGTAAATATAAACATAATGGAATACTTCACCATGTGTACTTCTTTTCTCCAGCAGCTTGTACTTTTTGAATAATGTCTAAACGCAAATTAAAGTCTTCTAGTTATTGCCTCCTTTGCTTAACACAATGCTATAAAAACATTTTCATTGCCTACATGCAGACAACAGATTAGAAAAACCCAAGCTAACAAATTTAATGAGACTCATTCAAGCATTACGTAGTTTCTCTTTGAAATCAATTAGCCCATAAACATTTAATGTTTTGAATCAGTTATTCAGAGTGCTTGTCTCAAATTGTTTTAATGTCAGATTGTGAAATGATGATGAAACAAAAGGGCCTACGAGACAATGTACTTCATAAATAATCCCTAAAGGTTTGGGAGCAATGCTTGACAGTGGAAACCCGTGAAGCTCTCAACAGACTAATATTAAGCTTTGAAGTTTCAAAGTTTGGAGGTCTATATCTATTTACTCGTGGACGAGTCAAGTTGGCTATATGCACTATACAGCTCACTATCTACTGAGATTATACATGGTCTACCTGTCTCTACTAATTGTTTACAGTTTGTTATAACACCAGTAACAGCTGTAAATATTTAGTAACAAGGAAATTTCACAACTGGCACAGATGGTAACTTGTTATAGTACCATGTTTGAATTCACTGAGCTCCCAAGGGTAATCCATTCTTACACAAATGGTTCTAGAAGCAATCTCTATGCCTAGGTGCTGGATTTTGTACTCCTGTGACCATGAAAGTTATTGAAACACCTGAATTCATTGATTTATATGGGTGTGCAAATACCTTTGGAATTATTGTTTTAGATTTTGCAAATTTAGTAGTGTAATCACACAGATCACTTGCTGTTGAAGTCTGGTGTCAGTGGAAAGTCTGGTGCTACAGAGTGAGTACTCTACCATTCAGAATCACCTTCTTTAGAGATCTGTTAAAGTTGAACAGTAGAATTTACACAAATGTTTTGTCACGTTTTGTGCAAACATCAAGAGAGAAATGTCAAGAACTCTTTCGAGGTGTACAGGGGATCAACAATGGGCTTTGCCAGACAACACTACGGGACAGTAGCAAGAACAAAGAAATGAGTCCTTTAACCTGAGGTGGCATTAGCAAGAACAAAGTTCTTTCTGGCTATGACATTTCATACCTAAAAGCTTTACTACAGAATCCTTGGGAAGTCCCCATAAGTTGCTCCCAATGTATTTGTCTATTCTGGTTGTTGGAGAGGCTGCAATAACTCCCAAACTGGGGCTGCAAGGGTGATGACCATTTATTCTTGCAGCCTTGGAAGATGAAACAAATTTCTCTGTTCTGGGTCATCACGTGGCACAGTGGTTAGAGTGGGCACCCTGTATATAGCCGTCCCGAGTTCGACTCCTGTCCTCAGTACATTTGCTGCATGTCTTTCCCCCATTCTCTCTGCCCCCTTCCTGTTGGCTTACTTTTAAATTAAGGACACTAGTGCTGAAAAAATTCTGTCTGTATGGACCTTGAATCTAGCAGGAATAAAGAATGTTTTTATTGTTTAAGGCTTTCAACCTGATGGATCTGTAAAGGTTGGCAAACTGTTGGAAGCTTTTGACACAAGTTAGGAATTATTACAACCAAGAAGGTAAATAGAGAGACTACTGTTAGACTTGGCAGTGTTAACCTGGATAACAAGGCTCATAGAAGTTATGAAAACTGTTTAAAAAAATGTCACTATTATATGTTCTTGGCTTCACACTTTATTGACCTGCTTGTTAAAACTTCTTTATGTCTCTTGCAGTTAAACATAGCTTCTGGTAATGAATTATTAACCCTTAACAGAACGGCTTCTTAAAATATAGTGTTGTTGCTGGGTGTAGCAGCCAACATTTTGCACTCTTATAAATAAGTAGGGTTGACAGCAAAAAGCTTTCAAAAAGCTATTGTCATATTCTGAAGTCCATTGTCAACACTCTATATTCAGATTTAGCAACTCTTTTAGCTGGCAACAATATATGGGCAGGAAAGCATCTGCCCTAGGCCTTGCTATGTAATTATCAATCTTGTGATTATAAATACATTTGAAGATAAGTATAGCTGACAGTGTTTTAGTAATTTATTCATATTAACTTAAATAATACTAGGACACAAACAAGACAAAGGGTGCATTCACACCAACCCTGTTTAGTCCACTTTAATTGAACTTTAGTTCGTTTGCCGAGAGAGTTCAATTCGACTGGGGAGATGAGGATGTGCAATCGAACTCTGATGTGGACCAAAAAAGCAAACTGTGGTCTGCCTAAAAACCTAGGTCTTGGTTCAGTTGAAATGAACTCTGGTGCGTTTCGAATGCACATGTGAATCCAAGCAGACCAGAGACCACTCCAAAAGCAGGAAGTGGACTATAGCACAAGTCATTCTGATTAAATACAAAACTCATGCGAAAGATTAGCGCAAGCAGGAGAAATGGCTCACAGTCTTTTGCCAAAGACAACAATGAAATCCTACAATGGCTAAAATCTGACAGAACTCCATTTTTGTTTATATTTCATGAAGAAGGAAGTTGAGCTCCGTGTCTTCTTCAGAGGTTTTTTGTATCATTTCCTTCAGAGGGTGTTGTTGCAGCTCCACCACAGGTGTGGGGATGAAAAGGTTTTTCAAAGGGTTTGGATAGTTTGACACAGTGCAGTCTGAAAGTAAACAGCACCAGCTGAAAATGTAACAAATGCTGCAATTTTGGTCCCCTATAGAACCGAGTCTACCAGACTATCAGGTGTGAAAACACCCTAAATTTCTAAATAAAAGTTCTCTCATTCTAGAAATATTTTTGATTTGACTGAAAACCAAAAGTCTGGATCTACAATGTAAACAACTGTATCGTTCAAAAGTCAAAAGATGAAAAACTGAAGTGTCCATAAACTTTTGAATTTGCCTGGTAAAATGTGGTGTTTTTTGTTTTTCTCCCACAAAAAGTACAGATAATAATTGGAAATTCTGATTTCCCCTTAGATGTTAATATTTGCTCCATATCACTTTGGTGTTAATGAGCTATCTGACAGCTGTACTTTTCAGGTAAAATACAGACTACTTATAAGTCATTCACAATAGTCCATTAAAAAAGAAGTACACTATCAATTTGAGTAAATATTTGTGTCCCATTATAGACCAGTTGTCCTTTGCTGCTGAAGAAGAGAATAAAATCAGAAATAAATATGAGTGGAAAGGTATTAATAGTTATGTACATCACAAAATTAGATAATAACATAACGGATACATTTTTTTAAGAGCAGTCCATTACTTTCTGAAGTCCTACAAAATACAAGTTCTGTTCTATTTCTTTCTCTATTTTCTAATTTAAATTTTGAAAAATGAATGATATAAAACATTTGAAAAGATACAAATGACCTCAATTCATATTTTATACATTTTATTGGTGGTATTATGCTGTAGGCATCAGTCCTCTGCTTGTAGTTATCTTCCTTTTTTTAAATTTTTTTTCTGTTTTTTTCACTCCAAACCAAAAAGAACATGTGAATTTCCCATTTAAATGCACTTAAATTTTTTGCACAAACGTTTTCTGGATAATTGAATAAAAGTGTGTTTTGACTTGCTTTTGAACTACACTTTGCTTTCTCTTTTTACAAATGCTTGCTCTTGAAGCAACAAACCTGTTTTCCCTTTCGATCTGCATTTCAATAAAAAGCTTTTAATGGAATGAATAAAGGGTTTCACATGACACTAGTTCAGTCACCATTAGATGTAAACAGTTTTCTGGCCCTGTCTCTGTGTTTTATTTATTTATTTTTTTTTCTTTTATTATAAAAGTATTCAAAAAATCATGCAAAAATGAAAAACCATAAAAATTATAACAAAATTAAACAAATATTTACACACTAAATGATTTACATTTGTACCATTTTAAACAAATTACTACTCAAACTGCTTACTTAACAAACATTTTTTTTTACAAAAATCCTTATTAATAAGTTGAATTACTTTTAGACGTTCTTTTAGTAGTCCATTGAAAAATTTGCCACAGTCAACTGTTTTCTTTTTAAGAAGCTGAAAGTTCCTACAAACATATATTGTGTGTCGAGCAATGGAAAGTACCAAATTGCAGAAAAACCGTTGATGATGACTGTTTGCTTGTTGCCATATCAGTCCCAACAGTCTCAGCCAGTCCCAATCTTGATCCATGGTTATGGGTTCTTGGATGACTTCTTCTATGAGATTCTTTATTGTTCTCCAGAACATGGTGCAGCCAGGACATCGGAGGAACAGGTGTTCAAGGTTTTCGGGGTCTGAAAGACAAACTGTACAATCCCTGCCATACTTTTCCTTGTTAAATTGGTGCAGAACAATGTCCGGAAAAATCCTTCTGTGTCTTAGTTTGAAATCTGTGTTATTAGCTTTCTGATGGGAGAGATTGACCCAAAGTTTGGTCCAAACTGAATGAACAGGTTTGTTGGGAAACATGGTGTACCAATATTTGTATGCTGTAGGTTCTTGGATGATTTGTGAAACTAAAATGGTGTACCAGGTTTTTGTTTTAATTACCTGAATTTCTTTTTTCTTGTCTTCTGTACTGATAAAGAATGTCGGGGTGTCATCCTGCACCACCCAACGTTGTACTCTCCTACTTAGCTGTGTTTTATTAGTGATCTATTATGTATTTTTAATCACAGCCTTTAACAGTAATTCCCATTTTAGCTGTTGTTTTGAGTCACCACTGTTTTCTGTTGGTTCAGCAAGCATGCTCAGTTGAGTTGAGTTCAAATAGGAAAGTAATTTTGCCAAATATGAATTTGGGAGCCAGCAAAATGAATCCTGCCAAATCATATCAGCTGCAGAGGCAGACTGTTGCTAAGTGATTAACAGTAAGCATGCAGGTTGGTAAAGGCCTGCATATTATGACTTTTCTCACTGACTCCTGACTCAACCAAATTAAATTGACAATTAATTATTTTTATAATGACTTTCTGTTAAAAAAAAAGAGAAGCAGTTAATAACTTACCTGCAGTGGGCAACTGTCTGTGTTTTCATTTATCATAAACCCAGATTAGTTGATTCTGGTGGCTGTGTTTTCCAACAACTCCGAGAGGTGCTGAGACCAAAGCAGAGTTCCAGTATCTCAAAGCAAAACTCTATTCTCAAAACTGTGATTGCGTTTTATGCAAACTCTGTTTTGTGATCACTCACATAGTGCGGTATTAATATGCAAAACATTGTTGTGCAACAATAGATTTGATTTGGCTATGAATAAGTATTAATAAATGCCCAAATCAATCAATTTATTGATTTTTACACCTCATCCCTCTGACCGAAAATGCTTTGCGTTCCATTCTCAGTTTTTTTGTTTCACACAGGAAGATCATCAGATGCATTTTTCATACATATAATCAACAGTTTCTGTGTACAATAAACAACCCATGCAGATGCAACAACATTTTTAGGGTTTATAAATACGATAAATTAATTTGATATTGACATGATAAAAAGAACATGCTCTGGTCTTGGCCCCTTTCAGCCTAGCTTTTAGCTGAGTCTTTTACACCAACTAATCTGAATTTACACTAAATGATGACAAAGAGAGAGGCAATTACTGCATATAAGATATACAATGCATGTAATTTTTTAACAGATCAATCCAATTAAACACATGAAAGAAACTGAAACATATGAAGTGACTTGCAATTTGTGATCATCTGAGCAATGTTCAAAATTCAAACCACACTAATTTGGCTCTATTGACCTTTTTTCATCTTTGTCAAGCAGGCACAAGGATAAAATATATCCCCTTCTCTGCAGTAATTTCTGAAAAGATATGAAGGTGCTGCTGGCATCCTTACTTGGCATTAACCGTGCAGAAATTCAGCCTCATTTCACTGCATTTCACACAGTCATATCTGATGAGCGCTATTCAGGGCCGCTCTAAAGCTCAACCTTCACACTTCAAAAGCTGCTCCATCATCATCATCATCTGGTAAAAGTCAAAGTGTGAACTTCTTTTGATGAGGTGTACGTGGTGTGTGGTCTCTCTGTGTGACCTTTGACTCACTTATGACTTGACGGAGCAAACACCATCAGAATGAGAATTGTAAGTGCTGGAAATAACTCCGATGAGAACAGTGATCTTTTATTTTTATTTATTTATTTATTTATTTTTTATGAGTGAAATGTGTTATTACAAAGGATTTAACCATATCAACTTGGATATTTTTCCAACTCTTCAGAGGAAAATTATGAAACTAGACAGGAAATGAATCCTTCAGTGTTTTGGATGGATGAATAACATTTTCTAAACTGTATTTTCCCTTGTACGTATTACAGACACATTTGAGTATTTCTACATGTCTAATCTCAAAGGATGTCCATGTTAGCAGATAAACATAGGTTAAGAATCAACTCCCCAGCATTTAAATACTTCTTTGTTCAGTTAATTTCTTGCCAGATCCTCCTGTTGCTTCCCAGTTCTCAGGTCTGTTCTCCTGTGATGTCAGTTTTTTGTTGCTCTTCTTGTGCTACTCACCATTTTTGCAGTCGCCTTGTGTTTCACACCTGTGCTTATGAGTTTTTGTTTGTAATCACCTGAATTTTAAGTCTGATATGTAAAACTAACTGTTTTAACAAAATCACTTGTGTCACTATTGACAATTGTTCAAGCCAATAAATGTCTTAATTCGTTTTTTAAAGTAGGAGGTGTGCAAAGGGTTAAGGATAAAAAAAAGGTTTTTAAAGAGTGCTTTTGATCAATCAAGCAATGTTACCAAAAACTTTAAAAAGAAAAAAAAAACCTGTATACTGTATCACATTTTTATAATATTTTTCAATCATGAGAAACCAATTTTTGTTTGATATTCAGATATATCGTGTTTGGTATCAAAGTTCATTTTTATTAGCTATCGTAAAGAACCATCATAGACTAGCGTGTGCAACTTGTTTATTGTTCAGTGGAGGTTGTTTATGGCTGATACTGATATTTAAATTTTATACCGTCTAATTTTTCCTCTGGTTACAGTAGTCTTATGCAGTCTGTTGCAAGTTTCAAAGATTTTACAAGCCACTTGAGAGAACTTGACAGAAGCGGATTCACAGACTAAAGGTACATTTAGTGAGTGAACCACAGTGCATAAAGCCAACTATATGTCTTTAATTCAATGTGGTGACAATTTGCCTGTATTGAAAAACTTTTTTATGACAACTGATGATGTCATATGTCATCATTAATATTAAGTTATGCCATAAATTAAAAAATAGTGCTTTGCTTTTGTGCATCCATATCATCACTCCATCATAGAAATTTCTCATTAAAGCCCCAATAGAATAAGACATCCATGCTGATGACAGACGTATGTAAACTTTTGACTCAATGCCAAGCTCTATGACATCCACTTCCACTGCTATAGAGGTGTGCGTTCTTCAGTGAATGTTGCTACTCAGTGCTCACATTGCTCACAAAACCACTGCTGTGAATTAGTAATGGCTTCCTAGCACTGTTACCTTTTTCATGCCTTACTGCCAAATATAGAGACGTGTGCATGTATGCAGGAGCACTAAGAAGAGGTTATTATATAACTGCTGCTGACCTCTGCCAACATCCTCCATGTGAGTATTGTTACAGTATGAACAGCAGATGGTGAACATGGACACATACAGTATTTATCTGTTCTTAACTAGACAAATACGCTAACTTGTGCAAATGAGCTTTGTAACTCAGTAAAGGTTTCTAAGTAAACAGTTATTTTGGTTATTTTAGTTTCTGCATATTGTTTTTATTCTGCCTCCTTACGCAGTTCATGTTCTTGAATTATTTTTTTTTTTTTTTTTTTTACTCATGTCTCAGGTTTCACTGCAGCTCAGATGAGTTTTAATGAATGGTTAGGGTTAATGAGCTGTGTCTTTTCCAGCTGTGGCTGTTTGAGCATGTAAAAGGTAAAAACTGAAAGAACCCTGCAAAACCAACAGAGAGCAAAACAGAAAAACAAAAATATAGACAAAAAACAAAATATTTGGTGTGACGACCATAGCAGGAACCAGAATCTATAAATCTTGATGTGATATTCATAACAAAGTCCACAGACCATGAACAGCACATCTGGATGAGACAGTGGTTCCACAGAACAATTTTATCTCAGCTTTTATCTTTCATGGATGGTTGCTGGCAAAAGTGGCAAAACGTTTTTTTTCATGGTCCTTTGCTTTCAGGTAAAAATATAAATGTGATGCATTTGGCAGTCTGCTGGCTTCCTCCTGCAGCACGACTATCATTGATATAGTTTTGTTTCGCTTACTGTGTTTGACAAAAGATCCAGCGGTTTTCATCAATAATCACTGAGTCACTGACAATAATTTAAACCACCTGCACTGTGCAGTTTAAGTGATTTGTAGTCCATAGGAGGAAAGATCAAATTAACAGGATATTTAAGTGCTACACTTCCAAATGTATAATCAGGAAACAGCTGGACTTCAACTGCACTGATATATCATCAACAGAGAAAATGACAACAGACTACAGTTGCGTTCTATTGAGTGAGTTTTAACTTTAGCTGAAAAATATTATAACTTAAAGTGAATTATTGTAGCTTTATAGTTATTGAATTTGGACAATCTCAAAAGCCCAGTATGTGGAATATCAAAGCTTCTGAGTTCAATCTGATGTCACCTACACTCAGCATGGTAAGATTCATGACTCAAGGTCAGTTTTTGTGTGAATAACAGAATCACATCAAGACTTTTTGTTTGCTGTATTATTTGATTTAAACACACACACAAAAAAATCAAATTCAAATCCAGTCTTACTGCTTGCATGACTGGAGGATACTGTTTCAATATGCCTTTCATTTTTAGTTTGTGGTTAGAAAACACAAAGGTCCTTTGAAGTTAAAAAACCATATAGGAAAGTCAGATTTGTCAACAACACCCACCCTCAAAATTCAATATGGCTGCCTTGCATTTAAAACTCAATGATATTTTGTGTAGTTGCACTCCTGTAAATTTGTATTTCAGTAAATCTTTCTCACACACGCAGTACTGTACGTCCTTCTTCATTAAATATGACGTTGCAGTGTTTGAAAACCCAAAATGCAGAGTAATAGTAATTTTAGTTGGCAATTTTTTGTGTTTAATGAGCTTGAAATTGAAATAGCAGTAAGATGGAACTGATCTCATTCCCAGACATTAGTTACAAAATCAGAGATAAATAAAACACATGGTAAGTAGATATTTTGTTTCTACGTTCCAAAGTAATTCCAACATTTCTTCTGAGTGCCAGTGGTAGAACCATGGCTGGAGAGTTCAATGGTTGCTCTCTGCACTGACTCCGACACAACCGCTCTCACTAAAATCTTGCTGAGGCATTTTTTTCTGTCCAACAAGCTAAACAAGTTTGCTTCTAAAGTGTTGAAGAATGGCTGAAAGAAAAAGTGTTCAACATGGAATGATAATGATTCATTCTGGCTGCTGGGTTTTTATGTCTGCAACTTATCTCAGAAAAACATTGCTCAGTTTTATCCTTTTTTAGCTCTCTGTAGGCCTACATTGCTTCAACTACGATAGAAATTCAGAGCTTTAACAGTCAAACATATTCCTTTTTTTTTTTTTTTTTTTTTTTTTTTTTTTTTTAACGGGTCCTGTTCGGCAGTGTGGCATTCAGAATTGTCATCTGAATGTCAAGGTAAGGCCCAATAGATTTGCTTTCACAAGCGGGGCATTACGGCTTTGCCATGATGTTCCCCTTGGTATATATATATAAAAGTTTATTAGAAATTGCTTTGGGTTTATTTCAAATGTAATGGACATAAAGACAAGAAAAAGGAAAAAAAAAGGAAAAGGGGAAGAGAGAAAGACAGAGGAATGGTTTAAAGAGAAAAAAGAAGATAGAAGTAGAGGAGGGGAAAAAAGCATAGCGATAAAACAAGTCAACACTCTTGAAGTCTGCCTCGAGACCTGGGGGGAGAGAAAACAAAACAAAACAGAGAACAACAACAACAAACAGCATAGGCATATATAATAACAGTTATAACTTCAAAGGAAAATACACAGTACAAGGTAATACAAAAGGTACTTAGTGGCAATCACATCCCAACTGAGAGTGTATCTGTCAAACACATGAATCTAGGCAGCTGTGTGTGTGTGTGTGTGTGTGTGTGTGTGTGTGTGTGTGTGTGTGTGTGTGTGTGTGTGTGTGTGTGTGTGTGTGTGTCTTTAAGAATATTTGATAGTAAGTGTGGGGAGGCCGCAGCAACGAGCCCACAGGCCCTGCCGGCAACCCGCTACGCTGGAGCAGATCCGGCCATGGACAAAGAGACCCAAGCCCCAAGGGCACACCACCCCTAGCAGAGGCCCAACTAAGCCAGGGCACCTAGGCCCCAGCAAGCTGCCGCCAGGGTGAGCCAGCACATACCCCAGCACACAGCCCCAGACACCAAGAGCCACCAACGCATCAGCAGCCAGAGGCACCAGCCACCGGAGGGGAGTGTGACGGGGGGAAATAGGCCCCACATTTTAATGGGGGGCTCAAGATGATCCAGAAGAGGGGACAGCCCAGAAACCAATCTGACAGATAAACAGCCACACACAAACACAATCACACATTCCCACCCACATGCTCACATACAGCCATTCACATCCACTTGCCCAACATTAAAAAAAAAAGGAGACGTCATACACCCACTTTCATTCCCCATACATACTCTATGCTCCCAGGTCCAGGTAACGTCCCCCAAAGGGGCAACCTGTCCTGGGACCCAGGAGATGGTCCCCTTCTCTCTGGGGTGGAGAAGAGCAGACAGTCCAACCCTCTGCAGCAGCTGCAGAGTCGCCCATCAGCCAGGACGAGAGCCGGGCACCACCCGAACAACCCGGGTCAAGATGCTGGCCCCGACCACATCCAGAGACGGGCCAGGAAAAGTCCACATGGTCCCATTGAGCCAGCCGACCAGAGCAGCTCCTGCGCGAAACAGCCCCGCCCCCAGCAAGCTCCAATCTCAACCCTGTGGACCTCTCCCCCGCCCCCCTTACAAGCCCCAAGGTCTCTCCAAAGGGCCACCTCCAACCAACGTACAAAAATCGAACAAGCCCCCCCGAACACAGACACCACAAATCTCCCATCCACAGGGGGGTGCCCCCGCAGGAGGGCCCCCAGGAGGCCCCCAGCCCGAAAAGCCAGTCAGAATAAATCCCCTTCAGCGTGAGCCCAGCACACCGCCCCCACCTCAAGCACCCTCACCACATCCCACCACACAGCACGCCGCAACAGCCCTGCACACCACCGTACGCAATTTGCAATTTGCCCGTACGCAAATGCAAACAAGTAGACACCACCGAGCCACACAACCACACGGAACCCCCCCCTGACCCAATACCAGGACAGGATCAACTCCCCTGCCAAGCATCCCCAGCAGGAAGCCCCCACCATGCCCCGTCAACCATATAGCAGTCAAATATACTCAAGGCGGATTAAGAAAGCTAATGGATTTTACTTCCAAAAAATCCTTTGTAGTTGATTGTAAAATGCAAGTGATGCACTCCCTAAAAAGGGACTTCCACAGTGAAAGGGACACCGGGGGTTATTTCCATAATCACATTTAGTTTGAGTTTGACTCAAAAAGCATGATTTAATAAGTCCATCTTTGCAGTTACATCATCCCTGTAGCTCTTCCTCCAAAATGAGGAGAGAAATCAGGGATTGATCTGGATATTTCAGATCTGTTTGCTGGTGTAAGCAAAATTTAATTCAGGAAATATTTAACTATAAAAGTGACCAAAGCAACAAAGTCATTTAATACTGAACTTGAAAGTGACTGTGACTCCTATGGTGTTGCTCACATGCAGCTGAAATGAAGCAGCAGCATCTCCTTCCTGTTAGGTAACACTGGGGGTTGCATCCTCAGCACAAGGAATCTGTCCTTGAAAAAAGGGAGGTGTTAGATTTGACGTCATAACACTGGCCATATACATTATTGTCCTTCTCTTTCACTCATGCACTTTATTTCTCTCTTGTTCTGCCTCTTAAGCTTTCCTCTTCCTCTTTTTCTCCTTCTAAGGAGGACATTCTCTCTGACCAGTGCCAGCACTTTAATTGGAACCACTTTAGAAAATAAGCTGCTGCTCTTTTTTCATAGTTTTAGCTTCCGCTGTTTTGCTATTGTATACAGCTCATTGAGAAAATAGAATTGTAGCGCAAGAAAATGAACCTTTAATGAAAAATGAAATAAAGCCTTATCCATTTGTAAGTGAAATGAAATTGAAACCAACAAAACTATTTACAAATATAAAGAAATACAGAATGACACAAGAATTTTCGAGGAAATACAGAATACCAACGTTTTGGTTTTTTCCATAAAAAGTGATAATGATTTCATGAAACACAAACAGTTTTAAAGTATTTATCATGTGCTAAATATTTTATTCCAGTTAAATTCAGCCTTATATTGGGTTTTTCACAGCTACTTCCTTTCTTTCTTCAAAATAAGAGTCTCATATATAGATTCAACTGGGTTTCAAGCCTGAAGCACTTAGAGTGGACCCCCACCTATTCACGGTTCAGTATTTGAGGATTCACCAATTCATGAATTTCTTAGTGGAACGTAACTCCAATTTACTGTCGGAAAAATTGCCTATTTGCTGATCTTTTTATAGAGCATATCTATTATATTCCAAAGAAGAAGAAAAAAACTGAAATGCCTAGGCACAATGCTACTTGACACACTACTGGATGGCGTTTGCAAAGCAGTCAGTCATGTGGTGCCATTCATCTTCCTTGGTGCTGATTGGCTGTACCTCCAATAGGAGAGTTAAAGATGACTGTAAATGCTAGCTTCTGCTGTAGTGCTAAGGCCATTAATCAGGAAAAAAGTCAAGAGAGCTGGTGACTCTGGAGGAGCTGCAGACAGCCGCAGCTCTGATGGGATACTCTGCTATTAGTTTTGGAGTTTGTGACAGGAAAAGATCCATTGTTGAAAGAAACCAATAAGTGTTTAAAGCTTTCCACAAGCTACATAAGTGTCAGCATCATGCTGTGAGGATGTTTTTGTTCAGCAGGGACAGCAGACAAGGAAGCTGGTCAAAATAGGTAGTTCTAAGCATTTTTAGAGGGAGTCTCAAGTATTCACAGATTTCAGCAGACGGTCCCTAACCCCCACGAATACTGAAGGTCCACTGTACTTTCATCTCTGGGACAGCTTACACTTAAATTACCAGATGTAGCCAGATGCTGGCAGCAACTAGACTTTACTCTTATAAGATCTGGTGGTGTTCTCATGTTCATAATTGTTGCTGATCATTGATGTAGAAGTGTTTTTCTTAGATCAGTCAATCTTCATTATAAGCTACTTTATCCTTGGTGAGACGTAACTGTGGAAACCACAGGAAACATAAACTTTCATTATAATGTGAGCTTGTTTTGTGGTAAAAGACAAGTTTTTATGAGGTCATACCTTCCCTCGCAGCCCCCATTCCTGCTCCAGATCTACGGTTGGTTTATGTTGGTTATTCAGGGTTCTCAACATATGGTTCAGGGAGGTTTCTGCAGGATACAAGTAAAACTAACTGAAGAAACGATGTGGAATAACAACACTAAAAATATTGCCATGATAATTGTGATTCACTGCAGCTCTATTGCAGATCTGCTTGGAGAACGTTTAGTATGAATGCATATGAGTCTGGGTTTTTTTTGTTCCATTCTACGAATTATGAAATATATCTTTTTCCATATAACAAGGTGAGCTGCACAGTGGGAGAAAAAGTTACTCATTTCTTCTGCTGCCACCTTATCCGTGGAGTCAAATTCTTGTTTCAGGAGGTATTCAACTCACAACCTGAAATCAAATTCTGCACAACTGAAGACGTGACACCTCCAAATATTCCCCAAAGGTGTAGGCACCACTTGCCATGACAGAGCACAGTTTGATATATATCCAGCAATTGGAAAATTCACTGCTTTTCTTCACAGAATGGGAGGGAGATCTTAAAAAAGCTTCTATCCTGCAGGAATGACCTTTGAAAAACAGTGCCATTAAAAACGTGGGCTATGATCTCAGTTTATAGGGACGAAGAACAGAGGATATAACTGCTGCTCTGTTCCACAAAAAGATCGACAATTGCTCAACTTCACTTCTCACCCAGCTCTGCTTTCAATAAAATCCATACCATCCAATAGCTATGAAAAAGCTTAAAAATAAACAAAGACTTGTTCCAATTTAAAAACATCTGTGATTTACCAACTTAGAGTATTTTTTTGTTGTTTGCTTCAAGGTTAAAATTTAGTGCAAAGGGAATTATAGGCTCAGCAACTGAGTTCGTATGAAAGGAACTGAACTCTCTTAAGGCTTCAGCATACCGAGACATTTTGGACAATTTAATGCTCTCAATTTTGTGGTAGCAGTTTGGAGACGGCCCTTTCCCGATCCAAGATGAACGCTCCAGCACACAAGGCAAGGTCCGGAAAGACATGGATGAGTCAGTTTGGTGTGGAAGCACTTGCTGTCAACTCAGTAATCATTTTGTCTTTGTTTTAAATATTACGACATTGACTAACTTCTCATGCACGTTATATGATGTAACCCCGGGTTCAAATATTATCAGAAGGGCTAGAAAAAACATAGCACTGTTAATTGTAGTTTTTTAAAAGTGGAAATTGCATTTGGCCAAAAACAGCATTGGCAGCCAACCCTTACTTTGCAGCTGGGATGGTGTTATCGAGTGTACAGGTGTCCTCCTTTTTCCTCCAAACGTAACAATTGTTGTCATGGTCACGCATTTCATTTTCATCAAACCACAGGACGTGTCTCAAATTACGGTCTTTATCCCTGAGTCTATAAGCAAACTGTAATCAAGCTTTTTATATTGCTTTCAGAATAACGGCTCCTTCCTCTCTGAGTGGCCTCTCAGCTCATGTTGGCGCAGGACTCGTTTCAGTGAATAATGGCTCTCTGTCATCAACTTTAGCCATTATCTTCACAAGGTTTTTCACTTTTATTCTTTCCTTTCTGAAAGACATAATTGTTGGACTAATTTTGGTTGTTCTAACTAACCCTAAAACAGGAAAAGTTTTATGTTTTGATCTGAGAGAAAAGGGTTATGCCATGTATACAGATATCTGGTTTCAGCTGTAATCTTGGCTGATTCTGATAGACTGGTTGCCCCTGTGTCCGTAAATCTGAACAACTGAATTCCTACAAGTGCTATCAATGATTTGTGGCTACACTGTAACTTCTCCTAGATGGTAAACCTGTGCTACTATTCTTTGATTTCCCCTTCACTACAGTTAATTTCACAGGGGAGATATAAAATATTGCTTCAGTCTAATTAGGAGTCCAGTTTGACTGCATCTCCAATGACAAAAGAGCAAAATATTCCAGAATGAGAGAAGATCTGATATCAGGTTTTTGCAGAGCAGTTTCTGCAACAAAGCTTTTTTTTTTTTTTTTTTTTTTTTTTTAATTGTGGCAGTATTTATAGGTGACATACACATTCAAGGACATTAATTACGCTGTGGAACCCGGAAGCAGAACCTCTTCAGTTTAGCATTAGAAGGACTCACATTTATTATCTCTACATGATGATGTTGTATGATGTTCGTAAAACTCCCGCATTTATCCTCATCGTCCAATTAACATTCTTTCACTAAGACTTCTATCATCTTTTTCTATCTGTCTGCCCGCTGTGAGTATACACAAGGCAGAGGAGTCATCTGCTTCTGCAAAAACGCAGCTTCGAAATCACGAGAACGTTTTCATTTCCCTGCTGCTTCATGTGGATTAAGGCCACTCCAGACCAGTTGTAAACCCCTATGAAGTACTTCTTTTCAACAATTCCACATCAAACACTCTTCAACATTAACAATTTTTTAGTGATGTTGAGGCATCTCACTGTGAGATTGAGTCAATACTTTGCCAAACCTTTTTAGCTGAAAGTCAACTTTGGACTTCTAGAAACCGAAATCTTTCTCCATTTATCCTTGCACACTGGCTAAAGTAACTAAAGTCAGATTAGAGAGGTAGGATCTGTGAACCACTGATCCCTTGTTGGGTTTAGATTTGGACTTTGACTTTGTCCCAGGTTTGCCCTGTTTTTAGCTCCATCCGTCTTCCAGTTAACACTGAGCAGTTTCACTGTCTCTGTGGAAGAAAAGCTTCTCCATGGCATGATACTGCCACCACATGCAAGTTTGCACATTGGCCAAAAAAATCTGTAGACAATATATAGTATTTTGATCTTGATTGTACATCAATCATAAATGTCTCTGATAAAATCCTATCTTGGAAACAATTTGCACCAACACACTTCATTTTCTCTTTTGAGTGTCTTCGTCATGTCATAAAATTATTTTTGATGGCATATTAGTCCTTTGTAAACATCCCTCTAGGCTGAGTTTAGTTGTGGTGTTCAATCTACAAAAAAATCTGAAAAGAGAAAAGAAAAATATTTCGTGCTCTATTTTTCTTTTCTTTTTTACCTTTTCAATAATATGCCATTCATTTCTTTATCTTCTAAAGTTCATCTTTATTTTTAGTGTTGATACCCTTGGGAACAACTTGCTTCCACCCAAATCCGTCAGTACTTTGTAGAAGATCTCAAATGTGAATTTCAGTCCTTATGTAAGTAGGTTAAGTGTGTGTTACAAGAAAATGTCTGAGGTCTGTAATTTTCTTCATCGGTACCTCAAGAGGCAGGCTTAAAATCACATGATTTTTTTTTTTTTTTTTTTTTTTTTTTTTTTTTTTTTTTAATGAATTTCCTTTCTTTTTTTCTTTTGTTTTTTGTTTTTGTTTTTTTTTTTGTTTTTGTTTTTGTTTTGGTTTTTGTTTTTGTTTTTTTTTTTACATAAAATAAGTACTTAATAAAATAGAAAAATAGAACTTAACATTTGGTACAAAACCTTTGTTTACAATTAAAGAGGTCAGGCGTTTCCTGTAGGTAGGTCTACACTGCAGCAGGCATTTTGGCCCACCCCTCAGATCTTCTCCAGAACTTTCAGGTTTCGAGGCTGTTGCTGCGGGAAACACGATAAAAGCTTTTTTTTTTTTTTTTTTTTTTTTTTTTTTTTTTTTAATAAGGCAAATGAGCCACATCCATTATATGGTTCGGATCTGCAATGATTTCCAGATCCCTCTTCTACAGAAATCAGACCCCTTGGTTAATTTCCTGAAGATAAAGCATGCTTGCTTTGAGCATAAAAAACCCAAACATTTCAAGCAGTTTTGTGTTTTTAATAAAATACAAACATCACCCCTCGGTCTTTTGATGATTGCAAAAAGTTTTGGTTGAAGGGTTCACAGTTAGTGCATTCATACTCATGTCTGGTACGAGTGCATGCAAAGTTCACAAGCGCCGTAATATTTATTGTCTACTGTATTTACATTTATTGAAATGAAATATCTTGAAATGAGGTGGTCTGTTTGATGCTTTATGTTTGTTTTGGTTTTCCGGATACTTCTGGAAGTGACCTGATGTGCACTGCTGCATGTGTTTGCGTGTGCGTTTGCGGGTGTCTGAACAGCGGCACGTTGCAGCCTGCAGCGGTTGCGCACTCCGCTCCTGTTACGCAGCGCTCACCTTACCGCCTCTCCGTCACCGGCAGCCGGACTGACAGTCGTACCGGCCATCCCTGTGGCCACGCCGGTAACCGAGTCCTGGCTCATATACTATCTCCCCGCTTCCCTCCCTACCTATCCCCCCCCTCTTCACCTTCATCTCAACCCCTCCTCCTCATCTTCCTCCTCCTTCGGCTGTTGTTGCGCCGCTGCTGCAGCTCACAAGTTCCAGAGAGCCTCATCTCCGGCACAACAAGTCCGCACCTCCGGTACCCCGACCGGGATGCTCGTCTCGCTCGCCTTAAATGCGATGTGATAAATGGGCCGCGCAGGATGTGAAGCCCCGCAAGAAGAAGCAGGAGGATGGCTAAACCGGGCTTGTCTGCGGCGGTGCTGATGCTGCTCCTGCTGGGCTCCTTCCTCTCGGCGTCCTCCGTTAAAGCCGGTGAGTTGGACCACAGGTTGATGAGCGATCACCACAGGTAAACAAAGAAGAGGGGGCAGTACCGGCTGAGCAAACACATGCAGCGGGGCTGATATGCGTTACTGGGTTTGTAGCAGCATCTCTTTGGGGGGGGGGGAGACATGACACATGGATGTGATCTGCATGTGTGAGCTTTCATCTGCACTCACAATAAGCTTTGTAAAGCCAAAAATGATGGCTGACATGAGGTAATCACGCTGCGTTAGGATGATTAGGATCACGTTGACACACAGAGAGGCAGAAATTATGATTTAGCGTCTTAATGTAGGTAAATGGTCAAAAATGTGGTTACATTTTTAATTTAAAATGAGATTGTTGATCCCAACTTATTGGCAAAAAGGCTAAAGTTCAAGCAACAACATCATTAAATAAGTAGTTATTTCATTTAAGTCCATCTTGAAAATTATGATCCAGTTTTTTCTGGACATTTTTGACACCCCAGCTTTAGCATCCATCACTTTCCCTGTAAGATTATTTTAAGCCTTTGTACAATAATATATCATGGAAGCGATTATGTGTTATATACAAGAGGGAAATCTGTTTGAGTCAAAGATCTTGCATCCATTGTGTCCTGATGATAAGCTTACAGAAGACAGATAGTCCTTTGAAAATCCTAACTCTTGGAGATAAGATCATTGAGGCTTTATCTCAGCCTGGGGATATAATTTCCATTTAGTGTGAAGGTCTGTGTATGGTTCTAGGAGGGACTTTTGAACTTCTGGAACCTTGTTTTAAATCCTTTTGTGACTTGTAGAATGGCTGGGAACCAGCATTATGGGACACTACAACATTCTGGTATGTTCTCTGGTGTGGCTGAATTACTGAATGGGAACAGAGGCTAGAACACCTTGCAAAAGGTCCCTTCAGCAGTTTCACATTTTTGTCATATTACAACCTCTAACTTTCATCCATTTCATTAAGTTTGTATGTGACATCTTATACACCAATTTTCAGTCCATCAACCAAACATGGATAGATATGGCCGAACAGTGGATCCCTGACTATTCATGGTTCACGATGGAACATGTCTCCAAATTATTTGTGAAAAATCCATCTATTCACAAGGTTTTTTTTTTAGAGCATATCTGAGATACTCAAAAGAAAATTCAGCTTGAGACGATGAAATACTGAGCTGTAAAGCATTCAATCCAGGAGTGCCATTTATTTTCCTTGCTGCTGATTGGCTGTACCCTCAAGAGCAGAGACACGGAAAACTGAGTTAGCTTCTGTGGTAGTCCCACGATGGTTTCCAGCATGCATATTGCTGCATATTAAGGTATATTTGGAGTTTGAACATTTAACTAGGCAGTTAAAAGCGTTTCTAGTCCATTCAAGGGTCGCTGTGGTTCTAAACCCCGGCAAATACCAGGGGTCCACTGCACACATGAACTTGACAATTATCAGAGAAAATGTCAAGAAGGCTATGTTTACGCTGAAAGAACTGCAGAAATCCACAGCTCTGATGGGATCATCTGCTAACAGGGCAGCTATTAGTTTTGCACTTCGTAGCAAGGATCCATTGTTGAAAAAAAGCAATAAGTAGTCCAGTTTAAAGCTTTCCACAAGCCACATAGCTGTAGAAAGCTGTTAGCATCATGCTGTGAGGATGTTTTTGTTCAGCAGGGACAGCAGACAAGGAAGCTGGTCCAAATAGGCAGTCATAACTGTCTTTAGAGGAGGTCTCAGGTGTTCATGCTAGCCAGCTAAATACAGGGCAGTACTGGAGGAAAACCTGTTAGTAGCTGCAAGACTTTAACTCCTTAACTGTCATGAGGACACCGGTGTCCCCATGGGCCCACTGACTTGCATGTAGGTGTTTTTGGGGTGACAGTTAAGGTTAAAGCGAGGCTGAGGTAGGCCTTTCTGCAAGACAAACAACATAAAACCTACAGCCAGAACTATTATGGAATGATTTTGAACAAAGGAGCTTAATGTCCTAGTCAAAGTCCAGACCTAAATCTAACTGAGAATCTTTGGCTTGACTTGATAATGAATGCTCACAGACACTCTTTGCTAAATTTATCTTAAGTTGAACAATTTTGCAAAAGAGAATGGGCAAGTAGTTCAGTGTCTGGATGTACACACCTACCTATTTTCAGATTTTTATTTGGAGAATATTTCGCTAACTTTGTATTGTCTGCTTTTACAATTCTGCACTATTTGTGTTGGTTTTTCCCAGTAAAATACACAAAGGTTTGTGGTCATAACATGAGGAAATGAATCTTTTTCTGCAAGCATGGTCATGTGAGGTATTTGTTTAGTGGTTATTTGTCCAGATGTTCAGGGGCTAAACTCCTACAGTTTTTGTTAGTCATTCTTATCCCTGTGCCAACTGGCTCTGTGCCGCCGTAGTCGTTGCCCATTTTTCTTTCGGAAGTCCATAAAAATGAACTTCTGAGTTCTTACTAAACTTACCACTTCATTACAACATTGGTGATAATTTGCCAAACTGGGGGAAACTGAGCGGTACAACAGGTGCAGTGAGTCTTTTCTGGCTAATTAGTGACTCTGTACATGCAGACCTTTCTTGCATGAAAACAAATCCTGCTCCAAATACATTTAAAAATACTTGGTTCACCAACAGAATAGCTGCTTGTACACTTTTAGATAGGTACTCAGAAATTAACCTCATACTATTGGACGACTGAAGGCTAAACTTAAATATTAGCAAACTTAAATATTAGTGCCCCCTATTCCAGTGATCATTTTCACAGTTTTCACCAGCAGGAAACCACTACTCTTTATGTACAAGGGAATTTTTCTCTTTGAGCTTTACGCGCTACGTTAAGTGCATAATTTTGGCTAGGCACGACAAATTGTACCAAAAATCCCATTTAGTTAAGATTAAAAGCAGGAAAGTTCCAAACGCAAACAAAATATGGCTGTGAAGACCATGGTTTGTGGTTAGGAATTTTGTTTTTGAAAACTTGTGTATCTGCTGAGTCATTACTCATTTAACTCAGTTAAAATACATGTTATTTTTGGTACATCATATTAGTTATAACCCAGCGTGGTTACTGTGGCAGAACAAGCGAGCTGTAACAACCAATTAGCATAATACTGCTAACACTAATTAGCACCGTCTCAGCTGTAATGGCTGACTTGTTAGCTGACATAAATCAGTTAAATATTCAAAAGACTCAACAGGGGGACATTTCAGACATTTTCTTACATTGCATGTCTTGCCACTTGCTCCTTTAGCTCCTTAACTGTCTCTGTAAACTGCCAATTTTTGCTCATTAGTCAGTTACAAATATATGTGAGATGTTGGCGAGACTGGCATAGAAATGGACAAATGCTGATAACTGCCAATTAGGGTGTACCACGTAATGGGTTGAAAATCTCAAATGCGTCCAAATATTCTGTTTAATATAACCAAGAAGTGAACGAAGAGTTAAAAGAACTACAGCATGAGGAAATTTTTATTTTGTAGTTTTTGGTTACATTTTAAGAAAGAATAGGTGTGTTGAGGATGACTAAGGATTCACGCTTGTTTGGTTGTTTCTTGTGTTTAAACCCAAACCAAGGTCTAACTCTGATGTTAATTTGTCAAGCTGGACTCGAGGGAAATCCAGCTCTGAGTTGGATCATAGAGGACCTTGAGTTTGTTGTAAGAGATAGACACTGGCTGTCTGTAAGTCACACACACATTCAGCTTTATTCCTTTTTGCACTTAATAAATGGAACAATACTAATTTTGACTTGATCCATCATTAATCTACAGATTACCGGAGTATTACATTTACCTAGGTGTAATTTCTCTTTTTTTTTCAGCACAAATACTAAGATCATTTGACAGCAGCACAAGTATCGCCCCAAAAGTGAATCTCTGTGTAAGAAAGAGGAGAGAACCTAAAGACTGAAAAATATGTGAGGATCAGAAACAAAGATAGATGGGAAGAAGCATCTTCCTGTGGGGAACCCTGACAGACAGAAGTGTGTTAATTAGGCTGTGTATTAATAAAAGGAGATAGATTAATTTGTGGGTGGTGAGAAGAAGATCTTAGTGAAAGTGGGCCGAGAGAGCAAAAAAAACAGAGTTCAAAGAGAGTGATTATGAGGAGGATGTTTTATTCTCCACTGTAGGATTTATTATATCAATTGTGCAGTGTGGGAATATAGCATTTATGTTTCATCCTTATTAATTAAATACCCTTCTGTGTCTGTGTCAGACGCTGTGCTGTCAGCTCCGCTCAACGTGACCATCAGAGAGCTGGAGGTCAACTCGGCTGTGGTGACGTGGGAGATCTTGGAGGGAGATCCCGTCATTGGATTCGCCATCACTCAACAGGTACCTCTGAGTGTGGTTTTATTTCTGGCTTCAGGTGAGGGTGTCTAAAAATAGCGTTCAAGATAAACATTAAAACAATGCATGGGTCCTAAATTCAAAACCATAAAAAAGTACAGCAAATCTTTTTAGCAGTTTAATTTTTAAAATGTACAGCCATTTGAAAAAAATGGTCCTGCCCATTCAGTAATCTTCAAATTTCTGTGTATTTTTTTTATTTTTTTATTGTTATTTCTATCCGGAAAAGAACGTGATTTAATTATAGGTAAACACTCAATGTTAATATTGTTTTAAACAATAGATAGCAACAAAAGTGTGTATTCTAGCTGAGGAAAAAAGTTACAACACCCTAACCCCTAATTTCTAGTCTTTCTCCCTTTGGCTGAAATTATGTACAGCCTGTTTCAAGTCACCTTACAGGATCTCATTGAGCTCAAAATCTGGGCTTTGACTCTGCCCGGCCAGTCCTTGGTAGATTTACTGGTATGTTTTTGGTCATTGCCATGTTGCAGGGTTTGGTTTTGCTTCAGCTTTTATTGTTTTACAGATGGACTCACATTTCACATACACGGTACAATTCATGTTAGATTTTATTATGGTGAGCTGCACAGGTCCTGCTGCGGCAAAGCGTCCCGAACCCATGAGACCTTCAGCTTTATGCTTCACAGATGGTTGGTGGTTATTTTCCTGGAATGCTGTAGTTGGTTTATGCCAAACATTTGTGACAGGCCACAGTGAATGTAGGAACAAGTTGACAGAACAGAAGAAAGTTAACAGAGAAAAAAGATAAAAACCACCAAACTCTTCTTCTGTTCTGGTGTCCAAATAGTACATGTTCAAACCAATCTGTCCTAAGAAAACAAATCCAGAAGCCCTGGTCTTTGTTTAGATTCTCTCAAACAAATGTCAGTCTGACCCTGTGTTTTTCTTGGAAAGTAAAGATGTGCTTTTTTCACACCTTCCATGAAATTATGCCATCTCTTTCAGTCTAAAGATATCTATTTCATATCAACAGTAGGAAGAGCCCACCGGAGATTCCCTGGAGTACATTTTAAGGTTCTTGGAGACTTCTTTTAGCATCTTGCAGTCTGCTGCTGCTTGGACAGTCTGACCTTGACATGTTGTCATTAGTTTTGAATGTCCTTCGTGAGTGAACTATTTTCAGACAGTGTAGCTGATTTCAGATTTTTTTGAAACCTCTTTAAATCACTTACCAAATTTATACGTTAATATAGTCACTTTCTGAAGGCTTCAAATGGCTCTTTGGTTCTCACCATGGTGTCACTCTCACGTCAACAGTCAGGAACACACCAAACTGAAGGTCTGCGGTAAAAGTAGGGAAAAGCTCATTTAAAATGCACTTCTTTCCAAATCATGCACTCCTGATTTGATAACCCTCTATGTTGTTTCAGCCATTTTATGTGGTAATAAATGTGGGGGTCTCCTAACTTATTCCTCTCCAGAAATGTAATTTTTAATACATTTAGAAACAGGTTTTAAAAGATCTTTTTCAGTTTTAATTGTTGCTATAGTACTTGGTGTTATTAAATTAATATTAAATATCCTTATGTCCAAATATGTTAGAAAAACACAAACTGCTATCTATCTATCTATCTATCTATCTATCTATCTATCTATCTATCTATCTATCTATCTATCTATCTATACACAGTGGCTTGCAAAAGTAGTCATAACCCTTGAACTTTTCCATATTTTGTCACATTACAACCACAAACATAAAAATATTTGAATGGAATTTTGTGTGAAAGACCAACACAAAGTGATATACAATTTTGAAGTATAAAGAAAATTATACATGATTCAAAACATTTTTTTTATTAATAAAAAACTGAAAAGTCCGGTGTGAAAAAGTTTTCAGGCCCCCCAAGTCAATACTTTGTGGAACCACCATTTGCTGCAGTTCCAGCTGCAAGTCTTTTAGGTTCTGTTTCTACCAGCTTTGCACATCTAGTGACTGGAATTTTTGCCCATTCTTCTTTGCAAAACAGCTCAAGCCCAGTCAGATCAGATGGAGAGCATTTGTGAACAGCGGTTTTCAAATCTTGCCACAGATTCTCAATTGGGTTTAGGCCTGGACTTTGACTGGGCCATTCTAACACATGAATATGTTTTGTTTTAAACCATTCTACTGTAGCCCTGGCTTTATGTTTACGGTCGCTGTCCTGCTGGAAGCTGAACCTCCACCCCAGTCTCAAGTCTTTTGCAGACTCCAACAGGTTTTCTTCCAAGACTGAATTTTGGTCTCGTCTGACCAAAGCACCTTCTTCCACATGTTTGCTGTGTCCCCAACATGGCTTCTGGCAAACTGCAAACAGGACTTCTTGTGGTTTTCTTTTAACAATGGCTTTCTTCTTGCCACTCTTCCATAAAGAGCACATTTGTGCCGTGCACGACTAATGGTTGTCCTGGACAGATCCCCCCTCCTGAGCTGTGCATCTCTGCATCTGGTCCAGAGTCACCATGGGCCTCTTGGCTGCATCTCTGATCAGTGCTCTCCTTGTTTGGCCTGTAAGTTTAGGTGGACGGCCTTGTCTTGGTAGGTTTACAGTTGTGCCGTACGCTTTCCATTTCCGGTTATAATGTGACAAAATATGACAGTTCAGGGGGTATGAATACTTTTGCAAGCCACTGTATGTGTACAACATTAAGTTTCTATGTGTAAATTATTATAAATAATAGTATAGAAGCTAATAATTGCTATTTTAGCAAGGAGGGAAAATATTTTGGCCACAGAAGTAATAGCATTTGCATCTCTGGTTATTAATAATAGCAGGTATATTTTTTTTTTGATTGAATTTAGCCTACCAATTCTGAAATTAACCTTACGTTTTCATAAAGAGGAAATCTTAGTTAGCTTATCTCCTTAAATCTTCAAGCAAATCATCTTGTTTTTATATTTGCTTGAGTGTTAAAGTCATTCATGTAACTTTTGTGCACACATTTTCATTAACTGTTTAAACTGGACCAGAAAATCACAGCTTTCAGAAACCACAATACTTGGAGATCCATGTTAGATGTACATTTTGTCCTCGTGAAGTTTTAATGGCTTAAGAAATTTCCTTTTATAATTGCCTGGTAAATAAAAGTGCCCCAAAGGAGCTGTGCGCTTTAATCCAGCAGGAGCCAATTGACCTGAGCAAGCAGCTGTAGCGGGGTAATAATGTGCATTTCTAGGAGAGTGTACATGGTCTGGAAAGCAATTTCTGTCTTTAAGCTTAACTGCATTGTTAAAAAAAATCCCCAGGAGACTTTACTTAAGCTTTTTCCCAACTGTTACCCCTGACAGAAGTGTACACATTAGCATAAATTAAGCCACAGAATAGGAAACTGAAATTCCATTGCAATGGTTATAACTTGTATCTAGAAAATGATGATAATTGAAAAACTGTAGGTAAGTGATAATGCAGATGACATTACTGCAATTCAGATTTTAAAAAATAAACATAAATGGATATCAATCACGTTTTTCCCCCCTTGTCTGGTCCATGTCCTGCTGCAGAAGAAGGATGTGCGGATGTTGAGGTTCATCCAGGAAGTGAACACCACCACACGCTCTTGCGCGCTGTGGGATCTGGAGGAGGACACCGAATACATCATCCATGTCCAGAGCATCAGCATGGGAGGCAGCAGCCCCCCCAGTCAGCCTGTTCTATTCAGAACACCAAAAGAGTCGGAGAAAATGGCGTCCAAGAGTCCTGGTGAGCTTCAGATTCTGGAAGGATTTACTTAGATTGAAAAATTCAGAGTTGTCTTTTTTCATGTTTTTTCTTGGGATTTATGTGACAGACCAACATAAAGTAGTGCATAATTGTGAAATGTAAGGAAAATGACACATGGTCTTCATTTTTTTTTAGAAATAAAATCTGCTTTACTCTGATACACCTAAATAAAGTTGTTATAACTGATTGCCTTCAGAAGTCACCTTATTCGTAAAATTGGCCCACCTCCGTAATTTAATCTCACTATAAATGCAGCTGTTCTGTGAAGGCCTCAGAGGATTGTTGGAGAACATTAGTGAACAAAGAGCACCATAAAAACCAAGGAACACAGCTGAAAGATCAGGGAGAAAGTTGTGGAGATGTTTAAACTGGAGTTACAAGCTTTAAACATCTACAATCATCTTTAGAAGGAAAGAGGATGGAACAACTTCAGACCTACCAAGACATTACCATCGACCTAAATTGACAGGCAGATCAAGGAGGGCAATAATCAGAAAAGTAAGTAAAAGTAAGAGCTGCAAAGAGCCACAATTGAACCTGATCTGTTGATAGGAGAACTAGTAGCTGTGTTCTCCACAAATCTGGCCGTCATTGGAAAGTGGGAAGAAGAAAAACCTGTTTGTGGTAAACATTGAGCAAGATTTTCTGGTTGGATGAGAGCAAAAGAGAGCTTTCTGGTCTCAGTGTAGAAGAGTATATATGGCAGAAAAGGTTCAACCAACAATGGTGGTGGAAGGATCATGCTGTGGGGATGCTTTTTTTTTCCCCAACAGGGAGAAAACCTGCTGGGAAACTGACTGGGATAGAGGTTCAGCTTCAAGCAAGGAAATGCCCCTAAACATACAGCCAGAGCTTTGACTCTGGAATTGGCCCAGTCAAAGTCAGGAAGCAAATCCAATTGAGAATCTGTGGCAGGACTTGAAAACTGATATTCATAGAAAAATCTCCATCAAATCTGACAGAGGTTGAGCTGTTTTTCAAATAATTATGGGAAAAAATGCATTCTCTAGATGTACAAAACCGGTACAGACATACGCCAGAAAGACTTGCAGATGTAAAAGGTGGTTCTACAAAAAGTGAACTGAAAACAAGCATGCCACATTTTCTGGTTTTTATATCCTTTCTCTTCCACTTTATTTTTATGCTTTACTTTGTGTTGATGTATTACATAAAATCCCAAAGAAACGTGCTGAAGTTTGTGGTTGTAACATGACAAAATGTGGGAAAGAGTACTCTGGCAAGGAGTTGTACCTGTCTTGACCAACTTACTGAGCTGTGATTCTGAGGCCTCCAAATGCTAATCTATATGTAAATACATTTTTTGTGTATTCATCACCATTTTCCCATTGAAAACATCATGATGTAGCTTATATTGGAACAGGATATGTTACAAAAACAAATGTAAGAAGAGAATTGAAATTCGGTGCATACAAGAGCCCACAAATGCTCGCATGAAAGCATGAAAGCATATAGACAGAAGCAATCATGCATCAACACAGATGGAGTAAACAAACATTCTGCTTCGCCGTTTCTCCCTCTGCTGACAAATCTATAAGCTCATGTATTCACATACAATTACATTCACAAACTGTTTTTTTTTTATTATTATTATTATTACTGTTTTTTTCCCCACTCAGACAATATCACAGTACAGCCCTGATATTCAGTTTCTGCTTCTCCCGAGCAAACAAAATGGTAATAAAACCCAAATCTTGGCGTGAACTCCTCACATCTTTCTTCTCTCTCACGAGTACACAGAGGTTGCTGGCTCTTATCTGGAGCGCCTTGCAGTACTTTCAGTTTTATCATGTCCGACCCAGTTCCGTTGCCAGAAGCAGCTGCTTCAGAGGGACACCGCAAAATACTAAACGCTCATCAGCGGTAAGGCGATAGGAGAGGGATCAGGCCTGAAATCAGCAGTCTATTCCCTGGAAGCACCGCACCGAGTGAGCTTGCTTTAGCCTTGTTTAAGCCACGTGGTTAGAACTGATACTGTATTTATGTAGCAAAAAACAATCTCCATCTTTTGTAATGTAGCCTTCTCTGTCGTACTGAGGTTATGACACACCGAGCCCCTAGAAACTGAAATTTCTGCTCATTCTTCCTTGCAAAAAAGATCGAGCTTGGTCAGATTGGATGTAAGGCATCTGTAAGAGTAAGTGTCCAAGTTGTGTCACAGATTCTCGGTGGGATTTAGGTTTAAAGTATTCCATTGTAGAGCTGGTTGTAGTCATTGTCCTGCTGGAAGGTGGACCTGCACCTGAGTCTCAGTCCTTTTGCAGTCCCTTGAAGGGTTTCTTCCAGGATTCCCCCGTTTTTAACGCTATGACCCATTTTACTATCAGCTCTAATCAGCTTCCTCATGAAAAATATTCCCCACATTGTGAAGTATCACATTAATAAAGGTTGAGGGAAAACAGCAAAATTCAGAATAAACTTCCTCAATTTTTACGCTCGCTTGAGGTGGTTTTTGGCTTTTCCAAAAAACAGTTTATGCACTAAATGAGAGACGGACATACATTTACAGAATAAGTTCTGATGTAGTGAATGCTTCCATCCACTGGTGGAGCTGTGCCTTACCAGATTTCCAAATTTCAAAGTACAAACCTCCAACGTGGAGAGGAAGGAGTCGCTCCATTTTTCTGAAATGTGTGGTCCATGCCAGTTTGCAACCTTTACATGTTGTTTGTTAGTAAAGTCAACATCTGGTGAAATTACACTTTGCGTAGCCTGGTTGATTCACTTCAAACCAGTAGATGGAAACACGTCTAATTCACATTTCCCTTTTTCTTTATTTTTTGCGACATTTTAAAAATTTCCTCAAAATTTGCATGACAGTTGGATGGAAGCTAGTGAGAATGTGCAGTGTTACCTTTCCATCACACAAAGTGGTTTGTATATAAGTGGAAAAAAATCTGTTTTGGTCTCATCTGACCAGAACAACCTCTTCCACTGTTTTCCCTACATGGCTTGTGGCAAACTGCAAATAGGACTTGTTATGGCTTTCGTTTGTCCATTTTCTATAAAAATCAGATTTCTAAAGTTCAGGGATCACAGTTGCTTCATCTTTAGATTTTCCCTCCTGAGCAGTGGATCTTTGCAGCTCCTCTAAAGTTACCATGGGCTTCTTGGCTGCTCCCCTGAATAATGCTCTCCTCTTTCGTTTAGGGGGACGGCCTTGTCGTGGTCGGTGTGCAGTTGTGTGATACTCTTTTCCATTTTCTCCACAGTTTCATCTTTTGTGTTCCTTGGTCTTCATGAAGCTGTCAGTTAATTAAGGTTGCCTGATGCAGAGGCCACCAAATGGTAGACTATGTTCCTAGATCGACTGTCCTTTAACCACACATCTTTTACCGTATTAGGTTTTAGAGTTTTTCGTACTTTATCCAGTTATGCACCCCTTTGTGTTGGTTTATCACATGAAATCTTGTTAAGATAACTTAAAGTTTTTGGTTATTTGGCAACATTTTAAGAGGTGTGAATACTTTTGCAAAGCACTTTAGGTGTGGTCATGTGACATATATTTAGAGGTGTAATTTGTCTTGATGTTGCGGAGCTCTGACTTTGATGGATGAATTCGGTTGGTGTTGGTGGAAGCATTCATTAGCCGTCCTGATTAAATCTCCTGGCCATTACTTCTCTCCTCCCCCTCTAAGCAGGTATTAATCAGCCTGACACGACTTTGCATTTATAGCTGCGGTGCAGCCCTGCAAACTGCTTGTCCCTGGGTTTCTGTCAGACTGGTTTTTTATCTTTCAAACCATCTATTGCTTGGATGGAAGACACTGCAGGTGTTCTAGGTGTATTGAGCTAAATCATTAGAGGTTTTGTAATAGTCTTTCACAGCAATCACATTTTATAAGCCTCCACACTGCTGGACCTCTTAAAACTTTAACTGGTCGCTGCCATTCTGCTCAGCTTTGTTGCAGCAGGCTGAAATTGGTCACGTTTCATATTGAGGACTCCTGTCGACCTGGACGAAATAAGCAAGTGCACAACCTTAGGCTAAAAACATTTATGATGAACATTATGTTATTTAGCTATCTTATGATGCTTGCCCAGGCCCCCACTCTCCCCTGCGACTCAGCTCGCACTGCGGGCCCACATGCAGCTGAACTCCAGTTGCCTTTTTGGGCTTCTCCTTGTGAGCCTTGCTTTTACAAGTGATATTTAATTATGGTGCATGCATGCATTGTCAATGGTCACACGATTCTGGACTATACCAGAACTTGTCTGCTCTTTTTAGGATTAGTTATAGTTGCAGAGGTGAATTAAACACAGCTCACTGATTTGGATTTTTTTGTTTTGCTTTTCTTTTTTTTAATTTCATTGTTTTAACCCACTTAAAAGGGTTATATTACAGAAAGTAAACCAGTGGTTTGACAAATTAAGAGCTTGCCTTTAAAGAAAACTACTACATTTAATGTAATCATGTCATGCCCTCACAGAGAGAAGTATGTAATTATTTTACATTCGGCTTATTAAAGTGTATAAACCTCCTGTCAGGCCTCAGGCTGCACTTTAAGCTTAGAGGGATCACCATGGTAACAATGATCTTGACAGCCAGGCAGAGCAGAGATGTATGAAGAACATCATCCTAAACTCATCCAGACAAAGCTGTGTCACAAAGACTTTTGTGGAAAGGCATCTCTTCCCTAAAGGCGACTCTGACATGCGCTGGACCTGAAATGAGAGCAAACATTTAGCTTTTCGAGCAGCTGGGTTAACTTGTTTACATTGCAACAGTCATATGGCCTGAGGACGCCATATATTTTCAGTGCAGTTCATTACCAGTGATGTCAGTTGCCTCTCTGGCAATCTGATGCAAGGACCACATTTTACAATACTTGACGTTTAAGAAAGGAAGTCAGAAACTTTTCATCCAAAACCATATTAATGCTGAATTTCATAACCTGTTTAATCCAGTTTGCAATTAGATCTCATAGCACAAGTTCTTGTGATATTCACTGAGCAGTGGATGCCCAGTATTTGCCGGGGTTAGGGAGCACAACCGTCCATGAACGGCTAAAATCCACGAATACTTGAGACCCCCTCTAAAAACACTTATAACTGCCAATTTAATAGTTTAAATATGAATTAATATGCACAATGGAAACCACTACCACAGAAGCTAACATCTACAACCTTCCTTATCTCCTCTCTTGAAGGCCAATCAACATCAGGGGAAATGAATGGCACTCCTCGACTGGCTGCTTTCACATCCAATAGGGCGTCAAGCAGCATTGTGCTTTCAAAGTGGATTTTCTTTCGACTATATTAGATGTGCTCAACAAAAAAATCTGTGAAAAAGCGTTCTCGCCGAAGAACTTGGTGTTAGATTCCACTGAAAATTCCACAAATAGGTGTATCCGTGAATACTGAACTGCGACTAGGCAGGGGTCCACTGTATTTGGAATTCACAGGAAGTCTGTTTCGCCAAGCACTTTCCAGCTGGAGCTAGCATGTGCTAATTAGCTAAATTAGCACAAAAAAGGAAGCACCCACTACAATTACATCATTTGCGTGGCAGCATTTTTATCTTCCTAGCTGGTAAAATAAATAGTTGCATTGTGACAAATGAAATAAAAGACAGTTTGTAAGCACTGGAAGGAAATATTGCTGTAAAATTGTAGCTAGTGAGCGACACGGAATTTGGAATCCCGTTTGAAGCTCCCAATTAGTATTTTAATAACATTTTTGAAGCATGAACTAAATAATTTTACTGATGGCAAATTGTGATGTTAAACTTGCCTTCTATTTGTGAGAACACATCCAAAAAATGTCAGTGTTTTCTTTCCAGAGATGGGGCGAATCGGATCCGTTGTTTATCAGACCCAGCACCATCGCTGCATATCATCCCAGGGGCCACTCGAGACCTAGAATATAAAGAAAAACACAGCTTGTGATCTGTTAAATCTGTATTCTATCTGGAAAACAACAACAATAAACTAGCTAACTAGCTATTTTTCCTCATAAGGGGTCCTTTAGTTGGAGGTCCTGTTGTTAGAGAAGTAAAACCTGGGTTGTACTTTTCTGCATTGAATACAGGTCTTTTAATATTCAGTAAAACTTTTGTTTCATATGTGAAAGCAAAATCTGAATTTAGTTTTCCTGAAAAAGTCAATAGTAAAGATCTGATCTTGTTTTGTTCTTGTGAGCTGAGTGCATTAGTGCAACACTACTATTTAATTAATGCAGCTAAATATAACATCATTTGCTTTGGCTCTTGCATGAAGCATGTTGATTTTACAGTTGACCTTTAAGACCAGCTTCCTTTACCCAGTCTGTGGTTCCCCCATCCCATGTTCTTCTTTGTCCTTCTTCCATTTTTGTTTCTATAATTGTGCTGGCCTGTCCAATTTTTTTATTTATTTATTTATTTATTTTTTTGCCTGCATTAGATATAGCATTGTTCCATTAATTCAGAAAAGTCAAATTTCCAAGAGAAGCAATATTTAATTTTCACAATTATAGAGCAAATTTGCCACTAACACTGCATAGCAATCAAGCCCATCGCAACAAAACAAACAAAATGGCCAGCAGGGAAGGAAGTGAAAGGCAGTGATGTCTTGTGTTTGTTTTACACAGATAACATGCAAAGCCAGGGGAAGCAGGTCCTGGCTGGATGAGTGAGACAGTCTGACCAGAGGGAGCTGCAGGACGGCTCAAACGTTTCTGATGGCACCAGAGGCCGAGAGGCTGGAATTCAGACTGTGTTCCAACCTTTACGGCTGTGACTGGTGTTATGCTGCAGCAGCCAGAGTGCTGTCAGCGAGAGAAGCCCAGTGACTGATCGGGTGGGGGTCTGGGCTCTTTTGTCCCTGCAGACTGCTGCTCTCATTTAGCTTTAATTACACAGAGCAGGGTGAAGAATTTACGCCAGACAGCCTCTCTTTCCTCATGTCACCCTCTTTGATTCTTTTATCTTTCCCCACAGAATTTACGAGTGATGGAAATTTTGTATTCGCTGCCCAACCGCTGATGAATTACAGTGTCTTCCACCTTGCCTTTGTTGACTCTGCGTGTGTGCTTTCGCTGTGTGTGCGTCTTCTCTCTGCAGACGAGGTGACGATGGAGGAGGTTGGTCAGGCTGCCCAGCTGAGGGCCGGAGAGCTCATCATCATTGTCGTGGTGCTCGTCATGTGGGCAGGTAATGTTCCCCTGCGTTATTGGTCATTTATCACCCGACACCTTCCAGGGCGACAGTACGTACAGAGTAAATAAGCTCTTTGATAGAGTTCCTATTTGGGAACAAACATTCAGACTCAGGTGCCATCTGCAGTGGAAGAATATCTCCCTGCAAGGTTTTCAGGACAAAGTAGGGAGACTCAAGCTTAGATAATATTCAAATAAAGTTTCCTAATGATCATATAACTTTATGGATTAGTATTCATGATCTGAATTACTGCTTTCCCGAGAGATTAATCGGAACTCCTGTTACTTCATATTGTTTCCTAAATATATAACCCTTCAGTATTAATCTATTGTCTTCTCTTCAACAGTTTCATCTGGTAGTTCAAAGCCAGGAGATTTGTATCTTAGCCACCTCTTTTATGATTCCAGTTCTTAATCTGCTTTTCTAATTATTCCATCTGGATTTGGGCAGCTTCGTTGTAAATTGTTGAAACATGATTTTTCTTTTTGCTACTTTTAAAAAAGTTGGCCAAGTGTTGTTTTAAAAAAAAAAAAAAAAAACTGCTTGAGAAACAGATTAAAGGCTTAGCAGTTACTTAATTTTGCCTGATAATTATAGTTAATCCTTAGAGAGGCACCTCAGAATTTATTCTCATTTTATTTTTCAGAACAAACAATTTTTGATACAACACACTGAAAGACAATGTAACATAAAAAAGGAAAAGCTCATAATACTTTATTTGAAAACAAAGGTGCATGCATTGCAAATGTATGGATCTTTGTTACGGGATAGTAAGACTGAAGTACAGTTTTAGAGGATAGAAATAAATTCTGCTGTACAAATTAATACAATATATACAAAGAAATTAAACTGATCTGTGGTTTTTGTAAAACTTAATAATTTAAAGTTATCTTTAGGAACTATAATATAAGAAGATATAGGAATGGCATTTATAATATTTTTAGTGTTGCTGAACAGTCATTAATTATTTAAATTAGTTGTAGAGGTGACATTAGGATGTGTGTGACAGAGCAGTTATTGTAAAATAGATTTTAACTATTATTTTTTTTAAAAAGACAATGATTAAAGTTAACATTTTTAACACTCTTAATCTAATTCACTCATCGTATATTAACTGTTAGCTCAGTTAGCATTGCTAAAACACTAGTCTCTGTATGTATTCCCTAGAGAATGGAGATCTCCATCTTAACTCTGAGATTTCTAAAAGCCTACCCTTTTCCAAATCCAACGTGTTCCATGACAGGCAAAGGTTCTAAGCCGTACTCCATTCAGCCTTCCTGTTAACTGCTGAATGTCTGACACTCTCTTGGTCTCTTAAAGCCCGAATGAACAGCAGATATGTCTCAGTATGGCATTCAAAATAGTGTGTTCTTGTAAATTGCTTCCAACAGCTTTTGTGCTTCATCTGACTGCATTGACATAGATAATAAGACATTTTCAATCAAATAGCTTTAAATAAAGTCTAGTTTATCCATCCTTCTTCTGACGTCTTTTTTAAACACTTCACTCTTATGGAAAATAGCGAGTGTTTTTCACTCGGTAACAGTACCGATAACAAAGAGTGTATCTGACTGGCCAGGTCACCGTTTACCCCAGATCAAGCTAAAAATCTGCCTGTCCCAGTCATCATCCTCTTATTATCTCGTCATGTTACCCTGAATCCCTAAAATGTATGTTTTTGTGATGTCTGATAATGAAAAACTTGGGTACTGAGATTCACAACACAAAAGATGCTCTGTCCTATGCTAAAAACTACAGATTTCCTTTTAGGTTAGGAAAGGGATATCAAAAGGCCTGCTTTGGCAGTAAGGAACAATCTCTTCTGCAACAATGTGAGCTCAAGCTCCTATGTTTTTATGTATTATCCTTATTACAGTTTTATAATATGAAAAATTATATCCACCACCCCGTGATGTGATTAGATAATCCAGCTTGCAGCTTCCTTTCCTCGGCTTCCTCGACTTTCTCTGTTTCTCCACGTTGCGTTTCTTCACTTCTGATTAAACAATCTACAGCTTCAGCTGCAGTTTAGATTCTTTACCAACTTACGTGGTTTAAGACTCTTCTTTATCTTCTTCTTTATCTTTATCTTTTATCTTCTTTATCAACACAATCTTCCCTGATGTCGGGCCACATTTCTTCATCACTTCAAACAGCTGCCTAACCCTCGATCCCCTACTCAAGAGACCTGGCACAGAACGCATCTCTAGTAACGGCCTTTTTTTATTTATTTATTTATTTTTATTTATTTATTTATTTTTTTTGATGAAGTTTGATGTAACATGGATTTTTTCAGTACACAGTTAAAAAAAGTTGAAACATTGCTTCTAGTGGGTTTTTTTTATCCATTATAAGCAAGCAATAAGCTGGTAAAAAGCCACCTCAGTGAACGCTGGTGGTCCAGCTGTCCGTTACTTTGCCCTCCCTATTTAGTGCTACTCCTGTTAAACATGTGTAAGTAGCTTTAAAATACATTATTTTATTAGAGTAGTATAGTCTTAAACTGGCAGAATTAGAAAAAGGCAGCCTTAGTAAACCCTATAAAGAAAATTTTATCTGGAGCATTACTGGAGCTTTACTTTTTCAAGCTGATTCAATCAGTCTTTAATTACATAGTTAACCCCCAGGCGCTGTATACATGGGGTATAAATATGACATGGCACAGAGGCCCATTTCTCTTAGCCATGCTTTAAAATAGGAAAAACTGGAGAACATGGTATTCAAGTAAAGCAGGTCGCTTCATAGGTCAGGAGGTGACTGTAATAAACCAGCAGCTCACCTACACTTGCACGTGTCCACAGTCAGAGCAATTAAAAGAAGTTTAAAATAACTGAAAATGTTCCAAACAGGCTGCGGAGGACCCCACTTTATGCTGCCACCATGCCCAGAGAGGGGAATAAACAGGTTTTAAGCTTAGTGTTAGAGGACTGCAGCATTTTTACATTGTGAGGGTTATATTACTTTATTTTAAGAATTTTTTTTTTTTGCACATCTTTACCACAGACCAACAAATATAGAGGTTCTAATAACTTTTACCAGGTTAGTACAAATATAAATACACATTTACAAACGGCAAATACAATTATAAAATAACCCAAACAATTTTTTTATTTGAATAGATCACAAGATGGAAGAGCTTTCAAAATGTTGGTTTGTTGTTAAAATGCTCAAAAATGAATGGATTTGTCCTGATTTCTGCTGACTGTCCTTTTATATTTGCCCACCCCCTTTTTTAAAGGGCTAACTTTTTCCAATGTGGTTGTGTTGAGTAAATATGAGCAAGCAGTATTTTAGCGGATAACAGGAGAGTGAATCTCAGATTAGAGACTCAGCAAAGGGAAACTGGGATGTAGTAGAGCAAAGCCCATTCAAGGTTAAATTACCACCATCTTAAGCAACTCAGGAACCGTCTACAAGAAAGTTTTTTTTTTTCTAATACAGGAAAGTTTTTAACCATATGTGCCCCATGTCCACACAGAAACAGGGGACCTAAAATGTATATTTTTTCAGAAAGTTCCAGAGTGAAAAATTCGCGCTCTTATATTCATGTGGACAGTGAAAACACATCTTTTGTGAAAACAGTGACGTATTAGCCCAATCTCTAAAATGACCTTTCAACATAAATACTGTGTAGTTATGCAAAAATAAAAATACTCCAGTCCAGAGGAATGTGCAACTGAATAAGTTAATTTAAGAATGTACAAGATGTTCATGTCTCTTTGAGCATTAAAAATACAAACTATTTACAATTAGTGATAATAAAAATAAACGGTGCAACAGTAAACTACCTCGGGGGGAGGGGGGGTGTAAAAAAAATGGCGTTTTGAGACTTTTTTTGGTGTTTTTGTGTGAATGAAAACATTTCTGGAAACAGTGCTATGCAGACATGGGAATCTTTGAAACTGCCAATCTACTTTTTACATTGATGATTCAAAATCCATTATAATTATAACGCTAACAGAAAGTATTAGCTTTAGATGAGTTTAAACTGATATGATTGAATTTTAATGCTTTAAAGGCTTTGCGCTCTCTTTCCAAAAATAATAAAGTGATAACTCAGACCATAGAAAACTACTCTTCTTCCTGTAGTGGAAATGCTCACTAAGTTACCAAGTTGTCAATTCTTCAGTGCATCCAAGTCATTCCATCTCTGTTGTATTTAAGCTGCAACATATACAGGTACTAAGGTGCTTCTCTGTACCACCATACGATCATTCTCTGAACTTACTTCACCAAGTGTAAAAAGACTCAAACATGGCCTGAATACTCTATATGGTCTATTCATTCCAGGGAGGGGTTTGCATGGGGCCAATTACTGGTCAAAGGGACTGAGATGATAAAGGAAAAACTAAGGAAGAGTCAAAGAGAGTAATAAATCAGTGGAGAAAAAACTGAGCAGCACAGCATGGTGGGAAAAAAAAAAAAAAAAAAAAAAAAAAAACTTAAAGCCAGGGAGGCGAATTGTGTTTTTCAGCTCTTAATTGGGCCTGTGGGGCATGCTGGGGGATATCACAGGGAGATATCCCATCTTGCCCCTTGGTACTGCAATGATTAGATCTGCAGAGGCTGACATAAGCAGAAATACTGAATCCTGTTTGGGCTTGGATTCATCCCATCGCACACTCCTCCACTATCATGAATTATTCCCTTTCTCACTTCTGCAAGTTTGTTCTCTATCTGCTCGCGCATCTACAGCTCCTGCGTCGTGTTTTTAATATCGGTGACTCAAGGCAGGCTGAACATGGCTGTCTCAGCATCCAATTCACATCCTACACCCCCAACTCCATCTGTTCATTTCGCACTGTTCATGTCTCCATCTCTGTTCATTTGTATCAGCTTTATTGACATGTCAGGAGGACAAATCTACCATGTAGCTCTGTCTGTGTCAGAGAATCAACACTGACTTTAGAGGCAGATGACAAAGTCAGCGCTGGCCAAAAGTTCAAATTATGGACATAATTTTAAGGGTTTGTGATTTTTTTTTTTTTTTTTTTTTTTTTTTTTTTTTTTTTTTCAGTTCTCTTTTGGTGCGAAAGTTTCAATTTAATATGGATTTCTCTTATTCACATCCAGGAAAAATATACAGGCAGGCTCAAATACACACAGTGGTGTAAAAAGTATTTGCTTCCTTACAGATTTCTTCTTGTCAGATTTTGTCAGGCTTAAATATTTCAGCTCATCATTCAAATTTTACTATTGGATAAAGTTAACCACCTGAGCAAATGCAAAAAGCACTAAAGAATATCACCACAGATGACATGACACACACCTTCCAAAACATTCTGCTTTTGTCTCGTTAGTTGACAGAATATTGTCCCAAAAGTCTTTGGGATCATGAAGATGTGTTTTTGCAAATGTCTTGTTCTTTTGGGTCAGCAGTGGTTTTGGCCTTGAAACTCTTCCATGGAGGCCATTCAACTCAGTCTCTTTTTCTCATTGTTAAATCATGGGCGACTGTGGCTCTGATGGGAGGAGTTTGTCCTGTAATTGGTGGGTTCGTGCCCTCGCTCCGCCTGTCTCAGTCGTTGTGTCCTTGGGCATCTTCGAGACACTTCACCCTCCTCGCCTGCTGGTGGTGGTCAGAGGGCCCTGGTGGCACCGGTGTATGCCAGCCTTGCTTCTGTCAGACTGCCCCAGGGCAGCTGTGGCTACATTGTAGTAACTTACCGCCATCAGCATGTGAATGTGTGCACGAATGGGTGAATGTTTTGTCAAGTGCTTTGGGGTCCTCTAGCCTTGATAAAGCACTATACAAGTACAGTACAGGCCATTTACCTTTTGCCACTGATGATTTTTTTTTTTAGATCAGTTACCAGAAAGGTTGTATTTAAATTACTTATTGTTTCTGTAGGTCAGGTAATAATCAGGTCTTTTAATCACCAGTTTGATCACAGTAAATTCATGATTTAACAAGGAGTGCAATTACTTTTTTAACATAGGGCCTGGTTGGTTTGGATAGCTTTTTTCCAGTAATAAATCAAATGATTATTTAATGATTATTTGTATTTATTCAGGTTATCTTTCATGAAAATTAATTTTTTGGATGATCTGAAACATCTAAGTGTGACAAAAAAGCAAAAGTAGAAGAAATATCTAAGGGGACAAACAGTTTTTGAAACCACTGTACACACTCCCTCATTAATATTTTGATAAATTACCAAGCTGTAGAGAAACCACATGCTTTTTGTAGCGTCAGTCAGAATTCCAGCAAGTACTTGACCACTCGGCAGAAATTGTAAATCTCATTTAGATTGGTCGGACCTAGGCTCCAATCATAATCTCAAAATTTTCAGTAGTCTTGAGGTTGGGGCCATTTTAGAAACTTAACCTGCTTTTTCCATTTGTAAACGAGTTGTGATGTGTGTGGTAGGGATATTGCCTCAGTGGATCTGTCATGTTTTAACCATGTTACCCAAACTGTTACCTCTGATGAAAGGAAACTGGTCTGTGTTGGACTAACAAGGACCAACAAAGCTCACACCATAAAAGAAGATGCCGGAACAGCAGTGTCCCTTTCCACAGTGAAATTAATTTAATGTCAAAGTGGACTGGGAGAGTGCTGCCCAAGAAATAAGTCCCTGTTACAAATTTGTGACTAATATTTGCTGCTGCTCACATGCGGAAGCCATAACAAAGTTTGAGCTAATTGGTCACAACGACAAGAAGATTGTTTGGAGACAGTGGCGGTTCTAGACCAAATTTCATGGGGGCACAGGACAAGACAGTGAAACAAAACAAACAAACAAAAATCAGGGCACTATTTCATTGTTTAAAAGTTATATTAAACATAAACAATATTAATATTAAGTGAGCCACAGAGCCAAGGTGCCTCTTGTGGATATAGAGCTGCAGGTCACAGACCCCTGATCGAGCAGATCAAAACTCTGATCCTATCTCAATATGGCTGAAGCTTAATTTCTAATTTATTGTTCAAGTAAAACTTTGAAGGTAAAAAATTAAGTTGGTCCAATGGACCAATTAGTTATGGTTTCGGTGCCATCATATATCATCATAAGAAATAGATCTAGTATTATCTCTTCAGTCAGAGGTGTAACCATCATCTCATAAGTGAGGGGGACATATTTTTCAGTGGCCTATCTCGTGAGTTATCATCCCCTCGCCTCTCCTTATTGGCTAATGACAAACATTATCACTAAAAGCCACAGTTCAGCACCAGGGGACCCACTTTAGTTCTTTAAACTGTATACTAACAAGATCTAAAGTTTTAGCTGCCTGTGGTTGAGTTGACACAATTACCCTTCTCTCAATTTAAACTGTGCAGCCCATAATACAGACAAAAAATATTTTGGAGCGTGAATGAGAGTGATTCTGAAAGATCTGTGAAAACTGCCTGGTTTCTTCCTGCAACAATGTTTCTGTTTCTCACCAAGTTCTACCTGAGAAGACTCTGTATCATCATTGTCCGGCTGCTGCCTCTGGTCTAATGTCTCCTCCCTGACTCTTTGCTCTTTCTATTGTGGTCATAAAGATTTATTTTAAATATGTGGAAAGCAACAGTGAGCAAAACTTCCGCACGGAAATGAAAGAGGATTGGGTTTATGTCTAGTTAGTATTTAGTATTCTTCTATAGCATAACGGGATATATTGGCATGGATTAACTTGTCTTCATTTCAACTTACATGGTTTGTTGGGGGTGGGGGGAACTGTCAAGTTTTTTGCCTTTTCCTGGCTTTGTCTGGTTAGCTAACACACTGCAGCGTACCCATATAGTCAAGGAGACTGTTTACACTGTGCCTGTAGTTCCGCACCGCTGTCCGGCAAGATTAGAACTGATTTTATGGTATGTACGCTCATGGTGCATTTAAAGACAGCTCAGTAAAACACATTATCTCATGTTAACAATGGATTAAACAGTTGTAATGTTGAAAGGAGTGCTTCAGCCAGGGGGCACAGATATGGGAAGTGTGGGTGACATGTCCCACACATATCCCCCGTCCATTATGCCCATGTCTTCAGCACAGGGGCCATTACAGGGGCCAGGACTATTTCTACAGGGGCACTGGCCCATGTTGGTCACTGTGTAGAACCGCCCATGTTTGGAGAAGTCAATGTGAGTCTTTTTAACCTAAGAACACCAATTATCAAGCATAGTGGCAGAAGAATCGTGCTGAAGGTCTGTTTTGCTGTAGGTGATGCTGAGGCAGTACACAAATTGGGTGACATAAGAAATAAGGATGACTATCTCCAAACCCCTCCATGTCACCTCAGATCTACAGCTGCAAGGCTGAAATGTGGACACATTTGGGTGTGCCAGCAGGACAATGATTCCAAATACACATAAAAATGATTGTAGAATGGATAAAACACGCTAACATCAGCCTTTTAGAATGGGCTATGTCTGGAAAAGCTGGGTCTGTTCTGTTCCACAAAAGCAACCAATTTAAATGAGATCTACCATTTTTAAGTAGAAGAGTGCTCAAATAGCCAAACAGAATTATGTCAGGACCTTAAGGAACACTTAACCAAATATATCTCAACCAGTATGTGTAATTTGGACCTTGTTTTGGATAGAAGAAAATCCATAATAAATTCAAACCTGTGCACTCAGTTCTTGTTTTTGAAAGTTGTCTGTTGTATATTCATTTTGCCATACAAAATGTACAGTTCAAATGGACACTTAAAGGCCGAAAATTAATATTAAATTCATTCCGATGATGAGTGGATGTAAATACCTGGCTAGTCATAGCAGTTCATCTAAAGACTATTGTAAAAAAGTTTGAATGACCATGCATTAAGTTGTTACTGAGGCATAAATATTCTTGCTATTCACATTGACTGGCATATTAGTCAGAACTGTGCAACAATGAGCTTCCTATATAAAACATCTAATACTGATTGGTCATAACCTCTTAATAGAAAATAAAAAGATGTTGAACTGTGCCTTCAACTTCCACACACTCAAAGACTATGCAACCTTTGGTGGTTTTCTGTATTTCCCTACATAAGACAGGATGAAAAGATAGATTTTATTTGTAGATATTGTGGCAGTTACTTAACCATCTTTATCCTGTTGTCCTTCAGGGGTGATCGCCTTGTTTTGTCGTCAGTATGACATCATCAAAGACAATGAGCCCAACAACAACAAGGACAAAGCCAAGAACTCCTCAGAGTGCAGTACACCTGAGCACCCACAAGGGGGGTTACTGCGCAGCAACGTCTAGGACCAACCTTCTATCGCCTTCTGCAATAACCAACCTAAGACCTCAGGACAGGTGAGGACGTTGTACTACATGCCGACTTTTAAAAGCTATTTTGTCCCATTGTAATAAACAATCTGCTTTGCTTGCATGTTTTTATCTTTATCTGCCGTATTTGATGTAACTAAGTAGTCTTTACAGCTATGAACAAACTGACCATTTGCTGACCCTCTCCCTTTAAAAATTGCAACAATATCACATTGCAACAATATCAGTCACATGTATTCTTATAATTAAAGAGACACTCCATGTGTGTTTGGTAGTATTTTTGATCTTTAAAACAAAAAAAAAAAATCAATAATTATCAATATTGACCTAATTCCCCCACACCTAACCTGCTGTGTGGGGGAAACTGTAACTAAGTCTTAACAAATTAGGGCATTAGGGATGATGAAAATGGTCACAAAACAACAGAGATCTGTTGTAACATTTAGCACTATTGCTTGTGTTTTTTTCTAGAATTACTGAACTGTTCTTAATTATGTAATTGTGTTTCTTTCAGACCCTGAGACCAACAGAAAGCCATTTTCAGAAAAAAGACATTGAAGAACAGATTAAACCAGTAAAGGAATCTTCTTTACACAATGGAGATCTCTACAAACTTGCAAAATCAAAGGCTACAAGCAGCCAAACTGGAAACAGCAGACTGTTGCATCCTAAACTGGACTGTAGCCTCCTTCCTGCCGATATACAGCGGACTCTTGACGAGAGCTGCCTGATTCATACATTTTTGTTACTCTTCGTCAGTAGCATGGAATCCCCGAGCGTTGATTGTCGAACGTGAATGTCAAATTTAACATCTGGATACCAGCTCAAAGGTGGGGGAACTCCAAATCAGCTGGTCCAGGTATCAGTCAGCACACGACTATAACAAGCTTTCATGTTTTCTGTCAGTCCATCTGCTTTATTTTCTTTCTGTCTTTGTTCCTGCTTTCTGTGCAGCAGCTCATCTCCCTCCTTGTCTCTCTGTGTTGGTGTCGCTCTTATAAGCACATTCCCATTTGGTGCTCCTCTTGCTGTGATTGCTCGAACCCTCTACAGTCCCAGCATTGATTGCAGTATGAGTTTTATCCTTGGGTCACAAGTATTGCATGACGAGTGTTGTCTCCAGCTTTTGTCGCTCTCGTTACCATCAGTTAAATGATGCAACTTTAAACTCCCCTATCAGCTCGGCATATCAGATCTGACAGGCTTATTACCCCCCACCTATATTCTGCCAGCAAGGTGATAACTTAGCACGGCTATGATTCATGCAGAGTTCAGCGATTGACAAGGAGTCCATCACCCACTTCTGACTTATTGTCACTTCTGACTGTAAAATTACCAGGCCCGCACGCAGTGCCAACTTTTAGAAAGACGTCCCAGCGTGTTTCGGTTTCATATCGAGGCTTCGTTGTTCATCACTGCATATTCAGCACCATATGCTGTTTGTGGTCCGCAGCAGGACGAGCAGGGAATATGGATGGGGCATTATCCCTGAATGCAATGTAGAATTTGGCCGCGTTTCCCATGTGGTTTGGCTGAAGACCAACAGGGATGCCAGGAAGTGAAGGCCATAAGAGGACACACTCAGTTGTGGGTTCTATTCTGGACCTAGATCTGTCATCGAGTGCAAGGCTCTTTGAGTCCCTTTTCCACTTTCAGTAGGAGAATCCAACTTGAAACAGGACAAAAAGTCTGACAGAACAAATCCATACAGTGGGAGTGAAAATGTATAGAAGATGAACAGCTAGATTTAAACCTCCTTAATTGTACAATATACAATGTCGGCCATTTACTGGTCTTAAAATATATTCATTTATTGTTGCGGGAGCACAATCTCATACCGAAAAATCTAGAATTCCGGTGAACCATTTCTGTATTTGTTTAGGCATAACTTTTGGATCATTATCCTGTTGAAAGAAGTAATGATTTTCAGTTTACTGGTAGAGTCCAGCTATTCTTTTATTTAAATATCCTGGTACATTAAAAAGAAACTTTATTCTTTCCACTTTAAGAAGGTTCCCAGGGCCTTGTGGAAAAAATGTAGTCCCATAGCATCACAGATTATTTACGGTACTAAAATAGGCAAGGTTGCTTTTCCTTTAAGCTTTGATCAACTTAAAACTATGAAGTACAAATTCCAAAAATGCTTTGGTTACATTTATTGTACAGCAATTGTTACGGGAAGCAATGAATATGCCAGCAGTGATTTAGTGGTAAAAATGATTTTTTTACCCTGGAATTTTTTTTCTCTGACTGAATACATGTTAAATTAAAGGTAGGATTTTTCTACATGTTTCAGTATGTCAGTGCTGCTGCAATGAAAGGAGGATTTTTTTTTTAGAGCGTTTTACACATCTGTTGTAGGGGTGTCAAAATATATGGGCCAATGAAGGTGTTACCCTCTTCTCTGTTTCACACAAGGTTATTTATCATATTTAAAACACACAAGAAACACGTCAAAATGCCATGTTTATGGTATAATTTTGCTTGACTTGCCTATAAATAAAAAATACTATTAATAAAACCAAGTAACAACTCATTTCTAATCAAATATTTACTTTTGCTTGTTCCTTCCTGCTTCCATGTTACAAATGTCACCACTCTTATTTGTTCTTCAATCTTTCTGCTGTAGTGCATGAAATGTGTATTGTTGTGCCACAGAAAATATTTCCCCAGATTAATGCACCATAAATCCATGTCACCATAGTTGGCACATATTTGCATTTTTCTGTTTTAGGAAATGTGAAATATAGCGCCCTCTGGCTGTATTGACACCCCTGTTAAGGATGTGTAAAAAGTCTTAATCCTCTTATAACATTTGATCTGCTCAGACAGGATTTAACATGTTGCACTGCCAAAAGTAAACAGTTATACTAAATAACTGCCAGAGACTGAAGTTGATTTAAAACGAAAGGTGAAATCGCTCACTTTTTCTTCTTTTATTTTACAATTCAACAACCCTTAAAATCAAAATAAAGGTCTCTAAAATGGAAAAAGTAGGTCTCTAAATATATTTTTGGCCATAAGAAGGTTAAACAAGTTGCTTTATTACAAAATTTAGAAAAGTATGGGGAAAGGTTTTAATTCATGGTGACGTACTCACTGTGCCTTAAACAGTATTCCTACCACTTGATTTTTACCAACTTCTATCACATTACAACCACAAAAGTGGAAAGGAAAGACATGGTTTTAAAACTTTTTTAGAAACAAAAACAAATCTTAAAGAGGGAGCATGCCTTTGCACTCAGCCCCATTTAATCTAGTACCCTGAAATAAAATCCAATATAAACAACTGCTTTCAGAAATAACCTGATTAGTAAACAGAGTCTATCTAAATCCTGCCGCTATGGAACTCTAGAGCAGACACGACTCATGCCACTTGTCTTTGACTGGGTCTTGTGCACAAAGCAATGTCCATAAAGACAGAGATGAGAGAGTTTTGTGTAAAGCAACTTGACCGACCTTCACGGTGTTCTGGCCTCTACCCAAAAGAACACCTTTAGGATGAATTCAAGCTGAGGTTGTGAGCCATGCCAAATCATCCAAAGGGTCAGTGTCTGACCTCATAAATCTGATTCTGACCCTGTAGACAGCCTTCACAGAAGAGTCAAAGCTGTTTTAAGTATCATATATTAAACCCTATGAATTAAGAATTAGATGTGATTCAAGTTCATATGTGTGGGACGGCAGATGAGCAAACACTTTTAGCAATATAGTGAATGTGAGAATGGCCCAGTCAAAGTTCAGACCTTAATCCCACTCCTAAAAAGATAAATACAACTGAAACATATTTTGTTATGAATATTTTACTTTCATGTCAATGCAATTCCTTTTAATTAGGAATCCATGAGTTTCTGTTTCTCAGGTGTATACAGATAATGGTTTTTCTAATATCTTCTTCAAAACAGATAAGACAAGAAAACATACCGTTAAAATAAGGCAGATAGCTACAGTCGGAGCAGCAATATCATTTTTAATCAACTGGAAGCGTGACTAACAAGGCAGAATGAGGACCCAAATTTATCTTTCCACCACAGACAGTAAGGGGGATAATAAGAGTAAAAACAAAATCCAAAGTCCAAAAATGTAAAAATAGTTCAAATCTCTGAAGCAAAAGTATTTTTAAAAACCCTACTAACTCATGAGACTATCATATAAAAGTGTTTTCAGTTGGAGGTTTCTTCAAATTCGCTGTAATGCAGACAGGAGATCCCTCCTTCCTACCATGTACAACAACTCTTTGAAGAATCTTGAATAATTTGAGTTACAACAACATTTAATTTCTCTCAGTCAATAAACTATTTTTGGATTGAATTGAATTTGAACTATTTGCAACCCTTGGAAGTTCTTGAGAAAGCATGACTTTCCCACAGATTCAGTTGGAACTCAATCAATGCGTTCACAGAACTGAGCAAAGGGCTTCCTCAGAATGAATGAACTAAAGATAAGGCTTCATTATCCTCTTCTGGGCTTCCAGTTCAGTTAAGCTGTTCTGCCTGCAGCCCCAACAACCGGTTGAGTTCAACCCGAAAGACAGTCAGAGAAACAGTCAGCAGAGGTTCTCTTTATTAGAGATAATCAGTTCATTCCTCAGTGCTCTGCTGGTTGAGATCTCTACGAATCATCAGCCCAGATATGTTCATGCACACACACATCTTGGCTGGACCCTATACTGGGTGAAAAGCAGCCATTTTGTTCCTGCCTCAGTCCTCGGGCCAGTGCAGAGACTGTCTCGCCTTCATTTTTTCATTTATGACTTTACCCTCATTCTTATTCACTCTATCGCAACGCTCTCTCTCCCTCCTTCCTATATCTCTAACCGTCCTTTCTTGTTTCTCCCCTTCACCGCCAGCTCCCCTGATTTTCATTATATCCACTCTTCCCGGTTAGCCGCCATCTCCCGCTCTGCCTGAGCTCTTTGCTCTCCTGTTCTGGGCCTGGCCCACCGCCTATTCCACGCTCCTCTGCTCATTTATCTCCTCCTTTCGTGTACTGGCTGGGATGGCCACTTCACCTGGTAACAAGTGAGAAATAATAGAGGGTGTAGGAATCAATGAAAAGGTTGATCCAAATCGACCATTTTTCACTACTGATAAGCGTATGCCTGTGTAGTATTACTATGCGTCTCAGAGCAACTCTCCTTTACCAACCTAGGCAACTACAAAAATTGTCGGTTGAGTTTTTATTATCAGATCTGTTTTGATATAAGCATAAAAATCTAAAAGTGTTGTAAAAATATCCCCTTTTTACTCTTGCACAGAGTAAATGTTCAGATTTGTAATTGTTGAAGCGTGCAGTTCTAGAGGAGATGACAGAAGTAGGGCGCTGTGGCTGCCACTGTAAAACAGCAGATTTAAACAAGCACAACAGATAAATCAGTAAGAGGGGAGATGGATGTCAAGCTTTATCCGAAGCAAAGCACCTGCAGGTCTGGGGTAGAGTCAGAGGTAGCCTGTAAGAAGCTGTGAAGGTTTAAAGCCATTGTTGTTGCTCCGTCTGCACAGGTGAAGCAGATGAAAGCCAGGGGAAAGACTCCAGTCAGCAAATCTGGAGATATTTTTAAACCGCCCACCCTGCTTCCTTTTTCTTTTTTTGTTCACTGCCCTGCTTTCAACATGCATCAATTGTGAAGTGGAGAACTGGAGGAGGGCCAGATTTATTTTTTTTTAATGGATTTAACAGAATGAACAAATTGGGCTACATTTACATGCTGGATTTGATTTAAAAACATCAGATTAAAGGGGGGCTGAATAGATACCTTCCATGTTACAAAGCACCACCTGATTTTGATTATTAAAATCCCATAAAATCCCAAGATAAGCCATTGCTCATGAATTTTATAACTTGGGGCTTTTATTGATCTAATACAACATACAACTTTAGAGTTGTGGGTTTATTAGGTCCTGGTATATTTCTGCTTGGATATTTGACCACTCTTATTGGTGGAAGTTGAAGAGTTTATTTACATTTTCTGATTCCCTGACCCATAACCAGCTGTAAGGAATAGTTCACATGTTTATATACATTAAAGGTCAGAGCTATTCCAGAAACGTAACGTTAGCCTGGTTGATTAGCTCCAAAACAGTACATGGAAACACACCTAATTCACATTTTCCTTTGTTTCCTTCGCAACATTTCAAAGATTCACTACACATTCGCATGAAAATTGGATGGAAACATAGCTACCAACTCCTTCAAACGTTCTTCCTGTCACTTGGGCTAAACTGCTTATTTGACCGTAAAACATATTTGGCTTGTCCATACAGGCAAGTAGAAATGTTGTTGGCTTTGAAGCCGGAGCTTCTTTGTTGATTGGCTCCTTCTTTGTACATGCTGATGTAGAACTGGGTTCACTATGAATGGTAACACTGGTGTTCCAGCCAATAGCCTTGACCCCAGGTGGTTCCTGTGTTGTTCCTAAACATTGTCACCAAACCAAATTCATTTGAGGTTGACTGCTTGGGTCAGATTGTTGTGTAGCGGTTCCAAACACACATCTGAACTTGTTTTGGAATAGGTGAAGCAGATATACAAAAAAAGCTACTGAAATGGCCTTTCCATAAACCTTAGCCAAAAATTTGTGGACTATGCCTAAAGGCCAGGTACATTTTAAGAAAACCAAGCACTTTAAATGAGTTGTACAGATTTGGTTAAGAATATAAGGTAAAATGTCCAGTTAGAGCTATGCTAGAAGCCTGCTTGCAGCTTTAGTTGCAACTTTATCAGGGACATAGAATTAAATAATATATATTTGAACATACATGTAAAATTTTGACCCTGTGTGGATTAATGAAAATCCATGATCAAGTTTAACTTGAGCACTCATTTTAGCTACTTTTTTTAAATGTTGTATAAAAATTCACCTTAGTCAAAGAATGGTTGGAATAATTGAAAATTAATAAAAGCCCAAATCTAATACAACATTGATCCCTGTAATGAGTGATCATAAAATTCTGATGGAAATGTTTGTCACAATAAACTTCTAAATTAACAGATTTATTTATTGGTTCAGGTGAAAAACATTAAGTTAATTTCAAGCTGTCACTGATTCGCTGTCTTCCACTTTAAGTTAAACAAGCAGGAAAGTTGAGAACGGTGGTGAGTAGATTAATGTATGAGAACGTGGGAATTATACAGACTTGATTCAGGCCAACATCTGAAAGACCAATCCTTGAACATACCGTGAATTATCATCTCTTTAATTTATACTCATATTAATAATTCAATAAATTATCATAATAATTACTACTTCAAGCATAAACCTCCCCTGTTGGAGTTGTTACTCTATATTGGTTAAGATGAACTCAATTTTAGTAAATAAAGGAAGGAATTTGGTAAATCCAAACAGTTTATTGGATCATTAAGGCTAATTCTGTCTTAACAAGCAGCCATTTTGCTTGAAAAGTGAAAGCTTAGACTTTAACCTACATACATCTATTGATATTTAAATGTGGTTGAATGGTGGTTGGGATGATCCAATGGGCTAATCAAGTCTGACTCCCTGCACCTTTGTTTAGGTAAAATTCGGGCTGAACATATTAACTAAAAAAATCATATTTTTCTGAGCTGACTAAAAACAAGGGTTGACCAGCCTTAAAAGTGGCATAGAAAAACATGTCCTTGGATGTCAAGTGCGTGCAGGAAGCTTAATAACTTATTCATGTGCTGGCAATAACTTTTTATTTTGTTTCTTGATCTATCTCAGGAGACATGTTCTTAACACCCACATCGAGTGACCTTTCTGGGTGCCACAGTCAATCTGACGTAGAGGGTGATAAAAGCACAAACGTGCCTGGTGACTGTAATACTATTGAGCCTGAAGCGGTACATTTCCTGTATCGGTCTAATCCAAGCACACAAACACACACACTTAAACACTCACTCATCCACCAACTCCATTCCCTAAGCTGGCTGCTCTCCAAAGGGACCCATTTGAGGAGGTGGCAGAAGGCAGGTCTGGCCCAGACAGCTCAGTCACTGTCTATCTGAAGCTACAGGAGGTGACTGAACAGCTGCTCAAGGTGAGCAGGCAGTCAAACGTGCAAACATGGAGCTCAACACCGGAAGAGACCAAAAGAGAGAGACAGAGAGAGAGAGACGAACTCAAACTCAAAATGAAAGAGTATTCTCGAATTCAAATTGTTACCGATGCAGAGCATCAAAGGAAGTCATTACACCCAGTGGGGAAGTCACTGTGTGATGTATGAGTGTTAACATGTCTGGTGTAATATGAAGGTGCCATCATTAGAGCAAATACAAGGAAGTCACTGATAGAAATCATTCCAGGAAGAGGAAATTAGCATGATAAAGGATCAGATAAGTCATTCTGCTCGTCTAATTGTATTTGACAAATTGTAAGTCATTGCTCTGCTTTATGTCCATTAATGCACTTCTCCATTGCATCTTTCTGAAGTAAGAATGAATGGATATATGAAACCCTCAGTATGGCTACAATGTGATTTAATTAATCTCATGTCCCTGTAGCACAGTTAGTCCTAATAATACACCCCAAAGCTTAGTAACCCCAGTTCCCTTAAATCAAACTTAGGTTTACATTATTTTTGTTTACCAACTGAGGCCTACAAGATGGAAAAAGCCCCCTCTCCCCAGGTATGCCAACACTTTAGATGACAGAACAAGCAAATATGAAGAAACCTGGATAATCCCACTAAGGCCCTATATAGTTTAGTAAAGATGAGGCCTTTTACTTACAGCATATATTTGTACTTTAAGTTTAAGCAAATAACCAAGAAGCATGGATTTATAGCAGAATAACAGAGTCTGTGTTTTATGTACAATCACAACGTCTGTGTTGACATTTTGATGTTCATGGGATAAAACCTGTTCATGAGGGCTAGCATGACTCTGCTATCGTTCACACCCCAAGGTATACATATAAATATATATACTATTTCTATGAAAATATAAATGTCTAATTATGTATTGACACAAAAGAAATAAAATATTTTCAGTGCACCGTTGTTTGTCTTTTTGTTTACTGCAAAATATGAATTTTTGGATTTGACATTAATTTAGAAGGTGTTCTGTGACTTTTACTTATTTTCCCACAAGTAAATGATTTTATGTTTTTCTTTAATCCTGAAGCACTTTGATTTAATAATATTTTATCTGTTTGATAGTAAAATTGTACATGTAAATAATGTTTGAGGCTCTTTGGTGGCAGGCTATGAACAGCAATCTGGCATTGTATACTGGAAAAAAAAAAACAAGATGTTCTCCCAGATTGAACTAAAATGTGCTTTACAGGCTATAGTTCAAATGCAATGTATGTTTATGTTTGAAGCTAGGTATCACTTTTTGAAAAAAAAAAAGTTCAAAATATTAACATGTTATTTCTAATCATTTGGGCTTAACTTTACCTGAAAATAAACTGTGAGAATTACAACTTTTCCAATGTAAGATAAAATGTTAAACACATGTGACGGGGTTTGAATGTGAGATGTGCTTAATAAGTGCCTGGTGGTGTTTATTTAGTGACTGGTCGCACTCAAGCTGGGGACAGACTACACGATTTCCAACAGTTTGATGCACTCAGTTTTCTGTAGTTGGTCTGAAAAACCCTGTAGTGTGTTATCCAGCAGCAGTTGTTTGGAATGGAATTATTCTGATATCATCTTAAGGTTCCCACATACTCGGACGTACTGTGCGTATTTGGTGAGCTGCGCAGACTCCGTGCACACTGTCCACAAGGGATTGAGATTTCTTAGTCAAGCGGTGTCTGGCGGACGTCTACTTTGAGTCCGCATTGAGTATGCGCGGACCTCCACAAAATGAAGTACACCTGAGTATGTGGAGGCCTCTACTCAAATTCCTTAGTTGGATTTAAACTATTTCAAATGAAATGGGGGATTGCCTATAACTGACGTATCTTCATATAACTGCGCACACTGAACTTTGATGTTTGTACCTTGATCATAAAAGCAGATAAAAAGGAACATACAACCTAAAATATTTACTTGTGCTACTTTGCTACATGATTTCCAACCAAACATAGAGATAATTGTTTTTGAGGCACCAACCTTGACCTTTGACAGTCTTTTTGAGACAGGCATAATTATATTTAGGGGGAAGGTGGAGGGCGACACCTAAAACCTGAAGAATCTTGTTTAAAGGTCATTTACATCTTTACATTATTTACATGGCACATTAAAAGTGCCATGTAAAACCTTAGGTGAAATCTTGTAGATGTATAGGACGCAAAACTGGGTTTGTAGTATGAACTAAATTGGGTTACTTTTGACACATAAACAAACGGTATTCGCTTTACTTTGTTCAAGGTGTGCTTACCAGTTGGCATTGCACCTTGTCCTGCTGGTTTACTGTACATCCAAATTGTTTGGGTTGTTTAACTATTAAGATGAATATATATATGGTTTGGATGTTCTCCCTGTGCATTTGTGGGTTCTCTCCGGGTACTCCAGCTTCCTCCCACATAACTGTTCAGTTAATTGGTCCTAAATCGTCCTTAACTGTGTGTGTGTGTGTGTGTGTGTGTGTGTGTGTGTGTGTGTGTGTGTGTGTGTGTGTGTGTGTGTGCATGGTTGTTTGTCCTGTGTGTCTGTATGTTGCTCTGCGATGGTGACCTGTCCAGGGTCAATGACTGCTGGAGATAGACGTCCACCCCCCCACAACCCTTCAAGGATAAGTGGGTTTAGATGGATGGAAACTTATTTATTTTTCACTATTAGTTTTCTTTTTTATGTTCTGGTTTCAGGCCAAACTTGATGTGTTTCAGCAAATAAAATAAAAGTGTTTATTGCCAAGCTGTATCATATGCATCAGTTTGAAAGGGTTAGGTGGAATCTCTAAAAGACTCCAGCAGTGATCCAATATATCAGATCGCCTGAAGAGTTTGGCAGCAACAGCTGTTGTCTGTCTGAATGCTAATGAAGGCTGAGGGTGGCCAGAGCTGGCCTCCAGCATATGGGGTATGACAAGGTTATATTGCAATGAATGTTGGCCAGGCCTAGAAACTCAAGTCTGGTTTATGAGGCTGCTTCTGCAGGCATCGTGTATCAATATAACAATCCCCAACAACACACCGGCTCACAGATAAACACACACACACACACACACACACACACACACACACACACACACACACACACACACACACACATAATTCCACACAGACAGACCCACTCCCAGCCATTCCAGGGCAGCCTGTGGAACCAAACATAAATTAGACTGGAGCTCCAGAGAGCCGACGACAGCAGGTGTTCAAAAACCCGCCCGCATCCACACACGAGCTAATGGTGTTGTGTCAAAGGAAAGGCTGATGTTGGATTTCTGATGAATGAAGTTAACATAACAGCAGATAATGACAGTGAAGATGTCAGAGAAGGCTGATGGAGCTTAATGATGCCAACACTTCTGTTACAGTGCCTGTCTGATGTGATGTGGGTGTCAGAGATAATAGTGATAACATGAAGATGCACACTCTGCCTGGAGAAAAAGGATGAACAGAGCACATGTATAGCTGGAATGATAAATCACTCCTGGTTGGTCACTTTATAACATGTACAAGATTTATTAGATATGTGAACAAAAAGGGCATTGATTACAGATGAATCTCTTCTGTTGATATTAAACATTCCGACAGTTTGCATATTCTTAATGTTTTCAACTTTGAACAGGAGGAATTCGTGCATTCAACCAAATCCTTTAATTGTATAAAACTCCAAAGGCCCATCAGAAAGCTTCTCTGTAACGCACATTACTTTTGATTTGATAATTACGGTTGGGCATTTTCTACATTTTTATCATACTTAAGATGATAGCATAACAGAAGCAGGCCTTCCAGAGATTTTTTTTTTTTTTTTGTCTCAAAGCTTAATTTAGCACACAATAATATCCTGAAGAGTATGCTCTACAGCTCTGTGTGTGTTTAATATAACATGGTTTCAAGCTGACACGAACAAAAAAAAATTATAGAACTGGGACACACAGAACCCTGGGATACATGAGGCTCAGATTGGTGCTGCTGTTTTTCATTTTTTGGAGTGATAAACTTTGCTGCTGCCTGGAGTCTTGAATTTAACAGGCAGACATAAAAGTGACATCAAACCGGTAATGGGATTCCTCACAAACAAAGGGTCTAGATATTCCTTTCATCTTACAGAATATCTTATGTCCTTTTCCTTCCCGCGTTTGAGGAGATGAGACATGCTTGTTTGGATGTGATTGAGTTTATCTTCTTTATGTTCTGTAAGAAAATGCACTTTTACTTTTTTTTGTGCAAAAGCCCTAAATATCAGAGAACCTAATTACATAAAAATGCAAAAATCTCACTGTCTTTATGAAGGTTATGCAATGCCTTGGAAAAAGTGTTCATACACTTTCACTTTTTTGCATTATTTCCTGTTACAACCACATATTTCAATCTATTTTATTTGGAATTGACATCCTAGAATAACCCAGCCCCCCTTGATTCAGAACTTTAAAGACCCACCTTTTGCTGTTATTACAGCAGCAAGCCTTTTGAGCCATGTCTCTACCAGCTTTGCACAACTACAGACTGAACTTTTTGCCCATTTTTCTTTGCAAAATAGCCCGAGCTCAGTCTGGATGATGAGTGCCTGTGAACAGCAGTTTTCAAATCGTGTCACAAATTCTCAACTGGATTTAGGTCTGATAGATAGAATGGGACATTTAAACATATGCTTTGATCTAAACTCCACTAGTTTAGCTCTGGATGAATCTCTAGTGTCAGAAGGTGAAACTATTTTTTGAGGCTCTTCCAAGATTGCCCTATATTTAGTCTAATTCATCTTCCCATCAGCTTTGACTAACATCTGATGAAGATAAACATCCCCACAGCATGATGCCGCCACCACTGTTTCATGGTGCATGAAACAGTTTCATGGTTTATTAAGTACATTACTGTCATTCTCCCATTTGAGCTGTGGATCTCTGCAGCTCCTCCAGAGTCACCACTAGCCATTGAGCTGCTTCTCTGATTAATGCTCCCTTTGCCTATAGCCTGTCAGCTTAGCTGGATATTTACTTTAAACTTGTCAAAAGCTTTCTCTGACCTGTACCCTGTGTTCCTTGGTCTTCATGGTGCTGTTTGTTCACAAATGTTCTCCAACAAACCACAAAGAGCCTTCACAGAACAGCTGCATTTACAGGTACTAAGTGACACAATGTGGACTCTCTTTGCTTTTCAGGTGATTTCTGAAGGTAACTGGTTGCACTGGAATTGCTTTAGTGGTATCTGAGGAAAAAAAGTGGCTGAGAAAACTTTGCAAACCAACTACTTTCCTTCCACTTCCCAATAATTACTACCTTGCATTTATTCACCCGTGGTGGGCACCGGTAACTAAACATTAAGTGCATAAACCCTAAAACACTCATAATAAACATTAGTTCCACTAATGCTAAAGCGCTATACCAACATGGTATTTAGCGGAAGCTTGTGCTAAAGCACTAACACACTAACTTCAATTTGAATTATATCTTCTCTTGAAAGACGACGACCTTTGAGCATCAATATAATTTTGACATTTACGTTCTATAATGCCCATAGATATTGCGTTTAGGTTCATCTTGTTCATCTTGGGGGAAAAAAGAGAGAATATAAGGGGAGGGAATGGAACTGCTGCGTGAACAGTCTCCACCCACTTCCAAATGACAACATGAATATAAACATCTAACTACTTGAATAATTCTTAACAGCTTATAACCAAAACTTCAACACAGGTATCGAACTGTATTCAACTGAAAGTTTACAAAACAGGTAAGTAAATTAGTGCTTTAGAATTTCAAGTTTTTTTTTCAAAGTTAGCAAAAAACGCTAACGCGCCAAATGAAAAATTAGCTGCGCTGTTAGCGGATTAGCTGAAGTGTGCTCACCGCTGTGATTCACATGAGGTCATTGTAAAACAAATTGAAGTTTGCGGTTGTAATGTTACAAAATGTGAAAAAGTCACCACACACACCATTTTTTTTTTTCTACTGCTCCTCATTTGCCAGTAATCGAACTCCTCGCCTCCTTAGGGGTTTTTTTGCCCACGCAAGCTTCAGTATCTGTCCTTTTCTCTGTGAATAAATAGACATTGCATGGCTGCTTCTGCCTGTATAGACTTTCATCAAATTTACAGAGTTGGAGGTCCCTTTGAGGAAGGACTGTTAAATAATGCAGGCGGTTAAGTAAGCTTGTCGGGACGAATTGTAAAAAAGCCTCTGGTTCAGTGAGCCAAAGCCTGTTAGGGGGGGAGACCGCGTGACTTTCAACCCTCCAGAGTGCTGCTCCCACACACGGGGTTGAAAACAGAACGTGGCAAGGAACGTGTGTGTGCTGCGTGGAACCCAACGAAGTCAGGTTCTGATGTCAGGTATAAGTTTTCCGTTGGTTTATAGTTCCGAATACCACAACACGTCCTCTGCGCATCACAGCATGTTATGTGAGAGCTAATAAAGTTGTGTTTGTAGTCTTGCACAGATCATTCTGAAGGGAGGTGGTTCGAGTAGGAGGAGGATGGCCTCAACACACAGACCGAAGTTAGTCTCGAGGTGGCAAGTGTAAATGACGGAAGATTTGACAAAAACTGAATTAACAGTTTTCTGTTGTTCAAGGATGCATTCGTTATATAGCGCATGGCTGCCCTCTGCTGGCTATACACCGCATTGCACATTCACTTGCTCAGTTTTTCTCTAGTACATTTTCTACTAAAAGGCTTGGGCATGCACAAACTGATTATACCAAAATATTATATTATATTATATTATATTATATTATATTATATTATATTATATTATATTATATTATATTATATTGTACCAAAAGTCATGGCCAAAGGTTTTGGCGAGATGCAAATGTGCTCTACTTCAGTATTTGTGCTGACAGTTAACTCTGTTTTTGGATTATTTTGCTGAAAGATCAGATGAATTTTAATTCACTGTAAAGAGCTTTAACTGCTTAAGTTTAGAAGATATTTATATTTGAAAGATACATTGAAAGAATAGAATAGGAATATCCATTATTGTCCCTCAGTAGGGAAATTATGGTGTACGTGGCACACCAGAATTTACCCATCAATGACAAATAGAGGCATGCAGATGCACGCAAAGGTAAAACTATATTTTAAAAAAAATAAGAATAAAAGACTGTACAGTAAGGGCAAGTTTACAACATGAAAAATTATATTGTACAGAAGACGAGTACGCTGGGAATCACCAAGAGCTTGAATGGACAACATGGAGTGATGATTTAGGGTCATCTTCCCCCCGGGGCCTGGACCTGGTGGTAGAGCGGAGTTCGGAGAAAGGGAGCCCGGAGGAGCCTGAGAGGACGAGGGTGGAGACGGGGCGGAGTGGGACGAAGCCTGGCTGGCGAGCAGGTGGAGCCTGGGATCTTGGACGCTACTTGGCAGCAGCAGGGCGTGGACCCGGTGATGAATAATGCAGGTGAGCTGGAGAGAGTCTGCCAGGTTGAATTTACTGAAAGCTTTCATATCACTAGTACTTTTAGTGTCATTCTTTGTGGAAATTCAATGTAAATATTGCGGGAATAAACTGAAATTCTGTTAAAAAAAACAACAACAAAAAAACAAAAAACCCTGCATTTGGTATTATATCTAAATTTAAAAACATCAGCTGTTTTTTTTTTGTTGTTGTTGTTTTTTTTTGTTTGTTTGTTTGTTTGTTTTTTGTTTTTTTTTTTGTTTTGTTTTGTTTTTTCATTTTTAGCCAAAGTTATCAAGAAGAGCCTTTCTGGACAGTCCAAACTGAGCAGCCTGTGGCTCCACAGCCACAGGCTGCAGACCCCTGATCTAGCGCCTAAGTGCGGGTTAGAAGTTTTGTAACCCCATCTGATAAAAACGTCCCACAGACGTCCAGACAACGTCAGAAATGCAAACTTTTTCAAACAAGAGTAAAATGGAGATTTGGTGGAAAATAATAACCACCATAAAGGTTTAAAAGATATAAAAACTGATTAAATAGCATTTTTTTTCCCAACGGTGAGTGAATGTTCAAAGTAAACATTCAGACATTTGGTGAACGTCAGGTCCGAACATTAAACGTTCGCTTGCTGGCTGGGAAACATTCTTTTCATTAAACCCACACCTCCATATTAAATATGTTTTTTTTAATGGTCTGATGAAATATTCCAATTTCAATAATGTTTTTATTACCTGTAAATGGAAAATCATAATGAACAAATAAAGGCTTTCAAACATCCATCTGTGTGTCTATATAATATGTCTCACTAAGTGATAAAGTTCCTGAAATAAATGGGCTTTTCAGTAATATTCTAATTTATTGAATGGGTCTGTTTATGATAATTGCATCTGCCTGAAACAGTAAAGTTTTTGGGAATGCATTGCAATATGAATCAGAAAGAAGACAGATAAAGGAAGCAATTAATGAAATAAGCTGTCAAAATGGAAGACCTCCTGTGTGGTACCAATACCAACGACCAAACATCCGAAGGACCTCAGCAGCTCTGACACATGGAAGAAGTCATAGTGGATGCTATGATGGTGAGCTCGCCCCACCTCCCTGCTTTACAGTCAGACTCGTACGGTGCTCCAATATCCTATCTAAAGGCATCAGAAAGCTCTTGAGCTCTTATGGTGTTCACTCTCGCTTCAGCAGTCAGAAACACGCTAAACTGAACGTCTAGGGTTCACACATGGGCAAACCTTCAAAATGCTGAGGAATTAAATTCACATCATTTGCTCTTGATGCTAAATACCTTTTTTTATATAATTGTTGCCATCTAAGGAGGAAAAAAATGTGGGTGTGATATTTTCTTCATGACCAAAAACGTTTTTCTTTTTTTTTTTTTTTAATTCAGTTTTACAGAATTTTTTTAAAGGTTTTCTATTTCATTTGTTAACTTGCATTACTTGTCTCCTACTGTTGATAAAACTGATATTAATAAATATCTATATGTATAAATCTGTTGGAAAAGTGCACCGTTTGTTGTACAGTGTCTCAGTTTTTTTTCACATGACTGCAAGTTACAGGGAAACTCAGGAGATGTAAAGTTAATAGTGAGAAACATGAGGCAATGAGGTGATCCTGAGTTACCAACGATTTTCTGCAGAAGGTGACAAGTGAGTGTTGTCCAGAGGACCATAAAGCACTTCACACTACATTCAGTCATTCACTCATTCACTGATGGTGGCAAGCTACTGGACTGTAGCCACAGCTGCCTTGGGGCAGTCTGACAGAGGCGAGGCTGCCATGCACCGGCGCCACCAGGCCCTCTGACCACCACCAGAACCACCATCTTAAAAGAAAAATTTTAAATGAAGGAAACAGTTTCTAAATCTTTTTTTTTTTTTCAATATGAAACTAATACAGCAGTTAAAGGGCGACCTACTATGCAAAATTCACTTTTGTGAATGCATGTTTTTGTACTTCCATTTGGGTCTCTACTGCTTCTAGAAACAGTCGGCTAATGCACATATCTTTATTCATATTATCCCTGCAACATTCCCACAGAAAGTTTGTTGTTTATGGAACATATTTCAGGAAGGACTCCTGTGGTCCGTCTGAGTTCTGGCTACTGTGGTGGGCTGGCGCATCATCCCACTGGTGGCAGCAGAACTTGGCGAGAAAGCCTGTGAAGGTCGGATCTCACCGAAGAACTTTGCAGTTTGCTAAACCTGTTAAAGATGGCGGCTGTCCTGTAGAGCATCTGTTGGAGGATCAGTTGGAAGGTAGCTTCATGGCATTCTTGTACTAATCCATTAATTGTCTTGTAACATTTAATAAGCACTTTACCAAAAAAGCTTTGAAATTAATTTAATGTTTTATGAATGAAATTATGACCAGCTCAGGGGTGATTCTAGAATGTGACCTTTAGCCCCCAGTGAGAAGCTGACAGTGGTTGTTGATGTAAACAACGGTTATGCAATGATTAATCTTGCTATACATTTTTTGATTATCACACTGGTCCGATTCCTCCTCTGTTCTTCCATCCATCTTTAAGGTGCACCAGCTGAAGCCACAGGTTAAGCTTGGTCTGATCGAAGCTGCAACAAGCAGATGTGTCTGGACAGGCGTTATTTTCTAAAGAGATAAAAACAGAAGAAATTTAACTAAACTACAAACCAGTTACTTCAAATCCTGAAATCAGAAACTAGTTCTGGATTTTATATGCAGAAAATGCTGACATTCATCGTTTGACCCATGAACTTGTCATGTTTAATGATCACATTGTATCATAAGAGTTTGGTTTGTTCATAAAGGGCTTACTCTACATCCTGTCCTCTGTGTCCTGTCTTCAGGTGTTTTCTTCATTAAATCTCTGGATTTTCAGCAGGAATTTCTGCCTCTCCTCTGTCCTCTAGCCTCCTCTCTCCTCATTGGCCAGCTGCTTTTGTCTCATTCCAGACATCTTACAGATACAACATATGATCAGGCACACATTCCTTCGCTGATGTCTAAATAATAGATGAATGAAGATCGCTTTCTGATCACCTAATCATATTCTCACCTTTTCCCACACGGCGTTATAATCAGTAGGTCAGGTGGAGCAGGTCCTCTGTTTGGGTCGTCGTCCATGGGTCATTTCAGACGCCCCTTCCAGCACCATTAAGCTCCGATGAGGAGAAAGAACATGGACAACAAAAAGTCAAAGATAAACTCTAACTTGGAGTTCAATTTTGTTCAAATTTCAAATGTTTTGTTGTGTTAAAAGAAATTTTCTTACTTTTTTCGTCAACTTGACTTTCTTATCGTCCTGCTTCTGACTGGTGGTGTTGAAGGTGGAGGTTCACAAACTGATCTGCTGGTTGATATCAGACACATCAGAGATCTGCACAATCTGAATTTTCTTATTTTCTAATTAGATGCTTTCTTACTTTGTCAACTTCATCGTCTCATCTTACTCCTTCGGACTGCTGGTGATGGTATAGAGGCCTCAGAGATCTGCAGAAATAAACATCTAGAAATTATTTAACTTCATCTACTGTTTGTGGAAAGTTTATATTATAATAGTTTTCTTTATTCTGACATTGTCTCACCTACATCTTATAGCTTGATTTGTTAGCCTATAGAAGAACTACCTCCACATGCTATCCACCTAGATTATCTGTCCTGTCTTCAGCTGTCCCTAGGAAGATCTTCACCATCGTCAATATCCTGGATCCTGACAGGAATTCTGCCTTTCTTAATTCCAGTGTCCAATCCTAGATGAACCAATAAATGGGCCACCCTACAAAATTTACTTTAGATTGAAATTATGGATTATTGTGGGTACTTTCTGAACATGTACTCACCTTTTCCTCACACTTTGCAAAAGTCAGCAGCTCGGTTGTATTACTGTCATGAAACAAGTGAAACCGGTTAGCAACACAGTCAACAACACACACAACCCACATTCACACACACCAAAGTCCTGTCCTCTTCCTTTAGAGTGATGAGCAATCAGTTGGTTTGTCTGTCACACAGTTGTCTTACATCCTAGAGATTGTCATTCAAACTCAGCAGTTATGTCTCACTCCGTATAGATTATCATGTGACCCCCTTTGGTGGGACGCTAAAACTTGGGTTCTCGACATTACCTGCATGGTGGGGGATGTTGGTGTGGGTGGGTCTGTCTCAGCCCCAGAGCTGCTGCTCCTTTGCTTGAGGGGGTTGTGGCCTTATAGAGCAGAACTTACCTGAACATCCAGGTGACAAACCCGCTCGCACACACCCACTCAACAAAAACACAATCATTTCCACTCTTACTCTCACCCACCCAGCTAAACACACAAAAACACACACAAGCATACACACCCTGACACAGTGACACACACACACCAACACGAATATAATCCAGATGGTTGAAGGTCATACACCCACGGGTTACTATGACATCAACGTGACCTGCCTACCTTGATGCTGGATCCAGTCTTGACTTAATAAAATCAATCATGCATATAGGAAGATGGTAATCTTCAGATATCCTTTCAGTGTCACCAGCAGTGATGTCTCACTCTGCAAAGATGTTATTTTGTCACCAGCAGCATTGTCTCACTCCGTAATAGATTTTATTGTCACCAGCAGCAATGTCTCACACTGCCATAGATTTTATTGTCATCACCAGCGATGTCTCACTCTGTTCGCAATAGATTTGTGTCATCAGAAACAATGTCTATGCACAATAGATGTTATTTTATCACCAGCAGTGTTGTCTCACTCCGCATAGATTTTATTGTTTCACCAGTGGCGTTGTCTCACTCAGCATAGCTTTCAGCATGTTTTTTCCTTTTGTTCTTTCTGTGTCTGTATATCTGTATACATTTTCTGTATCTTCTTGCCAAGCTATCTATTTTGACTGATCGTCTTTGATTGTTTTGGTTGCCTCCTGTGTTCTTGTAGATTTCCCAGCTTTTGTTTTGCTCTGATTAGATTTAGGGTAAGATTATGCCTGCCACAGCCACCTCTTTTGTTCCACATATTTAAATATTAGTACAAAATGTTGCCTTAGTCTGCTCAGATGCCTGTACCAAAGGAAAAACCTTAACATTTAAAAACCGGAATCTAGCAGCTGGAGTTAGAAAAGCCTTGGAGCAAGATGCTACCTAAGGCATCTCCACTCCTGCTAGACACCTTAACAGTTAAAAAACAAAATTTAACAGCTGAATAAAGAAAAGCCCCAGCATAAGATGCTATCTGAGGCATCACCAGTCCTGCTAGACACCTTAACATTTAAAAAACAAAATTTAACAGCTGAATAAAGAAAAGCCCCAGCATAAGATGCTACCTGAGACATCACCATTCCTGCTAGAAAGTAAAAAAAAAAAAAAAAACCATCAAAGAAATGATCTCCAGCAACTGCAGTGACCGTTTCCAGCTGGGCAATCAGTCTTTTAGCCCTTCCATTTCCCATCTTAGGAAAGTACATTTAGCTCTCGCCACTTTTGTCCCAAAACAAGTCAAGGGCAGACATTATAGGCTTACATTCTTCTGCAGTGCCTCTTTATTCCAGAGGATGAGGGAAAAGGTTTTCAAGGAGATTACTCTTCCTGAACGACTCTCTAAGGACAAGTCCTCTTGGCGGGGAGTTCCTCCTCAGCACCTTCCTCCCTTGTCCTCTTTCTGGAGATGCGAGGGCTAGATGTCAAGGAAGTCAGGTCCACTTCTACACTTACCTGATGACATGGGGAGGTCTCTCCAAGGGAGGGTCATCTGAACAAACCGAAGTTGTGGTGGAAGGTCGTCCTCATCTTCATCAACTTCCTCACTGGATGACTGAAGAAAATCCTCCTCCTCTGACCACGACGACTCCTTTTCAAGACATCTCATTCTCCTCATCCTCAGAAGTCTCCTGGTCCAGAGGCTCATCCTGGAGATTGCGATTCCACAGGAGTATGAAGTTAGGAGGAATGGTCTGGACAAAGCGAAGATGTGGTGGAAGGTCATCCTCATCTTCATCCTCTTCTTCCTCAGAGCTCATGGCATCAGACTCAGAGACCTCACTGGAAACTTCAAGAGTCGTCATATGCCAAAGAAGAACTGCTGTCCACATACTCCATCCTTACCTCAACCTCCATCTCTACCTGCTCCAACTTTACCTCCACCTCACCATCCTCATCAACCAACTCTACTTCCACCTCCTCCTCCTTTACATCATCATCATCATCATCATCATCCTCAGAATCAACAAGGAACACAACAATAATTTCAAAGCTACGGAGTTCATTACCATCATCCCGGTCCAGGATCACCTACTGGGGTATTTCATCAGGAAGCGCCATGATGTGAGCTGTGAAGAAGAAAAAAAAATAGATCACGTGATTTCTGCTGCATCCCAACACTTTAAAGCAGAGCTCACTATATCTCAAGACTAAATACTTCATTTTAGGTTTCTGAATGTGTCTGTTTGGATTTGTCAGGTATGGGCAGATTTAATCAATAAGATCATTGTTCTATAAGTTGTGGTTATACATCAGTAAGCTGAGTGAGTCACTCAGTGAAAGAACCTTACTTTAGGAATCCATTAATCATTACAAACAACAGCTCAAATATGGATACTTTGGTAAAACAGAAAGTAGACGTTTTTATTTATCTCCCCTTAAGAAATTAATGAATTTAAAAAGAACACCAATTCATTTTATTTAATCAGGAATTTGAACCAGTCATAACTTTAGTAGATAATTGTGAAATGTTCTGTTTTGGTGCAATGTAAACACCACATGGCTTTAGCCAGCCTGCAACGATATGTTTCAGGTCAAAGCTTTACATTTTTTAGTAAGAGCCTGTTTTTTTACTTATGTGGTCTGATCCTTTAACCCTTTTTTGAGATGTGTCATGAATCAGCATTAGTCCACTTCCAGTATAAAGCCAAGGTGGTGGATGTTTACACAGATACTGGCTGATACATACAGAACCTCTCCCAGACTATAAGTATTTGGCGCCATCTAGTGGTCACAGCGCACTACATCAGTTTCATGAAATCAGAAGTGTCCACCTCGACGAAATTATGTTTTTTTTCTAATAACCTCGGTAAAAAAAAATGTTTATATACAGGTATTGCATTACTTTACGTTTCTGTATTTAAATGTTTATTGGTCAGATGTAATATTGTAATCTTAAATTTGCTTTTATTAGCTGGGTGATTGACGTATAAGGATTTCCACCAGGCTGAATTTAAAATGTAAAAATTGTGCACATCTGTTGCAATTCTCTAAATGTTGTCCACACAGAAATTATAATCAAAATTTAAAAGGGGGTTGTTTTTAGAGGTTTTCCATCTATATGAACTGGTTGTGGTCTTAAAAAATGTCATGTGGTGTGATTGTGATTTATCCTAAGAAAAGTTATTTACTATAATGTACTAAACATTTGGTTTCCAAGTTCCCATTAACTTAAAGTGTTTAGAAACAAAGTCTTTATTTTTTTTTTTATTTTAATTTTTCTGTCAATGACACTTCCATACCCTCTCCCAAAATTGCTCCAGTCCCATTTATAATTGTACTGACAACCATATTTCTTCAAAATTCCATTAAACTGATAAAGAAAAAAAAAACTAGATAAAACACCAGTCACTTCAAGATACTATATCAGTGATTTACATCTCTGCTCCACAAACTAGATATTCAATTTTGAATTCAATTACTCCTTTAATTAGTTGTGCCATATTATGTGTGGTCGTAGCAAATGACATGATTTATATAATAAATCTGAGCCAGTAAACAGATCAATAAACAATATCCTTTTAATACAGAAAAACAGAATTATATCCAATAACAAATTACAAAAACCTACACAAATAAAACACATTTAATTTTTATAAACTCGAGAAACCTCAAACATGAATGCATTAATCAGTTAACATTTCAAATATACCTTATAATAAAAATCTGAATGTGCAGCACATTTTCCTTTATTTCCTGAACTTTTTAAAAATTATATTTGTAAATTTCTACAATTTTTATTTTTTAAACTATCAAGAAGGCAATTCAAAGTGCTTTACATGATTAGAATAAAAATAAACCAAACATTCAGCGTGCTGATTCTTGATCATTCCTCTTTAGGTCCAAAGATAATAACTTCAGTTTTCCTTCTCTTCAGCTGAAGAAAGTAACAGCACATCTCCTCTATGGCTTGAATGGGTTCATAGTCACCTGGTGACATTGTAATATAGAGCTTAGTTATGATAATGAATCTGATTACTTGTTATAATCTGAGTTGGCGGGAGCATGTAGACATTAAATAGAAGGGACACCAAAATGAAAGCCTGGGATACCCCCGTTGTGACTTCTGTCCACTCCGACAAAAGTCACCTATTGACACAAAGAAGTCCCCTTAGATGTATGACCTGCCTTTTCAGTTAATTTTTCTGTTGATTTCCTGATGTATTCCTGTTCTTTTACTTTTTTTGGAGTGGAGGACACAGGTAGATTGGAATCCTGCTTTAGAGGGATGGGTCTGGCACAGCTTGCCCTGCATTTACATGCTCTTGTGATCTCTCGAAATCAGCCAGGACTGGTGGAGTGTCCTCCATCGGAACAAACTTCCAGAAAACTGTAAAACACCTGAAATACTGAGTTCCTTTAAATCAAGGCTAAAAACCCACTTGTTTAGAGTTGCCTTTGATTAATAATAACAGGAACATTGATTGATATATTTGATATTTTATTGATGATGATCATTCTTGATTATTTTGATTATGGCATTTGACAAAATGTAACTGCCTTGTTGCTGAAATCTGCTTTACAAACTAACTTAACTTAGATGGTGGTAGTGTTGCATCCAAAACAGTATTTGCCATATTTTTTCTTTCTCTGTAAGCCTAAAATGCAACTTTCCAGTTCTCTCCTTGCTTTTCTCTGAGGAAGATAATCAGACTTAACATATATTATCTGTCCTTGTTTTCTTCTTTGATAACTCTCTCTTCTCCTAGCTAGGTAATCTTGTCTGACTTGACAGTGTCATCTGGTAAAATCGATTAAAACAGTAAATAAAGGACTAAAATACATAATTACAACAGTAAAATTTATGTTCAGTTGTATTTTTATTAATTGTACAAAAAAATACTCAAACTGTACAAAGAACTATTCCAGAAATAATAATATAAACTACTCTTTGTATTTCAGCCTTAAATTCAAACATAAAAGCACACAAATGCCCTTCTAGAACATTTATAAAACACTCCACAATGGTCACACCACATGATATCTGGTCGCACCAAATGATATTTTCATGTTTAGTCAACATTTACAGGCAAATGATTAGCTTCCTCAAAAAAAAAAAAAAAAAAAAAACAAGTTACATGCCCACTAAAGGCAAATTTAAAACTTATCAAAATAAATAATTACCACATATTTAAATATTAATCTTTTTTTGAGTTCATACCACATGACATCCAAATATGGTTGGTAACATACCAACTATTAAAAGTGGTAGTTTTTCAGAATTTGAGAAAGATTAACAAACCTGCTTGCTGTCTCCAAAGGCTGTTGGCAAACTGCTGAATGATGCAACTTCCTGTTTTTGACTGGATTGTAAAATTTAAGTCCCGAAATGGAAATTTCTTAATGGTCACACCATATGATATTTTCTTAAATGGTCATCATCGGACAAAGTTTGTTTATATCTTGGAACTATAACTACAAATGCTTTGAAAAATTGAACAGGATGAAAAAAACAAAAAACCTTTGGAAATCATCCCAAATACAAAAGAAAATAGATTTAAAGATTTACACTGGCCTGAAGATCCAATAAGGAACTCAGACAAATGTTAAACATTATATTGTTCAAAATGACACTTTTAATACTACTTTCTCCATAGAGACTATCCATGTTTTTTTAGTATTTCTTCAAAACTATTCCCAGACCAGGCGCCATCCTTCTTTCAGAACTCTAAATGAAATAAAAGTGATTCTCTTAAATGCATTCACTCAAAACAAAGGAAATGTTATCCTAATCACTTCACCACTGTTAACATCCCTGACATTTCTCCATGAATTTCAAGAGAGTAACAAATAAATCACATGCATTCTCTTAAAACATCATGCTTTTTTTTACAGTATTACACGACTGTTAACATTGTTGACGTTTCTGCAAAATTCTGTCAACATATGTTAACGTCCAAAAATGTAAAAGTAGCAAAACAGTGTTGTTCAAATTGGTCAAACTGTTCTGTTTCTTCAAATAAATAAATTAAAATAAAATAAACAGCTTAGTGATTTAGTAATATTGTGAGAAACACGTTGTTGTTTTACATTTTTTTAAAGTATAAATATTGGCATTATTTATTGTATCTGAACCAAAACCAGGTTAAGGTATCCACGGAGACCAGATATGTTCTTTGGGGCATTTTCTGCAATATTGTATCCAAGGACTGGATTCAAACCGAACAACAATGACCCTCTTAAACCAGTTAATGCTTAAATCACTAAAGATGAGATAAGATAATCCTTTATTAGTCCCACAAGTGGGAAATTTAAGATGTCACAGCAGAAAGTGGACAGAACAAGATTAACAGAAAAATAAAAAAAAATAAAAAAAACAGTACAGTGTAGAGAAGAAGAAAAAAACACAACTAAACCAGATATATAAATATGAAAATTTCAACGTTATTGTACATGTGAGTGATCAGCTGCAGGGTCTTTGTTGTGGAGTCTGACAGCAGTTGGAAGGAAAGACCTTCTGAATCTCTCCTTCCCGCATCGTGGATGGAGCAGCCTGCCACTGAAGGAGCTGCTTCGTGCTTTCAGTCTCCTGCATGGGGTGGGTGATGTTGTCCAACAGGGATGACAGCTTAGCCACCATTCTCCTCTCACACACCACCTCCACTGGGTCCAGAGGCCATCCCAGAACAGAGCTGGTCATCCTGTTCAGCCTCTTTCTGTCCCCAGCAGAGATGTTGCCCCAGAAGACCACACCATAAAAGATGGCTGATGCCACAACAGAGTCATAGAAGGTCCTCAGGAGCGGTCCCCGGACTCCAAAAGAGACCAAAAATGTTTTTCAGCGCATTTTTCAGAAAACAACCAGACATCTAGTTTTCTAAGGATTTGATACCAAATTCAACAAAGCTTAGTTTTTCTACATCATAGCATAACTGTTAGCATTTTTGACAATTCTCACGAAATTCTGTCAACTAAAAACACATTCAGAGCCTAAAATGCTAAACATGCCACATGCTTGTTGTCAAAAATGCTTACAAAATATGAATTAAACAATTTACTGGAACAAAATATTTATTAAAATAGTAGAAAAATGATATTAACCTTTCAGATGACCTCCCTCCTCCCCCCACACGTATTCTTCTAACATCGTTACCATGGCTTCAGTTTGCACGCAAGCACGCACGTGTGGATGAGAGCTCGGACTACAGAAGCGCTCGCGCTAGCACCAGTTAATTAGCTTCATGCAAGGCACCTTTTACTGCAGTAACAGATCCTTCCTCACTTGTAGGCTAGTTGAGTCAGCGCTCACTCTTAATAACAAGGCTAAAGTACATGTTCTAATGCTCAATGGCGGTTATTCTACCATATTTTGAAATATTATACTATAAATTTGCACAATAGCCTTCATGTTCCCTTTAGAGAATTTGTTTGATAGTCATTTTCATACTCATACTTTGATTTTGCAGTGATCAGATAAACTCTAATCCCAGCCAGATCCCAGATTATGTCATCTTGGGTTGTAGTGCAGCAGGGGAAATCCAGCTAGAGGCTGATTCCACAGAGGTGCAGTAGAGTGTGTAATATTGTCAATTACCATAAAAAGGCCTTAATATAATATCTACACTTGTGAATTGAATTGACAGGACTTTGGAAACTTTCTAGCTTCTGAAACATGAAATATTTTACCAAGCTGTGACTGAGCTCAATATTTTTCTTGAATATGACTGATGCGCTGAAAACAGTGTTGCTGTATCAATCTGGGCTGTGTGTTTGATTGTTTACACACCTTTATCTCAGGATCATGACATTCAGCATGTTGGGTGAAGATGCCATCTGCAGCAGTGGGGCGTCAGCTAATAAAGTGATCTGCTTCAGTTCGTTCACATTTATGAACGACAACACTAATGTTGAGATCACACATGGAGGTAAAATGATCAAAGGACTCTTATATGCAAATAGTTTCCGAAAATACATTTTTAGTTTCTAATCATGCATGAATGGCTTTAAATGTTGGACAGCTTCTGACCAAGTGATTAAAATTTGGTGTATTGGAGACTTCATTTTTTGTGCTGACAGTTTGATTGTGATCAGATGCAGATAATTGCACAAAAAATTGCAGTTTTAAGTTTCACTTCCTGCCCTGACACAAAATAATTCACAAGCATCTTTTCATTATAATCATATAAAAGGCCAGTAAAGCTGTGAAAGAGTTCGGCTGAAATCAATTACATTTGATTATCTTTGTGCCACTAAAGGCTTTCAGATGATTACTGAAAAGCATGAATGATTTTTGACTTGGAATTGTTGAAATGTAAATAAAAACAGAAATATTTTTCTTCTTCCAAAAATGATGTCCCCTTTGTTCATTTTAATCTTCGTTGAGATGTTAATGTCATCTCCGATCAGAAACAAACTTCTTGGTTAAATAAAAATAACTTAATATAATAAAAATTCATGTCCTTTCATGAAAATAGTCAAAGAATGTTAGCAAAGGCAAAAAAACAAAAAACAAACAAAACAAAAAAAACTTGTGTATTAATAAATTTTATTCCTGTACAAAGCTGGTTGATTAAAAAAAGTTCATTTAGACAGTCAATCCAGGCAAAGTTTCAATGAATCAGTGAGAAATATTGGTGTATTACAAAAAGCCTTGAGCCAAGGGCATAAATAAATAGAATACAATTTCCGATTATACACAGAAGAATATCTGCTGGCAGAGGAAGGCCAAAACTACAAATTAAAGTCACTCAATATGAACTGAATAATAACTGAAAACAGGAATTATCCTGCTATCACTAAGTTTTATCACCTGATCTTCAGGATAAACTGTCCTACTTTATGCATTAACAGAAAATAAGTAACTGTACAATGTAACCAAATACATACATGTTATTTCTGCGGCCAGAAATACTGATTGAACAAATGCAGTGTCATAATGCTGATTATGCAGTAAGACTCCACTGCGTGTTGTTTGCAGCATAACCGCAGAAGAGATGTAGTGTTAATATGGGATGGCATTATTGCTTTGGTGTGCAGATGCAGCAGCCTGTGCTATTCCCACAAAGACTGAAGGAACCGCGCGTGGAAAAAGTGCAAAAGCAAGGCGAAGAGGCCGCACTTCATTTCACAGAGTCACGCTTGTTCCCTTGTCCTCTCACTGTTGCCTCTTGTAAGTCTTGCGTAAGTTAAAGGAAGGATAGTTTTTGCTCCTTCCTCTCTGCTGTGCACCCGGCCAGATATCAGAAAGCAAAGTATCGTCCTTGTATGAGCTGAAACAGTTTGTGAGTGTTTCCGTCAGTGCTGTCCCAGTCAGGTTCAGTGAGCCAGTCTTGGGGCATCACCCCAATGTCCAAGACCTGGGGGTTAGTACGCGATGCTGCCAGTCTGAGACAATTGAGGGGGGGGGGGAGATGAAAATGAGTGAAAATGTCTCTTAAACTGGAAAGTTTCTGAAGTTGGGCTAAAATACTACACCTACACAGAGATGCACCTATCAGTCGGCCAGATATTGGAGTTGGACAAATGTCCCTTTATTGGCCCTGGTCTGTCATCAGCAGATCAAATACATAAGAGTCAGAACTTATCCTATTCACTGAATGTAAAAAAAACTACTGTCTTTATCAAAGAACATGCAGCATATTTTTCTATTTCGTGTTATAGTCCTTCGAAAACAAAAATCTGAAATTGAAGCCGGCTGTTTCAGATGGTGCATCACTGGAACTAAAGTATTATCACTCTGTGTCACTTAAAGATGCCAGAAAAGGACCTTTATGAAATCATGTTTCATTTTCCTAAACAAACCAAAACACAGGTTCCAGTCATTTTTTTTTAACCCATACCCTCCCAGGCTATATTTTCTCACTTTTGTCCCTAAAGAGTTTAAGGTCTAAAAGTCACTGGGTCCATTGTTGTCATAAGCTGTCCAATTACCTGATCTATGTATGTCTACCTGTGAAACTTAGGGTGTTCAATAATCTATCTCTCAATTTTCTGTGTTGAAGTGATGAAGCAGAAGTTCAGGCCTCTTGAATGGGTTTCTGTGGAGAGATCATGAGCAACTAATATCTAACCAGTAGAAGAAAACTCTCTAAGCATCTTCAGTTTGGATTAAAAAAAGAATAGCCTGGAACTAAAAGTTAAGGGAAGGTCTGAACAGAGTCACAACAAAAGTGATACTGCTGTCAAATTTATGTCCAGTGGTTCTTTACACAGAGGTCTGTATAGTTATGAGCAACAATCAGTGGCGGGCACACCTCCGGTAATCTGCTAATGTGCTAATAGCAGAGCTAACTATTTGTTTAGCACTTTAGTGTTTTTGCTAACTATGAAAACTAGAGCGCACTTATCTTCCCCTACAACAAATCTTTCCAGAAAATTCTACAGCTCTAATTTACTTGGCTGTTTTGTAAACTTTCAGTTGAATAAAATTCGACATAATTTGGCCCTGTGGAGGGCAAAATAACACGTGCCATTGACACATGGTGAAAATTAGTGCTTTAGCATTAGCTTCCACTAATTATTATGTTGATGTAGCACTTTAGTGTTAGCAGAACTGCTGTTTATGGTAAGTGCTATAGGGTTAGTGCAACTAACTTTTTAGTTAGTGCCACCCACCATTGGCAATAACAATTGTAGTAAGTCATAGTTTGGCCAACCTGTTTTTCTAATGAATCCAGCTCATAATTATTTACCACTATGGGGCATTCACAATCGGCCATTCAGCTTCTGGAGAAAAACTAACCTAGATTTATACAAAAGAAAGACACTAAGAGAGTTAGATACTATCAGCTCATAACAATCAACCTCTACAAGTCAGACTTTTTGCTGAAGTTAATGTCAGAATATTTAGGTTAGTTTAGAAAACCAAGCAACTTCTATTTAAAAATGAACATGTTTTATCTTTTAGAAAAAATAATCTCTAGAAATCTAATCTGTCTTCTATATTCTTTTTCCCAACCAATGCAGTCCTGAAAAATTCTAAAATCAAGTATTCTACTTTTCCAGAGTCCTCAAAATCATTGGAAGCCTGCCTGAGCAGATTATGGGAACATTCGCTGATTAGTGTATTTATAGCAGGTGAGAAGTTGCTGTGGGATACAAAAAAACTGTTCTTTTACATAGTTACCAAAGGATATCAATGGCTATATGATTTCGATCATTGTTGGACATACAGTAACTGGACTCTGAGGTACAAAATAAATCAGGTTAAGGTAACAAAACAATAGAAGATGGATTTATTCCTGGGGTTTACTGGTTTAAATTGGTTTTCCATGAAGTTATCTCAAACAATGAGTCAGTTATTTTCAAGACAAGGTCTAAAGCTTTCAAAGACAAAATGGGTTTAAAATGATTGTTGAGCTATTTCTGCTGCATGAGGCCATTTGATGAAAATGCCTCAGAGGTTAGTCATATTTTTTCAGCAATTTTTTTGTGGTTTGTCATAAGTGGAAGGTAGAAAAGCTCAAATTGATCAGAGTATAGGGAAGAAGATGAGGCCTCCAATCAAAATGAAGGATAATAATGTTACGAAAGATTACACAAGAGACATTCAGGTCGCTTGAACCCTGGTATAAAATGGCTACCCACTGCTCCACTTTTAGACCAGCCACTCAACACAGGAAGTGTAACAATAAGAAGTGGAGTGCTGTAGTTCCTGCTTCTGGAGTCGATTCACACAATGATCATAAGATAAGCAGTTACATGTTAAAACCACAAACTGTAGTGAATGTTTTTATGTGATAGACAAATACAAAGTTGGGTATTACTGTCAGTGGAAGGGATATGAACAATGGTTTCTTTTTTATGATGATGTTGTTCTCTAACAAACCTTGGACGCCTTCACAGAGCAGCTGGATTTATACAGAGTTTAAATTACACACAGGTGGACTCTACTTACGAACTAAGTGACTTCTGATGGTGGTGGGGTTGATCTGGATTTATTTAGGGGTCTCTTAGTGAATGCACAACCCACTTATCAGATTTTTATTTGTAAAAACCTTTGAAAAATAAATAATTCCCTTTCATTTCACAATTATGAGCTACTTCATGTTGATATATCAAATAAAATCCAAAAATAAATTACATCAAAGATCTTAGTTGTAATGTGATAAAGACCAAGAAACACTTAAAATCACCTGTCTTGTTTGAAGTATATGAACAATTTACCCATCAGAGATGCAAAAAAAAAGAGATTGAAGGAAGCTATTTCAGACAAACTGACACACATGACTGACCTACAAACAGCATTATGGCTTTGGTAGTGATTGTATGAACAGATTTATGTTAGGTTAGTGATTAAGACTACTCATGGTTGACTGCGATGCTCAACTTTACCTGGAAATGAACCATAGCTATCCAGAGCACAGCTGGAAACACAAACACACAGCAGATTGAGCAAAATTACCGTTATGTTTCCAATTTTTGGAGAGAATCAGATTTAGAGGGCTCTATGCTGCAGTACATAGAAATCACCAGGTGGGTGGCACTGTGAGGCCAAGCAGGACGAATGAATGCGTGAGCAAGGCCAGGATTTAACAGGCTAATTTGCTGACAGGAAACTTCATGCTAAAAAGCAGCAACAAGAATCAACATGGTTTTAATTATGGATGAATAAAAATGTTCATAACAAATATCCCACCTGGAAAAGGCTTCATCCAACTGTCTTCTATTTCCTGAAGGAAAAAAGGATATTATGATCAGACAGCAAACATGTTACAGTTCGTCATTATTTATGTTTTTTGTCACAGGATTTTATGTAGCTACTTCCCTGAGAAATCTCTCATTATTTTTAAGTGGGCTTAAAAATATCAAATTACTCAACATACAGGAATCAAAATGAAAATGATGTAAAGTTGAAGGAAACTGATAACTTGGATAAGTTGCTTTTCAGCCTGTGAAACAGAAACAAGGCCGACACAGTCATAGAAGATCGTACCACGGCAGGATTGTAGTTGGTCTCAGAGGACCTGTGGTTATCCAGCTGATCCCTGCCTGTATTCCCATTACTCTCCACCAACACCTTCACACCATCCTCCAAGTCCAAAAGGATTTCTGCGGCTGCATCTGAATGAGGGGAAACAGACTGCTGTCATGAATTCAAAGTGTTTTAACATCTGCCGTTTAAAATGCCCACCTCCCGTTTTGTGTTTTGCCTGTTGGGTGTAAAATTTACAGTGCCCTACTGTATCACAACAGAGTAGGCTACTTTTAGTGGTGGTGTAACTTGTTTTATACTCAAAGATCGTCTGACCGTCTTAGGCTAGCTATTTTGCGCTCTGTATGGGTAAAGAAAAAAATTGGATGTGGGCTGCATTTGCCTGTTGTATAAACATAGGCTAGGAGTGCCACCAAGTGGTCAAATAATTATAAACTGAATTGTTTACAAAGTAAGTCAAGACTCCTATTTTGTATCATCCACTCCAAGCATGCCAAGATGAACTTATCTTCATCAGTGCAGACAGAGCATGTGCATGACATAGCACAGATTAAGTAATGCTGTTATTGGGGCTTTGCTCAATATTTGAATAGAGCTTGCATAAAAACTGTAGCACTGGGATCAACCAATTTTTTAAATTGCCAGAAAGAAAATTAAAGCTACTTTATGTACCCTAATCCATGTATCTTCATACACCATAGAAACGCAATGTAAATATACAACACCGTGTCTCAGACCAGTACGTACAATATAAAATCTATTTCCAGGTGCTCTAATAGTTATAAGAAAATATGGCAGTGTGACAGGAGCTTTGACTTCACTGAGATATGTCACAGTACTCTTACCTGCTCCTTTCAGACTCCCCACACTGTTGGACCTTTCAGAGTGAGAACTGTTGCTGGCTTCTCCTGCAGAACCAGACTTGACTCTCGCTCCTTTCTCTACAAAAAAGAAGACACCAAACATACCTGTAGAACATACAACCAGACCTGCAACCATCATCAACCTCAAGGTGCATTAAGCACACACAGAGGGGTACAGAGAGAAGGAGGTGGGACCCACCTTCTTTCGCCACCTGCCAGAGCTCAAAGGCCACGTTGAAGGCCTGGGCGACCGTCAGGGCCACTGCCTGTGCCTGGAGAAAACGCAAGAGAGGAGCAGATCTAATGACACCTTGTGACAGTAAATACTAATAGAAAATTGGGGACCTCAGACAATTACTTTAATAACATCACATCATATATTTTACTCAGTGAAATCAAGATATTTTATATGCAGAAACAAGTGAGGTGACTCTTTATTTACTTAAAAATAACCTGTGCCAACTGTAAGAAAAAACAAGTATCAGCTGGAATTCACACTGAATTCAATGTAAAGCTCAAATTCTGACTGAGTATTTGCTGATCAAAAAAATACACCATCTCAATTGGTTGTTGTCCAACAAATATGCGAACAATGGAAAGATCAGTTTTTCTTTCACTCAACACTTAAGATGACATCAGACTTACATAACGCTTTTTTTATTTGGACACTCAAAACGCTTTACAATGAAATCAGTCATTCCCATTCACGCACACATTCACATGCTGATGATGGTAAGCCACTGGATTGTAGTCACAGCAGCCCTGGGGCAGTCTGACAGAACCGCACCATTCTGACCACCACCAGCAGGAAAGGTGGGTGAAGTGTTCTGCCCAAGGACACAACAGCAGAGACGGACGGGGCGGGGGCTCGAACAACCGATTGCAGGATGAACTCCTACCTCCATCGCCACAATCACCAGTGCAACTGCTATTTACAGTTGCACTGAAAAGTATTCACAATATTTCACTTTTTTCACATTTTGTTATGTTACAGCCTTATTCCAAATTGTATTCATCTCTTTCTTTCAAAATTCTACACACAAATACCCCACTATGACAATGTGGAAAAGAGTTTTAGAGATTTTTGCAAATTTATTGAAAATAGAAAACCAAGAAAACACATTTACATAAGTATTCACAGCCTTTGCTTAATACTTTGTTGATCCACCTTTGGCAGCAATTACAGCCCGAAGTCTTTTTGATTATGATGCCACAAGCTTAGCTCACCTATCTTTAGGCAGGCAGCTTGGCCCACTATTTTTTGTAGTACTTCTCAAGCTTTTTTGTGCAATTTGCAAAGTACTCAACAAATGCTTTCCACATTGTCATAAAGGGGTATTTGTGTGTAGAATTTTGAGGAAAGAGATTCATTTAATACAATTTAGAATAACATAACTGTGGAAAAAGTGAAGTGTTGTGAATACTTTCAGTTACAGTCAGTTTTCTGTTTAGATAAGAAGTCAAAGGAAAAGTTTAATGAGAGAATAGAGTCACAGTTAAGCCTAAAACACATTGGTAATCCATTGGTATTTTGACAATTAATTATTTCTGATGAGCTCCAGGTCATTGACATCGGAAGGTCTCCTTACCATCACCCTAATCTTTAGTTCTCTCCATAGATTCTCTATCAGATTTAGCTCAGGACTCCAGCTGGCCCACTCCCAAATCTTTAGATTACTTCTAGTCAAAAGAAACATGCTGGTAAAATTAAAAGATTAGAAGAAGAGTCTTCCTTCAGATGTAGGAATTTAACCAGCACTTGGGAGAGAAGAAGAATCTCTCATGTTTTCCAAACAAAAGAAGCAGGAGGGCTTTCCTTCGATAATAGTCACTCTTTGGTCAGCAATACATGTCTGTCCACCAGTCTGCATTCAGTTTCCACGGTAACCTACAGTTGCATTCGCTGATGTGTGCCGCATCGGGTTTTAAAACTGACATTCATCACAGCATCAGGATTTTTAGCAGTAGCGCTGCCGCTTTGTTGTCTGGACAGAAGGAGCAGCTGTAAATAATCCATCATGTGATCCATGGGACAAACATTAACAGAAGAAAGCAGTGATGAAGTCATTTCCTGGATTCAGTTCTAAGCTCATAACTGCCTCGCAAATATGGCTGCTTGGTTGATGCCTTTTACTTCATTGAGTTACTGATCAATTGAACTTGTTAGTTGGTCTGTGGTAAATATGAATGTGATTACCATTTGGAGGATTTCAGATGTGATCATTTGCCATAGTATGCACACACAAATAAAATTGGGTTCTCTAGGTAACAATACCCATGAAGATCCTAAATTTTGGTGTTTAGGTGCTCCTCAGGGTGTTTAATCTGGCACCCATTTTTCCCCCCACTTTAATCAAATCTTAAAAAAGGCAAAGATGTTAAAAAAAGTCCAACTGACTACAATAACAGAAACATTAAAGAAAAAAAAATCTCAAGTATGTGCCATAACTTCATTACAAAGTTTTGTTTTTAATCAGAATATGTTCCTTCTCAGAGCTCACATAGGAGACTACTCTAAGCAGAGAAGGGGGAGTAAAAAAAATCCACCGAAGATTGCTTTGAACCTTTGTCAGTTTCTGATTATGTCCAAATGTGTCAACACAAGTGAAGACCAGCTTAAACTGAGGACAGAAGTAATAAGAACCGTCTCCACAACATCAAATGAAGGGGCCACTATTAAGGAAGTATGAGTTATCATGTTCTCCTGAGAGAGAAAAAAATGGAACATGGAAATATGTAAGATGAGAGAAAGAGTGCTCCTCTGTTTTTAATACAAAGGGAGACCACAGGAAATGGGGATACTAAAAGAAAAAAGTATGGACGTGCAAATAATCTGTATCTTTCACTTTAGAATTTTCAACCCAGTTCAATCTTCGAGGTCCTGTAAATAATAATAATGTAAAATCAAACACAGAAGCACAGTTATGCAGAACTTACCACTTTGCTCTTGGAGCAGAGGTAAGCGTGGCACTCCAGGGTCCCATTGAAGGTGTTCTGAGCGATGAAAGCGAACACTTTATCATGCAGCTTGTCCACTGTGCAGTAGGATATCCTGCAGTCCAAGAGGAACGGCTTAAGTCTAATAGACTTTGACGTGCAGTCAGTCGCTGCTTTGTGAACACACCTGTATATAGAGACACTTTCCAGAAGTTTACTGGTAGACCTGTCCAGCACCACGATCCCTTGAGGGGAAACCTTCAGAGCAACCTTCTGGGGCTTCTTCCCACTGGCTTTAGTCTGTCCAGCACAAATATAGTGTTTCTTAACAGCATTTAAAACTTTATGTACAGTACTGGGCTCCAACCTTAACTGGATAATCTGGACTTTATACAAGTATTTTTTTACTTTCTCACATTACAACCACAAACTTCATTGTATTTTATTGGGATTCCCACTATCAAGTTTACTGCTGCCTTCTCTTCGATGTGGGCCCTGTACTGTTGAAACCAGAAGTTTACATACACCGAATAAAGAGACACATACACATTTTTCTCTCACTGTCTGAAGTTAAATCTGACCAAACTTCTCTTGTTTTAGGTTCATTGGAATTACCAACATTATTTCTATTTGCTTAATGCCAGAAAACTTAGCAAGAACATTTTTTACATTTTTTTTTTTTTTTTTTTTTTTTTGTAGCTTTCTATGAATTCATAAGTTTACATATGTTTGATCAATATCAGGGATGATTGTCTTTTAAACTGTATGACTTAGGTCAAACCTTTTAGGTTTCCTTCCACAAACCCATTTGAGTTGGGTTTGACCTATCTGAGTTAATCAGAGGCACACCTGCGGATGTAATTTAATGCCACAGCTGGAACACACTAATTTCTTGTTTGACACGATTGGAAAGTCAAAAGAAATGAGCCAAGATATCAGGAAGAGAACTGTGGAGCTGTATGTTGGTGTACGTTAATATCTGGTTTTCAACTGTACGTACAGTTAAACCCAAAATGATAAGACTATAAGTCTGTTTCTGATAAGAAGTGAGGCACTTTCCATTTACATTTTATTAAAGCAAAGCATGTCAAAAAGTATTTTTACCTTTTTTTTAATAATAGGGGTGCATCTGTTGCTTTCTGACCGATCACGATCTTTAAAAAGCCTGACCTGCCGATTCCGATTCTGCCTGATACAGATTTTTTGTCTGAAAAGTCGCTAAATGTAGCGACAAAGTCACAGAGGGGTGGCTATTGTTAACCGTGCATGTGCAGATGTGACCTGGTGGGCAGGTCTGTCAGTCAGCCCTCTCTCACAGCAGAGCAAAAGGGGACAGTGGCTGATTTTCAGACCTTTGACGAGGTAGATAAGATCGGTTTCTCATGTAAGTATCGATTCTGTATCGATTTTCAACCTCCCAAAATTAAGGAGATCAGGACTAATTTATCGGTGTACCTCTACTTAATAATCAAAGGGAGAATCTTAAGACATTAAAATTTTGCCAACACTGTACTTCTTAGCTCCATCTACAGAGTCCATATTAGATTAAAGCCCAGGCTCTGGATGGGTCAGAGCCCGGACTCTGGATGGCTCAATCCAAAATGTTAGTATTAGTTCCAGTCAGAGGAAGCAGGCTGGTAAATGAAAAGTCTGAATCTCCCAGGGATATGAACAAGATTTTATTGATCAGTGTAAAGAGGGATGAACACAAATGCATGCCGCACTTCTTCTCAGATTTTTATCTGTAAAAAAAATTTAAACCATGCATCATTTTCCTTCTATTGCACAAAGGTATGGGTTTATCACATAAAGTGTCAACAAAGGAGTAGTATTCGAACTGCAAATGCAGTTACTTGCAATAATAGCGGTTGAATCACTTTTGTACATACTAGCACAAGCGTTGACACACTGAAGTCATCCGTCGTATTTGTGCAGCAAATCAACAAGCATGTGGTGTTTCTACAACATCACATGACCATCTTACTTCTGTTTGTAGTCAACTTTGTGGATGATGCAGAGGACACTGAAGATAAGAAAAGCTCAGCCATCTTCAGCATTTTGGAAACAAACATTAGGCTTTTATCCAGGTAAATCCATCCAACACACTAAAACATTGTTGACCTACCCTGTGCTATATTCGTAATGACTTTTTTGCATTTTATTGTTCCAAATTGTTGGGTTTTTCAAAACGAATATAATATCAGGCCTAATATCAGATTAATTGGACTCACTGAATTGCCATTAGGTCTGACTGTGTCCATGCATTGTGTTCTATGGGATAAACAAGTACCCTGACAGGGCCAGAGACCCTCCAGTTGTTAATTAGACGAAGGGATGCTGAATGCAAATGCACACCGCACTTTTCAGAAAAAGAAAAGAAGATTAATAGCCAGATATTTTCGTCTCACTTCACAATTTCCCACTACTTTGTGTTCGTCACATAACAGTGATGTAAAGTACATTATAGTTTGTGGATATCGTGTCAGAATATGAATATTATAACATCAGCAGTTTGTGTGAGATAAACACAGAAGCGATGATGAGTAGGAGAGATTTTAAATCCCCTGAAAGAGGAGCCCGGAGCTCTTTTACACAGACCGTAGCAACGATCCTCTTCACAGCAGCCGCCGACAGCTCCTCTCCCTTGGGTTGATCCACAAGTGTCATGCCGAGGTGTCGGAGGTTAAAGGTCATCCCCTCTATAATGGTCTCCCGTGTATCTGTCCAGTTCTCTGGAAGCTCTGCAATGAAAAAGGGTAACTGTGTTGAATCTTCTTTGGCTTAAATCATCGAAACAACGTACAGTTTTTTTTCCCAATCCTCACATCTTATGTTAATTTATAACAAAATCGTTTCAAAAACCCTTTTAAGCAGCTGAATGTTGGAGGAAATGTAAACAGCAAGTTAGAAACAAAGTATGTGGGTCAGAGGTAAATATTTCATCTCCACAAAAAAACAACAACTTACATTTACAGAGGTAACCTGGACTTTGACATGCTGTGATAAGAGGAAAGCGTCTCTTTTTCCCTCAGTGTGTGATCGTTTTTAAACTCGCACAGGAAAAAAAAAAAGAAAAAAAAAAGACAAATTGGTGTGGTTGATGATTATGAAAGAGCAGAATTAAAACTGGATGCGGTCAGGGGACAGCGTGTACCTACATGTGGTATCTTATCAGGTGTTACGCGGCGCCTGGCGGCACTGACCCCGTGTCTCTGTTTACAGAGATTTCCTCGCAGTGGGAGAAGGGGTAGAAGGGGGGTGGGTGTTGGTGAAGATGGGATCCTTACCTCGAAATTCATCCTCCTAGGGCTTTTATCTCCTGTGGGATGCAGGAAATACCACACATTCGTGCAGTCACATGTTTTTACCTGGGGATTTATAGCAGTAGTCAGGAACCAGATATGTTCCACTAAACCCTGGCTTAAAGCGATAAGCTGACTGATCAGTGCTCCAAGTCACAGAGTCAAGCTGCTTTAAGACTGAGTTTGATCCATTTTTTAACCTTATCTCTTATTTTTCTGTCTCTCAAAGGGAGAAGTAATACCTTGCAAGTGATTACAGATGTTATTCCACCCCCACCGTCTGTTTTCCAAGAACCGGTTGTAGAGTTTTGGGGAAATCTCCAGAGCGCGCCAACAGAGCCGGTACCAGGCACCGCGCCGCCTGAGAATGTGGACCACTCTGGCCTCAAAGGTCAGCAGCGAGAACCACACGTGAGGGCAGACAGCTGTGTTCAGAGACACACTGAACCCTACCGTTAACAAAAGACAAGCAGCGCTCTCCATTTGAAGCTTCACAAATCAAATTCAATCGATTCGAACTGTAATCCGTACGCTTTTGAAATGTGTTGCTCTAACCACCTCCATGATGACAGCCATACAACTCCGTCACCGGATTTAACTGCTTTCCTGACCTTTTCAGTCAGTTTTAAAGTGTCTCCTTCCAATATATCTTGGAACATTTCAGAGATTCCACTGCCTGAACTGTTCGGGGTTTTTTTTTTTTTTTTTTTTTTTTTTTTTAATTTAATATGAACGCAAACAAGAACTCTCTGATTGGCTCTGCAACCTTGAGAAAGAAGAGAGAGTGTTAAATTATAATCGTTTGATTTTTTTTCAGGGAAGAAACCGAAAGGCTTGATAGCAGAACCTTTAATGTGTATGAATCATTTTAGGTTTTTTTTTTTTGTCAAGCCTTTTAACTCGGACCTTTGAGTCACTCATGCATGAAGATGATCCAAAATTCAAGGGACAAACCAGTGTTGAGTCTTCATATGACAACTTAGCCAAAAAAAAAAAACAGTTTCCTCTGTTTTCTTTAGCTCAGTCTATGAACAACTCCAAAGACCCAGTTTGACCAATGAAACACCAACAAGTTATTTCCTGAATAGTTAAAGAATGAGAAATCTTTCAGGTCCCGTGCCAAGTCTCTGGTTATTTCTGTCTGTTTCTTTCAAAAATTCTTTTCTTTTTTCTGATTTGGACTTTTTTGGGGTTTTTTTTTTTTTTTTTTAGGCCTGACACTTTTTTTTTAGTTCTCCATGTGTCCACCTTCTTTAGCATGACACATGCTGTCATGATCGGATACAGAAAACGTCGGAAAAGCAGTCAAAGTCCACAGAACAATGCTAAAAGACCTCCAGAAATCCTAGAGAGGAACAGACCGTGCATCTGGAGGAAGCTCACACACCCGGTATTCCTGAGTAAAAAAGAATCAGCAGCTTAAAACTCTCTGCCTGGGTAACACTGGAACCCAGATTTCTTCCTGATCTTCCAAAGTGATCGTAAGAGAAATCCAAGCCAAGCTGTTGTCTTCAACTGATGGGTCCAACCATTAGATCAGATGTTTACAAATGGAATCCGGAGAGAAAAGCAAGGTATTCAGCACAACTTCCAGTCTTCAGCTGGATGGAGGGTCTCTGCTGAACACTATGACAACAACGGTGCTGATCCAATAAGTTCCGATTGACGGGGCACACACTTGCCGGCTCTTGTGTGTGTCTGCGCCAAACACTGCATCACCAAGGAGACCACCAACGGGGGTCCTACAACTTAAGACCTCTCCTGTCCTTTGTTTTTAAGGAAGGCAGGGAGGGGGTTGGTGGAAAGCCAGTCGCCTGCTGCCTCACTCTCTCGCTTCTCTCTTCACTGTAGCCACTTTTATAAAACACTTGAAATCTGATATTTGACACCTTCTGGACAACTCTGATCGCAGTGGACAAAATAATATAAGCTGTGAGGTTACATTGCCTCTGTGCACTATGATCGTTCTCAAAAACGCAGGAAAACATGCAGGGAATCCAGTAATAACGTCATGAGACGTTTCGGCAAACCGGTTCTGTTACAGAACCAGTTAAGAAAAGGCTCTACTACCAGTTCAATTCAAATTCAAAAATACTTTATCGATCCCAAAAGGAAATTAAATGTTTTTGTAATTCATATTTTTCGAGGTTCTTCAAAGAGTTGTAGATGCTGAAGGATCTCCTGTAGCGGTCTGTATTACAGCGGCACTAAAGAAGCTTCAGACATGTCTCATGAAGAGGATGCTCAGGGTTGTCCGTAATCTTCTTGATTCGATGAAGAATCCTTCTTTGCGCCATCATCTCCAGAGGTTCCACAGTCGTCCCCAGAACAGAACCAACCGGCCTTCTTTATCAGGTTGCTGAGCCTTTTTAAGCCCCTGGCTCTGATGCTGCAGAAGAGATGACGCTCTTAGCAACGGCATCTCACTATAAACACTGAAGGACCTAAGTTTTCTCAACAAGTTCAGCCAGCTCTGCCCCTTCTTGTAGACGGCTTCGCTGTTGAGTCTCTGGTCCAGTCATCGCGACTTCAGATTCACCCTTACAGTTCACAGGGCTAACGGTTGAGCTGCGTTCGGGACGTATTGTTGGTGGCGTGTGACGACACATGTAGACGGTGGAAACGGAAGCTCTGAAAGGGACTTTGGAAAGATCCCACAAATGAAACGAATCTCTGTGGTTGTGAATCTCCTACCCGCGATGTGCAACACAAGCAAAAAGACGACGTTACCAGGTCACTTCTGCACTCAGAGCGCATGCCGACCGCAAAAGCCAGCCAAGACGTCTGTGAATCCCATTACTGGAAGAAAGACTCCAAGTTATTTGGAGCACATGTCTAAGGGACCGATCCTCTACAGTCTGAGGCATGTGTGACGTTTTCATTTGTCTGCTTTCTGTAGAAAGTTGAACAGGAACATGCAAAAAGCAAAATGCTGCCGTTGAAATCTTTCCCCCTGGAGTCACTTGGAAGGCCAATCCAGACAAGCCGCGGTCGGACCTGGAAGTCTGGCTGGATGATGTGGATCAGCGCCGGTGAGGAATGCCTGCCCCGCAGCCAGGAAAACACCTGTTACACTACAATACTCCATTTTTCCTACAAGTAGGTCAACGCCTGCATTTCCCTGAACCTGCTAATTCCACGGGGGATCAGGGCCTGCGGGGGGTAAGAAGTTCACTCACAGTTAAAAAGCGAACAAACGAGCTCATTCAGAGAAATCTGATTCCATTTCAAAGTTAAAATATAACCTAATGGACCGGCCCGGCTAACACTAAGCGTATGCTGTAATCAAGAGAGCTGTAGCTTACTGTCGAGTGTGGCAGTAAGCTGCTATGGGATATACAGTACAGGGCCTATAAAAAGTATTCAGCCCCCTGGATGTTTTACCCTTTTTATTGCTTTTACAAATCAATCATGATCAAAAGAATGTGACTTTTTTTGACAAAAAAAAAAGACAAAAATGTTTAATGTCAAAGTGAAAACTGATTTCTACAAAATGACAGTTAAATAAAAACATGAAATAAGTGAATACATAAATATTCCTTCATTCAAGTCAGTATTAGTATATTAGTATAAGTAGATGCACATTTGGCTGCAATCACAGCGTGTCTGTCAATCTAGTAGCGATAATATATAATTGTCATTAAATTGTAGAAATCAGTTTTCACTTTGACATTAAAGGGTTGTTTTTGTAATTTTTTTTTTTTTTTTTTTTGTCAAAAAGAGTCAAAATTTGCTGATCGTGATTGATTTGTAAAAGCAATAACAAGGGTAAAACATCCAACGGGGTGAATACTTTTTATAGGCACTGTAAGTGGAGCTGTGACCCTGACCTCTGGCCTCCTCCTGGCACTGACGTGGAAAGAATAGGGTCGTTCTGAGGAATGGGATTATCAACAAATCCCCAAATGCCACCGCTGGGAGGGAATCAACAAGGCTAGAAAGAGTCATTGTATCCTGGCCATATCACTATAGCCGTATGAAAATTCTGCTGTTATAATCCTAAAATGCCTTACTTAATAATAAATAAATAAAAAACAACAGGAGAAGTGTTCAATAAATGTTTTTTTTTTTGTTTTTTTTTTACCTTCCAAAACTAATGCACTGTGTTTTGCAATGTGAAAAACAATAGACTAAAAGTTTTCACATCCCTTCAATTTTTTTATTGGTGTCTTATATGACAGATCAACACAAATTAGAACATAACTGTGAAGTGAAAGGAAAATGATGGAAGGTTTCCCTGTCTCTGCTGAAGAAAAGGATTACCAGAACATGATGCTGCCACTACCATGTTTCACCATGGTGACTGTGCAGGGTTATTCTGCATGTTGGTTAAAAAAAAAAAAAAAAAAGTTGACTTTGGTCTCATCTGGATTGGTTTATCACAAAAACATCCAAATACTTTTGTGCAAGGCGCTGGATTTCAGGGGAGTTCCTTAAAATAGAAATACTATATTTATCTTGAACCTCACATGAGCCAACTTAAATAACTTTACTTTAAAAAAACAAAAATAATAAATAAATAACAAAAAAAACTAACAAAAAAAAAAAAAAACTAAACGAAAAAACCGAGCTTTATTTTTTTATTGACAGAACATGAACTTAACTTGTAGATAGTTACAAGCATAAAGTTACAAGCATACTATAAATATTATATTACCTCTTTTTCAGCTCAGTCATTAAAGTACGCCACTAAGTAAACGCTAAAGTTGGCATAGTAAATACTGAACTATTTTAGCATTCCGTCTCCGTTTCTGTCCTCAGCTACTTTTACGGCTGTCTGTCTTACTTCTGTGTCTGCCGGCGGTCCACGACTGCTTCGCCCTGCTCGGGCTCCGGATAATGGCTCTCCCAGCCGACCTGAGTGCATCCATGTCGCTGGTATGAAGTGCGGAGAGTCGGCGAAGTTTTAGTCGCGAGGCTTCCAGGAGAAATGTTGTTGCCCTGACTGGACATGAGAGCCTGGGGAGAGGAAAAGATGGACTGGTGGTGCTTTCAAGTGCGATCGGAAACAACGCTTCGCTCACTCTCGGGACAGTTCACAATATTAAAAATTCAGGATTAAAATGATAGTTTTAAAAAACTATCGATGTTTTTTATGGTTCGAGTTGCTGCAGAACAGCCTAAAAATATGCAATGCTACTGTTTTAAAACTGAAAAGATTAGATGGTGGCATAGAACATGCTGGCAGGTCAATAGGACGTCCCGAATCAACTGCAGGCAGCGACATAAGTATTTCCGAACAGCACCTGAAGGCCACAATGCACTATAAGGGAGGTTTTTTCTGATTTTATGCAATTTCATGCGAAAGACAATTAACTAGGAATGTGGTTTTGATAGGTAACATTTAAGAATAATTAAGAAAAAAAAAATAAAGTAAGTTACTAAGAAATTCAAAACTAATAGACTTTTGCCGCTATTGAAGCTGGGCTATCTTTCTATATTTTTAACTGTTGGCCTATTTTAGTCAAGGTTAAAAGTTAAAAACATTTCATAAGTTCACTTTTTTTTTTTTTTTTTTTTTTTTTTTTTTTTTTTTTTAGTAAATTCATAACATTTATACGAAGAGTCAACATTTACATTGTTGCTTCCTCAGATGATTGCTTTCTCAAGCAATCATCTGAATGAGGGTAAGATCTGGGAAGTTGACATGTCAAAGGTTTAAAATTCCAATATCATATTGAGCCATGTTATCACATTTGCCTTTTGAACATAGTGCTCAGTCTGGCAAACATGATTGTCACCAGTTTGTTCCTGGACGTCCTGAATAAATTAGGATTATGAATAACATTTTCCAGATATCCCAAAAACATTTAGGAAAATTTAACTTAGAAAATCGCTTTAAACTGGTCTCCTGCTGCCAATCAAAGCAGGACTACAATCTATCCTCGATGTTTTTCTTGGACAGGAGTGGCTCTTGCTGTTCTAGTCACAGCAGTTGTCCAAATTTCACTGGTTGCACAGACACACATGTACTCTTAATTTTAAGCAAGCTCTGCTCTGGTGGCAACAGGATTCAGAAGAACACTATAGTCAGCAGAAAGCATTCCTAAAATCTAAAGGATTTGAAGTTTTGTTTTGTTTTTTCTTAGCGACAGTTTCCATAGTTGTGATGGCAGTTTTTTTGCAGGCTACATGTTTTTCTTTGTGGGTAACCATTGAGAACACAAGAAGCGTTTATGTAGAGATCTAAAAGTGCCAGAACTCATTAAATAAATCTGTTAATTATTACTTAGTTAAGTCCCTAATAACTGAAAGTATAGTGCAGAAATCATATATTAAATGTTATTACCTGTGCAATTATTTCACTATTTAGTTTGTGATCATTCCAAAGCTGGGTGTTTGTTGCAATCCATCATGACAATTTTCCCCCTCTTCTCATAAAAGGGGTCTAGAACTGATGATATCAGGAAAACATGACAGCAATACTATTAGTAAACACTGTGAAGACATTATCAATAAAATTCGAGTCACATTTTCTGACTCTTTCTTTACACCATTCAAGTCTTCACTATGCTTTGGGAGCTTTAGCATGTTGGTTACTAAAAATATACATTATGTGGCCATTGAAGGGTGTAAAGACAATCCCAGAGGCCAAATAATTTTTTGGCCTCTGGGATTGATGAATCATGAATCATCCTATACTTTTTCCCTGTGTCATTTCACATTATTACACATAACTTAATTTCTGAAATTTTTGGTTTCTTTCTATGTATGGGTTACTTGGGTTGTTAAAACACCTGGTGAAAATGTCATGTTAACACCACCTTTAGAAATACATTTACAACGAAAAACTGTCATGTGCTCAGTATTTAGTTTTTACCCACTGAAGCTGTGGATATATTTACCTATTTAAAAGGGAATTATTTCTGAATCTCAATATCTCACAAAGGAGTTGATTTGTGTTGTGGATCTTTTGGAATTTCATATTTTTTTTTGATAGCAGTCAGTTAATTAGACAAGAGTGATTTCAGCTGAGCTCTAACCCGCAACTGTACTTAAAATGGTCATTTACTGAAATGAAGTTAAGTCATTTTGTTATTCACAGGTATTTACCCCGATAGTTAACTTGCCCAGGACAAAAACTTGACGTAAGTTTGGTGAGCATCAGTGTCACTCTCTAGTGGTCAGTATCAGAACTGCAAACGGATGAAGACAAACAGACTCCGCAGCTTGCAACGCCACCAGCAAGACTTTCTTTAATGGTGAGGCTCAAAGTGAACCGTGTGACACAGCCACAATCACTTTGAGTGAATAAAATAAAACATGGCAGAACAATAAAAGTTAAAACAAAGCACTTTTTAACCTTTTCACTTCCTTCTATACAAACTTATAAAAGCAACTTGAGAACTTAAGTTACAATGCAAGAGCGATTCACAAATGATACTTTTTTTTTCTTTTTCTTTTTAACATAGGCGACGTGACAGCACAGGATGGTCAAATGGTTCGGGGGTAAACCTTTTTCCCTTGTACACAAAATATTCACAGAATCCTTCCTGGTCTAAATGAAAATACAGGAAATAAAACAGTGTATGATGGGAAATATCAAACAAGTGCCTGTCATTAAAAAAAAAAAAAAAAAAAAAACTAAATAAATAAATAAAATGTGAATTAACACAATGTGTCCAACTGACCGTCTGCTGCTTCACTGTGATCAGCCCAGAACCATGTAAACACAACACCATCCAAATATGTTCTAATGACATAAAAAAGAACAGCACGCTGCTGCCAACATTATGCTAGCTACATCAATCAAAGTACGGATGGGAACCGAACATCAACACTTGGCACTTAAGAACAGAAATTAAATAAGCAAAAGGAAACATTCCCTAGTAAGTTCAATGTACATTGTTGTAAACAAGATGCCAGCTTGAGGGCATGATAAGAGACAATCAGTTTGGGTTGGCGTTTGGCATATCAAGCCCGTGAAGTGACTTGTACCACATCCAGGGGGTTTTTCTTTTCTTTTCTTTCCCTTCAAGTCTGCTAAACTGCTGTCATCTAGCTGCAATGATCACATGTTTTTTTGTTTTTCCTTTGAATACTGACTTGAAAATGTCTGCAATTCTTTTAGCATTCAAATAAAATGTAGACATTTCAGAGAGAGAGAGAGAGAGAGAGAGAGAGAGAGGAGAGGAGAGAGAGAGAGAGAGGAGAGAGAGAGAGAGAGAGGAGAGAGAGAGAGAGAGAGATGAGAGAGAGAGGAGAGAGAGAGAGAGAGAGAGAGAGAGAGAGATTTGAAGCAAGATGCTAATATCCCAGGATTGCTAAGCTAGGGGTTTCTGCAAGGCACTGTTGCATCTGCAAATTATGGTAACCGAGTAGTTACCTTGACATCATTGAATCCAGTGAGTGATATGGCCTGATGTGTCCTAATTTGGTCCAGAATAAGAGAGAAACGGTGTTCGTGGAGAGGTGAGTGAACTTTGATGTGACGTTTTGGCAGTGCCGGGCCTAATCAAGCAGTTGTTCTCTGAAGGGCGAAGCTACGTCTAATTCTTCCACTTGCTGATTATCCTGGAGAACCTAATATTCCAGTATAAGGAGACAATACTGTATCTGAGGAACAGAATTTAATTTCACCGTTTCAGATATATGCACGTTGTTGAACTGAAACTTTACGAAACGATCACAAATTTAAGTTAACGCAGATATATCCAAACATGAACAGTTTTACATTCATGTATCTCTCACAGGGCTTTACTTTACAGGACAGCCTCAGATTAACTGAACTAAAAACATGCCTTTCGTCTCTTTTAAACCATTATTAAAACCCCTAAGAGTTCGATTTTGTTCAATTAAACACCTGGCTGTGAAGAAAAGTGGTCACGCTGGAAAGGGAACTGACATGAAGCAATGTATGATGGCTCGTCCTTAGACATTTGGCCGACCAATTGTACGCAACCCCTTCAAAATAAAAGTTCTTGTAATAAAACTGCCCCTCCTTTGAACAAAGTAGAGAAAACTCTTTCGAAGAAAATGGAGGGACTTCATGTGTCTGCGTGTGCTAAGTGCAAAATCTTGTCAAGGGGGCTGGTAAAGGCTGGTAAACTTTAAATTAACCCAAACTAGTAGAGACGGTAAAACAAGGAAAAGGGAAACGTTCTGTCTGACAAAAAGAGTCACTTTTCATTGGCTGGTAGACTGAGGCGTTGGGGTCCAGGGAGGAGGGACTATTGTCCATGAACTTGGAGGAGTAGTGCGGGGTGACTGGGCTCAGGTTGCTGCCGTCTGATGAGTAGGACAGGCTGGGCATCACTGCCATGACCTCTGCTATCTTCTGCTTCAGCTCCACGATCTCCTGTTCCCTCTGGTGGATCTGGCCTGAGTAGCAGGAAACAGAGAAACTTGTTCACAGCTGTTACATTATAAAATACATTATTCTATTACCTTTTAACGATAATGCCCCGATAATGTTTAATTATGAGAATATAGTCATAATGTTAGCAGAATAAAGACACAATTTTACCAGAATAAAACAAACGTCTTAAAATTCCGAGAAAACAGTTGTTTTAAAAAAAAAAAAAAAAAAAAAAAAAAAAAAAAAAAAAACGTTGACAGAGTTATCAGAACCTGACGTGACCAGCCCAGCTCGTGTGGTTCTTTCTTCAAAATAGACAATTGTTTGCACAATCATTTCAAAGTCCTGCTACTGATAATAATTTGATGCTGATGAGTTAAAAGATTACGTATTCTCTGTAAAACGTATACCAAAATATAACTTCACAAAATGTTCAACAGTCCTCATTTTCTTGTTGTTATTTTTCGTGCTGGAGTTCTCATAAAATTACTACTTTATTCTCCTACTTAAAAAAAAAAAAAAAAGATCTATTTTAGCCTGGCCCTAATATTTCGTCATAGAGTTGGGCTAAATTCAAAGTCCAAATAAATAGAAGCTGTAAAACACGCTTGCCAAACAAGATGGCGGGCCTTGGCTGTGCTGACATCACTCTGATCTAGGGAAACCCAAGGGGTGGATTGGTGAAGAAATAAATAAATAAATAAATAATAAATAAATAAATAATAAATAAAAAAAATCCGGATTTTCCAAAAATTCAATCTACAAAAACCAAAAAATAAAAACAAACCTCAAACTGTCTTATCGCCCAGCCCTACTTGTAATAACAAACAAGACAGTAATTATTGCCCCCCCCTCTCAGAGGTTGAAAACCAAGCTTGGATCCATGTCTACCTTGTGCTATCTCCAGCTGCCTCTTGGCGTCTCCCAGTGCAGAGAACAGGTCCAGCTTGATCCTGGTCTCAGCACTGAGGCTGTTCTCCAGATGCTGGGTCTTCTCCTGCATGGCTGACAGCGCAGACATCAGCACCTCCGTGTCCTTCTCGTTCTCTTTGTACTTCCGCAGCTCCTGAAGTGCGACACGAATCAAGTATGAAGGCGATGTTCACTGTGCTTATCTTACGGTTCCGATTTAAAAAAAAACAAAAGCATTTGATGCAATCACATGACCCAACCATAGTAGATGGCGTATTATTACAGCAGTTGGTTGACTACACACAGTCTCACCTGACACTTTCCCTCCAGATCCCTGATCTGCTCCTCCTTGAGCTTCATGTCCATGCTGAGCTTCTTACATTCTGTCTCTAGCTCTCTGATACGACCTCGAAGAGAATCAGTGGACTCCACTCTGGTGAACAGATGAGAAGGATGTTTTTTTTTTTTTTTTTGAAGATCAGAAACAGCTCACACGGCCAAGATTTGTAGACAGAAGAAACAAAAAGAGGTACCTGGTTGCGGCAGCTAAAGCTACCGCTCTGGCTGCAGTGGCCTCCTCCATCTTCTTCCTCTTTCTCTCCTCGGCCAGCTGTTTCTCAGCCACAGCGCGGGCCTCCTGCTCGGCCTTCAGCCTCTTCTCCAGCTGGGATATAGTCTGCTTGTCCTTCTGCTTGGCCTGGACGGCACTGTGAAGCCTAGAGGGCAGAAAGACCTGGTCAAACTGACCGCCTCTGCATCATTTCAGACTTAGTGCCCTGCAGTAGTATTCACACTTCTTGAACATTTAAAGTACAAACCTCAGTCTAATGTTGAGATTTTAGGTGATGGACCGTCACAAAGCAGTGCATAGTTGGGAAGTAGAAGGAGAAATACATGTTTTTCAACAGTTTTGTGGCGGGGATGGTGTCTTTAGGACACCTAATTTATTTTTTTATTTATTTCAAGATTTATTTATGTATTTATTTCACTGTTTATTCATTTCATAATGGCATTTTATTGAGTGACACTTGTATTGTAAAGCTACTTTACATATCTCATGGACTTACTTTTTTAGCTCCGTTTTTATTTCAGGCTCTTATTTCATGTTCTTATAGTCAATTGAAGGGGTGGAGTTTCCTCTGTGGAGTGGGACTGCCGCTGGTCAGAGTGCAGCGAGCTGAGAGACCCCGAACCTCAGTGCGTGAGGGTGGAACATGTGAGGCTGCGAGCTGTAAGGGCTGAACTGACATCCTGGTGTTGTGCCAAGGTAGTCATCCCTGACAAAGTTTGTGTTCCCTGCGTCAACACGACATTCCTTGCTTTCCCTTGTAAGCGGGGGAGTTAAGCTATACTTATGTGCTCTCGTTTTGAAACACTTGCTTCTTCCGGGGCAGTCATTGCCTCGACTGGGTTTTGTTGATTTGAGCGGGTTGTGAAGAGCTTTTGATTAAACGGAGACAAGTTCCCTTAGAACTCTAAAGATATTCCACCTTTTTCATTGTCCTGGGACGTCAGTTCAAGCCCTTATAGCTCGCATGTTCCACCCTCATGCACTGAGGTTTGGGGTCTCTCAGCTCGCTCCACTCTGACCAGTGGCAGCCCCACTGCACTGAGAAAACTACGCCCCCTCATTTGAATATAAGAACATGAACTAAAAGAGACTGAAATAAAAACGGAGCTAAAAAAATAAAAGTCCATGAAATACTTAAAGTGGCTTTACAAAATAAGTGTCACAAAATAAAAAACACTATTATGAAATGAATAAACAATGAATAAATAAATCTTAAATAAATCATGAAATAAATCTTAAAATAAATAAAAAAACAAAAAACAAATAAAACGTTAAAAAAAAAATTAAATATTAATTTTGTTTTATTTCATGGGGACATTTATTTATTTCATGGAATATTAATAATGTATTCATAACAGTGTTTGTTTATTTAATTAATTTGAATGAAACGACTCTCCATATATGCAGCTCTTAAAGAGTTTAATTTGGCTGGCTTGAGGGTAAAAATGTCTCTTTAGGTTGTAAAGGTCACAGACCTCTGCTTTAGGATGATAAGTTGTCCTCCAATCACTGCATGCGGGCCAAAAAGCTCAGTTTTCCCGCTTTTTAAAAATATTTTCTGCTTTACACTTCTAGACAACTTTCTACCTGAACTGCCCGCTGTGCTTGTATCTGGATCCCCCATCATTTCCCTCCACTTCACAACTATGCACTACTTTCTGTTTGTCTAACAACATAAAACCCCCATTGAAGATATTCCAGTCCTTGGCGTCTAGAGTAAAACAGGGCTGTCAAACTCATATTCTTATTGGGCCACATCAAGATCATGAACGGTCTTAAAGAGCCAGCTGTACCAGAATGTATTGATAAACCTATTAACAAACTGGTAAAATATTAAATCATAGTCTCTGCATCTGAGAAGTTCTTTCCAAAATTAAATTATACTGAACATCTTTTCACATCAATCAGTCCCTCCAGGATTTTGCAATTGCTTTTGTGATTTTTTTTTTTGCAATCAAAATCACTGATTTGTGGAACTAATTTCAAAATATTTGAAAGGAATTTTGCAATATTTGCATTTATGTATGATGGTAAATGTGACTTTTTCTTACTCGCCACATCGATCACGGACGATAATTTGACATCAGCTAAGGCTGTGGCAGCAATGTTGTAGAAGTAAGAAATACTGCCACCTGCAGGTGGCAGTTAGCAACACTTAAACCTGACGTTTTTCATAATTTTTGCAGAAAACTTGCAACAAACTCAAAATTCTGCATGAACGTGAAAAAAAAAATGCAGGGATGATGTAATTTGGCAGTATACAGATAAACTGCTTTGATTTGATTGATAAAATAATATTTAAGGACACAACGGTTCTCTTGAAGGTTCTATTTTGTGTCCATCTGGAGTCACATAAAAAGTGATGGCGGGCCGGATTTGGCCCCTGAGCCTCAAGTTTGACACGTGATGTAAAATGTGGAAAAAGTACATAAGGTGCAAACACTTTTACAAGGGAATGTACGCACCTTTACTAGTTTTATTCTTTCCTAATCACAATAATTAGAGGTAAATGAAAAACCTATATGAAGCCCATCAAATTTTAATTCTTCTTTTAACCATCTGATGAAACTACAAAATAAACACCAACACCTGTGCTTCTGTCGTTGCTACAGTACTGCAGAGTTGTGTGTGCACCCTCACTTGTTCTGCAGCAGCTCGTTGTCCTGTCGCAGCTGGCCCAGTTCGGAGCGAAGGCTGCGGTCCTGGCTGCTCAGCGATGAGAGCTGGCTGCGCAGCTCAGACTCCAGCTGCCTGTTGGCCTGGAGATCAGCCTTCAGGCGCTTCACGTCCTGCTCCAGCCTTGGAGAACACAGAACTTCATTAGCCGACAGGTTTTCATTCCCAGCTCTGCCACTGACGTGGTTATTTCAGCGTAAAATGTCAGAGTCTGACTGTTTCAACGCTTCAGACGATAAAATTTCAGCTCCTAAAGGAATAAATGAGTTTTAACATGTCAGAACATAGTGACAGTGAGTCTTACCGCACTAGAGTGTCCGGCTTTCCCAGCTGGTTATTAGGAATACAATTCTCCACTGGATCCTTCTGGCCTTTCCCCGACCCCTTCTGTTTCTTCTCGTTCTTGCCGGCCGAGGAGCCCGACGGGAGGCTGCCGTTTGTAGAGCTGTGGTTCCGCGGGGACGAGTTGGTGCCGGCATTTTTGTAGTTCTTCCCTGCTCCCCCCATTTCCTCTTTGCCCGCCATGTGTGCGTTCCCATCTGCGAGCGTGTTCTCCCCCGCCAGGTCGTTGTTCAGTCTCTTTGTCCCGACGTAGTTCTCGATAAATTCTGTCTCCTGCAGTTTGGAGTCCAGTGCGTGTATAATACTGTTGTTATTGATTCCCACTGTGTTCTGTTTTTTGCCCTCGCGCTCCTTCGCTGTACTGTCCTTCCCTTTTTCGCGGTACTCCAGCTCTGGTAATGTGACCGAGGAGCTTTTCTTCCCAGGTGGCGCTCCGTTTTGGGAAACGACTGTGGGTTCTACCTCGGAGAGCCCCTTGGCTAAGGCAGCTGGGTGAGAACGAGCACATGGTGGGTTAACAGGCAGACATAAACATTACTAAGGAGATTTAGCTGGTAGACAACTTGAGATGTATTTGGCCACAAACAACAGCTACGTCATGACTTTGATTGGCTGATACAAGCGGGATTCACAGCTTCCAGGCACATGAGATTTACATCAATGAGCAACTTTTCTGCTTCCTTGTGTCAAAAGGGCCAAAAAACATGCTTCATTCTCCAGGTGTATCAATGATTTGGTTAAAATGAGACAGGACAAATGACTGTGTTCTGTAATCGCCAGCAAGGAGAGCGCTATGTTTCGGCCACTGCTGTCACCACATGAGCCTGTGGTGGTGTTACAGTAGGGCTGGGCGATATGGCTTAAAAAAATAAAATCTTTGATTTTTTTCATACCAGATCCAATTTTAAATCAATTTTTTTCCCTTGCTTTCCTTTTCTAAAAAAAAGAAACTACAAATGACAGTAATATATTTTCAAAATGTGTCTTATTTCAATCATCCCTGTTGTGAGTTGTACGTTTCAGGGCCAGGCTACGATAATTTTTGTTTAATTGCGATAATAAAGTTATATTAACAGAATAAAGTTGCAATTTTACCAGAAAAAAAACGTCTTAAAATGACAAGAAGAGTCATTTTACCGAGAAAACAGCTTGAATAATTTATGTTTGTGTTGGAGTGCTCATAAGATTACTACTTCATTCTTCTAATGTTATGAATATATTCTGGTAATATTATGACTTTATTCTCGTTTTATTTCGACTTTATCCTTGTAACATTCCGAATTTATTTTAATTTTTTTTAAACGGTAGCCTGGCTCTAATATTCTGTTGTAGAGTTGACCAGAATTCAAAATCCAACTAAACAGAAGCTGTAAAACATGCTTGCCAAACACGATGGCAGGCCCTGGGAGTGGTGACATCACTCTGAACTATGAAAACATAAGGAGTGCGTTAGTGGGGAAAAAAAAAAAAAATTACAGATTTTCCAGAAATTAAATCTTCAAAAACCAAAAATTCGATAAATCGATCAAATCAATTTATCGCCCAGCTGTATGTTACAGTGTGGGCAGGTGTGTCTAGTCGATACAGAACTGCCGTACACTTTGTGAATGGTGCAGTGACAAACCCTTAATACCCGAATAAGATCATCATCCAGTCATTGTGCCCCTGCAGGAACAACTCAGGCCTAACTGTATCTTAATGGATGACAACGCTCCAGCTCTTTCAGGTTGCATCATTAGGGAACGGCTGCTGGAGACTGGGGAACCTCGAATGAAGCGGTCTGCACTTTCTCCAGACCTGAATCCTATAGAAAACCTATGAGATCAGTGGAGACACCGTGCAGAACCTCAGCGACCTGAGGCCCACCCTTTAGGGGACAATAAGTCGACTTATGAACAGCAGAAGACGTCGTTGTCTGTAAGTGTAACATGCCATGTTGTTGAGACATTGTTATTTTTTGCTGTGGCATACCCATCACTAGCTGTGTTTCCATCAGTTTTTTTTTTTTACATGCATTTTGAAATGTCCCATTAGACACGGTTGAGAAACACAGCAAAATGCTAAATAACTTCCTCAAATAACGTCCAAAAACGGTTTTTACATTGCCTTGAAGTAGTTTTTGACTTTTCCGAAAAAATGTTCATGTGCAAAATGGGAGATGGAAACATATTTGCTGAATAATTTCTGACATCGCGAACTTCCCCATCCACTGGTGGATCTATGCCTTACTAGAGACACGAAACTCTGGAAATTTCAAAGTCCAAACCTCCAGCATGGAGGGGAGAGCTGTAGCTTAGAGTAGCTCCGGGCCGGGACGGGAAGGGTGGATCGCTGAGATATGTGGTCCATGCTAGTTTGCAGCCTCGACGTCATGTTTATTACAGCCATGCGTAAAGTCAGCATCTGACAAATATACGCTTTGCGTAGCCTGGTTGATTGGCTCCAAACCAGTAGATGGAAACGCTGAATTCACATTTTCCATTTTTGCAACATTTCAAATGTTTGCTTAAAATTCGCATGATAATTGGACTGAAACACAGCTACAGTTGTTTGTATACAATATTTGAGATGATGACGTCGCCATTGCATGCTTCTACTTAAATGCCCTACTTTTTACGTTCTCCATAAATTTCACCTGAAAGCTAAGCATCCCCAACTTTTCTTGAGTAGTGTATGTGTCACCTTGATTCCTGGCAATCAGTTCTGACTTTGCCTTTTAACTCTGGCAGGATGATGGTGGAAGAGGAACCAGCCATCTTGGTGTTTAAAACCTTGAGCTTGCCATTTATTTAACATCAAGGATACTTCGGAGCCAGATAAAGAGGAAGAACTGACTAGAGGTGCTCAGAGATCAGAATTTGAACGCGAGAAGTCAAAAGCCAGATGAGTGTTCTGATTCAGTGTGGTTGCAGCTATAAAACACTGAAATATACAGGGAAACCTGTTTATTTGCATTTCGGACAGTTTGGATCTGCATGTTCCTGTACTCTCTGAAATCATAATATGGAAATAAATATATTATTGGTTTGCAACTAGAACATGCTGATCTCTGGAGTTCAGCTATCAGGCCAATCATATTCACTGCATGTTCCCCAAAATAGTTTATAAAATAAAATACAAAACTGGTACCCAGTGCTGATTGTGACCCAGTTCCATACTTTTTATTTTTTTTTATATTTATTTTTTCTTGTTTAACTCTGAAATCTCTTTCCAACTCAAACTCTTTAGACAGTAGGCATGTTTACATGGACATAAGTAATCGGAATAAACGACTGATGGGAATAAAAATGCGGCATGTAAACACTCCAATCCAACTATTCCGATTCGATTCGGAATGTAATTGTAATCCGAATGAGAGGGGTGGTTTATGCTAACGGATAATCCAGCCGGTGTGCATGTAGACGCTCGTTCTGATCGTGTCAAACTGACGCGCAGTCGGGTCAGTCAACAATCCGATAGTTGGATGCAGAACAGAACTTTGAAGGATGTTTATCCTGACCAACAGCATGTGTTGCTTAGCCTGTAGCTTAATTAGGGAGTGCAGTAACGTGTATTAGAACCGGCTGCGGGTCCATTCGGACGCACAGAGGACACAGGAGGAACATACTACTGTGTGTTTGTTTTGTGTTCAGCACAGATGGAGGTACAACTTCTTCTTCTGTGTTTTCTATTATCTTTTGTATAACTACAGCTTTTTGTCTTGGCTAATTAAAAGTATTTAATTTAGCTGTCATCAAAACATGTATAAAATAATATTTGAGACATGTTCTTGCAGATTGGAATTTGACCAAAATAATAATACTTTTTTTCATAAAGTAGTGTTAAGTACATTGATAAGAAATTTAGCAACCTTTGTACATTTGCAATTGTAAGCAAATGTCCAGAGCCCAAAGAAGAGTGCTGTAACAGTGTTGTGAGAACGTATTTGCCTGTTACAGATTTCCTATGTTCTTGTCACAGTGGAACTTTTTTGGATAGCAAGTATAGCAAAACATGAGCAAATACAAAACTTTTTTTTACAACTCATTGCTTCAATGCTCAGTGCTAAAGCCTGGTGCATGTAAACGCACGTCACGACCACATTAATTCGTTTGTGGTGATATAAACGATACTTTTGGATTATTTAATTATTAAAATAAAGGTTAATTAGCAACAATTAAAAACAGCTTTACCTTAAAATTTCTACTGCAATTCTTAAATAGAGCAAGCAGGTTTAATTGGCCAACGTGTACACCTTTTTGAAGATTAATTTGCTTTTTAGTAGGCCATTACTTTGCAGAAAAACCTGTTGTTTTGATTCCTTTAAAGCAGTGCAGTCTAACCTTCTTCTGCTTCTCGCTCCTGTCTCTGCAGCATCTGTTGCTCCGGCGGCAATGCCTGCTGTAGGAGCTGCATGTAGAACTCGTTCTCCTTCTGCACCTCCTTCTGTTTCCTCAGGCGCATCTTATAGCTCACGTAGCTCTTGAAGCCGAAGCCCAGGGTCACCACTGGATAGCCGATACTAAGGAGGCGAGGAGGAATAATTACAGGACAAGCTTTTGCTTCCATGTACGGCAGCTTATGGACACCAAAGCATTTCACTGGGATTTTATGTGATAGACTAACACCAAGAGGTGCAGGACTGTGGGATCTAAACCTTTTAGAAAACCATTTATGATATTCCCACTACTCTGTGCTGGTCTACTGTATAAAATCCCAGTGAAAAACAATGAAATTTGAAGTTGTAACATTAGGAAATGCAAAAAGTTCCAGGGGAATAAATACTTTTGCACATAACTATGACTGACTGACGCTTACCAGTGTGCAGCAAAGGGTCGACAGAGATCTACATGAAAATTCTTCAGATCTTTGAACCGTATGGCGGCTTCGATGTACACAAACAGGATCCACAGCGAAACAGTGGGTAGACAGACTCCTCTCTCTGGACAAAAGAGGGGACGTTAAAAGTGGCCACGGCAAAGATGCGAAAAAGAAAAATAATTTTACTAACCTGTGTGCCAGACATACTGGACCCATACGTAGGTGCTGGCTGCAAAAAACAACCACTGGACGGGGATGAAGAGGAGGCATATGATGTCCGATGTAAACGCCACACAAACGAAGAAAACAGAGAATGCCTGCACGGAGTAAAAAAGAAAAAAAAAAAAAGTAAAAACATTTTGCTTACAGAGACATCATACTCCATTTTAGTTATGGTTTCAGTTGTGTGTGGGTTTTATTTCCATTTTATTTATTGTTTTTGGTTGTGTTTTATTTTGGATATTTAAAATAACTTAACCATTTACTAAATAAACACAGATTATGGAAAAGTAGTAAAAAAAAAAAAAAAAAAAAAAAAAAAAAACATGGACAAAATTGATGGCAAATTAAAAAAAAATAGACTAAATATGAAAAGATAAAATGAAGGCAACTAATAAAAGAATAAGATTAGAAATAAAATGGAAAATCAAATAATAGTGATGTTAAGTGTTCTGTACAAAATTAAAGTTTACTGGTCTTTAAAAGGGCAAACTTGCATTCTTATGCCATTCTTAACATATCACTTGAAATGGTCTCAAAACAATATTATCGTTTATCGCAATTATTTCTGGGACAATTTATCGTCCAGAAAATTTGCTATCATGACAAGCCTAATTTATACCAAACATGACTAGGACTTTATGGAAGGTATTTCTACTGTGGTAAGGCCTTAAATACCTGCAAAAACCACAGACTGTAAAGGAAGGGATGGATGGATAGAAACGGTAAAATATATTTCTCCACTTAATGTGACCTGGAGAATACTTGATCTAATTCCATACGTCCTCTCACTATGCAAAGAGGTAACACAGACATGCTCTTACCAGACCCTGATATCTGAAGGAGTCGTAGACACTTCGAATGAAAAGCCAGAAAGGCCACAGGTACTCGAACCTGAACTCCAGCACGAAATCAGCCAGCAAAACCAACACCCACACCACCAGGAACTTTAGGTACAGGAACGTGCTGCAGAGGACAGGAATAAGGCAATGAGTCTATGGGAGGTAGGGAAACTATGTGTTTTATGGATACAGTTGCTAGTACAACACACCATAGTGCATAATCGTAAAGAGGAAGGGAAGTTATACGAAATAAAAAAATCTATAAATTGTGGTGTGTGACTGTATTCTATCCCCTGAAGTCAATACTTTGTATGAGACTACAATTACAGCTGGGAGTCTTTTGGGACGCATCCTTTCCACGGCTGGAGACTAGAGGTGTTACTCATTCTTCGCAAGATAGTTCAAAATCAGTGAGATGGAGAATGACTAAATATAAACTTTTAAGTCTAGATTCACAGATTTTCAAATGGACTTAGGTCTGGACTTTGACTGGACCGGTCTAAGACATACGTTTAGGGTTGTTGCCCTGCTGGGGGGGTCAACCTCTGGCCAGTCTCAAATCTTTTCCCACCTCTAACAGTTTTTCTTCCAGGATTTCCCTGTTTTTTCGGTCCATAAAAAAAAACAACAACATGCCCCTAACAGCATGATTCTGCCACTACTGTGTTTCACCATGGGGAAGACATGTTCAGGGTGATGTGCGTCATTAGTTTTCCATAGCATATAGCACTTTGCATGTCTGCCATAAAGCTTCATTTGAATTGAATCGATTTAACTGAAATAGCACAGTACATAATAACGAACGTACAACATTGTCTGAAATACACTGGATTTAACTAGAGGCTAATTTACATCCACAGTCCCATAAAACAACCAACTCAACACACAAAAATAGCATTAATACAATTTCATAAATAAAAAGAAATACAGTAAAAATAAATAAAAACTATATAGGGTTGGGAAAACCTATTTTAAGATGCCTGTATCAAAGTGCTAGTGTCTTTTAAAAGTGTTGACAAAACTACATCTGAAATAAAAATAGTCACTGAAACATGAAGCACCTAAAAAGGTACCAAAGGTTCAATGATCACAGCACTGCTTACTGACCAATCAGGCTTTAAGCTGCCCCTTAAAGACAGGTGGAGCTCTCTCTGATGGTAACAGGCAATGTATTCCAGCATCTACATCCTTTAATTAATAAAACATTCTGCTAAGCGGAAGATTTTCTAAATTGAACCTCACAGTCCCCCCGTGGAGGTTGACCTTGTTCTATCTATGCCATTTTGCTTTATAATAAAATCCTCTAAAGGTGGTGGGGCCTTACTCATTAAAAACTTATGAATAAGACTTTTTTTTAAATAACTGGAAATTCTCAAAACTTAAAAACTTATATTGTCTAGAATTAGGCCAATATGCAATCACTGTGGCCTCCTATCAAATACTTTAATTACTTTTTTTTTGGGCTCATTTGACCAGAGCAACACATTTGCAGTGTCCCCTATGTGGCTTGTGGCAGACATCAACAGGACTTCCTATGACTATTCCATTTATAGACAATTTAAATCCATTATAAATTTACTATTTACTAATTGGGTGACTTCCAGAGGCACTGGATTCTATTTAGAGGTAGCAGATTAAAAGGGGCTTAATACATAGGCATGCCACACTTTTCAGATTGTTATCTATAAATGAATTTGAAAGCCACATTTTGTGACTATCACATAAAAAAAAAAAAAAAAAAAAAAAATTATATATATATATAGATATATATATATATATAGATATATATATATATATATATATATATACACTAACTTTTGTGGTTGTGACATGGCTGAATGATTATGATAGTCACCTGTAAATCTGTTTCAGATATACATTTAAAAATCCACATTCCCAGAGCAAATTTAAAGTCATCTCTCAATTTTTAAGCAGACAAAAACAGGAGAGCCACTGAAGAAACTGACACCCAGCGTGTAGTTTAAGCTCTCCATATGTTGAGTGTGGGTCATGTCTGAACATGCTGGCCAAGCACAGCTGCTTTCCATTTCTTATGGATTGCCATCAATCAACCAAAGGGCCGACCGGCTGTTTATGTTGCAACAAGTGAAATTATATTGCCTGGAAATAAGACATTGTTTCATTCATGCATTTAAATTGAGCCCCCTCTGCCAGACAAAGCACATGTGATTTCAAAACGAGCGCCTCTGTCATTACTGCTTTTCTCACAAAGTTTCCAGAGCATTTTTTCCATTTTAACTGGATACATTTCCTCAGTGCGTAATTTATAATTAATTACCCTGGTGGAGTCATTCACGCACGAACTCAAATTTGAGCAGAAATGTTTTTTTTTTTTTCTTAAGGCTTACACCGTGTGTAAATGCCAGCTTATAAAACCGTTAACCTGGGCCTAATATTATGAAAAATACACGAACACGTCCCTTCAGTTCATATTGTCGCTGAAACGCTTAAATATGAACGCAACAGAAGCTGTCAGTCGCGTCCTGACACATACAGAGCGACGCCATTGTTATACAATAAGGTCCCTCCAGCCCCCTTTTTTTGTACCTGCTATATATACCCTCGGTGATTCGGTTCCGTTTTAACGGCCGTCGGAGTTTGCTGCAGTCCGCATTGCGCCGCTTCATCCTCCCCCTGTTGATTCTCTATTGATATCGTTCTGGTAACTGGAACTGGAAACGTCACCCGCTCATCCTAACATCCCCACCTGTTCCAATTACCCACCATTGTAGCTGTTTTATGCTCATGAAACAAAGAAATAAATAAAAACAGTCCGCCGAAGGCCCTCCCCTTTTCACGACACGCTGCGTTGCTCGCGTCTGACGTGACGCGGCGGCGACGTCGAAGACGTAGGAAACATGGCTGCTCCCTATTAGTCGAACTGTTTCTCACTCTGAGTTTTATTTTTTTATGCCAAACATTAATTTCTGAACGGTAAGTCTGATAAACTCGTATATAAGTTGCCGTTTCGGTTTCGTTTAATAACCGTGGAGACGCTTACGAAAAGTCAAAGTAGACAACATTATGCGCACTAGTTCTTCTCACATGCTGTCTGAACCACGTTTGTTTTGATTTTGCTGTTTCGCTTAACCTTTTTCCTCTAAGCCAGAACATTTCCTGCTTCAGAAATATTTAGATGCAACTGCTCATTATATTACATAGCGTAGCAGGAGAAGCAGTAGGTTTACTCAAACTAAAGCACATTTTTGGACGTTGATCGTTTCTGGATGTTTCTAAAGCTTGAATCTGAAGTGAAGCTCACTGTCAAATATAATGTGGCGGCCAGATGAGTCTTTTTGAAGCTGTCAAGTTTTTTCCCAGTTGGAAAACAGTTAATTTCTCGAGGATTTGAAAGCTCAGCATTGCCCCCTGCTGACCTAAAAGCGTAAGCCACGAAATTATGCATTAAATATAATATTTTATATACTTATGTTTAAAGTTCTGTTTGAGCCAAAACGTAACTGTGCCCTTTATTTTATGAAATTGTTATTCAAAAGAAAACTATGCACTCATGCATCTGTCCAGTAGGTATCCTAGTAAAATTCTTAAGATTTGTATGTAAAAACAAATCTATTTATCTTTCAGATATAAACTTGTGCAGCATCGCCATTGCAAAGACCTTCTTGGATGCATTACTATGGTATTTCAAGTGTCACACTTATTTAGCACCGCCCTTGCTATTGCCACTTGATAAAGGATTTAGTGACAGATTAAAAGCTCATGGAGAGTGGTGGACACCTCCTAATGATGGAAAATAAAGAAAATGGCAAAGAAAATGTGGGTTAATACCAACATTGACATGTTAAAATGCAGCATTTAATTGTTTTGTTTGTTTTTTTCCAGCCGTTAAAAGGCAATTTGCTTTGTGTTTCAACAGATGATTAATACCAACGAGAAAACGGTCTCATCTGCTGAAGACCAAGAAGAGGAGGAGATGGAAGAAGAAGACGACGATGAAGAGGAAGAAACCACAAGTTCAGAAAATGAGGAGGAGGAGGAGGAGGAAGGCATAGGTGAAAAGGAAGCAGAACCATCATCTGCTGGGGAGAAAAAGAAGCCCTCTGATGTCCTGAATCTAAACAACGAGGTGGTGAAGATGAGGAAGGAGGTGAAGAGGGTTAAGGCTCTGATCATCAGGAAGCTCACTCGTCAGATTGCTGCCTTGAAGAAGAAGAAGGGGAAGCAGGCAGAAACCGAGAGGAATCAGAGAAGAGCTGCCAGGCTGCTGGAGGAGGTCCACAGCATGAAGAAGCTCCCTCCAGACGTGGTACGGTTGTCAGGGAAACCTTTGTGCTTTGGTTGATTCCAGAGTTAGGGGGTAGCGTTTAGCTTCATGGTTAGTCTTTTACTGCTATCTGGTTTTCTTCCACTATGCATCCACCTACCCATCAACTCTCCCCATCTTCTGCGTCCTGCTGCCACCCACCGTGTTTCACCATGGGGATGGGCTGTGTTCATTTTCTGCCACACAGTAGTTTGCATGTTGATCAGTGTTAGTCTCATTTAACCAGAGCAACTTTTCCACCTGTCTCAATAAAATCCAAGCGACATTTGTTGCTCTAACCAAACAAAAAATGGGGTGTGAATACTTTTGCAAAGCGCCATCATTCATTTTGCTGCTCTAACCTGAAGTGTTTTGTTTTTATTCCACAAACTACAGGTGACCAAGACTGCCTTGCAGAAGAACCTCAACTTTGAGCAAGTTTGCAAAAACCCCAAGTCGTCCATTTCAGACCGAGCTGTGGCACGCATCGCCACCCACCCTCAGTTCAAGAAGAAGATCGAGAGCATCAAAGCTGCCGTCGAAGCCTTCAAAGAGGAGCGCACGAAGGCTGGAAAGCAGGGGGGGCACGCGAAAGGTCAGAGACAGCCGGAAAAGGCCAGCCAGCTGTCACCAGACACGAGACGGGATGCGAAAAAATGAGGGAAAAGGACAAAGGCAGTCCTGTGAACCAACAAATGGCAGGCAATGAGGAAGGAGCAGACGCCCTTAAAGGTGCTAAAAAATCAGTGGCACACCCACCTGATGTTCAGAAGCAAGAGAAGCCGGAGTCTGCCAGTGTTACATCTACTTTAGTTAAAAGCAGCATGAAGCCCGAGCCTCAAAGTAAACACGAGGAAAGGAATTCACGTCTTCCGTCTGTTCCGGAATTAGTTCTCGAAGATGCAGGTGAAGAAGAGAGCGATGTAGAGTCGTCGGATGATGAAGAGAAAGAGTACTTTGATGACAGCACAGAGGAGCGTTTTCACAAGCAGTCCTCCCAGTCAGAGGAGAGTGACGAAGACGACTTCTTCATAGGAAAAGTGAGCAAATTCAAGAAGAAGACGAAGAAAAAAGAGACGAGCGGTGAAAGGGAGGTGGATAAAGAACAGGAAGTGAACAAAGATTCAGGCAGTCTGAAAAGCGACAAACTCCAGAGCGAACTGGATGAGCTGGAGTCCAGGCTGAAGTCCAAAGTGACCACGGTTCAGTCTGTTTTCTGCTCGTCGCTGGCGGGAGCTAAAGGTGGACGGGGCGCGGGGAAATCTGGAGCACAGGGGAACTCCGAAGCAGGCGGGGGTCTAAATAAAGGTTTTGGCAAACTGAACAAGTTCACAAAGGAGGAGAAGAGAACTTCAAATTCTGGGTCCAAATTCAGCAGACGCCCCGAGTCTGACAGGAGGGAATCTGGATCTGCCGGGAGAGGAAGAGGCAAAGATGTCCGAAAGCAGAAGGACCACAGGGGAGCAGGCTTCTTCTCCCATCAGACGCCGCAGCCGGCCCTCCATCCATCCTGGGAGGCCAGCAAGAAGAGAAAGGAGCAGCAGGGACAAATCCTGGCCTTCCAAGGAAAGAAGATCAAATTTGATGATGATGAGTGAAGGAATATTTGCCTTTTTGAGACGTATTTAGGTTATGTTCATATTCTGTTCCTCTTCGATATAAAGATCACTCAGAGATGAACACTTGTCATTTGTCATAGATGCAAGATGGTGTGTTGGATGCTTTTTTGAACTTCTTTTTCTTAAAACTTAAATCTTAATATGTTTGAGATGTGAGAATGTGACGGTAAAATGCTCTTTCAGCACGACACATTAAACGACTGTATGTTTGTAAAGATGGTCTTGTTAAATCACTTTTTATTAAACTTGGATTTTCATGTGTTGGCACATGGACACTTCAACACGGACACACATATCTCCCAGTATAATCCCAGTTCTATAAAACGGACATAGCGGGACATGTTTATTTTCACTGCAGAGAACCTTTGGTTCAAGTAACCATTTCTTGTTTACGCTTCCCCCTGTTACCAGGTAAGTTAGGTTATTTTGCCCTTATAGCTGCGTGTTTCTCAAAATATTCTAAGCTGCGTCTTAGAAAACATTTAGAAATACACCAAATTCTATTGACTTAATATTAATAAAATAATATTTGATCAAGTGAACTTTTGTGTACAGACAGTTAATGGAAAATAGTGAATTGTATAAAAAAAAACAAACAAAAAAAAACAAACACTCTACAAATTCTCAGCAATCTACTGCACCTTATTGTGTTAAGTCTCCTGAGTGAGAACTGCAGAAAGGGATTCTGACGCTTCTTTTACCCTTGGATTCAATTGTGCCACCTGCTGGCAGAGATTATAGCACATTAATAAAAGTTAAAATAAGGATTTTACACTAAAAACATGAAATTATTTTGAATGTGACACAAAAATACATTTTTCAAAAGGTTGTTTGAACAAAACATGGCTAATAGATAATGTTTTATAAAGATTTATTGTAAGGAGCTATTAAAGATAATGGTTAGTTTTTTTCTCTATAAGTATATATTTCTTGTGAAGAGTAAAACACATTTTTTCTGATTTACATGTTCTCTTTTCTTTCCCATTTTGAAAAGAAATCGACTTCTGTGTCACACCATATTTTTCCTCAGGGAAAACAATTGTATTACTAATCAAAGGACTCAGACACTGACTAAAACACTCAATTCTGGGGGCAACGGTAAATATGCTATTGACAGCACTCTGCAGTCAGGGGCATCTTACTTTTGAACAATTTTAGGGTTTATAGAGAGGCCTCTTTGCTAAGTTTTCTTAGCAACAGCTTTTAAAAAATATTTTAGATATTAATTGACAAGTTTTCTCATCGTTCTGAAGAACCTATGAAGATGATTGAATGAAACCTAAGTTGTGATAAACCCCAAGAAGATACTTGGTATTTCAACTCGCAATGTAGTATCAGATATATTTGTGTAATTCATTTGAATTGCCAAGATTGTTTTGTAATCAAATTATATCATTCAACATATAAAATTTAAACTCCTTCAAAAATTCTATACTAAGAGGAACCCCCCCCCAATACTAGTCTGTTGTACAGCCTCTGCAGTACTGCCTTTAGTGGTGTAGTATTAGTTCTTGTAATTTCATTACAGGTTATTTATGTGGTGTTCCATATAACCCCGAAGTAGCATGGATTTTGGAATGACATCAGATCCAATTTAATTGTTCCAATTCCAAGTTGAGAAACAAATAGGATTCACTAATTGACATTTTGTGACAAGGCTAATTACAAGAAGCAGTACAAGCTGTTGTTGTTTTTTCATTTAATCATACACTAACCTGAAATAGTTCAAGATACACGTTAAAATGGTCGTACTTGTAAACCTGGGCATTTACTGAATTGTTTACTTGCTGTAAAACCTCTTTAAACAATTGGCCTAATATGTTTCAGAATAAGGTACCATTTATTAAGCAGAACTCTGTCTTGGAAACGTCTCACGAAGACTTTTGAAAAGCTTATTTTACCCATTTTTTTAATGCAAGCCTATCATTTTGTGCTGTTAGAAAATCTAAAAAGTATTGTTTCCGGTACCCTTCGGTTGGAATGAACCTTTGCCTGGTTGGTTTAGCCTATTTAGATAATTACGTCAAATTTTCAAATGCAATAATAATAATAATAATAATAATAATAATAATAATAATAATAATAATAATAATAATAAAAAACAAATGTTACGGATACTTTTATTTTGAAGGCTAACTCTGACGTTTCTGTACATCCGGAGGCTGTACAGGCGTTTTTGACCTCCGCTGAGGCGATTTGGCGGGTAATACTTTTGTATATTTCGGATTTCGGTCTGTGCATAGTCTGAAACAGGACCTAAAAGATGCTAAAATAACTTTAAAGAAGTAAGCGACATGTTTTCAACACTAACAGAAGAAAGAGAGAACTTTTACAGGCCTGAGGTAAGCTTGGAAAGGGGGGAGGGACTGTTGTTTCAACAAGCCACGCAAACTTTAAAGTTAGCCGTTGCTAAATTTATGCTTCAGGCTTGTTCACCAGGTGATACATGGAGTCAAATTGAAGCATTAATTGCTTGTCATGCGAGTAATAGCGGATTGAGAAGTGAATAATGAGTCAGAGTCGCCTCTTAAAAAATACTTGGCGAACTTTACGCATCTGCAAATCTTTCCTGTCAGGCAAAGAGCAGACTGGAGCTGCAGGGCGGTGTACCGCGGGAGCCTCGGGATGGTGGTGGGACCATGGAGTCTGTCGCTGGGACAAACCAAACCAAGACGGACGTAGCCTTTCAGACCCACAAAACAAAGAAGTGTGAGGCTTTCTTTTCTGCTCGTTTCTTTTTAGAACAACTTTTGACATTTTGTCACATTAAAGCCACAAATCTTTAGTGTGTATTTATTAGATGGAAGAAAAAGACAAGTGTTATTATTATTATTATTAACAAAAAGTCTTAAAACTGGCACCCCCTTTACACTAATACCGCTAAATAAAATTAAATGCAATTAATTGCCTCTTGAATTCACCTATACATTTTAATACTTAGTAAATTGTGTCGCTTAATCCCAAATCCAGCTATTCTGTGAAGGTACCTTAGCTGGGAGACTCTGTCAGCAGGACAGTTGTCCGTCTTACAACTCACAAATCAGGCCTTTGTGTTAGAATTGCAATTTGAAAGACATGTAGGAGTCATACCAGATATTTTTAAGAAGGAGCTCTAAATTTTTGACCTAGATTCAAAATGCTGCAGGGGTTTTGGACACTGCACTTAATTGTCAGCACACCATCCAAAGTGTGAAATATGGTGGTGGTAGAATCAAGACGTGGGGATGCTTTTAGGGCTGAAACGATTAATCAAATTAATTGTGATGAGTCGATGATTGAAGTAATCGTCAACTAATTTAGTAATTGATTAGTCGTTACCTGGAGGATACAGACTCAAAAAAAAAAAAAAAAAAAAAAAAAAAAAAAAAAAAAAAAAAAAAAGGCCATTTGCTAAGAGAGCAACATACTCAGAGCAGATGTTAAGCCAAAACTGTGAAAAAATACATTTTGCATTTAAGATAAAGAAAAAAACCTTTGTCTGCAAATATGTTCTACTCAGACTCCTCAAGTGGCATGGTTTTAGCTTCACCTGGTTCAAATCCAGTTAAAAAAAAATAAAAATAAAAAAAGGAACTTATTAAGCACCTTTTTCTATCCAGTTATTAATTGGTTAATCAAAAAAAAAAAAAAAAAAAAAAAAAAAAAATCAACAAATCAGCCCTTTACTGTATTGATGTTAAGTCAAGCTGAAAGGACTGAGCTTTTCACATGTTGAGCTCAGAAGCATTTTATTTATTTATTTTTTTTGGCATCCTTTGCTACAAATGATCACACACACACTAAAGAAATGCCATGTTATTGCAATTTAGGCAATAAAATGTTTTTTATTTAAAAAGGAATTTAAATTGTTTATTTTCATCTTTTAATTTATTTCTAATATTGCATAAAAAAGACTTAAGTGGTTAGATGAAAAATCTGCAGAAGGTGCTAAATTTTTTAATCCGATGACTCGTCAGAATAATCAATAGAATAATCGTTTACTAAAATAATCGCTAGTTGCTGCCCTAGAAGCTTTTCTTCCTGCATGGTCAGGAAATCTGGTCAGCGTCGATGAATTGATGAATGGAGCCAAACACAGGACAATCCTGGAAGCGAACAGGTTGGAGGCCACAAAAGAGTTTAGACTGTGGAGCAGTTTCACCTTTGAGCAGAAAACCAAACAGCCAGAGCTCCAGTGGAATGGTTGAGATCAGAACATAGAGATGTGTTTGAATGGCTCAGACTCCAGCGATGGCGATTTATATTGGGAAATATTGTGATGACGATATCATGTGTGACGTATCCCTATTTTGGGGAATGTCATTTATCCGGTGTGAGCATCTGCTGTGAGGCTGTGGCCAAATGTTACATTAGCATGAAAAATGCAAGTTCATAATACTTGGAATAACACTTGGGAAAATAAATAAATAAATAAATATATATATTTGAATGCTGCACTTTATAGTTTTTTATTTTGATTCATCTATCACATAAATCCTAATTAAATACATGAAAACTGTGCTTATAATATGACAAAATGTGAAAAAAGTAAGGCGATATGGCTGCCTGTTGACTGCAGTGTAGATGTTAATGAATGATATTTAAGTGTTAGTATGTGCAGTGACCTCAGCGTGCAAAACTTGTTCCTATTTTGATTTTAGGGTCTCATACTTGGGTCCCCCCGACCCCCGAACCCACAGTAGGCAGGCTGCTGTTCGAGAAGTCCCGCACCGATAACTCTCTGGTTTTCCTGACGAGAAAATTTGCTCAGAGGCTAAATCACAGCTTAGATGGAGTGCTGGACCTCAACTTGGTCTCATCGGAACTCAACGTGTCCAAGAGGCGTCTGTACGACATCACCAACGTGCTGGAAGGGATCAATCTCATGAAGAAGACGTACAAAAACCATATCCAGTGGTTGTAAGTACTCTGTGCAGCAAGTGTAAGCCTGCCTTTTAGCCTTGATAACCTTTCGTCACTGCTTTGAATCAACCAGCTGTAGCTCAGGGCACAGACCTGTAAACATCATCCACGTGAGTCCCCTGAAAGGCCTCCACCACCAGATCTTTGGAGGTGTAGACGGAGAAAGAAGCTGTTGCTTCAGCCAGTTCATGTCGGCCTGCGAGTGCGTAGATGTTTCATACCAAATAATGGGGATATCTGATCCCATCTCCTGACACTCACTGGAATGATTCTGATTCCTGTTTAGGCCAGTCAGCTCCTATTATTCATGGTCGATTATATCCCCTAACCAAAATAACTGAGCTTAGGGGGTACATGTTGTTAATTGAAGTCTCATAACCAATTTCACAGGAATAGAATATGAGAAGATTTTAGAAAATTGCTTCAAATCATTGGTTATGAAACTGGGTTCAAAATGAAGGGAACTCTGGCAGAACATCCAGTGGCAAGCCCCGACCAAAAACTCAAACGTATGAAACGGTGACACGGCGGAATGATCAGCAGCCTCCTGTATTCTTTTGCAATAACTGGCTGTTATTGTTGGGAAGAGTTTGGTATGTTTATCACTATTGTTGTGTATCCATTACTACACTCACCCCACATGTGTGAAGTTCCTAAAGTAACAGTTGTTGCTCACTCTCCTGCGCTCTGAAACGTCTGCGCAGGGGCGGCCCTTTAGACGACGAAGTCGCCGGAGGTTTGAAGGCTCTGATCGAGGAGGAGGAGAAGCTGGACGAGCTGATCCAAAGTAGTGCCCAGCAGATCAGCAAGCTGTGTGAGGAGAATCTCCACCAGAGATATCCTTGATGCTTTCAGCCTCTGTGAAAGCCAACGTTACGCTGGTGTGTCATCCCCTGCTGTTGGATGTTGTACCGTTTTGTTTCAGATTCACCAAAAATACGCAGAGATTGTTTTCCTGAACTTCACGGATCACGTACGCTTATTTGACGTACGAGGATATCAGGAGTATTCCAGGTTTGGAAGAACAGACTGTTATTGTGATCAAAGCTCCCTCTGAGAGTCAACTTCAGGTGCCACATCCAGAGGAGGTATATCGATCGGGAGAGTAAGGAGTCATTTCCCTGCTGTCATCTGGAAAACCGTATCGCCGGCTCGATTCCTAATCAGATCGTCCTCTTCTTCTCTGATGCTCAGAGCTTGCAGATCCACCTCAGCAGCATCAATGGCCCCATTGATGTTTTCCTCTGCTCTGATACCCCGGTTCCTATGGAATCCACTGAGACACCAGCTGCAGGCGGTGCCAGGGATGGACAGTTCCAGTTCCACACCTGTGGGAAAGACTTCTCTACTCCTTTACCTCCATTCTTCTCAAGGCAGATGTCGTCTAAAGGTGAGCAGATTGCTTTATGAACGGGATTAAAATCTATCCCAACCAACCAGGCCCTATGTGGAAAAGGAATCACCCCCTAAACTTATCATCTGGTTGTTACCCCTCCTGGTAACAACTGCAGTGCGGAATTCTTTTAATTCAGCTACATCAGAGGGTTTTCCAGTATCAGAATGAATGTCATCCCACAGCATCCCAATCAGATTTAAGTCCAGACTTTGAATAGACCACATCAAAACCTCAGTTTTGTTTATCTGATACATTCAGAGCATTGTTGTGTTTGGCAGCCATTTTAGTTTTAGTCTTAGTCTTTTTGATGAAAATGCTTCTTAGTTTTAATCAGTTTGTCATTTCTAAATGTGATAGTTTTAGTCCAGTTTTAGTTGACAAAAACTCCAAAAATTTTCAGTTTTAGTGGGGGGAAAAAGTATTTTATTATTATTATTATTATTATTATTATAGGGATCTGCAGCTTCCTACTCATGGCTGTATTTGTGCTTCTGAGGACGTGGTGAGGTACCGAGTGGATGTTTAAAAAAAGGCGCAGATGTTGAAAGCAGCACAGTGTGTTGTCTGTTTCTAAGCTGCACAGAAATCTCAGCTTACTGTGAAATTGATCACAAGCAGATTGCTGAGTAACGTTGGATGCATATTAATAGTAACCTACCTTTGATAAAATACCAGCGCAGTGAAGCTTCAGGTGCTGTTTAAGATCCCTAGTGTTTTGTCCACCAAGTTTAAATCCACATTTATCGCCGTCTCCCTCCACAATTCAGGTCTTCTTTTAAAAGGGTTGTAGCCTATTCAAAATAAGTTCACAAATCCTGTCTGGGTTTGCATCCACTGAGCCCCTTCGTATAGCGTGCAGCGTCCGCCATGGTCCATTAATAAATAAAGTGAGCGTGACCAAGCATGGATAGGACGGAGCAGCATTAGTGATACGTTTTAGCTTTCAACTGACGGATCACGAGCACAAAAGGCAGAAATGTCATACACTTTGGATGTCTGACAGACAGACCCACTAACGTTTTCGTTTAGTTTCATGTCGACAACGAAAGCTCGCAGACGTCTCGTCATGTTTTAGTCATCAAAGAGCTATGTTTTTTCATCAGCGTCTCGTTATCGTCTTGGAAAAAAGGGACGTCAACAAAATGATTTTGTTCTTGTCATTGTTAAAGAAAACAACACTGATTCCAAGGTGGACTTATTAGAGTGCTTTTTATCGTTAAAAGTGAGCTTGAGTTTTAAGGTCATAAACTGATGGCTGGACTTCCTCCTTCAGGAGCAGAATTCATGGTTCCATCAATTACAGCAGGTCATTCATCTCCTGAAGCAACACAGCAGCTCCAGATCATCACACTACCACCACCATGTTTGTCGTTAGGTGTGCTGTATAATGGGACACACACCTTCCAAAAAGGTCCTTCCCAAAACGATAAGGCTATGTCAGGCTGACCCACCTGTAAGTGTTTCGGAGGAGGGAGGGGCTCACTGCTTGCTGTAACTGCAGCGAGATTGGTGCTTTCACGTGTCTCCAATAACACAAAAAAGTGGCTAGCATTGTCGCTAGTTGCTGTTTTGAAAAGAAGTTGCGAGAGGGGTCTGGAAAGTCGCTAAATATAGCAACAAAGTTGCTAAGTTGGCAACAGTGAGGTGACTATTGTTAACTGCACATGTGCAGACGTGACCTGGTGGGCGGGTCTGTCAGTCAGCCGTCTTCCATGCAAGAACAAAAGGAAACAATGACTGATTTTTAGATCTTTGCGGAAGTACATAAGTTCGGCCGATTACCTAAAAGTAATTAAATTGGGGCCGATCGATCGATTGGTGCACCCCTATTAAAAGAAATAAAATCACCATTTAAACGCTGTTTTTTTGTATTTAGTTGGGTTGTCTTTGCTCTGTATCTTCCAGCTTTGCATACCTTTTTTTTTTGCCAGTGTGGAAGATGGCTTGAGCTCAGTCAAGATTGAATGGAGAGCATCTGGGATTGTTTTTTTCTTGCCATGTATTTTGAATTTGTATTTAGGTCGGACTATGGCCTATTCTAATATTTGAATTCGCTTCATCTAAACCACTATGTTGTAGCTGTGACTGAATGTTTAGCTTGTTGTCTCATGTCTTTTCCAGCCTCTAACCGGTTTTCTTTCAGGATTCTCCTGTATTTAGCTCCATGCATCTTCTCTGACCAGTCTCCCTATCCCTGCCAAAGAAACATATCCCCACAGCATGATGGTGCCACCACCATGTTAGCCGCAGTTTAATTTTGGTCTCGCCTGACTACCACTACAACTACTACACCAACAAAGCTACAGAATCATATAAAATACAGTGACGTTTGTGATTGTAATGTGACAAAAATGGAAAGTTCAAAGCTCAGTAACAATGTTAGTGACTCACATGTTTGTTTGTAGGAGAAATAACTTTTAAACTTTGATTATTCATTTTTCTTTCTCCATCTCTCCCCTCCCCCCCATCCCAATTGTCTTTCCAGAGGATGCTAACAGTAGCTGTGAAACGAAAGGTTTCTCAAACCCAGAGTGTGAGGTGACACCACACTCGACACTATTAAGTTTCATCCCTTTGACAAACTCGTGCAATATCCCCCCAAAACCCAAGCGTAGTTATGTCATTTCATCTCCGACCTCCTCCTTTGACGGGGAGTGTTACCTCATCAGCCCGAACAACGATGAAGGCATCACAAAAATCGCCTCAGCCTGACGTGGAGAAGCTGTATTGCTGAACAAACCCGACTGGAATCGTGTCATTCTGGCTGAGAGAAAATATAAACATGTGGAAATACAATAAAATACAAAAAAAACTCACTACGTACTCAAATAAATCTTTCGTTTTAGAACCTTTGCTACCTCAGAGGAAACGTTGCAATGGATTTGCTCCAGACATGCTGTGAAATTCAAACTTATTCTGCCTTTTGTGACGTCTTCACGCTTTTGGCTGGATGCTGTTGGGCTACACTGTCCGTCTCTCTGAGGTCACTGTTTAAGGTTGTTCGAGTGAGTGCCTAAAGAGTCCCAGTGAGAGAACAGGAATCATTTTCCTATTGGATTTCAAATAAACAGTAAAAACATTAAAAAGGAACAAACCCAGTAATAAAATGTGACTTGAATTCATTCACTGATTTAAAAATAAGGTAAGAACCTCAAAGAATTGTTCACGTTTGGATGTAGTTTGCCAGCTTTGGGTGTGTTTGACTTGCAAGATCCTCCATAATGAATGGGGAACACGGAGCATAAATAGTGTCGTCATAGGTGGCGTGATGATGTCGTTAGGCAGTTTCCAAAGCAACTGACAGTCATTCAGACAAATACATCATGTCGTCCCACTCCACGTTGAAAATATATTCCTATTTTGTACCCACACTCCACCATTTTATCCCAACCTATTTCCACTTTTTGCTTGTAAACGATGCCTTTTATATCCGTGTACTTTGCTATTTTGTATCATTTGTTTTGGTCAGCAGGTGTTCTTGATGAATAAAATAATCATAAAATGCTGAAATCTCACATTTATTTTAACTGTATATGATTTTTCCTAAAGACTATATTAAGCCGTATTTCCATTGATTGTGGTTCTTGCCCCCGTTAGAGCCTGAGCCACCCACTATTGGTAGATAGTCTATATCGGAGTGACTTAATGATGTTTACTTTCAATAGACGACGAGCAAATAAAAGAAAAAAGCAGGTACAAAATGTCCCGATTATGGGTCTGAAGGAACAAGCGAAGGGGCCAAATGACCAATACCTCATTAACTTGCACCAATTATAAACACATTAATGTAATGTTTACTAGAATGGCATCAATTTATATGACTGACAAGGCCCAGGCTAATAGACTGACTGTATTAACCCTTTACTAAAAATAATAGTTTTAAGATCTGACTTTATTTAAAGCAGCAGTATGTAACTGCACTGTCAATCACTGTCATAAGTTACATACTGCAACTTTAAGACTTAAAAACTATTTGTTTCTTGGTTAATATAACAATTATGTTATATCAGCATTTATCAGTTATTTAGATTCATGTATCTGATGGCTAGTTAATTAGTCAGGCTATCTGCTAAGATAGAACTTGAAATCAATTATTGTACAGACATGCTGCTTGCATTCGCCAGTTGTAGTTTAAAAATGGCAGCACTTTAACGATGGTGATAGATGGCGCTCCCTTATTTCCAAACCTTTACTTACTTTGCAAGCTGAAATATTTCAAGAGTCAGATTTGACTGGTAGTGTGCAGCAGCAGGTGGGGGAGGGGCCACACTGGATTACTTTATGGAGCCAAAGAGAACTGGTCATTAAAAGAACTGGAAAGAATAAGAACTGGAGAATGACAGTTCGTTTTTTGTTTATATATTTATACAATTTTTTTCCCCCCAAATACCTTGGTGCCGGCAACCAGAACACACCTGTTACTGACTCCAGTACTGGAAATTCAGATTTAAAAGCCTTCAAGATCATGTGTGAATCAGTCTCTTGGAATGGTCAAACTGGCAAATTTTGTACATATTTGTCACATGAAACCTTTATATACCATCAACTGTGACTATTAGGGTTCTGGATTGGTCCATTTCCCTCTACGGCAGTCTTATTAGAGCTCCCTGCTCAGCCTTTGTCTGAAACTCTGTAGTTTTCTCAGGTCTCCGGCTCTTACTCTTCAGCCTTCGTGATTCGTAGACTTTTGATTGCGCTCCCAGGGGGTTTGACATTGAACGTTGTTGCAGTGAAAAGTCTCATGACAGTATTTTTGTCATCAAACCTATCAGAGAGTGGTATGCTCATGCAGACAGTGTGCCCTCTGGTCGATGTTAAGAGGGGGGGAATTGTCTCCTGATGATGCTCTGGACCTCTGAAAGCATCGACTTTTATTTCTCCGCTGTCACAGAAGCCCTTTATGCCTTCCACTTAAGGACCTGCCCTACATTACGAAACAATTTCAACTGTGACAACTTAATAGATGTCAGATGCACGCGGCTCTGAGGGCGTTAGCTGTATTTCAGCGCACAGTTCCACTTGTCATGTTGGGAGAAGCTCAGGAGGATTTGCCAACACTAAAGAGAAGGACTGTTTGGTTTTGGTCTGCTGGTTCTGTTTGCCTGGGATTGTCCTGGTTTCTTAGCTGTTCAACCTTATAAAACAATGAAATTGGGTTCTATTTGCAAGGCCTATTTTAGTCTTCATGGTGCAGGGCTTCTTAAAGACGCACTAACAGGTCTGTGAGAGCCAGAGTTACTACTAGTTGGTAGATGAGCAGATACTTATTTCATGCAATAAAATATAAATTGTTTTAAAATCATACAATGTGATTTTTCTGGATTTTATTATTAGATTCTGTCACAGTTGAGACGGATGATAAAAATTACAGACCTCTATTCTTTGTAAGTGGGAAAACTTGACAATTGGTGGTGTATCCAATACTTATGTATATGTTTAATTATTGTTTGTCATTCTCTGTTTCTGCTCACATTGAAATGCGAGTTCGGAAGTCACACTTTCAATCAGTTCTCCATATCGTTTAAGGTCAGAAGAAATGAGCCGGCGATGGTGACAGTGGTGAAAAGTGACATATTTAATTTGGCTGATTTTTCTTTTTTGGAACTTTCACCTTTTAAACTATTTCACACTAATTTGCTTCATTTTCTACTAACCTTATTTCTTAGGTATTCATACTTTTAAGAGAATCTAATTAACATGCAGTGAAAATCTGTATCAAGTTCTAACCCAGTCGCAGCATTTTTCTCTACATATATACAGAGGTCTCAACTGTTGCTGTTGAGAAATACAGAAAGGTCTGAACTGCCAATGAAAACATGCTAACAATACAAAGCTTTGTTGGGTTCGGCCCACCTATGCTAGAAAACGCGCAGTTAATGTTCCAAAGAAATGAGTAAAAACGCTCTAGGAGACTAATTTTGAGCAAATTTATTTAAAGTTCAACTTAAAATTTCTTTTCATAGATTTTTTTTATTATTATTATTATTCTGACCCTGTTGACTTTCATATGGGAAAAATGTAAATAAAAAAAACTATCTGTCTGGCTTTGCCTCTCTCCATTCTCGAAACACCTCAAACACTTCTCACCACTCCTCATACTTGGTGTGAAATCCCAGTGCAGTGTTAATGTGACGACACTAGGGGGCAGCGAGAGCCCACAGAATCCAAAACGTGTCACGCTTCTCCAGACTGGTGGTGTTTTCAAACTGCGAGATGAAGTGTTACCTTTGCTTAGAAATATAGCTTTCATGAATTCAAGTGGAAATAAGCTGAGGTGAAGCGCGGAAGTTCTCTTGTGTTTTGAGAGTGGGGGAGAAAGCAAGGTGTCAAACTGAACACCTGCATGCAGTGATGATGTCATTTCAGAAACGAATTTCATCTCTTGAGTGAGATGTTTTTGGTAAGAAAGACACACGCTGGAGTGATACAGCGGTAGTTAGCCACAGAGCGTCTGCAAAATGTTTCAGACTGATAGTTGGATATAGGAGGTTAAAGGTCAACAGGTATGAAAATACTCTGCCTTTTTTTTTTTTTTTATAACTAGATCAATAGCAGTTTTTAAATAAATTAAATATTTCTGGGTTGTTTTTTTTTTTAATCAAAATGAATCATTTATAGCTAGACAATCTTTTGACAAAATAGTAGTTTTTATTTGAGCTAAAGTTGATGAGAAATGAGTTGTCGCAAAGCGTTCCAGCGTGCGCCTTTTAAACTTTTTCCCCTACCTTCAGGGTCCACAATCTCGTCACCCTCCTCTCTTTGTCTGAGCCGCAGCATCTTAGAAAAACACATCATCGCCCCAAACATGATGATGTAATCCTTTGGCCACCCGCAGTACCCCAGTGCTGTCTATAGATGGCAGTGTTATACCTGAGAATCTCTCGCCCCTTGAACTCTGTCAACTCAGTTCCCCACAAACAGTGGCACACTCAGTCTGAGTTCATGGAGTCACCAGATCATTGCTGGTATTGATTCATGTGGGGTTCTGATTATCTTTTTTCTTCTGTGCCACTAAGATGTGCACATGGGTGGGGGGGGAGTGGGTTTAAAAAAAAAAAAAGCAGGGTTACATTGAGTCAGGCCTGGATGTTGGCACACCTCCCATTCCAGGAGTTAAAGAGCAGTCGGTTGTATCTGTCAATCAGCCAATCAGTTGGTCCATGAAGGTTCATTTTTAAAGTGCTTTTCCTTGTCACCTGCAAACTAATGATGCACAGTGGGAGGTTTAAAGTGCTGAGCAAAATGCACAGATGGCTGGACTTTAAAAGTGACATAGGGCAGAGTCACCACTTAAGATAACATCCCTCAGGTTTGTGTTTTGCTTCTTTTTTTTTTGACTCAGAAGCAAGTGCAATCAGCCATGACGTTGCCGGCTGACGGGCCCGTCCACCTATCTGTTTTCAGCCAAAATATGGAACCAGTTCCTGCACGGCACAGCACTCCCTTCGCCCAGGCTGCCGTTGCGACTGCTGAAACTCACAGAGGCTGGAAGAGAAAACAAAACTCCGAGAGGGTTAAAGAGGGAGCACGAGAGAGGGAGAGAGCGTACTACTCGCCTCTCATTGGCGGCGGGGAGCACGCGTCGTCGTTTTACGCAGCGCCACCCCGGCCAATCGTCTACCTTTGCAACGTTTTGGGTTTATGAATGAAACGGATAGTGAGAAAGCGGCACAGGAGTAGTTTGATTCACCACTCGGTAGCTCGGGGTGGAGAGTCTATTCTAAAAAAAAAACAAAAAAAAAAAACAGGTGTACCTGTAGTTTGACTCAGAGTGATTCTGGATGTGGAAGAATGAATAATGAATGGTGGCTCTGTTTCTAGTGAGATTCAGAGAGGAAACTTTAGATGGTTATTTCAGGAGAAACCTGTTGCCTGATCAGTGCTGACAGATTTTTGTTGTTTGGAAAGGGCAGAAAACTTTAGATTTTCTTCAGAAAATACTCAGGACAGTTGCCCTCCAGATTAAAAATACACACATACATACATAACAACAACAAAAAAAAAAAAAATCCAAAATGATGACATTGTAGTCCAGTGTAAAGAAATGTTGATTTCTGCAACAATGCCACATAAGGTAAGTGTTTAGCTTCAAGGTGTTTCTTGGATTGTGAGAAGTCAGTCACTCACATGTAGAGATCAGAGGAGGGTGAAGAAGCTGTAAAGGCTGGATTTCTGTAAGTTTTGATGTGTTTGAGCAAATGTTGCCTCTTCAGCTGCACATCCTGGGCAGGTTAGTCATGGCAGAGGTTCACAGAGCACACCACCATGTGAGCACACACTTAACGACTTCAACAGGACATCGCTTGAATAAACGTGAGAATAGGCTGGGTGAGTTCATTAGTTTATGTGTAATGATCTGATGTGCAGTGACGTTTAATATCATATTGTAGCAGTCTGCTCTGAATATTTTTTTAATTTATTTTAGGATTTTTAGTGTGCTCATAGCCTTTATTAATGAGTAGCTTGATGGGAGGGAGAACAGAATGTTCCTTTGTATCTCATGATTAGACCTGTCATGATAACAAATTTCCCTGGATGTTGAATTTTCCCAGAAAATATAGCGCTAAACGATAATATTGTTGTTTTTGAGACCATTTTCAAGTAATATATTGATAATGGCTTAATAATTCAAGTAAACCCTCTCAGAGACTAATAAACATTAATTTTATACAGAACACTCCACACTGGAACTGGAAGACATTTTAAGTATCCAAAATAAAACAACATGACCAAAAACAATAAAAGAAAAAAAAAAAAACAAAAATTAAAACCACACACAACCAAAACCATAAATAAAATGAAATATGAAGTCTCTGTAAACAAAACTGTCCTTCAAAAAATATTAATCATCAGAATGAAAATTATCGAGCTCATTTTAATTTATCATGCAATTAATTAATTGCTTATTGCGACGGCTTACTCATAATGGGAAAATTAAAACTGACAGGCAAATGGAAAGCACACAGTAAGAAAAATAAGGACAGAGATATTTTGCACTTCCTAACCACTGCAGCATCGTTTTAGAATCATAAAAATCCTGATTGGGAAACAAAACGGCGACTTTCAGTCAACTCTTTTCTTGTCATAGTTGTTCTGCACTTCACTGTATAAAAGCTATAGTTTAGGTCATTTTTTTCAAAAAGAGGTTATGTGTAGTAAATATCTTACCTGAAGTTGTTATCTATCTTAGCTTTCATTTTAATGAACCTGAGGTTACTTTTTCAGCTAACTGGTAGTCAGTGGAAAACCAAGTGGAATTCTTCCATGTTCCAACAGCGTTGGTTGCAAAAATGTCTATTTTATTTATTTTTATACAGTATTTGAAGTAGCTGAAATTAAGTTGACCACTTAAGCTATTTAATCATTAATGAACACCATGGAAATATGTCATAAATATTCGAGTAGCATTTTACAAACTGAAATGAGGAGATTATTGGTCATTATTCTTTATTATGCCTTGCTTTAGCATTTTTCTGCTACTGGATAAGCTAGTTCATATGTAGCTGGACATTAATAAAGCAAAAGTGAAATACCCAGACAGTGGCCTAAAAGACCCATCGGTACATTCTTTCATTTTTAAATCTGTTCTTTCAGCATTTATCTTCCTGTTAATCTCTCACCCTGTGGATATTGTTGCCAATCACATAAAACGGCAGTGATTTTGCATTTTATTTCTTTACAAACACACAAATTGAGTAGGGTTACATCCATACTGCCAATTCTTCAGCTGAACTAGCTGAAGGGGTGGCCTTCATGGGTGACTGCACCCCCTCCCCGGAGGAGACGGTTTCCAGGGGAATGACTGTAAGATGGCTCTTTATTGATCACCCAAAGGGAAAATTACACATTATGACATGTTTTTCTCCTTCAGCATCACTGGTTGAATTGACCAGTTTGAAGTGGAGTGCTTTGATTTTATTTTTTATTTAAAGCAAGGAAAATGCAAGACTATTGCTTTAAGATGAGAAGGTGCATGAAATTGGATTCTCGAATGAGAATGTTTGTCTGAACGTTTTTTTTTTTTTTTTTTTCAGGTTTCCATGAATATAAACAGGGTTTTGAAGACCGTAATCAGTGTAGAATATTGTAGCTGTGCTTTAACTAGGCCATACATTGAGGTTTTCATTTATCTCACTCTAAGGCAGTTATCATGCCAAAAACACATTATAGTGTTTGTTTTTACAGAAATTTGATCAATTAAAGCATTGAGCTAAAATGATTAAATGGAATCCAGATTTACTGAAAGACTATGAAATAGCCTTTTAGTTTAGCAAAACAGATGCCAATCACAGCATACTATGGTATTCTCACAGTGCTTCCATATTTCTTACATCTCTGTTCTCACTCCATCACCCTTTATTTTGTTTCTCTCATGTGCCCAAACCACTGACAGATAATTGATTTAGAAATGTTCAGTGCTTTTGTAGCCATGTTTTCACAGCACTGTTAACAAAAAAGGACTATTTCCCTTTTTACGTATAAAGTGTTTCAAACATAGATTTGGGTTGTCAAGCTTTCAATCATTCATCTTCATACCAGAGGATCATAATAGTAGCTAAAACATAATGGCTAATATGAGTTTTTATTTAGCACAGAAGGTAAGCATTTGCTGTTGAAGGTGAGTCATTTCTTTCCGCTGTCGCCACATGCTTGCTCAGGAGGAAGGATTGCTGCACAGTCGGTATCTGCGTTTCCATTGACCATAAAATCGCGCAAATTGGAACTATGAAAATAAATCTGCTTAATGGAAACACGGCAATTTTGAAAAAATCACATCTCATCACATCACACAAATCACGCCAGTTAGTATTGAGCAGCAAAGTGCTTATTTGTAGGTACTGGCCTAGTGACTCTGCAGTTGGCCAGGCTTCCTCAGATAATTTTTTAACCATTTGGCTTTATAAATGAATTCAACTGCACTGCATTATCACAAGGATCATAACTGAATTTAAATCTGTCAGCATGTATAGATGATTGATCTGCGTATGTTTCTGTATATAAATCTGACCCGTTTACCTTGTGAAGTTTCTTAAAAGGATATTTTATATAAAGTGGCACTATATAAATAAACAGAATTTTGAAAAAAAAGACTTCATTTATTTAAAGAAATATGGAAACAAGTTTTAAGATCTTGCTACACCGCTAGTCCCCAGTAGAAGGTGTCAGTCCTTACACTCCTCATACTGAGGTGGTTGTAGGGGGGATGGTAGGCAATTTTCTAGTCCTGCATGCATGAATCCATACCATAGGTCAATTTGTTGACTGTGCATTTGAAAAAGTCATTTTCCTCTAACACATGGTCTTCAGGGGCTTGTCTGCTCAAAGGTTTGACCTCTTCCCAGGAGGCTTTGGCTTTGGATTTGCTCTCAAATGTTAATACCACCCTGGACATATTGGCATATTCATATACGGGCTTTGTACTGCAGGGCACAGTCTCCGGGGTGAACTTTGAGACAGCGCTCCTCATGATGTAGGAGTTGGCTTGATCTCACACAGCTGGGTCCTGGCTTTGATAAATGTGGAGCAGTTTGCATGTGAAGCCTGCTTGTCTCTTCTCTGGTTTGAGGTTTTGTTTTTGTTTTTCCTGGGTAATGATTCACCTGTGAAATGATGATACTGCCGTGACTTGTGATTCCCCCACCCCTATCTCCTGTGGCCATTTACCTTCCTTAGTTCATCTTGGATAAATCAAACATTTGCTTAGACAAAACCAGACCTGAACCAGAACCTAAAGGCTTTTAGCCTTTGGCCAGTTGAGACAAAGACCATCAGTTGTTATTTGCATGAATTTGCATTGGATCCCCTCGCGACTGTTTGCAGTGTCAGGAGGCCAAATTAAACTGTGTTCCGTTTAAGCCTGATTTACATCTCATTTGCATTGGAGTTGCTTAACTAGGGCTACTTAGCTGAGTGACCCCTGTTGAAACTCCTTACCTCACACTCAGAGGAGGCAGATAGCGCGACCAGCTAATTTCATTAAGCCAAACAGCCATTTGACTGAGTGAGTGCCTTTGGATGTAATCATTAAAAGGGACGATGGCTTGCAAGCTGTTTGTAATCAGGCCTGTTTCTGTGTGCATATGGACATTGTGTCATATTTACTGTAAGGATGAAAGATTAGGCATGGAGGGAATGGCGGGCAGCATCAATCTCACTCAGCATCTTAGAGCAGGCACATTAATCATCACATCTACGGAAAAAATCCTACCCATCTCACTCGGCGGTCACACTCTGCACACATGGCGACAGTCACTGGATGCCGGAATGGACAGAGGGAGAGTGAGTGCCTCACTGAGCACAAGCACCACAGCCAATACTTCTTCATTGATCCTCGGAAGTTGGACTGGATCTTAGATGGAGTTTTTTTTTTTTTTTCTGTTGCTAATGTGCTCACATGGCTGTGGCAGTCTCTGTTAGAATGGAGCAGATCGCTTAAGTTCTGCTTCTCCCAAGTTGATCATAGATTCCTTTCCCATAGAGGCTCCTGTTGCCCCCTCTCCATCTTCTCCTCTCTCCACCCCCCACTTTTACATCCGGTTTTATTTATAGAGGGAAAGAGAGGATCCTGGGTAGATGGGTTCCCTTGGAAATTATGTGGGGGGATTTCAATAAAGAGAATCAATTCTGGTTTGTTTGTGGAAGCTTGCACACAGACATCAACCGGGGCAATATATCACCCACAGAAATTTCATCATGCTGTTTGTTTGCTTTGAAAGGAATAAGGGCAAGACATGGAAGCTAGAAACAGCCGACTATTCCACAAGGAATCATTGCCCTGCTGCGTGCTAGTTTTTCTTCTGGTATTACCTCTACTTCTATTCCTGTTTACCTCCACAAAATAAGGTTATATCTGATATAGAAAAGCAGTTATAGTTGATTTCCAAGTTTCCAATTTTACCATGTGACTGAGGCTTTCAAGAATAGTGAGAATATAACTTACTACAATATGTAAAACCAATACCTACTGCAATTGTGGCAATTTATTTATAGTGCAAGTGGGTAGAAATCATAAATGTTTCAACAGAGTCTAAGAAAAGCTTTCACACCCCTTGAATTTTTTTTTTTTTACTTGTCATGGATATTTCTACAAACTTATTCTTGTGACATAGATTTGCATACTTTTCCCTGTTTCCACTGGAGAAAAACATCCACGCAGCATTTCACTGTGGGTATGGTGTGGGCCACCATACCCACAGTGATGGTTTTGGACTACTGCAGCTGCTCCAGAGTAACCATGGACCTCTTGACAGTTTTCTCAGGCTTGTCAGTTTGGATGGGTAGCTATGTCAGACAAAGTGGCACAAAAAGTCGGTATATGCTATATGCAACGCATTGGGGCGCTGCGCTAGTGGGGGCACCATAATGATAGTGGATAAATTATTTCTAGTCTGCATTTTTTTGTATTTAACAGCTGCTTGTGTCTGTGTAAATGATATGATCAATAACAGAGGCACGGCACTGTTTAGGTACTCCTCTGCTCCTTCACCTTTCCTCTGTTGCTTTGCCCCCCTACACACACACACACACTCTAAAGGCGGTCCAGAGTGCGGCCCTTTGACAATGCCCTGAGGTGTGATTTTTTTTTTTTTTTTTTTTTTTTTTTTTTTTTCCATTTGAATTGAGTTGTCATCTGATGACAGGGAGCTAAAGATGGAGAGGCAGAAAAGAAAGCTCTTGGGGGCAGAAAACAGAAAGCAGAATAGGGAGAAGGATAAAGATGTAGGGATGGAAAAAGGCTTTTAAAGTGGTTGAAAGATAGTAGGTAAGTTATGTCAGTGTATGATGATGAGGCTTATAAACATTCAGCTTTGCTTAAGTCAGCTAACTGTTGTCCTACAATATAACAGATCATGACAAGGAAAATAAAGTAATGCAAAATATGTGTCTGCATACACCTTAACATAAGTAGTTGGGCCCCTGGGTCAGGGCAATGTGCTGTGTCAACTGTCCATTATACATAGTGTCTTCCATGTAGTGCAAAAAGTTGAATTTTAGTCTCATTTGGCCAGAGCACCTTCTTCCACATGTTTGCGGTGCCCCTACATGTCATGTGGCAAACTACATATGGGATTTCTATGGAATTTCTTTAAGCAGTTACTTTCTTGCCACTCTTCTGAGTTAGGGTTAGAGTGAATAAGCTACACAATTCCACTCAATAGACTGTTCCAACTGAGTTGTGGACTACTGCAGCTCCTCCAGAGTAGCCATGGGCCTTTTTGACAGTTTTCTCAGGCTTGTCAGTTTGGATGAGTGGCTATGTCAGTCCCTCCAGAACTTTGCGATTGTTTTTGTGATTTTTTTTGTGCTACTTCAGAAATATTTGCAAGGAATCTTGCTGTATTTTTCCTTATTAAACCACTTCCAAAATCTATAGAAGAAAAAACATGAGAAAACATAATTAATAAACTTAAGTTGCTCGACTTTTGTTACTCGCCATATCAATCACGGACTACAACTTGACATCAAGTAAGGCTGAGGCAGCAGTGTAGTAGAAGTAAGAAATACTGCCACCTGCAGGTGGGAGTCTGCAGTCACTTAAACCCAATGTTTTTAACTATATTTGTGAAAAATTTGCAAGAAATTCACATTTATGCATTAGCACAAAAAATGTATTGATTTTTGCATTACCTACCGCAATTACTGAATCGTAAAAAAAATCTGGAGGGACTGCCATGTCTATAGGTTTACAGTTGTGCAATATTTTTTTTGTCACACAATGGGTTAGATCTTCAAAATTTGGGGTATTTTTAACCGAACCTTCATTAGAACTTCTCTACAGCTTTCTCCCTGACCTGTCTGCTGTGTTCCCTGGTTTTCATGAGGTTTGTATGCTTGTTCACTACTGTTTTTTAACATACCTCTGAGCACTTCACAGTTATGTTCTCCTTTGTGTTGTTCTATCACATAATATCTCAAAAAATTACTTTGACAGTCGTGGTTGTAATGTTGCAAAAAAAAAAAAAAAAAAAAAAAAAAAAAAAAAAAAAAAAAAGTTGAAAGCATTTGAGTCTTTCAGCAAGGCACTGTGGTTCCTCTACCAATATAACGTTTCAAGGCAACCTCTTTAAGACCCATCCAAAATGAAGACACTAAGGCCACGAAGCGACAAAGTGTCATTTTTATCTTCAGTTAGGTTAACCTTGAGATATGGACATAATTTATACATGCATTCCTAATAGTCAATAATGGGTCTTGTCAGTCAGATGCCATCAAAAGCACCCCACACCTTCAAATATCATGCTTTCATTAGAATCCCACAGACCGATGAATGGATGTATGAATGAATAGTAAAAACCTGTAAGAGATGTTGCCTACATGAAAATCTATGATAAAATCCTTCTTTTTCTTTTTGTTTAAGAATTCACCAAAAGCTTTCATTCACATTGTACACATTATTCAAGCATGCTTCCATCATTTAAGAGCGGAATATGACTCCTGTTTCCTGCCGGTGCGCTAATCCCATCTATAGAGGAGAATGAAAATGCCGTTGTTAGCTAAATCCATTATTCCCTCTGTAAGCAGACCAGCCAGCCCTCACACGCTCATTAGCAGTGTTTAAGTGTTTGGTGTGGTGTGAGACGCTCAGCTGCAAATCCGCGCACGTGCACACACACTCACCGGCTACGTCTAATGAGGGAAAAGGCCTTGAATGGTTCCTATGCTGTGATGCATTAAAGTTTAATAACCTGTCCTTTCGCTTTGCTCTTAGGAACATGCTCCACAGCTGATAATTGGAAAGATATTTGCTTCTTTCTCTTGTCTCTTTTGTCTAATGGCTGCTTTCACTTCAGCTTGGGTCTATTATTTGCCCTTGAAGGAGTATTTCTTCTCTTTGGCTCTTTACTCTGAGCTTAGCTTATGAAAAAGGTGAAAGTGGCATGTTTAGTTCGACAGCATTTCCCTCTGTAACATCCGCCACATTTAGCCCGTACAGTGATGGTGAATGAATAGACATCACTCATGAATAGTCAGAAGGCAGTTGTGCTATTAAATTTTAAGGTGACTGATGTTAAATTAGGTGTAAACAGTTCTTGAATGTAAAAGAAATTCCTGTAATGGCTAGGCTAACAACAGATAAAGGATGTTGTCCTCTGCTTTTGATACTTTTGATAGCCTGTATTTCATTCTGTTCAAGGTGAGGACAGAAGAAAAAACCTTAGCAAACCAAAAGTTTCCAGAAAAAAAAGAACTAAAACTAATAGAATTTGTGGTTTGATTAAAAAACTTCCAGCTGAAGGTTTACTAACGAGCTTTTTCCAGCACTAACCTTAACCTGTGCTCTGTAGCTATTGAGCTAGCATCTATACAGGCTAATTTTCATGACACTGGTATAAAAACGATAGCTAATGAAGACCTAAGCCTCATTAAAACATTTTGAACTCCAAGCATTAAGTGAGAACATCCTCCTAAATCTTTTTTAAGCCAATGAAAAGAAAAAGCAAACAATGAACAGGTTATAAATCAAAAAATGGCCTTTTTCTTACATCCTTTGCCCTCACATTCAGAAGAAAAAACATTGTGTGTTTGCAGTGAAAAATGTCCTATCCTGTGAACTGTAGAAGCTGGAATGTAGCATTGAATGATAGAATATTCAACGTGATGCTGTCTCTGTTGTGTAAAAATCAAAATACAACCCAGTGGTAAGGTCTTATAGGTCAGAGTCTGTCGATGACCTCCCCATGTGAGACGTATGGTGCAATAATATATCCAACTGCATTCACTCTTTGTTACAAAATTAAACCATTGCAAAATAAGAAAACTGTTATGGAGTTGAAAGTGGAAGCTATTTTTACTGATGTTTACAACAACTTACAGAGATGTATAATACATCCATTTTGCGTGATGTGTGATACATCGGCCGGCTGATATTTTTGGCTAATATTTGTGTTGTTTTTCTTGTATCGGCATTAGCCGATACGTGCATGCATTCGCGACCCATTTGCGCATTCAGCAGCCATGCCTTGAGATCACATAACCACATGCATTACCATTCCCTCCCTGGCAGGGAGCAGCTGGTAATGTAAGTATTCTGCCCCTACTTGTATGTGTAGGCAAGCTTGACAGATACACAACAGTTTTCTTAATATTTCTACACAGTTGCCTTCCTCCTTGCTGATGCATTTGTGTATGTGTGTGTGTGGGGTGGGAGGCTGGGTTGGTATGCCCTTATGCCCTCATACATTGGGGATTAGGAGAAAGGGCAACTTTATGTGTTGATGCCCAGAGCTGTGTGGCTCTGAAGTGCCTCGTGCAGTCACAGTTGGTGGAAGCCTGTCCACACTGGTGTTTCGCCATGGGGCCAAGAGTGTCATCTCAGCGTGGTGGCTTGTTTAATGTGCTTTGACCCAGAAACTAGAAGTCTGACCTGTTTAGCTTCTGCTTATAGGAAATCATCCTCCTTGGCTCTACCTATCTCTCTCTCTCTTTCCCTAGCCTCCTAATCTATTCATGTAGTCATCCTCTGCTGGCCCAATGCCTCCATTTTTTTACACAAGAGCGTTGATGGAACTGTGAACACTGAAACATCTTAGAAATCCTGAGGTCAAGCTTATTTATGAAGGCATTTACTCTGTTGTTTCTTAGGCCTCATTAACCCAGCCACTTAAGGCCAGTTCAGGCTAGTGACAGAAATGTTGTCAGTTGCCCAAGTGTGTGATGATGATAGCTCTGAGTACTCTAACAGTATGTACTGTGCTTGAGCCACCTAACCAGCAATAGACAATACTTGCACTCTAGCTCTACAGCAGCATGCAAAAGTATTCATATCCCTTGAACTCCTATATTCTGTCCCATTACAACCACAAATTTCTTTTTCGACGGGATTTTATGTCATAAACCAGCACAAAGCAGTCAAAAGAAGGGGGAGCGTGATCTGAAAAATTGGAGCCTGTTTTTGTATTCAATAACCTTTACTCTGATACCCCTAATAAACCCAGTCCAAGTCCACCTGCATATATGCAAAGAAAAAGCATCACAAAGGCCAAGGAACATAGGAGACAGATCTGGGGAAAAAGGTTGTGGACAGGTTTAAAGCAGGGTGTCTGTTGTAGTGTTTGCAGTTTTTCACAAGCTGTGTAGCACAAACAGCAAACTTTGTAGGAGGAGGAGGTCTGGTCAGATGAAACCAAAGTTGAACATCATGGCCTACATGCAAAATACTATGTGTGGCAGTGCACTTCATATTGAACACACTAGCCATGCAGTAAAATGATGGTACAGATGACGCTGAGATGCTTTTCTTAAACAGGGATATGGAAACTGCTGAATGTTGATAGGAAGATATATTGATGTATACTTTTTTCTTGTGGGACTTTCCTGTCAGGCAAAAGTTTGAATCGCCTTGTACCCTTGCTAGCTAACTAACTATCTTTTTCTCATCTGTCATGGGTAAGTAGTAATTTATAGTAATTGTGGCCGATAAATAGTAATTTATCGGCAGTTGGCTGGATGTTCATACATTTCTGTGGAGATATATGTCTTAAATTCCATCCATAATAGTCTTAAAAAGGTCTTAAAAAGTCTTAAATTTGAGTTGGTGAAACTTGCAGAAACCCTGAAGTTGGAGGTTTAACTTCCAGCAGGGCAATGACCCTAAACATACAGCCAGAGCTACAGTGGAATTGCTTAGATTGACACCATTTCATGTGCTAGAACTGCACAGATTCTTCACCCAGTCTATCTGAGCTGTTTTGTGTGAGGGAAAGTAAAGGAGTTTAGTTTGCTGATGAGCAACGCCAGAAGTGTTGAACCCCAAGAGACTTATAGCTGTTATTGCAGCAAAAGGTGGTTGCACAAAGTATTGATTCAGAGGGGCTGAATACTAATACATATTTCAATTATGCACAATTTTATGTTGGTCTGTTACATAAAATCTCAACAAAATACAAACTGACTTCAGTGCTCATTTTAGAATGACATTGTAAGTATTTTTATATTTTAGAGATTGTGTTCAAGTCCTGCTTTTATGAAGAAAGTTGTTCAGAAGCTAGGAAGATCACCATTTATTCTCTACATGGAAATACACTCACACTCGCCACATTTCTCTCTCCATACCCCCCACCCCCAACCCTCTCCTGTTATTGTGACTTATATAAGCTGTGTTTCTGTTTGACCTCTCACCGTGGTGACAGAGAGTGCTGTTAGAACGTTGCCCAGTCAAGTTCAATCAGGCTCAGCAGAAACGTGTGTGGCCTGTTAATATGTGTTAAGTGGGATGGCCTCCAAAAGCAAATCAAGTATTACTTTGAAAAGACATATACAGGTCCGCCTGATTGGGAGTACTCCAGTACAGAAAATCTTTAGATTTCAACATTAGCCTTTATTAAAGTTCTTAATAATTTAGGAATAAATTTTACCTGTTTTTGGCAAATGACCCAAGACCAGAAATCAAACCCAGGACATGTCTCTGCACATGGTGCAGCTGTTCTACCAACTGAGCCACCCAGCGCTCACGGAAAGAGGAATTTTGATACTGGTTCAAGACAAGATGAGATTTAACCTCTCTTTTTTTTTCTTAGAAAAATAAAAAAAACACATTTTTTTGGGTCATAGTGCAAAAAAAAACCAAAAAAAAAAAAAAAAAAAAAAACCATTGAAATGCGCTATTTTGTGTATTTACAACTAGAATAAGTTTAATTATTTTAATTCTCTGTTCACTGTATAATTATCCAGTTCAGTTTGATCAGGACTTGCAAACTTACCAATCCACTGAGTTGCTCATTATTTGCTTAACTCTCACTATTTGATTTCATCTAAAGTTGAAAAACTAACTAGATCTTTGGGAGTCAACCACAATTTAAGGTAAATATACACTTTATATCTGTGATTAATTTTACTGATAAAGAAAGATCTGCAATTTATTTTGTATCTAAATTTAGAGCAAAGAAAGGCATCAAACTATTCTGAGGGAAAATCAATCAATCTTTTATATCTTTACAGAAGATAGTTGACCATAAAAATAAAGCATATAATTAAATCACCTAATAATGAAAACAAATAAGCACAAAAAGAAGCCCCTTCTTCCATTAATGTCATTTAGTTGCATCAGATCTATATTGTTAGGGGAGGAGAACTGTTAGCTATTTAGAGCTATATGTTATTTAGAGCCACTGTTGAGAGGCTCAAAATAACAGGAAATAACAGAACCTTGATCTTGGTTTCATAAATTTTGGGCAAGAGCTGATAAAATGCAAACCACTGTCATTAATAAACCGTGAAATACCCTATTAGCCCCAATAGAAGGCTACGAAGCTGATGCCAGCTTTAACATTGCTAGTAACTAACTCTTTGCTAGTCATTTTTTTGTGCTTTTAAAAAGGTTCATATCTTGTTTGTCACGTTTTCACCTTTTGTATTTCTTCTACTAAGTACCAAACTGATTTAAGAGGAGCAGAGCCTTCTTTGGAGCATAATGTTGGCCAGGAAGAGTGAGTTGACTTTCATCTTAGTAGAGTCTGTCAACACAGCATGTCAACTCAAAAACTACCTCCTTTTTGACTTCAAAATAAGAGCCTTGAACGTAGGTAGATCTGGTTGCCTAGTTAAAGCAAGGAATAAAGCACACCCCTTCATATTCAAGGTTTATATTTGCACCTTGCAGACCGATGCTTGTCAATCCTGGTCCTGAGGACCCATTGTCCTGCATGTCTTAGGTGCTCCCTGCTGCCAGCATTTAATGTCATGCCAGGGACATGATGCAGTCACTGAAACCAGATGTCTTAAGTATGAAGGACAGTGTGCCCTGAGGATGAGGATTGAGAACCACCGTACGAGATGAAGTCATTCTGACAGCAACTAAACGTTTTGCAAGGCAGACTTTACATTAAGAAATATTGTGGAGGTTTATATTGGAAGATCCATCAGACGTGCTTAAAGATGCTCCATTTTGTATTATATTTTCAAAAAGGAAGGTCATTGTTATGGATCACACTGGTGTCTAAAAACTGTAAATTTTACTCCCAGTAACAGATCAGTTATCTTTTTCAACCTTTAACACTCCTGTAAGTGAGCCATTGTTTTCTTCATCCAACCTGGAATTCAAAAAGCATATTTCAGTTGGTTTTAAGTGGCTAAATGAGAAGTGACACAGAGGATCAGAAATGACTCCTGTCAACACATGCTTTTAGGAACCTAACTTTTCAGAACAACTTCATTACATAGTATAAGTACGTGTGCGGGGAATTTTGTGTTCAAACTGAGGCATGTGTCCATGTCAACATGTGTTTGTCGCCAGCCACTCAGCTGCCCCCCCAACCCCCAGCCGTCTGGCCGATCCTAAATGTCAACCCTCCCCCCTCCCTTCTGCACGACGCGGGAGTTGTTATGCAACTTTATCCCGACCGGCGCAGCGTCGCGGCATCAACAAAGCCTGCCGGCTGCAGATCTGTCCTCGACAGCCTGTTGTTTTTGTTGTTTTTCTCTCTCTCTGTGATCACTGACTACATTAGCAAGTTAATTATATGACCTGACATGTCCGGCTTGGTGAGAATCTCACCAGGAGCTTGATAGCCCCATCCTGCGCGGGCTACGATAAATAAGTAGGAGAGAATCAGGTTAAACGACAGACATCCGTCTGTTTGTGTGTGTGTGTGTGTGGGATTGTGTGCGCGGCTGCTCTCGCTTAGCTAAAAGTTGTGTCCCCGTTCTCGCCGGGCTCTAGCGCTCCCTTGTCTGGATAGCGCCGTCTGCCTTCCAAGGCCCAGTTCTTTTAGCTGCTGCTCCCTCCCTCCGTGTGCAGCTATGTAACCCATGGCCTGGTTGTTGGGTTCTTGTGCACTGAGTTCACCTCTCCCACCTCCGCCCCCCCACCAGATGAGTCATGGCAGGATAATCAGGCCCAGAGCTTTACGAGGATAACTCAGCTCGACAGCATAGACACACTAACCGACGCCACCGCCCCGTTAACCCCCACCGAGAAAGGACAGGCAGAAAAAGCAACTGAAGAAAACGAGGGAATGATTGAGCGGTGCAGAAGTTTGCCGTCATGCACAGCTGACGTTTTGGATGCATGCATGGCTTTGCATAAGTAAGCTCGGGCATGAGTGTGTGCTTTACATGCATGTGTCTCCTTTGCACCCTGTTTGTTGGTTGTGATGGGTCAGTAGGTGCAGTAAGTTGGCACATTGGGGTTTTCCCATGTTAGTGCCAAGGCCAGTACCCGGGATAATTATGGGTCTTATTATGTATGTGTGTGTGTGTTTATTTTACCGGAAGATTCTGTTCTTCCCCTCATTCTTCTCACATTCCAGCTCTACATGGTGTCTGAAGCCAGCGGTGCCATCTGTCAGTTCAGTGTGTGCGTGTGTGCATACCTTTTAAATTCAGAAGAAGAGAGTTTATTATGTAAATTAGAGGAAGAACAAGAAAAAAAAGCTGAGGGTGGCAGCGAGTGAAGCAGCGAGGAGAAACGGAATGGAAATGATTCCATCCGTGTGTGTGTGTGTGTGTGTGTGTGTGCGTGCGTGCGCGCCTTCTGCCAGAGAGCTGCAAAGTCAGCCATTAACTTGACCCCTTCCTGGCAGCTGAAGTGTGTTGTGGTTTGACACCGTGCACGTGTGTGTATGTGTGTGAACTGGAAAGCGGCAAGAAGCACCAGTTCCCTTACTGGAAGCGGGCTGCGAAGCTGGAAACGTGCGACTGGTATTCAGTGTGCAGGGACGGAAAAAGAAGCAGCTGCGCTTTCAGACTGGTGCTCTTCTGGCGAAAGATTATTTTATTAGAACTGAAATCATTTGCCTCAGAGTGCACCACAGGAAGATGGAGTTGTTTTTAAATATTTGTAATGACTGTGCAATTTCAGTAGAGTTAATAAATTATGGCTATGGCAGATGTAGCTAATATACTGTGGATTAAACATCAACTGGAATAGCAGAAGGCTGTTTTGAATCATCAACAAGTAGATTTTTGCTCTTGTTGAGCTTCTCCACCAAGTGTGCTGAAAGTTTGTTTGGTTATGGGTAATCAAATGTAAAAAAAAATATCAATATATTTTAGATGAAACTCATCATTACTGCAGATTTCCTTATTTTTGTGGTGCTGAATGTGAAATAAATGATCATGATTACAGTTGATTCTACAGACCTCACAAACTTGGATTACTTCCTTTTAAATAGGCTAATCTTGTCAGCACTTAGAAACCCTAGGGAGTCTACTATAGATGTGAAGGAACAGTATGACCCTAAACAATTAGAATCAGACTGCACACGGCCAAAAAGTGTTTCTGTAGGGCTGTAAGGAGGGCCTGTAATGATTACCCTTCACCATCAGGCCCATATTCTTTGGTGTCGGACACTTGTGCACTAGTTCCCAAACATGTGGAGGATTGGTACATTTAGAAACGAACCCAGATGCTTCCTACCATAACTGAGTCATACAATTAAAGAGAGAACAATATGCCGATTGCTACACCAAGAGGGTAAAATCTTTTGGTGGAGTCAGTGTGATGGTGTGGGCTGGCTTTAACCCTCACTGGAAAAAACAATATATATCATTAATGGAGGCAATCTCAGTGCAGAGAAATTGATGTACTGAGATGATTCTGCAACCAGTGGCAATCCCATTTCTCTACAGTCTGAGTCAAAACTCTGTTCTCCAACATAACAGCACTCACCCTCACAGAATACCTCCAGAATTATGGAGTGGAGAGAATAGAATGGCCTGCCTGCTGTCCTGACCTCAACCTAATTCAACACGTCTGGGATCATCTGGGGGCAGCTGTTGTTGACTAACCCAACCACACTGGGTGACTTGAGACGGATGCTTCTTGGAAAAATGGGATGTTATCCCACAGCAGTGTGTGACCAAGCTGGTGACCACGATGTGGCTGTGTGCTTCCTTCACACACACTACAGAGGCCCCTGTGTGTTTCTTCACACATCAAGAAATCTTCATTGTATTCTGACTCGAGGCCGTTGAGGCTACTGGGAACTAGCTGCTAATATACACTTGCTAGCTAGCTAGCTTTTTTTCTGTCTATCATGGGCAAGTGCAAATTTATTGACATTTAGCTGGATGACGATCATTTTCACCACTGCCTCACTTCTTTTGCCATCCCATACGAGGCGAGACATATATTGTATATAAAAAAAACTTTTAGGCTTGGCACTGAGAGGGTTAAAGTTGTAGAGAGCCATATGCAGTGTGAGAAGCACAAAGCCACTGCCAAAAGCCACAAACAGACCCCAGAAATTTCACAGTTTTTGCTATGTTTTATACAGCAGGTTCCCCCAACCATCCCCTATATTTATAGTTTTTATAGTTTTTCTGTCTTAATTTGTATTCAAGGTGCCATTAAAAAGATCTTAAAATTAACATTTGACTTGCTGAAACCTGCAGATACACTGATTAAGCAAGAGGACCAACTGCTCTCCAAATTTTTAAAATTGGGGACCAAATTTATTATTCTGTAGTTTTTAAATGGTAAATTAAATATAAATAATAAAAATAATCACTAAACTTTAGTCCCACCCTCCCTGACTTCTGAGTCACCTCCGTGCGCCACAGTCTGGTTTGGAAATAAAAGTCACTTCACCTCAAAAAGGTGATCCATTCCATCAAGCAGCATACACCTCTCTAAAGGAGAAGTAATAGAACTGAATCTGAATCAGATCTTTAAGTGCAATAACTGCTGCATCTCTCTCACTCACCATAAATCAGATAAAATACAGAATAAACCTTTGCACAGCATTAGCACTATTCAGATGGATGCTACAGGCTGCTCAGACCAACCAGTGTGCTGCAGGCTCTTACAGTGAATCTCCCCAACTTTTGCACAAACAACCCAGTAACTATTTGTGAACTAAACCTGTCTGTAAACTTTTTAAATATGTCTACCAAATCAATTTTTAGCTGAGACAGCAAAAACTGTCCAAAAAATTATGTTTTCTCAGTGGATCAAGCTCAGGATCATCCACACAAGGATTCTCTCATTCTTCCACATTACTGAGGTGCTATCTTAAACCATCGATGTTGAGGTAGGTGTTCATATCTATTACCCACCACAATGCCCACAAATTTCTTAAACAGTGCCCCTCAATACCTCATTCTCTATTGAAGCGCTGTCAGCACTTGTATCTAAACTTGTTAATGACAACAAATCTGTCCATAGACAGTTGTTTCACCATAGCATTAGCCTGGTAAAAACCAGCTGTTGTTTCTACGCTTTGCTTCATACAGAGGGTCTGGACCCTCAGCAGTTGAGAAATGACTGCTTGCTGGAGGCATGGAGTCTGTTGAAGTTTTAAACAATTGGACCTGATTTTACCCAATCGCTAAGGTTTGGCTGGAACATATGCAATGCGCCAGCTTGATCGTAAAGGAAGCTATGCCATGAATCTTACCGGAAATTGCATGTGCTGTAATCAATTGCATGCTTTGTGGGGAGCAGGGCCACAACATCTTTGCCAGCATTAAAATGTCTTAGACATTCCTCTTGCTCTGATTTTAACTGGTCAATATTTGGAAGCGTGGCCAACAAAGACTGAATGACTTGGTTACTTCCTCTGCTGCCAAACTACAACCATAAGCGGAGTACCATTTTAAGACGGCGCAGAAACTCAACGTCATCATTCACAACTCCTCCTTCTGTATGGTGATTGGCCAGGATGAAATGCATCCTGAGAAATCAAGCTCTGTGGGACAAATCCCAGATGAAGCACTGCAGGGAGAAGAGAATCGAGTGGAATTGTGTAGGAACGCAAACCCCAGGCTATTAAAGCATTAAGACAAGACTATAAAATTCTCCTGGGTGAGACAACAGCCTTCTTTGGATGATACTGCTCAAAGAACCTTTTGAGTTTTTTCCCCATGTTAGCCACCTCTTTGGTGGCTCTGAAAGTGAGTGCCTCTCCACAACAACCAGCTTTTTTGTCAATGGAAATATGCAACACAGGAAAAACAATGCACATGCAGTACTAGCATGTGAAGCCAACTGGCAAAACAAAGTCAGCGTTGCAAGAGGGTCTCATGTGCTTGCCACAGCCTTCCTGCTGTGTTTTGGTGATTCTTAAAATACCTCTGACAACCTTAAGAATAAACTCAGTGTTGCATGGTTGATCTTAAAACATGGCTGTGAAAAATATTGCTTTTTGGAAATGTAAAACCTCAAGCTAATCAAAATAAACAACTGAGTCATAATTGGCTAAATTAATTCCTCACAGTCTCATCTTTCCAGTTAATGACATAAATGGGGAACTATTTGAAATGTAAGCAAAAAATGTGGCAAACCCTGACCACAGTTTGTTGTGGATGAGAGTAATAACTGGATTTTATAGCTTCCACTCCTGGGTCGGGCTCCGGCCACATCATCTCAGCATGGCCCTAGTTTGTTGCTCCTGGTGGCAAAATGTGGTCTGAGCTTTGGTCGTGTTTGACTTACAGCTTCTTACAGTAAAACCCAGTCAGAGCGTGCCACATCCGCCTCGTTTTACAGCAACTGAGTCATCGGGACTTGTTGCCACATGTTTTTTTGCAGACCCAGGGAGTAATTAAATAAAATGCAAAATTTACTGTGCAGCTGTTGGAATAAATATGTGCTGTTATGCAGTATGTTGACATTTTCCCACTCTGATCCATCCAGAACATTATGCTGTACTACAGATGTACAATGTGATCAATCACCTGTTGGACTGCACCAGACAAGCGCTCTTCCAAATCAGCAGGAATCTTTCACTGAAGACAGTTTCAGCATTGGACTGTAACATGGGGTTGGTGAAGTTTTTTTTTTTTTTTTTTTTTTTTTTTTTACATTTTATGAACTTACAAACCTCGGAGTATTACATTGTGATTTTATGTGACAGACCAACAAAAATTTGTGCATAGCTATAATGTTGAAGGAAGATTATACATGATTTTCAAAACTTTTTTACAATTAAAACTTTAAAAGCATGCTATGTATTTGAATTCAACCCTGTTTACTTCGATACCCCTAAATGAGACGTGATGCCACCAACTGTTTGAGGTTATGTCAAGAAGAAATTTGATAAACGTTCAAGACAGAAAGAATACCCCTGCAGATCATTGTATTACCACTTTGTAACACATTTTATAGTTTCATTGCATTTCATGAACAATTAAAAAAGATATTTTTATGAAATCTAATGTCCTGTGTAGGAATTGGAACTAAACGTCTCTGTGAGGCAGATCCGTACAACAACAATGCTTCTATGTTATATTATATATTATACTTTATTGTCATTGCCATAATAACAACAGTTATGGATAGCAATGAAATTTTGATGGAGTATCATACACCTACACAGTCATGAACAAATTAACACACAGTGATGTGAAAGTGAACTCTTCTGTAGGAGTTATAAAGGCAAGAAACATTCAGCCTGTCATACAGTATGCTAAGAGAGGGGAATGTGGCACAGTAATGACAGCAGGGTTGGCAATAAGGGCTTCCAGCCAACAGGGACATCATTAAATGAGATTAGGAACAGCACAGAGGTGATTTTGTTTGGCCCGTGCTTCAAAGTTGTCAGCTGGCTGACTTTTAGACCTAACAGTCTTCTGTAGCAGAGCTCTCTGACAGATGGAACTTGGACGTAGACGTCTGAAACGCGGCAGTTGCATGGCCACCAGTCATTTACAATAATGGTGTGGTATTCTGAATGCCCTTCAGAGCGGAAGAAGTCTGCTGAAGTGCAAAAGAATGGACAGGCAGAAATATACATTTACAGCCGGAGATTCAGTTAAAAGCCTAAAGAGTTACATAATTTTGCTCAATCATTTGGTAAAAATGTTTCTTCATTCAACAAAGAAACACCCAAGTGCCTCTAAAAGCTGAAGAAATGTACTGGAATTGCAGAGAAGCAGCTTTTTCAGCTTGACACTTTCAGCTTCCTGCTGTGCAAAGACGCACATAAGGACCACTTTAGCCACTCTTGACACTAACGATGTGACAGCAGTGGTATTAAAGTTGGGTAAGATGTGCCTGTGTGTCCAAATGGTGTACAGTATCTCCAACTGATTGAACCATATTCTCATTGTCTGACTGGAGTGTCTTTATCATTCCTACCCCGCAGGAGGTGAGGCCACCTGTAGGCCTGTAATTGTTGTAAATCTGGAAATGCGATACTCATGTCAGGACTGCTTTGCTCACTTTTTGTAATGTGTCTGGCTGCCTTGCTTTTGTCCACACTTTGAACACTTTCATCACCCCAGGGTGCCGTGCAGCAAAATCATTACCAACAAAAATCAAAGCAAGAAATGTTAAAAAAACATAAAGACATCAATGTTTGAATATGGATGGATATATTTTAAAGAACAGCACCTGAGAAAAACGTGGATCTGGCAAATTAAAGGTCTACATAACAATTTTATAATTCATTAAACAGTTAGTGTTGGATCCCAAGTTAATAAGGCTACAGCCTTTGTAGTTTAGATTTCCAGACTTCTAACATACATCCCAAACATTAACAGTTTTAAAAGGTTGATTCTGTACTCATATGTCAACATGATATTGATTGATTGATTACAACCAACAAAGGTGACCGAAGCACTTTATGGTAAAAATCATATCACAAGAAAAAGAGAATAATATTCACGTGAGAAACTTTTACACATTCCCTTGTCAACATAACCACATTCCTTAATCATATACAACCACAAACTGCAATGTATTTTATTGTGACTTTCTGTGATAGACCAACAAAAATGTCAGAAGATTTAACAGCAGTTGCACAGATGTTTCCATCTAATCGGACTGAGCCTAAGCTATTCTGGAAAAAATAATTGTATATTTAAAGAAATTGAAAACCATGTATCCTTTTGCTTCCACTTTACAATTATGTGCTGCTCTGAGTTGGTCAGTCGCATAGAATCCCAACATAAAACATTGATGTTTGGGGTTGTAATGTAAAAACACGTCAAAAGGTTTAAGGGGTATAAATAATTTCACAGGGCATACGAGTGGTCCTTTGACGTGTTCAGGTCAGCAGATGCATATGGCAACTAAAATGATTATAAGTAGGCATTGTGATTATTTTACAGGAGACACAAGTAAACACAAGTAAACACTTATGGAAACCCTGTAATTAAATGGTCATCTAAGCCAATAAACTAGACATATTTACAGCACTATAATGTCCCAAGCTCCAGTGGTTTTAAAAGTACCTAAGGGCACCTTGTACACTCTTAGTTTATTGTTTACACTGGGATTACTCTGCATGGGCTGTAATTGCCAGGATTCTTAAATGTCAAATAGTGTATGCTGAACCCCAGCTTGCTCTTATTGGCAAGCTAGTTCTTCACACAGCAGCTCCATTGCTATGTGCAAATCTTGAAGAGAGAAACAAATTCTGATGTGCTTTTGAACCCTACTGTGGAAGAGCAGTCTGCATACCATTTAGATTGCACCAACTTAAGCTTTAACATACAATGGAAAGTGTGGAGACACTTACAAAAACAAGGATTCAATCCAAAACAATGGAATATGAATAATTCACTTGAACACAACTATACTAAGTCATTTATTTATATAAATCAACAATAAATGGGAGATTCTAATGTGAAAAAATTGCCTTGGGAATTAGTTGTGCTCCAGTAAAATTGAATTTATTTTCCATGTTATTTTTACATTACCATCCACCAGCTTCTAAAACTGGATATTTGCCAAGAGATTACAAAACTGGGCTTTAACTTGACTACTCCGAAACCCTGTTTGTTCCTTTTGAACCAACTCTTGGTAAAAAATGTTGAGGACTGCTTGACACGAATTTGGATCTCTACTTTCACCACCATGTGCCACTGTTTGGTTTAAGGTTTTCCTCTGTTAAATATCCCACCAGTTGGCTGATACAGGGTTCCAGGTTTGAACTGCATCAATGCTTGACTTGGGTTTTGTCCATATCCCAAAGCAAATGTTCAAAAATTATGTTTTTGTTTGTCATTTCTTAAAGATTCCTTGCAGATGTTGTGAGCATTTAACGGAAAAATGGATGTGTGATTTGCTATTGGCAACACCGATAAAAGAAGTAGTGAGAACTCTTGCTGAGATCATAAATGCAATAAATATCAACAAACTCTTGGGAAGTAAACAGAGGATTTTTTCCTCACCCAACAAAACAGTCTCTCCATTTAAAACTTTATTTTGCCCTAGGAATATGAAGCAATAACAATGCTGGATTAATGTGGATAATGTTGAAGGAGGAGGTTGCAACAAAGTTCATTTCCCAGGTATAACAGCAAGGAGTAAACAGCCAGACCAGCTGTTTGTGAGCATAAAGTTGATCAGTTAAAACAATGCTTTATTTTACAGTGGTTTTTACTTGTGTCCTCTGTTGTTACAAAACATCTGGTGTTGTCTGCCAATCAGCTATACAATATTCCTGAGCCTAATGAACAAACTTAAGAATAGTCTCTTGTCAGGCATTGAGGTCCATCCACCATGTGCTGCAATAGCATTGAAGTGGCTATTTAGGGCCACAGATGGCTTCCTCAGAATGTTTTAACAGCTAATATTACTGTAGTGGTGTCGAACCTTTACTAGAAAAAAAAATCTGTTTATGTGGAAAAGTAAAGATAAGACGTAAGATATTCTGGTGACAGTTTGCTTTTGGCAAACGGAGCTGGTCCACCGGGGTTAGTTTGGCAGATTGGATGCTCCCAAGCTATAACTCTCAGACAGCATTTGTCCTGAAATCCTCCTCCTTATTGAATAAAAAGTAGGGATGTCCCGATCAGGTTTTTTTGCCCTCCCAAGTGCGAATCTGAGTCCTTTCATTTTGAGTATCAGCCGATACCGAGTGCCGATACCGAGTGCCGATACGATACTTCAAAAATACATTTTAAAAATGAAGAGGAGTGAAGAAACAGCTACAGGATGTCCCTTATTTTTTATTTTATCCACCTTATTTACCATTTAACAGGACACTGAGGCTGTGTGAATACAATACAGGTACGACAGTTTCAGTAATATATATATATATATATATATATATATATATATATATATATATATATATATATATTACTGAAACTGTCGTACCTGTATTGTATTGTCGTACCTGTATTGTACTGTACATATATATATATATATATATATATACACACACACACACAACATGAATAACTATATTTACTGTAATCCAGGGCGGGATTACCGGCATCTTTGAGCATCCGTGATTCCATAGCAATGTAGAAACATAATGGAGTGGGTCTCCTCCCTGTTCTACAGCAGGCTGCTGCAGGACCAGCCTGCTGTCAGTCAGGCTGAGGTGGGCGCGGCTCACGGCAGCTCTCACTGTAACTGCAGTATGATCGGTGCTTTCCCGTTTTGTCGGCAAAGTCTTCAATAAACCAGAGAAAGTTGCTAGATTTGTCGCTAGTCACTTTTTGAAAGAAAAAAAAAAAAAAAATCGCTGGAGGAGTCTGGAAAGTCGCTAAATATAGCGACAACGTTGCTAAATTGGCAACAGTCCTCCCACTTCTAGCTGATGCCATGTTCTGCTTCACTTTACGGCAGTATTGCTGCAAAGTGCCGTGAATGTGTTGTTTAGAGACAAGTCTGACTCTGTAACACCACATAACGGTAGATACTGTTATTATTCCTATTTGGGTCTAGAATACATGTATATCTGATTCCTGATCGGGATGTAACGCCCGATTCCGATCGAGTCTGAAACCATGTGATCGGACCGATTTCCGATCACGTGATCAGATCGGGATATCCCTAATAAAAAGGCATATAAATCTTCACCATATGAACTTAGATTCAAGCTGGGGACTTTTTTTCTTGGGTGGCTATTGTGTACTAATGCCCCAGTTTGACATTCCAAAAGTAACTACCACCTGCTGCTCCCTGTTATCCTTAACACTTTTTTTTTTTTTTTTTTTTTTACACATTTCTCAATTTGTCATGAAAACAAATTAAACGATTGTGAGCTACAAGTCTGAACACATCTGAAAAGGAAAAGGTATTAAAGTGTTACATGCCTTTTAAGATATTCCACTGTTAAATGATATACTCTTTTAAGAAGCCAATACACTATCAGGTGTTCCCAGCTACTTCCTGTTAAAATGAAAAAACATTAATAGGTAATATAACAAGGTGTTCTTCCATCTTTTTTTTTTTTTTTTTTTTTGTTTTATAAGGTGTAAAGGCAATGATAAACAAAACCTACTGGTATTCATCAGTCTACTCATTATAGGGGTTGTTGTGACAAGGTCTCTTGGTGCTTTCACACTGTAGACAGAACATAAAGTAATGAACAACCTTTTCAGAGGTAAACAAGTCAAAATCATGCTGAGATTTCTCTGTTTCATTTAGGCTCAAAACACTATGTGGTTCACTGTCATTTTAGTCCTGGGGTTTTGTTGACCTTTTTGTAGGTTATTATGAAGTAAAGCTGTCTACACTGATCAAAAGTCACAGCAGCCACAATTCGTATGGTCATGGGAGGTCTTGTGGCTGCTTTTGTTCAGTAGAAGTTTTGGTCCAAATGTGATGCTTTTTGAAAATGATTGCAATCTCTTTTGTTAAAAAGACACATTTTGATGGCAATAGTTCTATAGATGCACCTAAAGATAAAGTATTGAGTTTTTGGGAGATTAAGACAATAAATAGTGGAAGTTCTAATTGTAAGGGGTTCAGATTTACCTGTCTTAGCCAGATTTGAGCAGCACCTACACGAGCGTGATTGACAATGCTAAGACACTCCTCCTGGCTCTGATTGGTTGCTTCTGACTGGGAGTGGTGTATTTCTGCAGATGGCAGTAGGATCACAGGGAGGAAGCAGATGAGCTCATTTTTTTCACAGATCATCTGTCTCATACTGTCAGGACATAGAGACAATTTTAACAAATATTTTAAAAAATAGAGGTTATTTACTGCAGCTTTAAGGCTGATGCAGCAGTGTCGCACAACTAAGAAATACCTGTAGGTATGAGTTAGCAGTCACTTAAATTCGATGTTTTTAACCATTTTTGTGGAAAATTTGGAATAAACTCAGAATTATGCATTAGCACGAAAAAATGCGAGGATCTCTTGATTTTGCGTGAGTTTCCAAAATCACTGAATCACGAAAAACCGGAGGGACTGCCTAATTGTTAGTGGAATAGATTCAACAAGGTTTCAGGAAAAAAATCCTCAGATGTTGGTCCATATTGACATGACTTTCTGATTTGACAGCTTCCACCATATCCAAAAGATGCTTAACTAGATTGAGCTCTGATGACTGAAGAGGTTATTGGAGTAAAGTGAACTCATGGTTATGTTCAAGATTTCACTTTGAGGTGATTTGAGTTTTGTGACATGACACATTTTCCTACAGGTACATTGTGTTTGAATGATGCTCAGTTGGTGCTAATTGGCCAAGAAACTATAGTAGAATATATACCATTATACTACCACCACCAGCCTGAACCATTTTAAAAGAAAGCAGGATTGATCCATGCTTTAATGTTTTCTGAAATCGAAACCTGGCAGACTAGGACATCTTTATCCAATCAACACTGTGATTGTCCAATGTTGTTGTGCCTGTATGAATTGTAGCCTCAGTTTCCTGTTCTCCAGCTAACTGGAGTGGCACCCTTTTTGGTCGTCTGCAACCCATCTAACCTCAATGTCTGTTGTATTGTGCTTTCTGAAATGGTATTCTGCATACTTTGGTCATAACAAGACATTATTTGATCTGCTGTTGCCTTTCTATCATCTGTAACCAGTCTGCTTATTCACATCTGACCTCTGATATCCTTTGGGATACTGTCTGATTGAGCATGAAAATCCCAGCAGGTTTGCAGTTTCTGAAATCCTCAAACTAGCCCACCTGGCAGCAATAAATAGGCTATGCCAAAAATAACTTAAATACCCGTTTGTTGGCGGTTTTGATGCTCAGTTTAAACTTCAACAGACTAGATTCTTAAATGCAGTGAGTTGCTGCCATGTGATTGGCTGATCCAGCATTTGCTTTAACAAACAATTAAACAGAGTTACCTGATTAAGGGACTGGTGAGTGTATGCCTTGCACCAGTTTGATTGTATTTAGGTTCTAACTATTTATTTTTCTCCTAACTTGGAATTCTGGATAAGCCTTGATGGAGTGACATACATACAATTATTGTTGCTTTTTGCATGTGACTGATTTGCTGTTTATATATTAAAACATCGTGACATCTCTATCTATAGCTACTGTTTTGAGTTGCACTATGTATATTATCTTTGTAGCCACAAGTGATCAGTTGTACACTTTGAATCCTGAGAAACCAGTTTAAACATCTCTCTGTAGGTGAACCACTCAGTACTCTTTGTTCAACTTAACATTGATAGTTGTGTACACAGAAACTCACCAGGTTTGCTTTGTTGAATGCCTGAAGTGTTCTTTGTGCCATTTGATAACAGAGAGCATTAACTTTCACTTCTTTCTCACCCCAAGGCCTCACACCATCTCTTTCATCCCATCTTTCTCTTAGAGCAATTAAAAGAGTTAGCCTTGCGAGAAAGGCTGTTGAGCGGCGGTTAGTTTGTACGTCTCGCCACACAATAGTCGCTCTCTGTCACTCTGGCAGAGGCGTGATGCAGAGTCGGCCCAGACAAAAGAGGGAAAAGACAAAGTGAGAGAAAGCGCTGGAAGTTTGAATCAACACAGAGATTTGCCTGTAACACACTCATCATCATATCTGATGCAGACAGACTCATCCTCTAGCCTGAGATGAGGAACGAGTGTGTGTGTGTTTGCATACGTCTGCCCCCCTCCTAATAACTGATTCCGATCACCGCCCCACCATTGTCTTGTTGTTGCCTCTCGAGAAATAAAGCAGGAAAGATAAAAAATGATGGCAGAGAGAGGAATCCTAATTAATTGTGATGAATATGCAGATTGGGTTGAATCCTCGGGACAGCCGGCTCTTTTCACCACGATCTGCTTCAATATTTAGACAGAGCTTAGGGACAAAGACAAGTCTGTGGTGAGAATACAATCAGCCTCAATTTAACTTCATTGCTAGTCTTTGGACTTCGTGGTGCGTCTATGTGTGTGAATGTGTATGCCTTTGGTCTTTTTGAGAATAGTCCATCTGTCTCCCCCCTTATGGTAAGAACTTACATCCTATAAAGTCACTGTCTTACCATTGTCTTTCTTGCATTGGATTAGTTTGTGCACCTTCATTTGACATTATTATATTGAGCTTGGCATCCTTCTTTTCTTTTCCTGGTTGCAAGTAATTCTGGCAATTCTAATGTTCATTTCAATGAAGATAAATCAGGCATGGAGTCAAGACCGGTACTTCCAAGACCAAGATCAGATCTTCAGAGACCAAGACTGGTTATTCCGAGACCGAGACCAAGAACTGAGGCCAAATATTTTGAATGTCGACAAATATTTTAGGACATTGCTTTTTGTACACCACAAAATGCAAAAATTAATGGAAAAATGGTTAATTACTCAACTAAAACCACTTCTTGGTATTAAATTAATAATGGTCATAATAAACTAATACTTAGATTAAATAATAACTAACTATTAAATTAAATTATAACTAATTAAATAATAACTAATTATTAAATGCAGCCATACATTGATATGTTGAACACTCTCTAAACTGAAATAATCAGCTTACATTGCACAATAGTTGTATGATGTATTTTTTTAAAAAGTGAGAGATTAGGCTACTAAGATATGTCATATTTAAAAAAAAAAATTTCCTCTTTTGAGTATCTGAATAAGAATTCAACAGCGATAATGTTAAAAAACACGTCAAATGATGTTAAAAACACAAACACACAGATGTTAGAAAAAAACATCCTGGACATTTTACTAAATTATTAGGCATTTTAATGTTATCTTAAGTCTATGCAAGCATGCAGATTGCCTCAAAATAGAATCTGTGGGATTTATAAAAATCACGTAGCCAACGCTGGGATGAAGCAGGGACAACAGATTACAGGAGCCAAGTGGGAATATTTTTCTCTAATATGGATTATGACCATAAAATATCAAAGGTAAGACTGAATTTATGTTTTTGGCTTGATGAGCCTTATTTTCTCTTAATTGGCTGCTGGTTAAATGAGTTTTGCACATTGAGCAGTGATGCATGTTTAGCGTCTATTTTTACGTTTTATTATTTAGCTGCTCACTGTTGAAACTGGATGTTGTCCATATTTTTTGCATTACTACTTATTTTTCCTTATGTTTGCTGTAGATGTCTAGTAAAACTAGATGTCGTCCCACTCACTTCGCATATCGTTAATCCTAGTGGTGGACAAAACTTAAATGTGGCCCAGGGGTTGTGCTTTCTCCTTTACTTTGCTGTCTTAAAATTCTTTGTTTTTAAAAAGCAAATTTAAAGATTTTCTGCAGTCAGACGCAGGTGTTTATTCAGAAAAAGCTAGACCGCACTGCATGTAAACAGGCAGACATGCTCTTTAAATCAAAGGATCAAATGGTTTTGTAAACAGTCACATACAACATGATTGCGCTGTCATTAGCAATAATAATACTGTTTTTTTCTGAGATGGTGGGGCGCTTATCACTGCTTTTAATTCACATTGTTGTGCGTCTGCGAGTGAAGATAAAAGGGAGCTAAGTTTTTGTAATTGTGACAAAAAACTTGAGTCTCGAATTGGTCTTGACCCAATTTGTCAAACGAGACCAAGACCGAGGCAAAACAGTCCGAGAACCAGACTGAGCTCAAGACCTCCATCACTGGATAATATTTAAGGTTTGAGAGCAAGTTGAAGAGATACAGCAGAATATTCTGTGGGGTTCAACCAGGATTCAGGCAAGAAAGGTGAAAGCAGAACCCGTTCTGACATCTGTCAGGGAACCAACCTTGAATGCAAATTGGTATTCCTATTGGGTGTCCTGTAGGGCTGGACCAAATCAATGATATGGCAATAACCCTTCCAAGGGTCAAACACAGTGAAGATGATGCATGAGTAATAGACTATATGGGATCTGAATGCACTGGGTGGAACTGGTCATCTGGCTTGGATGCTGTGGAGATTGAATCAGATAGGACAGTTTTGAAACTATCATTAACTTCGTCTCAATGTGTTCTGAATGTAACCAGAACAGACGGAATGTAAGGATCACATGTCTTTATGGACTGATGGGAATGTAGGACTGTTTCTGCAGCTGTTTTAGAAGAACTGAGCTCATTGGAGGGCATTATGGAAGTATCAAAACTAGTTAGCTCAACCTTTCTCCCCCAGTGTGGAACTGGGGGAGAAAGATAGTCTCTACTATCTTCCGCAACAGTATCTATCAAAATCAGGTCCTATTGTGAGAAAGTTGATCACTGGAAGACCAAATTTTATAAGATAAAACAAGAACAACTTTAATGTCAAGTAGGGGGAATTTGTTTTGCAGCTTGCTAAAGAACAATTGTACAACGTACAAACTAGCTCTGCCAGTAGCTGTGTCAGCCGAAGTTTTGTTCAACTGGCGTGTGAGTCCGTGAGGGAGGTTTCCACCTCAAAAAAGGTGATTTTTACATTAAAACTGTAACCAGTGATTCTATCCAGACAACTACAGTTAACTTTTAAAGAGCTGATATAAACTCTAAGGAAAAATGCAGGAAAAATTGATTTAGCCAAATCGGACTTCTGTATTCTTTCACTTTTGAGTCGAGAAACTTTTAAGAGGGAGAGATTCGATCCTATTATTTTATTTTTACCCATGTAAATGGAGTAATAACCCATAGAGACAATAACGGCCCCAGAAAACTACCTTGTTTCCTGGAAAACGTTACTATGGTGAAAGCATGCCTTAGGGGGCTACTTCACTGTATTTTTAAGGGAATCTGGTTTGCATTAGTTCAAAGCACAAACTTTGCTTTTTTAAAAAATCTGTTCCAGTTTTAAATAAACACAAAAATAAGTTTTTCTTCTGATTCCTTGGCATCAGGATTATTATAAATTGAGACAAGCATCAAAACCACAATATATATAGACAAGTCAAACCAAGACTGGAAATTTCTGCTCTGATTTATGTCTTTTTTTTTTTTTTTTTTTAATTTAAGAAACCTTCACTCCATTTGGAGAAAAACAAGATTCTTGGGTGGCTCAAAATTGTGTTAAAAAACTGTATAGTGTACAATCTTCTCCTATGAACTGAATGCATCACTACACCCACAATCATGAAAAATATCTATTCAATTGTTTATCTTAGTAGTTTACTCATGTCTATTTCTAGTAAATTCCTAGATTCAGATATATGTCAAGTTCCTTCTCCAAGTAACTTGTTTAAGCATTATCCCTCAGTGGTTTTGAAACAAAGCAAACCCACTCAGGCCAACAGAACACAGAAAGACACAAAATTTCCAGCAGCTGTAATCTGTAAAGGAAAATGGAAATTAGAGGTACATTAAATTCATTTTTTGTCTGTTTGTGTTGGATTTTGCTAAGATTAATGCAGAATATTTTCCTCTTATGAAATAATGTTTTCATTTTGTTTAAAATCATGCGAATATACTTAGACGTAATTGAGGGAAATTTCAAATTATGTGCAAAAATTGTCTGCTGGAAAGGGACCTTCAGCTGTGATTGCACTTTAATTAAAAAAAAAAAAACAAAAAAAAACATCTGAGGGAGCACAGAACCCATACTCGGGAACACAAACAATTCTCTTTTAAGCATTTATTGATTTCATTTCTCCTGTTTTTTTCTGTCCATGTTTTTTTTGTCTTTTCTTATCCTTTCCTGTCCAGCCAGACTGAATGCTTGCTTGAACTGTTTTCTGTTTGCACACACGTGTGAATGCAATATACGGTGAGTCACCTCAATATCTGAAGGCCATGCTGTGATCTCTGAACCAAAGACTGGCCAACAAGCGGCCGCTAAACAGTTGGTCGTCTGGTGTGGGCTGAGCGATTGCAGCCCGGGTGTAAAACTGTTTTTTGTTTTTTTTTCTGTGTGTGTGTGCAAGCCTGTCTAACTGAGAGACGTGCAGAGCTACAAGTGAGATTACTTGGACTAGTCACCTGTGTGCACTGCAAGTTATTGATCCCCTTCCAGGGTCGATGAAGGGACTTTGCAGGACAGTCGAGCACCTGATCATATGGTTTGGTCCTCCTGGTCTGTTAGGTTTTCTTGCTGATAATTGCCTTAGTTTAGACTGAATTTCTTTCATCAATTACTATTTTCTCTCTGCCTCTCTTTTGCCTCAACAAAGCAACAAAAGGCCTTTTTATAGTTTTTCTTTAAAAATGGAGTTCTTTTTACCCATCTTCAGTTTAGTCATTGTCCCTGACTATGAGGTCTATACTGTGTTCAAAAGTTTATCTTCACATTGATTTCTTAAGATTAGATGATACCCAATATTGGCTTAATAAGAGTGATATCAAATGACATTTTGACAAAAATACAGAGAGAATCACAAACTGAATTCAAAAAATAATTTTGTTTTTTAAATATTTTAAGTTTCATTCCAGCTTTGAGCCATCCATATATTGTAGTTTTCACACTACTCTTAATTTAAAGTGGTTCAAATGCAGGAATTGAGAATGGTCTTTCTTGTATTTTTACAAATGGAATGAAGGTTTTATAAATCTCAAACTGAGTCTTAAAGTCTCTGTACAGTTCAGATTTGATCAGGTGAAATATTTAAGAACTGATCTAGACGTGATTAATGTAGTCAAGATTCTTTAAAAAACTGAAACATCCATTTAGTTAACCTCCACATTGGATGGTTCAAAACCTTAACATTACTTCTAGTCAAAAGAAACATGTTAATAAAATTAAAAGATTATTTTAAACTTAAATCTGCCAGGGGTTTGATTAGTTTTGGGCTTGACTGCACATACTCAAAGTATACTTGCAGAACGTTTGATAGGAAGGCATGAAAGGGCAACATTAGCAGGAAAAAGGTGTCAAGTTGTTGTTCTGTGCTCTAAGGTGCACCTGGCTAATGGCTGTGTTATCTAGTAAATGTGTTACAGTCACTGCATTCACTGTTATAATTCAGCTAGTTAACTACAAAGATCCATGGCCATTCTCAGCCCAGTCTTACTAGGTTTGTAGGAATAAATGTTTAGGAGCATACAGATTTATGCTAACACTGTGACAGCTCCCCCGGCCACCCCATGCAGTTTGTTTACATAAACATGAGTAGATAAATGTAAAGGATGAATTAAAATTAAAATGAAGTCCATCAAAACGTAGAGGCACAGCAGAATATGAATTTCTCTGCTCAACACCTATAAAATGGTCATCTTATCTTACAGAATAACTAAAGTGATTACAAATAACACAACATATCAGTCCACGTTGCCCAAGCAGGCTGTTCATCTTCATGTTGTTGTGCCTCATACATGTACCACTTTACCTTTAAAGTATGATGCATTTACTGATTGGAAAAACATTGGATTTTTGACATTTCCAACTGGCCAGCCAGTTGAGCTGAAGAGGGTCCAATTTCAGTAACAAGCCCATTTCTAAGTGCATTTCTGCTTGCAGTTAGTGACTGGAGGCAATTAAATATAAGATCTGTCTCAATGTGTAGAGGCACTGAAAATGACTCTGTGTCTAAATATATAATTTGTTGATGAGGATTCTTATTAAATATGCAGCTTTAAAGGCTGTCGGGACCAAACATACTTCAACTGTTTATTGTGTGTGTGTTTGTTTTTATGGATTTCTGTTTTGGAACCCTTTGATGTAATTATGTGTTTTCCCTTATGCCTCACAATCTGCTTTTTATCCTCATCACGGTTTTCCATAGGGAGCACTTTCATTCTTCTGAATAAGTGACTACATTCCGTTCCACACAATAGAAGATTTACTAGTGTTTCATATCATTGGATGAATTTTTTGCCCTTTGGCTGGAGAACTTGGATTGAATGGTGTGTGTGTGTTTGTACTCATTTACATGGCCTATAGAAGACCTCTTCTGGTACTTTCTCTCTCTCTTTATTTAGGGTTAAAGACTCCCACATAGTTCATCCGAAGCTGAACAGTCGACGCGCAGCCACATGCTTGGGACCGTTCGTATTCGCACACCACCACGGCACAGACCACCTGGGGGACAACCCTCCCACGTCAGCATACGTCACGCCCCTACCTGCTGGGGTTCCCCCTCCCTCGCTGTATCCCTGTTTTGCTTTGATGAAACGGTCACGGAGAGAGCGCCACATCTTTCTCCTGACGACCTCCTCCGTGGACAACAACATTGCAGTTTCCATCCAGGAGTTTTTAGCCATTTGAGAATCTTATTATAGTAGTTATTTAGCGAAGAACTGTACAAATGTACAGAATTCCTCATCATGTACAAAAACCAAAACAAACAACAAAAACAACAGATAGTGGAGGCGGACTAGTTGAAGAGAAATATCAGCTTTGCTGTTTCTGCATAAAACATGGCAACAAACCTCTGACCAATCACACGACACTTCACACAGAGCTCTGTGGAAATGGTTTGACTAGGGCCTGGTGTCGAGTTCGGCTGGTGGATGCTTCTCTGCGAACAAAATGATGCAATTTTTGTCACACCAGAGCCAATTTTGGCACTTCAGATGAAGTATGTGGGAGGTGTCAGGGTGACGTTTTAATGGTATGGTGAGTTGGTATGGTAAGTTTTGGTTTAGACTGGAGATGGAGTCATACTGGTAATTGTTAGAGTAAGTGTTACTAAAATGCAGTTACTAAAATGAATGGAAGTCAATAAAAAGTCCTAATATTGGTGGAAATACAAAGTTGCGTGTGTGTGTGTGTGTGTGTGTGTGTGTGTGTGTGTGTGTGTGTGTGTGTGCACTTGCTTAACTATTCTTCTTAGGACCATTTCTGGCATATTTACTAGCCTTCTGAAGACCAGTTGGCCTTATGGAGACCAAAGCCTGGCCCTAATTAGGTGAACCCCCTTGTTTAGGATTAGGGGTTAGGTTTAGAGGTAAGGTGTAAATTAAGTTTTAGTTAGGGTTAGGAATAGACTAGTATTGGTTATGGTTTGGGAAAATGTTTGGGTTAGGCATAAATGCAGTAACTAAAATGACTGGAAGTCAGTGCAAAGTCCTAATATGGGTAGAAATACAAACTTGTGTGTGTATTTTTAAGAGATGAAGGTCAGTAGGAGGCTAAAACCTGAGATGGAGTCCATGTTGTTGTCCTCCCTGCATTATTTAGCACACTGGAGAGCACGTGAGTGAATTCTAACCCCCGTTAACACAGGAGGCCTCCTGTGTATGTGAGTGTGTATCTTTTCATATCGAGCAGAGATACAGATGGTGCAGCTGTGGTGTCTTTATGTGTCACTGTTTACCAAAAGCACATGCCCAGGACTGACTTGTGCCAGACTGACCGATGATCACTTCACGCTGTCTGACGCTGTTTCCAATTTCTCAGAATCTGACAGAACAACAAACAAGTAGAGAAAGGGGGGATGCCGTTGGGTGGGGGCAGAGGTGATCTTTCGTAGTAAAGCCTCTTAGATTTCTGTGGATTTACACTCTTGTCAAGTGATTTAGAGAGTGTGTGTGTTTTATTCACTTTGAAATGACCTCACAAGAATGTAGAGAGGAAGAAAATCCCCTTATATGGAAATATCTATCGAAAAATGATTTTTTTTTTTTTTTTTAGGAGTTGAAAATCTGTTTAGTATATTTTTAGACATCTGGGTGAAAAATAAATATATCAGCTTTCAAATTCATTCAAATTGCTGATCTTGTGGACTGTAACCCTGACCTTAGACATGAAGAAACATTTCTAGAGATACACCAAAAAATTGTCTGGATGGGTTTTCAGCTCGATTCACTCTGACCGGGGCACAGCTGGTCAAAACCTCAAAAATCCAATCTTTATCTGAACTGTGAAGGCACCAGGTTCGGCTGACAACAACACTCTTCATTCTTAATAGTGTTACTTAGTAAAGAACAAGGTGAGTATTAAAAAAAAGATCTAGGAAACTAATTAAAAATCAGCATGTCTGAAAAGAGTGAGAATTTCATCAGATAACTGGAAGGTTACACAGAAGACAGAAACTATTCCCTGCTATATCCTTTTCAGTTTTAATATGTGTATTATGGAACATGTATTTGGGAATCTTTTGGAAGTTGAGGTAAGGGTCTACATTCAGTTGTGCCATGGTTCTCAAATAGAGACAAGTACCACTGCTGGATTCAACAATTTACAAAATAAACAGAAACAAATTAGCTGTGATTTCCAGAGGTTCAGGCACAGTGATCTTTGCTTGTATAAATAATATTCAGAAGTGAAGTTTGGGGGAGAAAGTTAGCCAAAAATAAGTGCCAGTAACTACTTATGCTGAAATTGGATCAAGGAATAACATTAAATCCATCTAAATCATGATCTAGTTGCAAATCAAAAAAGCAGTAGCTTTTGCTAATAGCTATACAGTGGGCACCTGGTATTCATGGTGGATAGGGACCAAAACTGCCTGCAAATAGCTAAAATCCATGAATACTTGAGACCCCCTCAAAAAATGCTTAGAACTGCATATTTTTATAGTTCAAAGAACCAAATATACTTAAGTATGTATTAATAAGCATGGTGGAAACTGTCTTAGCACTATCACTGAAGCTAACATGGACAGACTTCCTTATCTTTACTCTTGGGGGTACAGCCAATCAGCACAAAAGAAGATAAATGGTAATCCTAGATTGGCTGCTTATTAGATTGGTAGCATTGCACCTAAGAATTTTGACTTCCCAAGCTGCATTTTCTTTTAAATATTTTGGAACAAAATTGCAACTGGGTGAATTTACTGAGAATAATTTTGAGTTATGTTTTACAGAAAGATCCGTGAATACTGAACTATGAGTAGCCAGGGGTCCACTGCTAATTTCCTTTAACTATAAAAGCTTATTGCAATATATTTTTATGCATTCAAACACCAAAGGATCATGTTTGAAATAATTGGTTGTATATATACAGTACTTGTGTGTGGGAAATGTTTGAAATACAAACTGCCAAAAGTGTCACTGGGTTCTAAAACGTACGACAGCCATATTGGATTTTGAGGTTGCAGTTACTGAAAACCTTGTATCTTTCTTTTTTGGAATTCTGACATCAGGGGGCCTCCCTGGTTATTTTGCCAACTTGGAACAAATTTTACTTCAAACATGACATGCAAATGAATAACAATATTTTTTTCTTGATATTTCTTTGGGGGGAAAAAAAATTCAAGAAATGAAAAAAGCCTTACTCGTTTTGTAGGACTGGTTTTGTAAGTTTGTAGGTTTAAGTTGGGGCTGATGTGGATCCTATGAAACTGACAGTGCATACATTTGCTATATTTATGCCCCCACCTCCCAATTGCTTATTCTGCCAACATGACATGCAGTGGAGCCACTTTTTTACCTTCATCATGCGGTTCTGGTTTTGGCTCTGTACCCAGATTCATAGTGTTTTTCTTTCCATTTCCCGTTTAATCTCCCTCTGCTCGGCTACTCAATCACCCACCCACCCAGTAAACATGTTGGCATACAAGTACTGTTTTTCGAAAGCAAAACAACGTGGGGAATATGACCAGAATATGGAAACACTTAATCTCCCTGGGTGGATTGGTATCAAATCCCCAGTCGCATGACTGAGGTAGAGACAGACAGACAGAGGGAGAGAGACAGTGGAGGGACTCTGTGTTCATTTTGCCAAGGCCAGATGGTGAGGGCAGCTTTGGTGCTGCACGGCTTCTCTCTCTGCCTGTCAGGCCGTGACACACACACAAACACTCACACAAGCACAAACGATTACCTCAGCCTGTTCGGGCTCTGCTGTGTGTGGTGGCCCAGACTTATTAGATTAATCTTTTATTTGTCTGCTGCTGTTATCACTGTTTTCCATCTCAATGTGTTGCTGGGATTAAGAAACAGTCTCTGGTTTACGCTCTCATTTAGATGGTTTGTAATCTGCCAGACTCTGTGTATTAGTCAGTGCTGGAGAGTAGCACAAATACCTTCCAAGTCCAACTCTGTAAAAATCAGTGGCTAACAAAAAGTGAAACATTTACTTACCTTTGTTTCTGTTGCTGTCTCTGATGGCAAATAGATGTTACTTTTTTATTTCGGCAAGTAGAATTTGTGTTTATTCAGGTTCTCTCGATGTTACTGCTAAACATGGCTTGTTTAAGGGTACTTTCACATCAGGCTACTACAAGGGATTGGACTGAGAAGGGAATGCTAAAAAAAATTCACACCCTCATATGACTTGATTCACTTTCCCACTGCACACTGAAGTGGACCAAACTGCCTGGAACCAATCATGCTGCTTCGGTTGCTGCATCTTTGGGGCGCTTTTACAAAGAGCAGATCAGTAGAAGCAGCATGTGAGTATGGCAGCCTGTTTTAACATCTAATGAAAAAGAAAGCGTACCTGTGTAGTGACTATAAAAAACCCTCTTTTTTTTATTGCTTTTACAAATCGATCATGATCACCAAAATTTGGCTTTTTTGAAAAAAAAAAAAAAAACAAAAAAACGTGCAAGAAAAAAACATATTTAATGTCAAAGTGAAAACAGATTTTTACAAAATAATGACAAAAATATTTAACTTAAAATAAGTGATTGCATACATATTCATCCCCTTCAAAGTGACTGACCTTATTCAACAGAGGTCCAGCCAGTTGGTGCTGGCAGTGGAATTGAGATCACCTGAGAGGAGTGAGTCTAAAGTGGCTGGTGTGTCTGGAAGGTCCGTTCACTGGTTAATCAGTATTCCTGGCTACCATTACAGCATGAAGACTAAAGAGCACTCCAAGCAAATCAAGAAAAGGTTATTGAAAATAATAAGTCAGGGGATGGATACAAAAAAATCTCTATGGCACTGAACATCCCCTGGAGTTCAATTAAATCCATCATCAAAAAATGGAAATAATGACACGTGTAAATCTCCGTAGATCAGGCCATCCTCACAAACTAAGTGACCGTGCAAGAAGGAGACTAATGAGAGAGGCCACCAAGATGCCTATGACTTTGCTGAAGGAATTATATGCTTCAGCAGCTGAGTTGTTAGCGTCTCTGCAAGCAAGAACTGTTGCCCGGGTTCTCCACCCGTCAAAGCTTTATGGGAGAGTGGCAATGAGAATTGTTGAAGAAAACCTGACAAGATTTTCTCAAAAGGCATATGGGAGACTCCATGGTCCAGCAGAAGAAAGTTCTTTGGTCTGACAAAACCAAAATTTTGCTTTTTGGCAATTAGACAAGATGCTAACACACCATCCCCACTGTGAAGCATGATGGTGGCAGCGTCATGCGGTGGGAATGCTTCTCGGCAGCAGGCACTTGTAGGCTTGTAAAGGTAGATGTAAAATAAATACAGTCAAATATCAGGAGATTCTGGAGGACAATTTATTTCCATCTCCAAAAGAGCTACGGCTTCGGAGAGCATTTATTCTCCATCAAGACAGCAACCTGAAGCATCCAGCTAAAGCTACACAAAAATGTTTTAAAGACAACAAGATGGATGTTCTGGAGTGGCCTAGTCAAAGCCCAGAATATGCTACAAAATTTCAGTTTAGCAAGGAAGAATGGAGTAAAATTGCCACATCCAGATGAGCAAGCCTGACTGAGACCTGTCCATACAGACTCGGTGCTGTGATCGCAGCCAAAGGTGCATCTACTAAAAACTGACTTGAAAGGGTTGAACGTTTATGCATTCACTTACTTTATGTTACATATTTTAATTTAATTTCCATTATTTTGTAGAAATCTGTTTTAACTTTGACATTAAATGTATTTTTTCCTGGTACATGTTTTTGTCAAAAAAGACAAATTTTATTAATAACTGATTTGCAAAAACAATAAAAGGGTAAAACCTCCAAGGGGGTGAGTAGTGTTTATAGGCACTACATGTGATATTTCATTTGAATTATATCCGAAAGTTTCTCATAAGAATTTGATTTCAGCTAGCCACAGTGTTAATTCTGAATAAAACAAATGTATTTGTGGATAGGTGTGAATTAAATGTGAGGTCACTAGAAAAGACGATGCATCGGATAACTAAAGTATTTATTGTTAATAAAGGGTTTTTTTCTATTAAAAGCTAAAATGCCTTCCCATTAGTGAGTCAGCGAGCTATTAGCACATAGGTCTATATATATATATATATATATATATATATATATGATGGGAATGTAGCAGTATGGACAAAAAATGGTTTCTTTGGTTTACTTAGTAGCCCATTTGGTTTCCCAGTATAAGCAAACCACGCTAGAGTTGACTTGCAAATGGCCCAAGACCCATGTTTTTAGGCAAACTAGAGTCTGGATGGGAAAAAGTGGACTATCCAACGAAAGCATATGTGAAAGCACAAGAGTACTTTTCTTTGGGTAAAGAAGGGAGTTGGAATGAGATCACAAAAGTTTTCATCAAAATGAAGTTTGTCTTGCAGAGTTCTTTCCTGTTGCTTCAGGATGTGACTTTGTCTGGTGCGGTAGTTGTAACCCTGAGGTTTCAAACTCCAGTCCTTGAGGACTGGTCTTCTGCACTATGTAGAAGTGTCTACTTCATCACTGCTGAAACAAATAATCAGGTCAAATTTTTAGAACTTGGTTACATGTTGAGGAGGGAATTCTTGTACGTGATCCCATGAAGGTTTTTGGACTATGGGAAAGAAACTGAGTACCTGGAGATAATGGATAGAACAAGCAATCTTTGCACAGAAAAGGTTCAGCCAAGATTTGACTTGGCAACCCCGGAGCTGTGAGGCAACAGTGCTAACCACCAAGAACAGCCGACATGCACAAAGGATATGGAATATAGCATGAACCAAGAACTGCCAGGCCTTTCATGGCTGCATTTTATTATTTTTGGGATGTTGTTCTGCCTTGGTTTGTCTTTTGGAAGAAAAATGGAAATCAGTAATGGTTAAGATCATGGTCTGGCTCTGCTGATCCAGAATATTCATTATTTAAAAAAGATAGCTCTATGCTTCTGTACCTGATAAAGTATATTCATACACTTGTGCCATATCATTAGTTTACGGTGAAAACTTTCTTTTCTTCCCTTGATGGTCATGAATTACTCTCAAACTGCCCTTCCTGCTCGGCATTGTGTCAACACAGCTGAATGCTTCGGATCAGAGAACTGCCAAACATCTGCTTTTCCGCTGCTTACAATAGTCAATGATGATTTTATCTGGATATTTGATTAGTAGCAACTCCCTGATATTTGCCCTCTTAATTTGCATTGCAGTTGTCAGTCTGAATTGGGAATTTGTCTTCATTTTGTTTTAATATGTTTTCTGTCATATGTGGCTATGATAACCAGATTTCATGCGGAGAAAATAGCTTTTTTTTTTTTATCTTGAAAGTTTCGACATGCTGAACATTGATTTGGTGATGCATGACTGACTACAACTGAACAGGTTATCTTTTAAGTTTCCTCAGGGTCCATGGAGTGTATTCTGTATATCCCGTTGGTTCCAGTGGGAATACATACCTTTTTCCTATCTCAACAATTTGACTATTAACTTAGAGTATAAGGCTCCAAAAGAATATTTTAATTGTAGAATGTCAATTAGAAACTTACCAGACAAATATTTGATCAACTATCTACAGTACACCGTTAAATTGTTAATTTAAAAAACCTGACAATTGTGTGTTCCAAGGGAATCACAGCGTAAGGTGATATCTTTGAAAGAAATTCAAATACCAACTGATTGTTTAGGAGTGATAACAAGAAAAGGCATGTTTTTATCTTTTTTGTCAAGATACCATGACCAGAATCAGTTTCTGTTATCAGTGTCATCTGAAATCTTCTGTGAAACCAATCTTTAAAAATTTTTTTAAAAACCCACACACTTCACTTATCTCTCATAATCATATCAACGTAGCACCCACACTTTCATTAACACCTCTGAGTTGCCCTGTGTAACTCTGCTTGAGCAGCAGCTGTTTCCTCCACACCAAGCGTGTTAACTACTTCAGATGCTAGCAGTTAATTAACTCTTCCAAGGCCATATGTGTGTTATTCAGTCAGTTTAAATGGAAGCATTATCAGGATTAGGCCTTAGTTAAATATCATCGGTCAAGGAAAATGCTGCCTGGTTTGAGAGTTGTTCTGACTCAATAGCTTGTGTTGATCTTACAGACAGCAGGGTTCCTCTCCTTTGGATGGCATACATCTTTAGTGGAAGCCTGGTAAGGACCTATTAAAAAGTCCCAGTATGAAATTAGAAGTGAAATTCTGCACTGGCCTCATTTCAAAATAAACACATTATTGCTGAATGTGAACATTTAATAATGTTTTTTGTTTTTGTTTTTTTTTATATAATGTTTTCTGCTGCTTACCCAAAACTGTACTTCCCTGAGCTTTCCATCCCATTAACTTTTTCCCATTTTGTCATATTACAATAACAATGTATCTTATTAGGAATTTATGTAGTAGACCAACACAAAGCAGTGAAGTAGTGGAAGGAAAATGAGACATGGGTTTTAAAGCTGCAGTATGTAACCTTTATGAAAAATATGTTTTTTTAAATATTTGTTAAAATTATCATTATGTCGTGACAATATAATATAAGACAGATAATCTGTGAAAAATCAAGCTCCTCTGCCTTTTCCCATTGCTTCCAGTACTAACTGCAGAAATACACCCCTCAGTCAGAGGGAAGGAGGGCCATAGCACTGTCAATCATCCTCGTGTATGACCCGCTCACACACTCTTCTTTTCTCTCTGTTATGCTAGAACTGGATTACAACAACATTGCCTGCCATGAATGCTAAGGCTAGTTAGCATTGTGATGGTGGATAAACAGTTTTCCTGGAAGGGTAAGTTGTTTCTCCACCATTAGCACATTTAGCGGAGCGTACATGAGTCAAGTCAAGTCACGTCAAGTTTATTTGTATAGCACATTTCAGCTGCAAGGCAGTTGAAAGTGCTTTACATCTTATAAACATCAATCAAGTATACATCAAAATCATCAAGCAAGTATACAGCAAAATCAGCAAAATCATCAAGCAAATATACATCAAAATCATCAAGCAAATCAAAATCATAAAAATCCTCAAGCAAATATAATTTGAAAATGTTGATCAATGTTGCACTTACTACGAATCAAAGGCAGCTCTAAAAAGGTGGGGTTTTAGCCTTGATTTAAAGGAACTCAGTGTGTCGGCTGTTTTGTAGTTTTCTGGGAGTTTGTTCCAGATTTGTGGTGAATAAAAACGGAAAGATGCTTCTCCATGTTAGGTTCTGGTTCTGGGGATGCAGAGAAGACTGGAACCAGAAGGCCTGAGTGGTCTGGAAGGTTGATACAATGACAACAGGTCTTTAATGTGTTTTGGTGCTAAGCCATTCAATGATTTATAAACTAACAAAAGTATTTTAAAGTCTATTCTCTGAGCTACAGGGAGCCAGTGTCAGGACTTTAGAACTGGGGTGATGTGCTCTATTTTCCTGGTCTTAGTGAGAACATGAACAGCAGTGTTCTGGATCAGCTGCAGCTGTCTGAAGATACTGTTGCAGTAATAAATGCAACTGATGATAAACACATGGATGAGATTCTCAATATCTTGTTGGGACATTAGACCTTTAATCCTGGAAATGTTCTTCAGGTGATAGAAGGCTGACTTTGTAACTGTCTTTATCTGTCTCTGAAGGTACGGGTCTGAGTCCATCACTACACCCAGATTTCGGGCCTGATCACTAATTTGTAGTTGCAATAATTGAAGCCGCGTGATGACTCTAGATTGTTCGTCTTTAGGCCCATAGATAACAACTTCTGTTTTGTTTCTGTTCAGCTGAAGATGGCTACGGCACATCCACACATTGATTTGTTCTAAGCATCTGTTCAGTGTTTGGATGGGTACATAGTCACCTGGTGTCATCATAATGTAGAGCTGTGTATCATCTGTGTAGCTGTGGTAACTAATGTTATTAGTTGTTATAATCTGAGCTAGTGGGAGCATGTAGATATTAAATAGGAGGGGTCCCAGGATTGAACCTTGGTGTACTCCATATGTGACTTTTGTCAGCTCCGTTGAGAAGTTGCCTATTCACACAAAGAAATCCCTGTTCTTTAGGTAGGATTCAAACTTATTAAGTTCCGTACCAGAGAACCCAACCCAGCTCTCCAGTCGCTTTAATAATATGTCATGGTCAAAACTGTCAAATGCTGCACTAAGGTTCAAGAGAACCAACTCTGTGGTTCTTCCATAGTCTGTGTTTGTGTGGATATCATTGAACACTTTTACGAGGGCAGTCTCAGTTCTGTGGTGAGCATGAAAACTGGACTGGAAGACGTCAAAGCGGTTGGTCATTGTTAAGGAGATGTTTAACTGTTGAAACACAGCTTTTTCAGTAATTTTGCTGATGAATGGAAGGTTAGAGATTGGCCTGTAATTCTGCAATAATGATTTGTCCAGTTGATAACTGCTGTTTTTAAAGCTGGGGAAAAAACACCGGATGAGAGGTTTGAGTTTCCTATTTGAATCAGATCAGATGCAATGACAGGCAGAACTTTCTTAAGGAAGGTTGTAGGTAGGATATCAAGACAGCAGTAGGATGAGCCTAAGTTTTCGTGGTTGAGTTGGTAAAATTCAGCCATTTTCTCTGCATTTATGATGTTTGGCCATAGCATCGTAATTGGATTTTGTGTGGATGTCCAGATTAACCCTCTAATTTTTTTTTTTTTTTTTTTTTTTTTTTTGTGCAGTCAGTCACTAGGATGATTGACAGTGCTTAGACCTTCCTCTTGGCTCTGATTGGTTGTTTTTTGGTTGGGAGCAGTGCATTTCTTTCGATAGCAATAGTAAAAGTTACATACTGTAGCTTTAACTTTATTTTTTATTTTTTTAGAAATCCCAAGTGGAAACATGTGTTGTTTATTAGTAGTTAGCCCTATTTAACTTGATGCTACTAAATAAGTCAGTTTGATTTTAGTTAGTACATAGGAGATAAAGATGATTCACAGTGGACCCCTGGTATTCATGTGGGTTAGGGACCACAGCTACCACGAATAGCCAAAAATGTGTAACACGCCCAGTTTCTGCGGTAGTGCCTTAGCACTACCGCAGAAACTAAAATCAACAGTCTTCCTTATCTCCATTACTAAGGATATTGTTACACTGATACATTTTAAATTTAACATTGGTTAACTTAAGGCTCCCACATACTCAGGGGTACTTCACTCCGCAGAGGTCTGCGCGTACTTGAGGCGGACTCAAAGCCGACAGCCAAAAGACATGTCCACACAAAGGTCACTTTTTACCTACGCGTACTCAGTATTGCACAGTAAACTGCCCGGTAGGACACATTGTTCACATTGAACTGTTTTGTATGTGACACTGGGATATGGTTGAGAGTCAGCACAACCAGTCACAAGGACACTCAGCATGTCTGCCACTCTCTGTACTTCACTGACAACTGTGCAGTATCTGTCCTGGTGTAGATGAAATGGGGCTTGGCACCCAGCTACCTCATGAAACTTGCTATCCATTTGGATTGTGAGAAATGAAGGAACTTGTCACAAGAAATATAGGAAATCAGTACGATTGACTATGAAATCTCAACTGACCGTGGACAGTGCGCATGGAGTCTGCACAGCTAAGAATACACACAGTACACCCAAGTATGTGGGAGCATTTAGCCTAACCCCTTTCTTTTCACTTCTTCAATGACAGTAAAGTCTAATTGGAATGGTTCTTTAAGTTTCATATGCAGACTGAGTCAAATCACTTTTGCCAGATGTTTTATATCAATGATTTACTTATTCTTTGTTTATTGCTTACAGTAATAAGAGTTAAAAAATACTGACCACAATGTTTTTTAACTTATAGATTAAAATATCTTGTAGGCTGCAGACCCCGCATGAATACTTTTCATGCATCTGAAAGACTTCTTTCATATTCTTTTATATTTACACAACCCCGTTAAAATCCCTGCCAGATGTGCAAAGGTTTTGTAATGCTGCCAAAAAACAACAAAAAAACAACACCAACAAAATACACCTATTGACAATTCCTACCATTAAATTCTAGAAAAATAGAAAAAACTAAATGGCACACTTGTAGGAGGACAGCAATGTGCACATTTTGGTCAGGGAAGACAAGTGGTTTTAGAGAGGAGTGATAGATGACATCTTTGTTAAACGTGAAACACCAACACTGAAACAGAGGAGATGGCCTTAGTTTTCATCTTTCTAACACCTACTCTGCAGCCCTGGTTCATCTTCTCAGGTATTTTTTCAGGAATTCACACATTGGGACATGTGACCAAAAGAACTCACATGGTATATAGGGATATGTTCGAATGTGTCAAGCAACAGCAACCCAAATATTATGCTAAACAGAGGATAGGATCAGTGACTCCCATGTCACATTAGTGACTTTAATGGCTCTATTAGTTTGACTGTTTTAAATACATTGTATAAAACTGTTCAGAAGTGAAGAAGACCAGTACCTTCCACTTAGGCACTTCTGACAAAAAAAGCAAAAACACAAGATATCTGTAAGAGGTTATATACTTTTTTACACCAATGTAATATAAAGCAGTTCATTTTAGTCATTTATTTTGTGATAACCAATAAAACATTATTTATTTTTGGAAATCTAGGCGATTCCATGGAGTTGTTGACTTTGCAGCAATCTCTCCTCAGAGCAAGCATGGAGTTTGAAAATAAACTAATACATGCAGTTGATGTCCAAAAATATTTGATAATTTATTATTGCGCACCACAAAACTGAAGGATAATATTTCAACCATAATGAAATAAATCTTTACAAAGAGAAATTAACTTTCTAATTTAATATCCAGAGCTTAGATGTAGGATTAGTTCAGTGTGGAAATAGAGGGTATTTTATGATTTCTACCACTGCTTTGCTCTGGAACTGCTCAGCTGTATTTATCGATTTCTTTCCTTTCTGCCAGAGTCTGAATCCTGAAACCAGTTACTTCCAAGTGAAAAATGCCCTTTTCTAACCTCTCTAAAGCTGGGTCCAAACTGTTCAAATCAATCCATCTGTCTGTAGAGGCCACAATGCAGCTTGCACTTTACTGGCACTATACACCCACAGACATGACCCAAAGTGTATTTTTACTCACATCTCCCTCTTTGTTTTACACTCCAAATGCAGGTAACCTGAAAGTCAGTACTCTGCCTGAATGCCTTATGTGCTGAAAATGTCTCAGCAGAGCTTTTTACAAATTGCTTTTACAATTGTCCAATCACATTAGCTTCTAGATGAGATGGTTTGATGGCTTAAGCCATTTCAAGTGGTTTAACCAGTGTCACCTTGATCACTACTTCACATCTTTTCCTGTCATTCAAATTTACGAGCAGAAGCTTAAACTGTCTTAAACTGTAAATATATGAGCTGAGCGGAGCCGATCCTGAATCTCACCGCCCCTCAAGGGGCCGCATAGAATCGCTGAGCACATGCTGACCCCGGGCGCCTTCTGTGGAATGTTCTGCAGTTTCTAGGAACGCTGCTCTGGGCGTCAGCGCTGACGTTCTCACATGCCATATTTTAAGAGAAGCATGGAGTATTTGTCAGCACAACACAGAGGGGCATTGTAGGAGCTGCTCTTGGACAAACAGATCCAATGATCATAGGTTCTGTTCAGAGATTCCTAGAAAAAGCAGAGCAATACAAAAGAAATGTCTGCAAAGTTATGGTGCCTTGCTAAAAATTTCGCACCCTTTGAACTTTCCCACATTTTGCCACACTCCAACCACAAACGCCGATGTGTTTTACAGGGTTTTATGTGCTCGGCTAAACGCAACAGTGTTCTTTTTGCGGTGGGAAAGTAAAAATTTAAAAAGTCTTCAGTACACTTGTTCAGCCTCAGAAGTAGACTTTATTTACTAAATAACTTCTGAAGGCGTTTGATTGTACTGAGTTTGGGAGAATGAAAACAATTATGACCATGTTCTGAAGTAATTTTGCTTGATTAGCTGGTGCACAAAAGCTAAAAGTTACGGTGAAGAAAACATCGCAACTCAATTTTAACGAGTGGCATCAGTTCGATGGGGTTTTTTTTCTCTTTTAGATGTCGTTACCTCATCATTCTCCCTGACTCAGTCTGCACTGAGCACACTCAAGTCATTCCCATCGTGCTCTCATCAGGGACCAAGGATTTAAATACATGTGTTGTAAAAGAATTCTCTTTTTTCAAACATTTTGTTTACATCCCAAAATTGAGAGTTTTAAAGCAAAAATATTACTGGCTGGAGAAGGGCGGACGATATGGACTCAAAGTTTTATCAAGATGTTTAATGGTACTATTGAGATAAAGATAAAAGTGATGATACAAACTATTTATTACTCCTTTTTTTTTTTTTTCTTTTTTTTTAAGGTAACTGTATAGCTGTGATTGCATGGCACAGGAATCATAATCATAGTCCCACAAATACTGCTCTTGAAAAACATTTCCATTTGTAATACGCCTCTTTAGGACACCAGTCACATCAAAAAGTGTGATTTGCACTATCACAATCATTTGTTTAAATTTATTGATATTTATTGATACTCTCATTTGAACAAACAGTGAAGAGAATTGTAAAAAAAAATAATCTCAACAATAAACACAGTTTAGGGGGATTTTAAACATCGTTCACTGGAATTTATCGTGACAATGATGAATCAAAATTCTGGCTGGAGACGGATTTCGAACTCGAATGTCATCAGCAGGAACAGCTTACTGAGTTGCTTAACCAACATTGAAAGCCTATTACAGTAAAAGCATTATTTGACATGTAAGTAAACAGTTCATCATAACAGCTTCATTTTTTGACAGTCTCAGGCACACTGGAATAAAAAATATATTTTAGCTAAATGTAATGTCATGATAAACAAAGATCAGATTTCTGAAGGATACTAATGCTACAAAATGTATAAGTTTGTGGTTTTAACGTAACAAAAAGTGGAAAAGATCAAGGGCTTTGAACTCTCTTTCAAATCATTCCTTTGTTAAATTTGTCTATAAATTAATATTTTTCTATGAGTTCTCTTTTAAGAAATTATACAAAGATGCACTGAAGCTCAGGGTAAAGGCTCAGCCTTTCCACTTTCTGGATCACCATTCCCAACAAAACTAGGACTCTGGCTAACCCTGAACGTTAAATAGGTGCAATTTGTTTTTTCTTGGCATGAAATCCTTGGTACTGCTGTAGAGGAACATATTGTCTGATCTGCTTCTGTCCTTGTGTAATATGTGCAACTGGCTCTGTGTTGTATTTGGAGGGTTCTTATCTGCTTTGTCTTTTATTTCCACTTTATTTTTCATGGTGTTTTTAAATCAACGCTTGGCCTTGCTTGTACCACAGTTAGAGCTGCATAAATGAACTCTGCCAGTCCCTCTTACTCCTCTCGCACCGTTTTAAAGCTCTGACTTCCTCCCTCTGTTGTTTTTTTTTTTTTTTTTTTATACAGTAGATAAAGACTCACTCATAATAGTCAGAAGCTCTTTTAGTAAAGAACAATGTCCGGGCTTGTGTGAAAAAGAGCAGGGGTCTTCAGGTCTGCCTGCAAACACAGAACAAAGCTCAGAAATAGCTGGGCTCATTGCCATTCCGCGCAGATAGGACGAGGCCCAGGGCAGCACCGAGCAGATAGAGGCAGAAGCACGTGGGGGCAGAGCCAAGGTCCGCTCAGGATACACACTCATCAAGAGGTCCGTGACCCAGCCAAGGTGACCTTACACTGACCCCCTTGAGTTTCATAGCCTGGAGGAGGAAAATGTGTGCGTTTGTTGTACAGTACAAACTGTAGTTGCTCTGAGTGGCTGTGTTTATGTATGACTGGGATAATAATGTGCTTTTGTGTGTTTTAGTGCTTCTTTTTCAGGCCAAAGTCTCAGTGTTATATTTCACAGTAACCCCCCCCCCCAAAACAAAACAAAACAAAACAAAACAAAAACAAAATACAATAGGGATAACACCACAGGAGGATGATATTTCTTTAATCTGTCATTTTACAGAAAAAAAATGTAAAGTACATAAAGTTTGCATTCTGACTCCTGATGCATATTCATCCATCTGTGTGCAGCAGATGTTCACTATCCGAGGCAAAATGGCATATTGACTAGTTGGAGTGTCTGTGTCTTTGTCATGTCATTTATCCTAGGCGAACTCTGGGTTAATCCAGTTTGGCAATATTAACAAGAAGTTTCACCAGATACATAAAAAAACAACAATCGAGAGAATGCTTTACTCATATGTTAAAGCATCTAGCCAGACTTTTTTGTAAAATTAAATTCTGCCACCTGGAACGACATGTCTTAGTTCTTCTATTCTTTTTTTCATTTGCTTTAAAGCTATTTAACAATGAAACAGTCTCCCCACCCAAAAAAAGCTTCAGTGCACACATACCTCTGGTGACATCACAAAGGCATGTCGCAACTAAGCAGAGTTATTTTGAGAACAGTGGACCCCCGCCTATTTGTGGATTGTTCTCTGGAATGTAACTCCAAATTATTTTTATTATTTATTTTTATTTTTATTTTTTTATTTTTTTATTTTTTTTATTGTTAGTGTACAATTATTGGTAGAAAAAAATGTATCACTTGATAGTAACATTAAAAGAATATTTGTTAACCTTTTGACCCAAAAGGTATATGTTTGAAACTAACAACAGATAAATGCTTTAAAGTCAGTGGATTAATATGAGTGAGATACTGTAAGGTGCTGGATATTTTGCCCCTTTACCGTTTTGTATTTTGCAGTTTAGTCATTTTGTAGCAGATATTTCTCAGAATAAAAAGCATTTGTATGCCACAGGATGTGTTCCATTCCTCTTTGACAACCAATAATTTGAAAAGAACAGTCTCCTTAATCCACTCAACTTTCTACAAAAAAAAAAAAAAAAAAAAAAAAAAAGTATTTATAAGACTCCAGAAAATATTACCTTTAAACTGGATGACAGTCATAGTAATTTTGGGAGAGTAGTAGTTTGTCATATTTTCTTAAAGCTGCAGTATGTAACTTTTATGAAAAATGTTTTTACATATTTGTTGAAATTATCATTATGTCATGACAGTATAATGTTAGACAAATCAAAATCTGAAAAAATGACAGAGGTAAAAATGTGAAAAAAAATCAAGATCCTGTGCCTTCTACCAGTACTAACTGCAGAAATACATCGCTCAGTCAGAAACAACCAATCAGAGTCAGGAGGAGGGTCTTAGCGCTGTCAATCACCCTCCACTCCCTTCCTATCTACTATGCTACCACAACATAGCCTCCCACTAATGCTAAAGCTAGTTAGCATGGCCACCAATGACGGCAGACAAACAGTTTTCCTGAAACAGTAAGTTGTTTTGTCACCATTAGCACATTTGCCAAACACAAGGGTGACTGACAGCACTAAGACCATCCTCCTGGCTCTGGCTGGTTGTTTTAGGTTGGGAGCGGTGCAAAGTTACATACTGCAGCTTTAAGTTAACTACTCCAAATCAAAATAAGATTCACAATGGAAACAGGATTTGATATAAAATCTTTAATAAATATCATACGCTTAGAGATTGATCATTTCCATGATTATCTGTTGTTACATTTCTTGAGAAAAATGTTAACTATCTATAGAAATAAACTGAAATGTTATAAGTAAATGAGTATAAACCGATTTATTTCTGAGATTAGAAATGAAACGTAAGAAGGAAAAAAACTAAACATTAAACACTCACTGAACGCTAAACATTTCTGGACATGCTACGCTAGTTCTGCTAGCATGAACATCTAAAGGCGCAGAGAAAACAATGCTAGTTGTAAATTTGACTGTATTAGAAAACAACAAAACACTTAAAATGAGTTAATTTGGTACTCCAAATGCTTCATTACAAGAATTCAAATCTACACAACTTTTAAATTGAAGGAATTTTATGAATTTATACTTTTTCTGTTTGACAACTGAAACTATGTATCCAAAGAAGAAGCAATACATTCATCTAACACACAATTTTATTTTCAGAGTTTTTATTTCTTATGTTATAAAAATGAACTCATAAAAATGGAACATTTTTAAATTTCCCACAAAAACATATTTGCATTCCTCTGTATTCAAGTTAATCAGCTTAAAAGGGCTTATTCATTGTCATTCCAGTGCAGGCATCAAACTGATTAAAATTAATTTTGTCATTGATTGCCTTATATTTTCAGTCATTAATTATGTGATGGCCAACAGAAGATGCACACAAAATGATGACAGTCTGTGATGGCTTTTTAAAGAAAGACTTTTATACATTTTGTTTGGTGAATGCTGACTGAATATAATTATATTAAAGCCTGCTTTGTATGTCAGGAAGAACAACGTTTTCTATAAATGAGGTAATACCTCTATCACATGTTAGAAATACTTCCCTGGTTACAGTTTAGTGTTTTTTTGTTTTTTTTTAGTACAATAAATTGTATAAAACAACAACCTATATTTCAGTTCTTAACATCTGTCTCAAAGTATAAGTAAGTTCTTACTCATGTCTTGATCACATTTAAATCTTCTTGTCTTTTTTCCCCTCTTGTACCTCTCAGTTTTTCCCCCTATAAATAAAGGAATAGCTTTGGGGTCAAAACTGGTTAAACTTATCCCTGGTCCCCTGTCTCTCTTTCTGCATGCATCATTAAAAAAGAAAAAATTTACAGAACTAAATCAAACCAAAAGGGAGCCATTGCTTACTGCATGTGTATGCACCACTGTTGTCATGGTAAAACCTGATTTTATGTAAGTGCTTCAAATCCATGACATTTTGACATTCAAATGAAGTCCAGTAACTGATTGTTAAACTAATTTTAATAATCTGTGGGGAAGCAATCTTTGTGATTGCTGTGGTGACATGTGAACTGTGTCGGGATGGGTAAAAGAACAAGAACAAGGACAAACACGCGCATTTCTTTGATGGCTTACACAAAGAAATTCACCCAAAGCCAACTTTCTTTTTTCATTAAATACTGATGTGCCGTCTCAGTGCAAAATATTAGCAATCAGTTCGATTTTTTTCAGTATGGACATTATTGTTATTTAACCTCACATTAATCATATACAGTTTAAAAATGATATTTATATGCTAAGTTTAAAAGACAAACATTTTCCCCACTGTGACGGTAAATAAGATTAGTTTTCTCTTGGTTTAGGTCAGTTAAGAATAAAAACTAAATTAAATAAAATTTTAATTTTTTTTTTCCAGGAACCCTGCAGTGCGTACTTTGAATATTTACATCATCACATACCAGTGTGAAATATTTACCAATATATCGGCCCCTCCTACACAGCCCTGGAGTTTTTATTTAAAAAGACTTTCCTCCACCTGTCTTTGAAAAAGTCACCTTCAGTCTCTAAGATTCAGATCAAAAAACACGATGTTGCACCATTACGTGGTGACAACATAACGACATCCAAATGCATTAGAAGAGAATCTCCGACCATGGCTAAAACAACTCACAGGTAAAAACTCTGTTTTGCAAAATATGAGTTAATTCGAGGTAAGAAAAAAGAAAATTAATTGACAGATTTAATTTATTTTGTAATTTCAGTAATTCAACTTTTTTTTTTTTGAGGAAAACTTACACACCTACACAAATCTTTATTGGCAAAGTGTTAAAATATTGCTCCTGAGGTTTTCTAAATAACTGTTAAATATTTCTGGTAATGAGGATTTTTATCACCTTTGAGCCTTGCTGCAGCTGATGTTTTCTCAGACTTGGAGAACATGCTACTCTTGAGCAATGAACTCCAAAAGTCTTGATGTAAAAATGTTACACAGTGGGAGTCAGGAACCCAGCTGTGGACTTCTTCAGATCTCAAGGGGATGCCAGAGTGGATCATCTCACCACATCCGCAGCATCGCTTCTGTCAACCTCTATGGTCGTCCTCCTTATCTTCTCACTGGCATATTCACCTTCCTTCAAGGTCCAATAGAGCCACTATTTCTCTTCTGCACATGCCCTATCCTTCTGTTTCAAATAACTCCTGCCTCTTGTCGGTATCCAGTCCACCCTTCTTGTCCTCTCCTCACCCTTCTCCAGGACTGCCTGTTCTTTTAGTGGTTGACCTCAGGTACTTAAACACCTTTATCACTTTTACTACTTGCAGCTCCACTGTTTCACTTATCGTCTCATGTGGATTGTTGTAAAATAGCCATTAACAGAAATTGTATGTTCATTTCAGTGTTTCAGTTTCATCTGTTGAATATGTTTTTATTCCAACTTTTTGCAGCCGGCGTATTTCTCCTATCTTTATACCTCAGTCTTGGGACCCCAGAACTCTTGTAGCAGATGAGCTGAGAAGTTTAACAACCAAGGGGCTTGATAAATTTTGATTTGAACCTTGAGACTTCCATTCCGACTTAAATTTTTATAAGTCTTGGAGGGAGGGGGGGAGGGGGCACACACATTACACAGGGCAATGATGTGCAATGATCACAGTTAAACATACTGGAATTTGTGGCAATAATTTGACAAAATGTAAGAAAGGTTCAGTTGGTGTGAATACTTTTGTTTGTTTTTTTATGGGGTACGATTACTGTCAATAAAAAATGTACACATTGAAATCTAAATTCATAAATTTAAGTCAATAAACGTGTATAAATTAAAGATTTGTGTTTGTTCCATGTTTTTCAACTCGTAGATACATCTAAAATGACAGACATGCAATGGAACACTGGAAAGATTGATCGAAAGTCATACTATGCATGCGTTAAGACAACATTCTTGTGCAAAGATGGCACTCTCCTTACTGGGTGGTGGTGGTAATCCACCATGTTGTTGTTTGCCAACTGCCATTAAAATTAAGAACAAGAAGAAAGATTTGGGCTGTGTTAATGAAGCCTCCTTCAAATGTGGCCCCTAAATATGTGCTGCTTTTCCCCTGATTTGAAGGATGGGTCTGGTGTATCAATCAGTCTTTCCAGTGTTCCATGCATAATGTCTGTCAATTTGACCGTTAAAGATTTGTACTTGAGAATTTGTGATTTGTACTTGTTGCAAAGCTCAGATTTTACATGTATGTATGAGTTGAAAAACACAGAGCAAATGCAAATCTTAAATCTATGCTCGTTTATTGACGAGCATAGATTTTTAAATTTGTGAATTTGGATTTCTACGCATACTTTTTTTATTGACAGTAATCTTACCCGATAGTTTTCACTCCGGAAAATGGTCGTTAATTTGTTGAGCAAATTTAGCAAGCAGTATTTAGACAGTCACATTTGTAAGGGATCTGAATCAACATGAAACACCCGACAAAGTGATGGACATGTTGGTGGGCTTTATCTGTTCACTATAAACACTGTTTCCGATCATATTAAATCTAAATTGTGGAGGTAAGTGAGATGTCTTGACTGTTACCACAAATATTTGTGCAATGATACGTGAGCCCCAGGATGTTTTACAGACTGTCTTCTATATTTTGATATGTTGTATTTATTTTTATAGCTAAACTCTATTAGATTACTTCAGCTAATATGCAGTCTTCTTGTTAGGGTCCATGTTTGAACCTCCACATGAATGGTATTCTCTGCATCAAACACTCAATGCTGTGCTATTATATGAGATTAAACATTAAGAAGAAGATGCAGTCAACGCACTTTTCGCATTTGTTCCAATAACTTTAAGATTATGTTTATCAAATTTATCACTTTAATGGATTCTGAGGTGAGCAGTCATTTCCACTTTCTTCCACAGTTGTAAAAACATCAAAAAGGTGACCTGACAGAATGGGTTTCTGTTTTCCTGTCATGTGAAATGCTTCTGTATTTTTTCATATAGTAATCTCTCAAAATACTGTTGATTCCAGTCAAACAGCAGTTGATCGAAATCTATAAATTTCTCCTTATTAAATTTCTCTGATGGCTGATTAGCAGGTTAGATAATGAAAAACCCCTAATTAGTACCGCTATAAGGAAACTTGCAACATCGTTTTCCTTTATGTTCCACAGTGAATTGTTGAATCAAAAAAGTTTGAAAATCAAAATCGGCCAAAACTGGAAACGGCTGGTCAGACCACTGAAAGAGCAAAAAAAAATTGGTTCCGGATAGTAAAAGCAAGCTTGGTGTGTCTGTATTTCCAAATAAAATAAAGAATGCATAATTCCTTCAGAAATTATAGTAAATCATCATCAAACATTTGCTTTCTAGTATGCAGTACTAGGGGTGTAACAAAAAGTTGGCTTAGCTTGGGTTCACAGAAACAAGATGAGTTGAGATTCTGACAACATAATCAGGAAAATGGAATCCTTCTTTTTTTCTCAAATCGTGAAAATTGTGTTTTACAAGTTGCAAAGTGTGTTTTAAGAGTGGAATATCTCAGTTCAGGCTTCATCAGTCCTAATATCTTACATCCTTAACAACAAGCGACCTAAAACGTTCCAGATTCGTAAAAAAAAAAAAAAAGCCCTCTAATTTAACACTAAAGCTACCAATCATTTAACTTTAGTTTTGTTATTACAGACTGCAGTATTTTTTTCCATAATGTACAGTTAAAGCTCTCTTTTTAAACGGTTTCATTTATAATAACATGGTTTCCAACTCTGAACTTCAAAAATACAGGCATTAGTCCTAATTATCCCAGATAGAAATGGGGTAAATGTAGCTTCAATGATAAGCTGTAGCTATGACCAGCCTTAATTACACTGTCATACCTTCTGAGTTTAATGAAGCACCTCACTGTATCAGAAAGCTACATGCTGAGCACAAATTACTGATCAAAATAGGAAATGTTGGTAGACAGCTCACTGTAACTTAAATACCACATAAATGTGTCCAAGTGAGCTCTACTCTGTAGGTTCTCTATAAACTCAGTGCCACATGAGAACGCTGATTCCAAATGTACACATGTTGACATCCCACTGTATTCGGAGATAAGATTCCCCCATGGTAATTCACCTGCCAGTATATACCCAGGAGGGCTGCTTATGCAGAGCAATCCTTTGATTTAATCCGCAGCCAAATTGATTGAACATAGCCTCAGGTCTGTGCCGGGCCCTTTGCATAAACAGATCCAGACTATGTTATGTTTAATTTACTCTCCTTCCATGGAATGGAACCAAACTGATCAGGACTTGTTTACGCTCTCCGGCCCCAGCAAGCCCTGGCCTACTTTTGACAACCTCGGTGCACTTTAAACGGAGTCAAGTGTGTGCTTGCGTGTGTTTGTTTTTGTGCATCTGACAGTTTTCTGTGTGTGTGTGCACTCAACAAATTAGATCTGCCTCTGTGATGTAGGACTGCTCGGATCTATATATTGTCAGCCTTGGAGGGGGTGAGATATCTTTAGCTGCCTGTTTCTGGAGACCTGGCCCCACAACCAGTCTGTGCGGGAAGTAAGAGACTGGTTACATTTGCTTTCCTGTGTGGAAAATTCATGAAAGCTAACTGTGTGGCCTCTATAGGTTCTCAGAACATTCAACATCACTCAATGTTAGGGAAAAGATGCATGATTTTAAAAATGTTTCATGGACAAAAATGTGAAAGGTGTACCAAGTATCTGTTTTCAGCCAGCTGAGTCAAGACTTTATTGAGTCTCACATACTTCATCCATTGCATTCGCACACACCTTTCATATGATGGTGCAGACCACCTGGGGGACACCCCTCCTGCTTCAGCATACGTCCCCAACCCACCGGTGTCCCCACTTCCTCCCTGCATCCCCTATGTTGCTTTTACAGAGTGGTCACAAAGAGAGCGCCACACTTTAATACAGATGGTGTCCTTTCTGGACAACAATGTTGCAATTTCAATCCAGGAGTTTTTAGCCATTTGACAGTCTTAGTTATTTAGTGAAGAACCGTACAAATGTATGTAATTCCTCACCGTGTCAGATAAAGGTTCTTCAAAGGTATTCATGTGTGGTGAAGATACAAAAGCTGGATAGTGGAAACAGACAAGTTGAAGCGAAATATCAACATTGCTGTTGCTGCATTTCTGCATAAAACACGGCGACAACTTCTGACCAATCACACAACACTTTGGACAGAGCTCTGTTGAAATAGTTCGACCTGGCCTGGTGTTGGGTTCGTTAGGTGGATGCCTCTCTGCGAACAAAATGATATTTTAGTCATGGGACTACATCAATGAGAGCGATTTCAGCACTTCAGATGAAGTATGTGGGAGCCTTAACAACCCCTTCTGCTGCAGATGCGCCTTCAAGTTACTGGTGTCCCGATATTGATACTAGTATCAAGCCCGATACCAGTGTCAAGTACTTGTACTCACACTTGTAAAAGCAAGCCAATACTCCAAAAAAATGCCACTTTCTGCTGGATTTTCCTAACGGGCTGGGCTGTGGTGCAATTTAAAGGGGCAGTTTTATGTAAAATCAACTTTTTTGAGCTTTACATCATGTTATGTTGTTTCCTCATCAAAAACATACCTGAACTGTTGCCTTGATTCTTTCATGTATGTTTGAGAAATTCTTTAATCTCCTGTGGCAACCATTTAGCTGTCCAGAATGCCTGGGTGGATACAGCACCACCTTCTAGGTGCAGCTCCTCCTTGGAGCTGCAGTTTCTAAGCTTCCAAGCTTCTGCCTCATAGAGCACCCCTCCCCCGCGACTTCCCCTCTCAGCTCCTTCAGACTAGCCTGCAGCAATTAGCAAACACCTGTTGGAACTGTACATCTGTTGAACTCCTTATACTAGTAACTTCTCAGTGAAACACTGACAAAAAAATTGTTAAAGGATTAATAGAGGAGCTGTTGTGATGACTTCCTGAAGGCAGAGTTTCAGAAAGAGCAGAAGTTTTTAAAGAGATAGAGGCCCAATTTCAAATTCCTTTTAAGTCATATTTGATAAATACAGCATTTTTGTAACAACTTAAGGTAACTTAATTGTACTATAAAATGGCCCTATGTGCCTGGAAAATACATAATACTGCCTTTTTAAAGGCTAAACCACACTTCTCAGTATGCTCAGCTAAGCTGTCAAGAGGAGGGGAGAAAAACAGAGTTTAGATCAGGCCTAAAATCCAACCCGACCCAGCCTGAGCCGGTAGGCATTGTGTCTGAGCCTGATTCAACCTGACTAATTAACAGTAATTGTAGGCCTGAGCCCTCAGTAATCCTGATATATTATTTTAAATAAGCTTTTACTGCTTTTGTTTTTAGACCATAATATGAGAAAGCAGTGAAACTTCTCCCCTTTGTAGCTTTTGTTTAACATCTTCCAACTCCATTTTGTCGCTTGTTGTAACTGCAGGGTGAGTCAAGTCCAAATCATCTGAGATGTGTGATTGATAGGAGCGGAGCTGCTTGCACATTTATTATGCAGTGCGCTGCGCTTGTTACAGTCTAATGAACGTCTGCACCTTCCTCAACAGGAAAGCTGCCTACTCCTCTATTCAGACTATAATGAGTAGATTAACACAACTTTATATTGTACATTCTCGTTTGGCTTTCTCTATGCTGTATGTATTGTAGGTTGATTGAATGTGCCACAGAAGCCCAAGCCTGACCCAATCATCAAGAAATAATTTTGGCCCGACCTGGCCTGATTTTTGGGTCGAGCTCAGGCCATAAATCTAAACTCTAGCGAAAAATGTATCTTCTAACAAGTAAAAAAATAGCAGCCCTCCAGCATGATGCTGCCACTACCATGATTAACAGTGGGGGCAGTATGTTTGGACTGATGTGCAGTTGTAGTTTTTCCCAACACAAAGCATTTTTTTAATTTTGGCCTCGTCCTCCACATATTTGCTATGTCCTTGTGACAAACTTTAAATGGGACTTATTCTGGCTTTTTTCCAGCAATGGCTTTCCATACAACAATGATTTGTGGAGTGAATGATGAACAGAACAGTGTTACATGAGATATCCAAAGCTTGGGATACTGTTTTATAACCAAACTGTGCTTTAAACTTCTCTACAACTTTTTCCTTGACCTGTCTGTTGTGTTCTTTGGACTTTCTGATGCTGTTTGCTCGCGACATTTGTCCAACAAAACTTCTTAGGTGACCTTTGAAGGCAGTTTGTCGCAATTTTATTTTGAGTTATCCGAGTAAAGCAAGGGATCCTTTAAGATTCAGCTCACAGTTGTGTGTGTATCACATCGAATCCTAATTTATACTTTCATTTTATGGTGCAGAGGTGGCAGGTGTAGATACTTAGAGACTGTGTTGGCTTGAATGGATTGAAAACAGGCCACATTTTGAATGATTAACTTTAACGCTCAGATTTTCTCTTCACTAATTTGTGTCAGAGCTGCTTTATGTTGAAAGTGCAATTACAGAATCAAAGGCACATATATGCTTGAGAGAAATCAGATGCCCATCTGTCTCTCAGAACATTTTCTTCTGTCAGTCAAGCAGGGAATTCACACAGGCGCACAGCCGTGCAGCCTCTCTGACTGAACGTGTCGACTTCTGGACAAAATCGAGAGAGATGTGCGAGCTTCTGTGCGCTCGCGTGTCCCCCGCCAGCTCACTGTACCAGCGGTCCCTGTAGCAGAGGAGATAGCAGCCAAAGATTAGGATGTAATTACACGCCACTTTCTGCTCCATCCCTCTGCCCGAGAGAGGAAAGAGGGAAGAAATGATGGCGAGGAGAAGGCGGGGAGCTGAGGAGCAGATAAGGCCGGGCTGGGTTTATGTGTGTGTGTGTGTGTGAACATCCTAATGGCACACCCCATGCTGCAAATGTTTTGACTCGAGATTTACCCCCTCTGTGCTCGCCTTGGCCGTCTGTCACCATGGTAACAAAATGAACCCCCCTCCTTGTCCCACATGCGAAGAATGTGTGTACCACTCGTCCTCTAAGCACGAGACATTAGGATAATCCCCTCTTCTCGTTTAAATGTAAAGTCAGCAAAAGAAAAAGTCTCTCAAAAAGTGTTCTGTATGTGTGAGGTTGTATGTGCATGGAAGTAAGATAAAAAAAAAATTAAAAAAAATCTAGTGTCACCAAATGTTCCTCTTATTATGTTCCCTTCGTCTTCCCTAATATTGAGCCTCTTTTGTTTCCTTCTTGCCACCACTGACTTTGTGTTTCTTCCCCTTTTTTCTCGTGGTGACATTTTTAGGTCATCCCTCACTTACTTTCATCATCTCCACCACGGCGCGTAGCACGTGCTCGCATCTGCGGCTCGGATCCATGCGAGGTGAAGCCGGTGGGATGTATAGGAGGGGGGATTGAGGGTATGCAGGATAAATCCCTCAGGGGAACATCAGGGAAACGATCATCTCCCGGCATTCCCGCACACGCTCCCGCTGGGTTCCTTTTGAAGACGAGTGATGCCGTTGTTAATGCAAGCTGCTGTCACAAACATGCTCTGGCACCTATTATACAGATTGTCACATATATGTGTGTATTCTACATCCCAGCCACATTTGTCCACCTAAATCAAATATAACAAAGTTTTGTTTTTTTCTGTTTTTCTCACACATAACTTTTACACTAAGGAGCCATGTTGATTTGAATTAGTGAGTAGGAATGTATGGGTGCTTAATAGACAGTAAGACAAAAAGAGCGGGAACTCGGGGAGTTCCACACTTGCCACAGATCAAAAGCTTCCAGGGGATTTTTGGAGCTGGTATTTGTGTTTGTGTTTACTGTAAGTGCCAGTTTGTGTGTATGTGTGAGTGTGTAAAGGGGGAGGGGGCTAGGGAGTTTTGACACAGATGTCAATGTAGAAAAACAAAAACAGCACACGGACCATCCATACCCATACATATGCTATACTTAATTATGTACAGCTAGAGACACGTGCATTATCATACAGAGCTCTATCCCTCTGTCAGTGCCCCCTCCATCCTTCTTCTCACACACACCTTGTCATTACTTACACCCATGTAAACAGTATTTATTTTTACTCAGACCTCCATGGTGTTAAAATTACAGCTTGGTTACCATTTAAAATTTACCAGAAAATCAAAATCCAAAAAAGCATTTGGAATTTTCGCTACCTAAAAAAGACAGAAATTGACTTTTTTTTTTTCCCCCAAAGGAAACTATAACATAAGCCGGAGTTCTTTACTACTACTTAGACTATTTCTCCCTAGAAAGTTTCTTTTTTTAATTTACTTGCTTTTGTTTGTTTTCTGAAAGAAAACCTTTAGTACACTGCACATCATGCTTTATTTTCCTTTAATACTAGCTCCTGCTGTAAGTTTGTGTGACTGCTTGGCTAATATGCCTGAGATAACTTTAAAATACAAGAAACTACAAAAAACTAGAAAGCACACAGTGTTTGTCAAACCTGAAATTTTCAGGTCATCAATCACATTTTTTATTTCATTTATGAATGATAAAAAGTCATCCATACCAGCATGGCCTTATGTGAAAAAGTCATTGTTCCCAACTAAATAGAACCTGTTTGACAACACAAAGTAGGCTGAAACAGCTCCAAAAGTAACCCATTTAGTCCCAGATGAGAAACAAAGCCAGTGACATCCATTTGTCAGGAATGGGTAAAAAAGCCATTTCTAATGTTTTGGGATTCCAGTAAACTAGAGTGAGAGACATTATCTCAAATTAAACAAAACATCGAGCACTGGTGAATCTTCCTAGGAAAAAAGTACATAAAGGCCTGTCTCACCTTTCCCATAAAGACATTTTGATGATCCCAAAGACTTTTGGGAAAATATTCTATGGAGTGACGAGTCAGAAGTTGAGCATTTTGGAAGGTGTTTGTCCTGGGATTAATCAAATTTCCCATTTCTGAAAACATCACACCAATAGAATAACTTAGGTGGTAGTGTGATGGTCTGGGGCTTCTTACCTTGTTCAAAGTTATTCCGAAATATGCCTTATTTTTCTAATTTGTATACTGAATACCTAAATGTTTATATACAGTATGTACAATATTCAGATCACCAATCTATACTTCATTTATCATCTCCTTGACAGAAAAACACACAACTCATTTAATCTTTATAGATTTATAAAAACGATTCTGGCAGTAAAGGCTCCCACATACTTGGGCGTACTGTGCACATTATGTGAGCCGTGCGGACTCTGCACGCAATATCCGCGGATGGTTGAGATTTCATAGTCAAGCATACTGATTGCTTACATTTCTCATGACAAATGGCTTCATTTCCCACAATCCAAATGGCTTCTTGTAAATTTGATGAGCTAGCTGGGCGCCTAACCCTGTTTCTTCAATCTGGCTGCTGCACATTCTTGCAACTGTTTGCGCTGACTCTCAACCTTCTCAGCTCGGTATCGCATACAAAACAGGTCGATGCGAGCACCATTCCCTGCCGAACAGTTTACTGTACTACACGTGGTCATAAAAATTCACTTTCGCGCGAACATGTCTGGCAGAAGTCCGCTTTGAATCCGCCTCTAATACGTGCGGACCTCCACAGAGTGAAGTAAGCCAGAGTATGTGGGGACCTTAAGGGGTTAAAACAGTTCTGCAACGAGAAGGCTGAAATTCCTCTATGTCGATGTAAATGATTGAGTTATTGCAGATGGGTTGAGGTAGTTGTTGGGACCAGTTCTTAGGTTTAAGTGGGAATTACTTTTTAACATAAATGCAAGTTGGTTTATAAAGTTGTTTTTACCTTTATTAATGAAATCATCATTTGAAACCTACTTTTTCCACTTTTTTCAGGTTTATTTGAGCTGTACAACTGCTTTTACACTTTATCTGAAAGATGAATTTGAAGCCTATGTTCCCGATTAGAAATATACATTTTTCTTTTGTTTTTTTATAGTTTCACCCATTTTTGCTGTTTCTTAATGAGTGGTCCCCTTGCCGATGCTGATACAATCTGTAAAGGCTTTGACAAGCAGCCCATATACTCTAAAAAGGTTCAGCTTATTACTATTCCTGTAAAACAGCGATTTTAACACACGTGTTCAAAAATCAGCCACTTACACACAAACAGGCAGTCATTCCATAGCCCGTACTATGTTGACAGCATATTAAAATCTTGAGTGGATTACCAAACAGTTTTTAAATCATACCGAAATCATGGCCGGATTATTTCCATGTGACATCAGCTCGTCTGTGGCCTCTAAGCCATATTTAGTTGACGATCAAAAAGCTTAACCTGGCCAGTAAATCCCATCCTAATATTCCCACTAATCTGTCCCCAATCCAAACTATAACCGAATCAGCATTGGCCGGTTTGTTGTTTGTCCAAGACGACATTTTTCCATTCCTTGCTATTTTCCCCCCTTCCTGAGTCAGATTTTGCGAGCAAAGGAAGCTGTTGAGTGTAAAACTTGTTTGTGATTCTGATTCTGACTCTTCATGTTTTCCTGTAAATATTCACCATGTTCAGGCAACATGACTCATTTTTTTTTGGCAGATGCAGCGCTATATAACAGACACAAACACACACACAAACACACTGTCTTACCACTGCGACCTGATTGAAACCACATACCTAAACAGAGGATTAGAGACTTATCATCAAGTCCCTGAATTCAGATGTTAGGGAGGTTATGTTTCCTGGTAAGGTTCTTATCCTTTACAACAAGCAGGCAGCATCCAAATGTTATTCATTCTGCTTCTGAATAGCACTTTATTTGATGAGAAAAGTGTGTACAGCCTGCTGCTGTACTTGTTTGTTTGGGACAGATCAAATGGCGTAATCAGATCAACATTTTTCAATAAAGATGGAAACGGGAAAGAGGTCGGTGGGGTGGGGCGAGGGGGCGTGGTGCAACTGATGGTGGTGGTGATGAGGTTTTAAGTTTGTATTGGGGGGAACCTGGAGAAGAGTGGAGGAGAGAGGGATGCTGTGGTGGGTGGAGCTGATGGAAGGGGGCAGCAGAGCTTTAAAATTGGTCGGGAATAAATGGTGAGAGGGTGGGGAAAAAAGGGGTTGGAGGTTCTGTTAGATCAATTTATCAAGCTGCTGGTGTTGAGCTGTCACCTCAAATTATTGATTAGTTTTTCTATTTGTTTGAAAGTTGTATCTTGAGATGCCTTGATTGATAATAGATTAAGATTTTGGGGGAAACAGATTTATTGGCTTATTGAATGTTTTTGTTTTGCACTTAGATGAAATAGCAATGGCATATTTTGAGTAAGTCCCCACATAGATGAATTACTATCAGCAGAAAAGAGATCAACACCAAGACAAATGGAGAGCTGATTACCAGCAAGTGTGGTTCCTAAAATGTTACTTTTTATGTAAAGATGAAAAGCCCCTTTAAGAAATCACTAATATTTCCCAAATTTCCCTGTACTCTGGATGTTTTGAGTACAGGGAATGGGGAGAGGAGAGTGGAGACAAAGTATAATGTTCTGTGTTCTGGGTTAATGTTCTGTGTGGTGGGTTACAATAAGCTATAAACAGGAAACCATAAAATCTAACAAAATTGGAGAGTTTATTTTTAGTTTCACCATTAGACTGCAGCTGTGGTAAACTGGGGTGTGGCTATACATTTCCAACTCTGGATTATTCAGTTGGTACTGTGCTGTTCCATAGAGAAGTATTCTTATATAGTTTATTAAAAAAACAAATAGGAAAGGGAGTATTTGGATGAATCATACCTTTGTGTTTCATAAGCATGGTTATTAATTGTTAACCACTCCTTCTGTCAGTATTTACTGACAAAAAGAAGCACTTCTTAAAGGGATAGTTTTGATTTTTTAGGTGAGCTGTTTTTTACTTATATAGAATTTCAGTTTTTTTTTTTTTCATTATGGATCAGTTTGCTCATTATTTCCTAAATTTACTGGATGTTTTGTTTGTTTTGGATGATATTTACTGTGAAAAGCAACATCAGCACCGATTTATAGCCAATTTTGAAGTTAATTTCCTCTTTCAGATTGTTCTGGCAAACTAAGACACCTTTTATAATAATTAACAAAAAAAATATCTAAATTAATATTACTCTGATTAAATTACCTGTTTGGTCAAAGGACTTGTTTAAGACTAAATATTTTAAGAGTTTAGGAGTTTGACTCAACTCGGAAAAAAAAGTCTATGATTAGAGTATTTTGGGGTGGGGGCGTATTGAGACCCCCTCTAAGAACACTTGTAACTGCATGTTTTGATAGCTCATATGCCAAATATACCTTAATATGCATTAATACGCACAGTGGACACCATCTTACTACTACTGTGGAAGCTTAGTCTTATTTCTGCTCTTGGGAGTAAAGCCCAATAGCAAACTTAAAACCTCACCACCACCACCACCACCACCATCAGCTGCACCACGCCCCCACGCCAAGGAAAGTAAATGTCTTGCACATGCCAGCCAATAGTGTGTCAAGTAGCATTGTGCCCAAATTCCATTTTCCTCCAAATATTTTAGATGTGCTGTTGGGAAAAATCCATGAATAAGTGCGAATAGGTGCGGGTCCACTGTACAGGTATGTCATTGGTATAACCGTCTTCACAATACCGAAAGAAGATGTCAGAATATCTGCTAAGAGCGCTTGTATTTGTTTTCTCAGAGAAAGATCTATTGATATCTAATAGTAACTGTGTTCAAATGTTTTATAAAAAAAAAAAAAAAAAAAAAAAAAAAAAAAAAAAAAAAAAAAAAAAAAGAATTTATTAGTGATCATGTCAGGCTGAAGACCAAACTGTGTGGTCCGTTATCTTCCAGTGAATCCGGAAAATATTCACAGCGCTCCACTTTTTCCACGTTTTGTTATGTTACAGTCTTATTTCAAGTTGTATTAAATGAATCGCTTTCCTGAAAATTGTACATTCAAATGATAACAACGCTAAGCTTGTGGCATCAGATTCTAAAACACTTGAGGCTGTAATTGCTACCAAAGGTGGATCAACAACATATTAAGCAAAGGCTGCGAATACTAACATAAATTTGATTTCTTGGTTTTGTATTTTTAATCAATTTGTAAAACAATCAAAAACCTTTTTCCACATTGTCATAATGGGGTATTTGTTAGGTGAATTTTGAGGAAGGAGATTAATTTAATACAGTTTGGAATAAGGCTGTAACATAAAATGTGGAAAAAGTGAATTGCGGTGAATACTTTGAGGACGCACTGCAAGTTAAAAAATTTAATGAAAATAAATTCGTTGACCATTTTTAAATGTGTTGTGAATACCTAAGCAGGTTATCGGTTTCATGCTTATATAAGTTGTGTTATAGCTACAGGAGTCAAGCTGCACCTGTGTTGCTGGTAAAAACAGGCCCCCAGGTCGTTAGCAAGCCTGCTTCTATGCAGTGCTGGTGTTTTTGCTGCAGTTGGTACATTGATTTTGCTGTTGGAAAGAGCTGTATGCACCTGTGTTTATACACCAGCATGGTCTTAGTAAGTCACCCACAGATCTGGAAACTCCCAGAGGTGTTCTTCCTAAGACTGAATCAGCTTTGACAGTAAATGTTCCTCACTAGTGGTTTCACTTTAAGCATAGACAGATTCACACAATTTATATCAATTGAATGATCCCTTATGTTTCTTTGTGAGAGTTAAATTTTGCTTTTTATAATGCAAACTTAGAACAGGACACAAAAATGTGTGGAATACAGTAATGTACGTCTTCTATGCCAAGTTGTGCCATGCTGTTCAACTTGTTTTCTATTTTTGTCTTTTTTGCAATATTTTAAAATTTACTCAAAATTCACATGACAATTGGACAGAAAATACTTAATGATGTAGAGGCCCGCATTAAAGATGCTTATTATCACTTTCTCTTCTAAAAAGCACTTTTATTTATTTAGTTTTTGCTTTGTTCAATCCCAAACACATAGCTGAGGAAAAATATTGGTAAGAAGTTTATTACCAACGCAAACTCCTTAAGCAGATGCCAACATTACCATCATTTGCGACTAATGGACGAGCAGTTGCTGTATGCTCACAATGCTTGTCATTATTTCCTTTTTATTACTGAAAATGCTTGAAGCTTCTTTCATATTTTTTATATTTGAGTGTTGTCAACGAGCTCGATGCCTCTGTCAGTAAACACGGCCACTAAAAACCATTGCTTCCTTTCTTACTTCAAAATAAGAGTCTTAAACATTGATACATGGGGGTGAATCTCAAAGCAATCACCTTCATATCTGGTTCTAAAAATAATAACAGCTTAGGCTTGTTCTGATTTGAATAACGCTTTGCGAGCCACACTTCGCAATCACAGGAAATACGGTGCTGTTTTAACATTGCAAGATTTCATCTTTTTTACACCCCAGCATATAAGAAGGATTTTTGGTTAGATGAATACGCTGTAAAGACTGGTTGATGGACTGCTGAGAGTTAAAGTGAGGTGATGAACTCATGAGAAACTAGCTCTGCAAATCTGCCAATAGGAACAGATGCAGTCTACAGAATGATTAACAACCAAGTTCATTCACATGGAAAGAGCTTCTAGAAGTTGTTATATCCACATTGTGTTGCCAACACATTTAGATTTGTGACTGCCTTCAAATCAAACATGACTGCAGGGGAGTGAACAGCATGATTTTCAGCATCCGCAAGATGATTTATTGAACCTGGAAAAATATATCCCCAATGTGCAAAAGTGTTCTGTTTTTAATCACGGCAATAAGAGTTTTAGCTGTCAAGTAATGAATATTTGCTGCCTCCAGGCTCCTGGCTGTAATTAAAAAATTGAAACTGCCTGTCAAGGGAAAATAAAACTTGTCATTTGGTATCAAAGTTTACAGTTTTGTATAGAAAGCCTGGGAATGGTGGAATATTTGAAGAAGAAGAAGGCGTTGATTTATTTTGGGGCACCGTGGGCTGAAACGTCGAGATTTGCTCTGATAGGAAAACAAAATTTAGTTTGATTATATGTACTGGTGCAAACAAGAAAATGTTTTCATGTTCATTTTGATGCTTCTTAAATTCTTATTTGCTCATCATAGTTTTAGATTTTTTTTTTTTTAATTTTTTATTTCTGTGTAATAAAATTGGTCAAAGCCTTTAAAAGTTATTCCTGGAAACCTCTTGTTACGGTTTTCTTTCAGAGCTCAATGTGATACCAATATCAAGGGTTTAGAGCTACATCAGAAAGGTCACATTGGGGTGATACAGGTTTTCTGTAGACAAGGGGATATATAGTGCCCCATCTGCACCATATGGGACAGATCCCATGACCCCATTCAAAGTACCAATGAATGAGGAAGCTTCTGATCTGGAATCAGTGGACCATGTGTAACTTTGTGACTTGTCATAATGATAATCAACCAGGAAATGATGGGTTTGCTTATTTCAGGGTATAATGACTTTAATGAGTCTTTTAGGAGTGAAGCATCACAAACATAATATTTGAAATGAACTATGCTAAGAAACAGTTAAAAGGATAATTTGCTTTGTGAGCTGTTCCTGTTCATAGTAATTTACATTTATAATTTTGCATTCCTAAAAAATATCACATTTAACTGCTTTAGATCAGCAAATACATCAGATGACAATAAGTTGAGAAACACAAAATTCTGTTTTCAAATGATGACTGTATGCATTAAGGGAAAAAAAAAAAACCCTTCAAACCTGTGTGTGCATTTTGCAAAACTTTTTTTATTCAGCTACGCTGAAGGGTTTCAAGCATAAACAGCCTGTTTAAAGTCATGCTGAACCATCTCACCTGAAAACTTTGACAGGGCCACTCCAAAACCTATTTTATTTCTTTTAATGAGCCATTCAGAGGCAGATTATTGGTGTGCTCTGGATCATAACCCAGCATGCTTAAGGTCAGAGACTGATAACTAGACCTTCTCCTTCAGAATTTTAGGGTGACGAGCAAAATTATTGGTTCCATCAGTTACTACAAGGCGCCCAGGTCCTTGCAGAAATTGCACACCTTCTGAAAAGTTCCACTTTTGTCTTGTCAGGCCAATATTGTCCCAAAAGCCTTTTTATTAACCATATGTGAGATGGGTGTTTGTGTTCCTTTTGGTTAGCAGGGGTTTTGGCCTTGGAATTCTCATATTGATGCCAATCTGATTGAGTCTCTCTCTTATTACTGAGTCATGAACACCGACCTTAACTGAGCCAAGTGAGGCCTGCGGAGCTTTAGATGTTATTCTGGGTTCCTTTATGACTTCCTGAATAAGGGTCATTAGAAATGGCTTTGTTGCCCTTTTCATGACTAATGGGTGTCAGTGACTTGTTTCTCATTTGCTCTTGAATTTCCTTGGATTGGGGCATGATGTGTTGCTTTGTGAGATCTTTTATCCTACTTCATGTTGTCAGGAAGCTTTTGTTTAAGTACTTTCTTGATTCTACAGGTCTGAATGTTTTCAGGCCTGAGTGTTGCAAGTGAAATTGAATTTTTATTTTTTTTAATGTGGTTAAGCAACAGCATTAATTCATGAACGAGGGTAATTACTTTTTCGTATAAGGCCAAGTTGGTTTAGATAGCTTTTTTCACTTAATAAATCATAATTTGAAAACTGGATTTTGTTTCTACCCAGGTTATCTTTGTCAGGTATTAGAGTTATTTGAAAAAAATCTGTACTTGGACAAATACTTTGTTACTGACTGAATCATATCAGGATCTTATCAGTTGATTTCTTAATGCATCCGATTGTAATGCAGGTTTATACTGTACTTTGGAAACGCAATAATTCAACCGTATCTATGTTGCTTTGGATAGTGGATGTATGGAAAAAAGCAAGCTTAACCTCTGATAATATGATGGAGGAATCAGGATTAGAATAGATTTAATTTAACTGTATAGACTAAAAAACACATTAAGCTGTTTTAGATCTATTGTCTTTAATATCACTGAAAAAAAATACTTATCTATGGCTTACATTTGTACATATCTTAGCATAATGGCACTATCACTCTATTTTTAAGTGTTGCTCAGTCAGTCTGTGTGACGCAGGGAAACTGTGTGGGTATGATTTATATAGACCTAACAGATGTGTCAACCGCATACAAATCTGTGTAGTGTGATAAGATCAGTCAAACCTGTCACCTATGTGTGTGGTGAGATAAAGACGTGTGTTCGGATGTGTTTGCGGACAGCTAGATAATCCTAGAGAGCAGCTGTGTTTAAGCCTACAGAGCTACATTGAGCTTCTATATGTCATACATTTTTTGACCCCAATTTGCTGACAGTAAATAAATGATGAGTAGGGCTGATTCTGCAATGATTATTTGATGGATAAAGTGCTTAATGACTTATTGAGAATGCCCATAATATCATTCTGTATTTCTCAGGGTTTTGAGGCTGGCTGCATTATTGGGTGCATGACCCTTCACAGCATGACCCCAAAAAACATTGCACATACAAATCTTGGTTTTTGTGCTTTCTTTCAAAGCTTTGTGTCCTTTTTATATGGCGTTGTGCAATGTAAAATTTCACAATTTTATATGTGCTAGTTTCTCATGTTCTTGTTTGCAGAGAATGGGAACTCATCATCCCAGCCCAATTCAGATGGGACACAGGTTACACAGTACCCAAGATTGCTAGTCGGTAAAAGGGCAAATATAGAGACACATTAAAAAAACAACAATGCAAATTTAAAGTTATTCCTAAGGTTCCCTTAGAATCATCAGTTAACTTTCCATCCATGGTTTGACACTGCAGGAGAAACCAGAGTATCCCTTGAATGTTCTGGGTACTCCACTGACCTTACAGTGTCCAGGCTAACTGGAGACCTTTTTGGTGTGGAACTACAGTGCTAAGGACTACATAATTCTGCCATTTTTCCACTAATTGTCACTTTGTCTTACTCACAACTAATAAAAGCCAATTTATTTTCTTTAAGAAAAAAACTAAGATAAAGAATAACAGAATAGAAAAGTGGGATATTGTGACATAACAAAGCTATTTCTTCTAATTCTGTGCAGGAAATTGAATTATTTAAATTGGCGTTCAGATAAAATAACTAATAGTTTCTCTGTGGGTGTAAAGTTTTCACAAATGTGTTTTTAGCTGTTATTGTCCCCACTGGATAGATTAGTTGGCCCCTTGAAAAGCTACTTCATTTCTTATTTGAAGCCATCCAGAGCAATCTTGGATCACAGATCAAGTTTTTTATGTTTGCGTATGAGTCTCTGAGCAGAGATAACACATGCATTTAAAACATCAGCTCCTATTTGGAACAAGTGTCTTTGAAGTGTGTGTGTTCACAAACATCTGTGCAGGAAATACCCTAAAGTAGTATATCTTCTCTACTGGGTAATTAGACTACTGAATTCCTAAAACACACAGTCTCAAACCCTTGAGTAATATTTTATGCTTTCTCAGCAAATCCAGCGCTTATTCCCTGGCTTTTATTACTACTTCCCTCAAACATTAACAATAGAGGCCCTTTTGATTTGCAGGAAACACAAGTTCTTCTGGCAGTCCTTCTGTAAGAGTCTAATTCTATCTCTCTGACCCATTTCCAAAAGCAAAACAAAAGGAAGCAAAAAGATTTCTGCTTTCAACTTTTCAGGGTTGTTGCATCATCCTGAGCTTGACCTGCTGTATGTAGAGAGCTCCTATATTGAATGTGTTTCAATTTAGACAAGGTTAGCTCTTTAATGTATTGCAATGTCCTCACATTATTGGGAACTGAACTGGGGAAAAATAATACTTTAAATCAAGATATGTGACTGATTTCAAATACATAACAAATAAATCCTTCTGAAAAAGGAGGGGAATGATTTAATAAGGTGAGTGTAATGGTAGGAGGGAGAGAAGGACGGATAGGGTGGATGAATGTTTTGATCAGAGCAATAAAGAGAGACCCCTCTCCCTGCCCCTTTTTGTTGCCCTAGGCTCTAAATGTGTGCCTGCGCTGGAGTGTGAGTTACCCAGGCACCTCTGCTGTAACAATACACTGGGATGAGAATGAGGGGAGACAGCCAGGGGAATAGTGGAGAGAAACGGAGAGGCAGCTTCAGTGGACTCCATTCAATCAGTGGAGCACTGGAGCCAGCTCATCTGCTCCCCAACAATGGAGAGGTCACTACGAATTAGAAGCACACAGAGATTTGCGAGATGGAAGTAGGCAGTGCACACTCAGGCAAAACCAGACAATTCAGACATGCACATGCATGCACATAGTGACTGACTGATTTATCTTTTTGGTCATTCCACTGAGATGTTTTATTTCTCTCATTTTTGGACCTTCCAAATGATTCACACATAGGCTATAGTGTGCTTTATCCTAAAAGCCTGTTGTTGCATTAAACACAACTTGGTTCCCTTTCTAATGTCCACTGCCTGCTCTAAAAAAAAAAACAACCTACATTTTTTTCACCAAAATCTAAAGTGTGGTAGGCATGTGCATTTAGGGTTCTTTCTTCTGATACCCCTAAATGAAAAAAAAAAAAAAATAAATAAAAAAAAAAAATTCTGTTTTTATAGAATTTAATCACACTATAAATTGCTTTTTAGTGAAGGGCTCTGAGGTTTGCTGAAGACCAAGGAAGACAGAAAGTTCAGGAATAAAGCTGTGGATATAAAACGGTTCATATCCCAAGCTTCAAACTTTCCTCGGAGCAATTTTCAACCTATCATCCAAAAATGAAGAGAGTATGGTACATCTACAAAGAAATAGCTATGCTCTCACTGACAGGAAGGACAACAAGAGCATTAATCAAAGAAGCATCCAAAAGCTCTACAACTTAGTTGAGAAAATTTCTTGACAACTATTAATTATTTACCCCACAAATCTGGCCTTTATTAAAGAATTGTAGGAAGAAGGCAATAAGAACTTATATTTGCAGTTTGCCTCAAGATATGTTGGAGACTCAGGAAACATGTGGAATAAGGTTTTCTTGTAGATGAGATCAAAGCAGTCTTGAGACTGTGGCACAGGTTTACCTTCCACCAGAACACCGGCCTTGTACATACAAGTAGATCTGCAATTCATATTCATTACTGAAAGAAAACATTTTAGATGCCTCCAAAAAATATAAAACTGAGGTGGAGAATTAGAGGTAACATGATTTAGGACAAATTTCGGAGACATGTACCAAAGGAACTGAGGACGGGAGTCCAGCTTGGGATGGCTGCGTCGAGATCTGTCGCCTCTGTATACGGGCCGCCCGCTCTAACCACTGCATCACCCATCGCCTCTATTCCAGTTGCCTTTGCCTGAGTTTGTGTTACCCCTTTGGTAAATTACTTCATATTTTTATACAATTCACACTATATGATGAACTCACCTAGTTCCTCATCTGTCATCATCTCGGAAAAATCAGTTTTGTCATATGATTGCGACGAGTCGACTTGCCATGTAAAAAGTCATTGCAGAGCAAAGAATTGAGTTGGTGCAACCACTAGTCTTCAGGTGTGCATAGCTAGTAGAGACATACAACAAAAAGATTGTAGCAAAAGGTAGTTCTACAAAGTATTCACTCAAGGGGTTGAATAGTATGGCATGCCATTTATAAAGTTACACAGTCAAAAATTAACAGCAATAATTTGGTTTAATTAGCCAGTCATAAGAGAAAAAAATGAGGGCTCATTTTTCAGTTTTATTTTCACCATGTTTTTCATTCATTAATAAATGTCACAGTTTCAAACTAAATCTTTAGTTAGCAAGCTAAATATTTAGCTTCAAACTTAATATTTCGTTTGAAGCTAAATATTTAGTTAGCAAGCCAAATATTTAGCTCAGAGCTAAATATTTAGGTAATATGCAAACTCACTTACTGATACGAAGTGGGCTACCAAAATAAAAGCTTGGTCTTCTGAACCTCATTATGAATTCCTACTTTCAAATTGCTTCATACTCTGAGGCAGCTAAATATTTAGATTGCAAACTAAATATTTAGCTAGCTCAGAGCTAATACATATTTATCTGGCTCAGAGGTAAATATTTAGGTTGAAGGTAAATATTTATCTTGCCAACTAAATACTTAGCTTACAACTAAATATTTAGTTTACCATCTAGATATTTAGCTTGGAGCTAAATATTTAGTTTACCAACTACAAAATTTAGCTTTCTAATTAAATATCTAGTTTGAAACTGTGACATTTATAAATGAATGAATAACATGGTGAAAATTTGACTTTGAAAAATGAACCCTCTCTTATGACGGATTGAATAACCCAAATTATTGCAGTTAATTTTTGACTATGTAACTTTACAAAGGGTACCCCAGAGAATGCATCCCTAATGAATGAATGAATACGATGCAATGTTAGTGTTATCAAAGCCATTCGTTTGTAACCATCCATCCATTCATTGTCCATACCTGCCTGGTACAGACAACGAGCTGGTGCCTATCTCTGGCGGTCATTGGGTGCGAGGCTAGGTACACCCTGGACATGTCGCCAGTTAGATTGTAGCAAGTAGTAATCTTTCATAATTCAAAGAAAAAAGACCATAGAAAAAACTGTTTTTTTGAAGAGGTAGTTTTGTAAACCTGTTTATTACTGACCAAAATCTATATTAGATAAATACTTTCCTATCTATCTAGCTAAGCTGCTAAGGAAATTAGCATATTTTCTGACTCTGGCCAGTAGCTAACAGGCAGAACTACTTGGATCTTGTCTTAGTTTGAAAACTAGGCTTCTATTCTACATGCAAGGAAATTCTTCTCCTGTATACCTCAGTGAATGTAGTTTGAACATTTTGGGGATAGCATATTTTGCCAACTCATATTCATAAGCTTTGTAGTAAATGCTACAGAAAATCAACCTTTGTCTTGCACTTGTAGAAATGAGTCTCTGCTCATTGTGTTGTGTGTTACTTTGGTCTGAGATATTGTTGCTCACTTTTGAGGTCATGTTTTCCTGCATTGTTTCCTCTGTACTTTTTTCTCCCACACAGTTTGCACCCCTTTTGACGTCTGGGTCATTGTGCAAACGTTGAGCGAATTTGGCACCGTAACAAAGCCAAGAGTTAAAACTGCTCATTATTGAAATTGTAGACTCAGACTAGTTTTCTTTGGCTTTAAATGGTTTCATTAGACCATTCACTGACAAATTATCTCCTGGTACGTGATGGCCTTGACCGTGGAACCACTGTTGTTGAACAAGGAAAGATTCATGTTTTATTCAACATTGCAATGGAGGTTTAATATCTCTTGTTTTGGTGTCAGGATATTTCCAGTTAGTACACTTGTTTTCTGTAGTGCTTTTAGAGACCGGCAATGGAAGATCTTAACACTTATGAAAGGTCTTCGAGCTAGGGGTTTCACCCATTGCCTTGGCACAGATACACAGTTAAAGGAAAACCGGCGAAAGCTCTCCAATTGTACAGGCTCTTCGTGCTCTACTGTTCATGTTTGTTCCTGGCAAATTTGCATATTCCAGTGTAGATACTATGGAGTACAAGTTGATAAATTCATGTTACCATCCCAGATATTGAATGTGCAGAATAAAAACTGTCTAAAATTAACCATGTTTTAACCTGATCTGTGTTTTATTTGGTTCATTAGGGCTGGATCCAGAGTGGTCAACAAATCTGCACGAATAGAGGTCAGTTTGTTCTTTTTGCCTTGTTTACCATCTCCTGCTGTCTCCAATCAGCACTACTGAATGTACACACAGACAGCTCAGAGTGTGTTGTTTGTCTATGCATAATTTCATGCACACGCACAGGCCCTGTTAAGCTGCTAAATACATTGTATATATTTATCTTAGTGGATGAAGCCGGAGCATCCAGCTGATGAGTCTTTGCTTTAGACAGATCAGTCTGGTAAATGGGTGGGAGGGATGGAATGATCAATTGTGGGTTGAAATGCGTCTGGTGGATGAATATATAAAATGAGACCTAACCTCAATGACATGATGTGTATTTAATATGTATGTATAAACTGCCATATGCATGAAAAATGCGAGAGAATGATTAATCAGCTAGAAAGTTTCAACAATATTATTTATCTATGAGAAAAAAGCAGTACCTCCTTGTTGAAAGCATAGCTAAATATTTTACAGATGCAAGTGGAGATGTGCATATATAAGCTAAGATAATAAAGGAGCTTACTAATGTGCACCAGCAATGTACACAAGGTTCTGTTTAGGTTTTCAGATAAATAATGAAAACTGTGCTTTTGACTCCTTTTCCTACTCACAGTTTTTCTCATGGCACTCTTGTATTCCCATTTGTGGTCCAACTGCAACCATAAAAGAATTTCTGAGTACTATGAGGAGGCCCATTTGTTCAAATTACCTTGTCCAACCCTTTAAAATAATTGAATCTGCAAGAACGTTCATAAAATATTATTTTCCACAACTGATTTACAGTACCTTTACACTGGATTAAAACTCCTCCAGGATGTACAGTGCCAATAAAAAGTATTTTGTTGATTTTGTTGTTTTTACTACTTTTACAAATCAATCATGATCAACATAATTTGACTTTTTTTTTTTTTTTTTTTTTTTTTTTTTTTTTTTTTTTTTTTTTTTTTTTTTTTTTTTTTTTTTTTTTTTACAAAAAAACAACTTTTTATAGGCACTGTAAAATCTGCCACATGGTCTTTGTCTTTGCAGGGTCTTGGAGAAGTTTTATTGGTGGTATCCCTATTATATCATAAAGAAGAGTATGTAATTTCCCTAAGCGCTCTGAGGACAACCAAAATGTCTACAAAAAGGTGGTGGCAGTATATTGGGGTCCTGGGTGGAGAGTAAGCAAGTGTGGTGGCAGCAGTGGAAGCACATCCATGACCCCAGGCCAGAGTGAAGTGCTGTGGCATGGTCGTCATGTGTGCAGGACATATAGGACCTCATTACTGCAAAGCAACAGCGCTCACAGCTGGATTACTGTGCAGGTCAGAAAAAAAAGAATGGCAAAATCCTGTCACCCTCACTATGCATTATAGGACTTATTGACAAACAACTGAATTTGGATTGCAAAATTCACATACAATATGTGCCTCTTTATAAAATGTTGCAAAAACTGATCAGTTCTTTGCTCATTGTCTGAATGGTAGACATAGCTAGCTCTGGCTTTTGTTATTTAGCTGAAAGGCTAATGGTGCATTCTCTTTGTACTCGGAAGTCCAGTTTTTCAAGATCTTAGCCGGAAAAATAACACCCTTAGAAGTTGGAATTCCAACTAGGAAAGTCAAAGCTTGCCAAGCTATCGCTGTCTCATATAGATGAAGATACTTGTGAAAGTTGCTGGGTTTAACTGTTTATTAGCACTTCTGAGGGGTTGGTTCTCATTAAACCAGCAGCACACACTGTTCTGTAAATGATCTATTTGTCAAGATGTTCCTTTAGTATTTTAACTCAAAAGAGAAAGAAATATGTCATTGGCTGTTATTGCTAAAAGCAGTTAGCATGAAAAAAGCAAATCCCAGAGATAATCTTATGTAGTATTGCACAGAATCATAAAAAAGCAAGTGAGAGTTATAAACATGCTGATACAACTAAAACTTGCCAAGTCACAACCTGTTTCTGACTGTTAAAAATTATCCATTTTGTCCTTATAGCTTTATAAATCTATCTAGTTTCCGTTTTTTCTTCTTTCTCACTCTCCCAGATCAAACCACATTTTGCCTGCCCCCCTCACCTCGTTCCCCTCCCATGCAACCACTTCCCCACTCCTCCACCCCCAGAGCTGTCCGACCATGTTTGTTTGTGTTTGCATCTCCAGGAAGTTCGTACAGAATTCTGGCGTGCTTCTCCTTCCTCCCCTGGCCTCCCCCGTGCTTGTCCCAGCTGTTTCCTCCGTCCTCCCTCTCTCTGCCTCAGCAGGACTCCTCCACCCGCCTCCACCGCCATCCATCAGGACTAATCCATAACCCGCGTTTCTCAGCAGGGTACAAGGTCGGTGCGGAGCGCCAACAACCCTCCACCCTGCTGGAACATCCATCCCACAATGCCCCTCATTTCCCTCCCAGCATGCTTTGCCTCTCGCCGACCCTGGCACCCTGGCGCTGGTGTTTGCTGCTGCTCTCTGATTGGCCGGCAGCTGAAGCAGCAGAATGGGTGGAAAAAACAGCCGTTTCCCTTTCAGAAATGGCCTAGAGTTTAACTACCATCCCGCAGTTGGCTGTTGAGTCATGCTTACAGCAAGCCTGCTCGCACTTTTGAAGTCTTTAAAGTCATTGGGGGTTGTGTGACCAGCTGTTAAACACATGAAAAGCCATTTACATGTGAGTGATACATGGGGTTAGATGTGACAGGAAACCTTAACTCCTCCCACTTTTTACTTTGTCACTGCACAAACAGCACAAGACCCATCTGTCACTGCCTGGTAATGTCAGGATGAAGAAATTAGTGGGAAATAAGCTGAGAAATGCTTATCAGAAGGCCATCTCAGAAACTTTTCCAGCTTGATAGTGTTAATGTAGTCTGCTTACTGCTCATTTGAATAGTAATTAATGCATTAAAAAAAAGGTCTGTCCATTATTAGCCAAGTCTGCGGGCTGTTTGAGGTGAGAAGAGTCTGGATGACTGTGCCAAGTGAGAACAAGACGGACAGCTTCAATGTATTCATGGAAATAATTATGTAAACATTGCCTGGACAAGAATGAAGCAGATCATAGTGAACTATCTGGAGGATGATTCACGCTGTGGCCTGATCTGTCCACACCTCAGGTGACCTGATGGGAATAAACACACGCGGACATGTCCTCAGGTGTTGGCAGGGAGGCATAAGAACATACAACTAAAAAAAACATCAAAACATCTTCTAAAACGCACATCACACTCACCCTTACTGTACATTTATGTCACACAGATAAAAGGACAAATAATAATCTCCATGTGAAAGCAGCACATGGCAGGTTTACTAAATGGGAGAAAATGGCCTGAGGTTCAGGATCACTATAATTTACTTCCTGCAGCTTGCTGCATTTTCTTCAAGAATTGTTTAAAAATTTCAGGCAGAAATACCTAATTTATGTCAAGGTTTGGATATAAATAAAACACCTGCTTTTTTGGAAATTGGATGACCTGTGCTTGCCCAGTCCTACAATGCTACCAGCAGACTTTCTCCTTGAAAGGGGACTAGCCGGGTACAATGGTGCAAACTGGGTCCCGCAGGATTGTTTGAATTTAAAACCTCTGAGTTGAAGTTCAACTTTAACTAAACTTTGGCATGTCCATCCCTCTCTTTCCATCCATACAGTTCGAGATATGTCCTGATCAGATCATACCTCCAGGAACCTCTGGGGTCTACCCAGTGTCTTCTTCCATTGGAATATGAATGGAAAACCTTCAAAGTGAGGAACAAAGAAGGCATTGGAATCCCTTTGATGTGGAGGGGCAGCAGATCATCTTCAAGCCAACCCTCGATGAGGGCGTTTCCTCTCGGTAAATCACTATGGCGGAGTCCAGCCATCCTCCAGAGGAATGCTAAATATTTTAGATTTTGAATTAGAGATTATCAAATACTGTCCAGATTCATTAAAATATTAAATCCCCCTTTAGTTTAGCACTGATAAGAAGCTATGAACCAGTTTAGGGTCATTAGCGGCCAACAGTTAGCCTGCTGGGACTTTTCCACTGTACTTACAGATTGCTTGCATCTCCTCTATCACCCTGGCCACCCCTTGGCTCCATCCCGGGGACCAAGTGGCAGTAAATGAAGAGAGAACTGGAGAAGACCAAGAATGGAGCCCTGAGGTATCTTCCTAAAAGGACAGGTAAAAACAAAGTTCCCAGAATCCATTGCTAAAAATATGTCATTAACAACCCTTACAAGAGCAGATTCAGTGCTGTGAACAAGACAGGAAGGTGTTAAACTGGGTGTAAACATTTCTTTCCAAAATTTTGGACAAAAAAGGTAACTTGGAGTTTGACCAAAATTTTGATGAAGTTTGACACATGTAGAATTTTTCATTTTCTTTTTTTAAATATTATTTTGACATTGAAACATAATTGATAGAGTAAATTCTGACATGTTATGGGAAACAATATAGCATAGAATATTATAAAAAAATCAAGGTTTTCTTTGAAAATGATGTAACAGCTTTAGCTGCAGCTTTACATTCTGCCTTCTGCTCATCCTGCCATTAAATCACATCGTCATTGCAAAGATTGCAGTTTAAATACCTCAGGATCTCCTTTATTGCCATCACTGAAGATGTGCGTAGAAGTAGCTCTTACCTCTTTTTTCCAGCCTGTAATTCTGAAGCCATACTTTAGCTTTTATAAGTATCTGAGAGCAGTAGACATGAAAGCAGAAGTGACTAGTCTGACTGTTTTTTCTGAATTCAGTTTAATTTATAGATGTACGATTCAGGCATTCAAGTGGCTGACAAATGACAGAAATATGTCAGTTTACACAATGATCTGGCAAAGCTTTGTCAGGCAAGGAAATGGGTCCAATGAAGCGTGTGTTATGTCTTTAAATTAGCTTAAAAAACTCGATCTCATCCACATATGCTGGCACGTTTGATTCTGCGTTGCTCCTTTCCCTTTCTCGGCCACAGATGGAAGATTTTACCATTCCCATTCCTACAGTCCTGTGTTTGTTCTTACCAGAAAAGAAAACATTAGAGACCATTACATTCATGAAAAAATATGTCATGTGGGTTAAAATTCAGATTTTAAAAGCTTCCTTTGACTGTGAACTGTTTGGACTGCCTCAAATGTTTAGTGTCTTCCAAAAGTACAGCTTTCTCTTCATTTTGTCACAGTGCAACCACAAACCTCACTGTATTTTTGTGGGATATTGTGTGGCAGACCAACCTAAAGACCACAAACTGTGAAGCAGAAGGAAAAAGGATGAGTAGTTTTCAGTTTTCATTTCTTACTGATTAAAATGTGAAAAGTGTGGCATGGAGTTTTATTAAGCTGTTTGGGTCAAGCATTTGTACAACCACCTTTAGCTGCAATGACAGCTTTTTTCAGTTATGTACCAGATTTGATCTAGCAACCATCTTTTTAAATCATCCAGATGATTCCACTGATTCACAGTTGGATTTAGGTCTGAATTTTAACCTGATCATTCCCACACATAAATATTCTAAGATGTAAAGCATTTTGTTGTATCTCTGTATGTTTAGAATTGTTGTCCTGTCATAAGTTTATTGTAGCCTCTAATAGAGTGGTGTTGAAACCGTCACAAGGGCTTTTTCAACAGTGGCTTTCTTCTTTTCACTCTTTCATAAAGGACAAATTTGAGGAGTGCACGACTAGTAGTTTTCCTTCCACTGGAGTCTCCAACCTGAGCTGTGGATCTCTTCAGCTCCTCCAGAGGTACCAAATAGGGCTCTTGGCCAGGCCTGACCTGTTAGTTGAGGTGGACAACCATGTCTTAGTAGATTTGTACCATTGTCTTCCATTTTCAGATGATGAATGAACAGAGTTCTGTGGGATGTTCTGGTTCTTTAACACTTCTTTAAGCTTCTCCATAACTTTCTCCCTGATGTCTGCCATGTTCCTTGCTTGCTGTTTGTTCACTAATGTTCTCTAACAAACCTCTGGGGGCTTCCCAGAACAGTTGGATTTAAAAGTCATGGGAGTACACTTTGTTTTCTAATTAGCTGCCTTCTGATTGCAAGTTGTTGGTTTTGTTTAGGTGTCATAGAGTAAAGGAGGTTGATCAAAAGTGCACACCAGGTTTTGCTGCTTTTCACATTTGTAAAACCAGGCATCAGTTTTCTTCCACTGCTTTGTGTTGGTCTGTCATTTAAAACCCAAATAAAATGCATTGAAGGTTGGGGTTGAAACATGTTTGAATACTTTTACAGTCGGCTGTCATCTTGGAAAACAGTTTTTTTGTGTGGGTCTGGATGTCATTTGACTGCAAATTTGACTTGGATGCCCTATAGTCGGGTGATGCAGCTGACTGGAGTTACAGTCACAGAAAATCTAACCCAACTCATGCACCCAAAGACACCAGCAACCTGTTCCCCCGAAGCTATATTTAATTTCTGGTGTTTTAACGCACAGCGCTGTGTGTTGTTCTTTCCATGGCTCCATCTCCCGTCTCCTTCGCATTCTGCTGTTTCTTGGAAAACCCTTTTGTGTTGTCTTTGGATGGATGGATGGGATGCAGACAGATGGGGGTGTGCGTTGGCAGAAGTCAGTGGTCTTGAGTATTTTTTCTTTCTCTAAACCGCTCCTTTTTCTTAATTCTGTGTGAATGTGTGCTCAGAGCCAGAAACACATCTTATTTTGTTATTCTTTCATGTTGAAATCATTTTTCGAGGGGGTCTTCAGTTGAAAGAACAACAAAAACAGGATATCCCATCCTGTCATTGTGCTAGGACCATGCATGTGAACGCCTGTGCTTCTGTGTTTATATAGTTTCTTTCTTTCTAATATAACCCTACTCAGCAGCGGCTGTTGTTTGTTTGGCCCACTTTCTCTTTATCTGCTCCCATCATCTGGTTGAGGGGAGGAAAATCCCATGGTTCCCTGCATATGTGTGTATGTGTGACGGCTAGGGAGGTGGGGTGTCACACCTGAGCCTGATGATAAGTTGCCTTAACCCCCTCCGACACATGCTCACGTGCACACACACCCATTCAGTCCCCAGGTTAATGACACAGACATGAAAGATATTTGCTGTCCCCCCATCCGATTCCCTCAGAGATCATTAGGCGGTGTTGTGTGACCTGATTCATCTTCCCTTCCCCAACGCATGTCCACTGGCCCACGGTTCCAGCAGATGTATGCCCCGCAGCTACCGTTGTGCTGCACATCTCTCACTACTGGGTGGGTGTGTGCCTGTGTTTTCAGGCACAAGGCCCACCTTTTTTCCTGGCTTGTTTGGTGGATGGGAAAATAGGGTCACCGTAACAGCGGTGCGCTGGGGGATTCCAACCTCCGCCCTTTGCTGCTCTCCATCTTTTCCACCCCACCTTGGTATCCATCTCCAGCAACCCTCTGCTCTCCTCCCTCATTACCTTCAGGCGTCTGAGAAGGGGAGGATGGTGTCAGGGACGGTCCCCCTCCCCTGCCTCCTCCGCTTTTGCCCTCTTGAGGATCCAGGAAGAGATGTGGAGATGGAGTGTGAAACAGAAAGGGGGGATGATGGGGCTTGGCGGGGTGTAAATGGGGTGAGATGACAGACGATGTGGAATGAGGAAATGGAGGTGGGGGCTTTGCATCAATGGGGGGGGGGAACGGTGGATCATTGAGGCAGGAGACTTAATAGAAGAAGTGGGGATAAGAATGGGGTGGTTGTTGTCATGGTAACAAGTCGCCGTGGAAACAGCCCTTTTTTTTCTTTCCAGACAGACAGACAATCAGGCAGAGATGTGGGGAGGGGACGACTGCTGAGTGTGTGAAAATGAAAAGAAGTGTGTGAGTATGAGACAGCAGCAGCCACGCCCACTCACACACACAATCCTGCTGTACACTTATCTACTGTCTTGTATTTAAACAGGTAACACGGATTGGTTGGACATGGTGAATTTTATGTGTTTTTGGAAAAATAAACAAATAATAAAAAAAAGCAGTCAGATTCAGCACTGAACATAAACGGACAAATTGAGGCTGAATGTTGGCCACTGTTTGCCTTCTAACACCGGAGGGGGGCTGTGATTCTGCACTTAGGCAAGGAATTGGCATCAGCATGCAAAAAATGCTCACTGTGTTGTGCAGTCATGCTAATTTTTTAAAGAAGACCATTTACCAGGCCCATTTTTTTCACCATTTGAAGATTTATAGGTCCTTTCAAATCTGTTCATACACCCTCGAGCTTTTTCCACATTTTGTCACAATTTATCGTGGGATTTTATATGATAGACAAACAGAATGTAGCACGTTGTTGTATATGAAAGAAAAAGTCATTATTTAAACAAAACCAAACCAAAAAGAATGCTGTTTACTTATATTCAGTTAGCACACTGCAAAAACACATCTTACCAAGTATTTTTGGTCTAGTTTCTAGTGCAAATATCTTGAATACACTTGAAATAAGGCAAAACTATCCAACAAGTAACTTTTCAGGAGCTTGTTTTAAGTTGATATTTCCTTAATATTGATGAAAAAGTAGTAGTTATAAGTGAAATAATCTGCCAGTGGAACAAGACATTTGGCTCATAATATGGGAAAAATATCTTGTTCTGGTGGCAGATTTTGTGTTTTTGCAGTGCACACCTACCTTTGGCTGCAGTTACAGCTACAAGTCTTATGAGGTATGTTTCTACCAGCATTTAGAGGCTAAACATTTTTGCTTATTCCTCTTGCCTAAATAGTTTGCTCAGTCAGAGTCAAAGTGCATGCAGTAATGAAACACGAGGAAAAAACATTGTGATAGAGGTTTAAAGGATAGGTGGATGAACTAACATGGAAATCACTGATTGATACTTCTGGCATCTAGTAAGAATGCCTTCTCAAATCTTTCATTTGAAGAGTTTTTGACAACAGAGAAGAAACCTTAGGACAGACCCTGGACTTTAACACGCAGTTAGTTGGGGAACATCTCTCCTGAAATGATTTGCAAGTGATAGCTGATAAGAGGAATGTCTGCGAATTTCTGCTTAAGCTGTTGGTTAGTTGGTTCATTGGATGGATGGATACCAGGGCTAATGCTGAGTTCCATGCTGCAAACTGGGAAATTCTGACTTCTCAGTCGAAAAAATCAACTGGAACACCCTCTGAAGTTGGATTTCTCACTGAGAAACTCTTAATTCTTTCATAGAATGCTGTTACCTCGCGTCTGACATCAAACCCAGCTCTGAGTTCCCACTTCCCAGGTAACTAGTATGCAGCATAAGAGCTGGGCTTTAGACCCACCACACATACTCTTTTGGGATGGCTGTGAATAAGTGGAAAGACTAGTTATCTGGCAATCGAAAGGTTGTGAGTTTCATTCCAGCAATCCTTATCATATGTTGTAGAGCTCTTGAGAAATGCACTGAACTTCAAGTTTCCTATCAACACTATGTATCGGTGTATAAATATTGTGTGCAGGTGGGTGAATATGACTTGTAGTGTAAAAGCACTGTGAGTGGTCATTATGACTAGAAAGCTCAGTCTATTTACTATTTTAACATTAACCATAGTACCTTTTCTTTCCTATTTCTCTGTGTCTTAATTTCTTTTCAATCAATTAAGTTTGCAGAGTTAGGATTTCTTATTGTTAAAATTAGTATTCACAACTAATTGAAGATGTTTTAAAACTCATAATTAAGGTTGACACTGCTACTTCTAGGAAGTAGGGCTGGGCGATAATGATATATATAGCAATAGACAGATGATCAAAATCAAAAGAAAATACATCCGATAGAATTTTGATAATTTCACAGAACTCCGATCCAGAACCGTACAGCATTTTGGGGGATGTAGGCAGAGGAAAGGCTTTAGCCACTCACCCTCCTACGACCCAGTTAAGAAAGGTTGATGGCATCAGCTCACTCACTCTTTGTTTAGCGAGAAACAACTTGCGTAACATGCGCATTTGCAGTTTCATGTTGGCCCCAAGATACTCGGGTATACTTTACTCCTTGGAGGTCCGTGCGGACTCAAAGCAGACGTCCGCCGGACACGTCCACGCAAAGGTAAATTTTTACGACCACGGACATGTGCTCTGACTTGCACAGGACACTGCTCGGCAGGAAACATTGTTCACATTGAACTGTTTTGTATGCAACACCAAGCTGATAATGATAATGTTAAGAGTCAGCACAACCAGTCGCAAGAATGCATAGTGTGACTGCCACTCTCTCTGCAGCACTGACAGTTGTGTGGTGGCTACCTTGGTGGAGAAGAAATGGGGCTAGGTGCCCAACTAGCTCATCAAACTTGCTAGTATCCATTTGGGTGGTGCAAATAAAGAAATTTGTTCTAAGAAATGTAGGCAATCAGTACACTCGACTATGAAATCTCAACCGTCCGCGGACAGTGTGCATGGAGTCAGTGTGGTTCACAGAATACATATAGTACGGCTGAGTATGTAGGAGCAGTTTCATGTTTTGCCACCATGCCCCATAACTTCTTAAAAAAAAAAAAAAAGGATTGGGGTGGAGTGAAAGGAGAAAATGAATACAACAGCTCAAGAGAAATTGTGGATTAAAGATGAAAGATCTCATCACCAGTTTGGCAGTATTTTGGAAGTTTAAAACAAAAAGCTAATCAATAATTATCAATGTCAACTGATAGGCAATTCTTATATCATGATACGGATATCACCAGCCATATCACCCAGCCGTACTAGGAAGCAAGGACAAACAAAACTATTCCAGCTTGTTAAAGAATCGCTTCTCGGATGCCTTTGAGACCATGCAAGTCTCAATAATACAAGACAACAATTTGCCAAACAGTTCCTTGGGTATTTCAGGCTTAACCAAAGAGACTACACATTGTCAGACTTTGTCATCCATTTGGCCTTTTTCCATTGCTTTTTTCATTTAAATACTTCTGAATGCTTAATGTTTGTTATGTTTACTTGTGTTTTGTGTTTCTGTCCAACAAAGACAGTGCAGTCAGCTGTGATGCTAACTTATTTGGCAATGACCTTCCTTCATTCTTTCTGCACTGTTTGTTCTGAATCGGCTTTCAAATTTCTGACATGTCTGCAGATCGTGTCCACATCAACCTCCAAGAAGTGCCACACCATCTGTTGCTCCCATTTATAAAGCACCCGTTTGTGGTTGTGTGACCACTGCTGTGTTGCATGGAGCAAATGTCTCTGTTTTTGTCTTCAAGTGGTGTGAAACATGACCAACAAATGAAGTCTGGATAAAATCTCCAGCAGTTGGACATTCAAGAAACTTATTCAGTAATCCAGTTAGTTTCTATCCATGTTTTTTTTTCCTTAATCTTTTCCTTCATCAGCTTATACAAGGACATTTTTACTTTACCAATGTATCTTGCCTGAAAGCAGACTCACAACCATCCATCCCACATGTATTAAGAGCAGGTTGAAAGTGCGCATCTTGTCAAGTGAATACTTTTTTTAACAAGAGGCAACACTGATGATGCTGTGACTTTCAGAAAGGCCAGTCAGCGCCAAGTCACACCACTCCCACTCCTCAGTGCTCAAATGTGAGTTGTTGCATCAACATTTCATCAGCCAGCTAAAAATAAGGATGGGATTCTGTGAAGCCAGACCGCTTTGTACACTCTGTCACAGTGAATGTGCAACGGAAGTGTTTCTGAGACCACCTCGGTTAAAGTCGAAACAGATTAGTAGAACTAAGATGTCTGTTTGTGCAAAATGATTTTTTGTTGTCGTTGACGGCAACAGATATTTAGCATCTGAGAGGTGTAATTAGGCAGAGACTAAATTAACATGGTGTTCAGTGTGTTGAGACACTCTAAACATGTTTTTTGATAGGGTGAGGCACATTACTTCATATTTCACCAGCATCTGGATACTTTGTCCATCCTATTTATTGATACATCTTTTTCTCTCCCATTGTCTTTTTGTTCTTTTTCTTCTAAGGCCTCTTTTCCTAGCTTTTGTCCCTCTGGCTTTACCTGCCACACCTGTTTCCCATTTTCTAATAAATCTCCAGCATTTGAAGACCAAGCTGAACTTTCATTCTCTGCCAGATTGTTGTTGCTATAATGATTATTGGCTAAAGTGTAGTTCAAGTTTATATCTTGTAAAGCTGCAGTTTTGGTTAAAGGGAGGTTTGTTTTCTGGATGATCTTTCTCTAGTTGGCTGCAAGCGTCTAAATATCTGCCTGCTTACCTACTTATTTAATTATATATATATATATATATATATATATATATATATATATATATATATATATATATATATATATATATATATATATATATATATATATATGTGTGTGTGTGTGTGTGTATGTGTGTATGTGTGTGCATAAATTACAATGTTTTTTTCTCAGTATACCTATTGAAAACCTTAATCTGTCTCCTCTCTGGCCAAAACACTTTTGCTCTCCACTGTCAGTAGCGCTAGAGAGTCTTGTGTGTAAGGAAACGATCAGGTGACAGCTGCTCTGTGGGGAAGTTATCCATCTGATAGTAACAAAAACAAGACAATAGTTAGTGTTGCAGAAACATTTAGAAGTGAATTTATATCAGAGTGGCTTAGTCTGTCCGGCTTCTGTTGGGCAATCCACTTATTTATTCCGCTAATAAGCTGAAAATAATACTGTGTCTAAAATAAAACTATGTCTAGCCAGGCTAATCTGTCAAACTAAGAATGTTAAGTTGTAGAATTTATTGACTTACAAGTATTTTAACCTATTCAAAATGATCTATGATCCCTGTATGATAAATGGTACTCACACTATATAGTGAGAAACATCCCCATATCATGATACCTAGGCCACTGTGCTCCAGAGCAGAAGTCAAGTGTATTTATCTCGCACATTTGAGCAACAAGGCAGTCCAAAGTACTTCACATGATTAAAACACAACACAAAAAACATTACAGTTGCAAAATAAAGACAAGTACTTAAAAGTTTCAATCCAGAGTAGAATGTTCCATTTGTGATGAATCAAAGGCAGCTCTAAACAAATGGATTTTAGCCTTGATTTAAAGGAACTCAGTGTTTCAGCAGTTTTGGAGTTTTCTGAAAGTTTGTTCCAGATTAGTGGAGCATAAATACTGAATGCTGCTTCTTCATGTTTGGTTCTGATTCTGGGGTTGCAACATAGATCTGAACCAGAGGACCTGAGTGATCTGGAAGGCTGATATGACAGCAGGCGTTTAATGTATTTTGGTGCTAAGCCATTCAGTGATATCAAGTTGCTCATGATATGGAATAATTTAAGATCATCTGGCTTTTACAGAGGTTCCCAGATCATTTTTTATCCAAACTTTGCTGTGGATGAGGTCACGTTGGGTCGCATCACCTGCTGGTGACAATATTCACTCAGAAAGGTCCCAGAAAAGACCCCATTGTTCAGTATGTTGAACTACTCTAACATTTCCTGCTTGTGTGGTACAATACATGCATACAGTTCTGGTCAGAAGTAAACTTCATGATAATTTGGGGCTTTTAATGATTCAGTTGAACCATGTATTTTCCAGGGTGAAATGATCATAAAATGTACAGCTTTAAAGATTTTCCAAAGACTTCTTGTGTAATTCCGGGTTGATATTCTACCACTTTTATCAGGACAATGGGTAGAGTTTATTTGTTTCCCTGGCACAAACCTGACTTTGAATCATAGTTCACAAATATTCAACAGGACTGAGGATAGAACTACAATGGCCAGTCTATAAGCTTAATATTGAGCTTTATTTGCTCTTTTTGTTTTTTTGAGGTGAAACTGAAAAAATCTAGATATATTCCCCCATTCTAATCATTCTATCCAATTTGTGTGATGCACCAGTACCACTGGCAGTGAAACAGACTCTCAGCATGATTCCACCTTCATCATGCTTGACATTTGGTGCGGTATTCTTAGTTTTGAGAGTCTCCTTGAATCAGAACCTTCTGAACATCCAAACTGGTAAAGTTTTTGGTACTATCTCAGATCTTGATAATTACCCAGATAGTTTTCACTGAAGAAGAATAGTTTGAACTTGTGATCTTGAAACCTGAAGTGGTTTAAAACAACTGCAAACTAACTTGTGTTGATCAAAAATTTCTTTTTAGATCTTTGCCGAGTTCCTGTAATTTTACACTTTATGTGGGATAGTCACCTAATTCAGGCCACAGAAAAACATCCCCACAGCATGATGCTGCCACTGCCTTGGTTCACAATAGGGATGGTGTTAGTCAGGTGATGAGCAGTGCCTGTTCTCCAGAAATTTGGGACAAAGAGTGCTATCTTCAGTTTCCTTAGCCTTCACTGTTTCGTGAAATGAGAGAAAATCTGCAATAAATTTTGTTAAATTTATAAATTATTTATCATTACATACACTCATTATAATGAGTGTATGTAAACTTCTGGCCCAACCCGAAACTCCAAGCTCCCTCTGTGACAACAAAATCCTATCGTAAGAACGTGGCATTTTGCAGGCTTCCTGATGATCCTATGGAGAAGCCGTGCCGCTCATCCATGCTGCAGTGACTCTCGCAGGCGTCCTGCATATAAATCAGCCTGACTCTGCAGCTGCCAAGAGAACCACGTGACCGCAGAGTGTATCCTCAGGTCACCTCTTTCAGTTCGCAAGCAGCAAATCTTTTAGCTCTCTCCATTTTCTCTCTTCTCCTTTCCCCCCCTACACTGTTCAATTTTCCAACCAGCCCTCTTTGTTTAAGCACAAAGTAAAACTGTGTGTGCTTTTTGATTAATAGTGTTTGACCACAGCACTCAGTGTAAACATCTCCTTATCTCTGTCTGCATCGCTGCTTTCTCTCTCTCTCTTTCTTTAGTCACTCTGGACTGGTTTGAACTCTGCTGTCCCCGTTTCCCTCTTCTCCCTTCCCCTCCCCTCCTCTTCCTGCCTCCTTCCTTCTTCCCATCCCACCCTTACCTACCCTCATCTTTTTGGACTCCCTGATCCTTGTTGTTTTAACCCTCTGCCTCCCTTTTATCCTCCTCCTCTTTCTCCTCTGGACTTAAACATTGCTTCAAGTTGAAATGAGGATACAGAGCCAGAGTTTGAGGTAAACTGAGGTGACATAGATGGAGAGCAGTAAGAGAAATGGGTCTAGAAAGAGGCAGGGGGAGGGTGCAATCTGGAGTGGGAGGCACTTAATGATCTGTATGTGTGTTTGAGAGAGAGAAAACAGAGATGAACTGTGGGGGATGTAACAGAAATAGTTTACTTCACAGGAGCACCGTCTGGATCCACTCAAAGTAGCTCCCGAGAGGATGACCAAGGCTGCGTTCTCGTCTTCCTGAATGTTTACTGCTGATAAACCTTCTGTGTCCAAAACAAAGCCCGGTGTGATAAGGCTGCTGCTAAAATCATCAACAGGGCTCTCGGTCTCTCATTTCTTTTCGCCTCACCCGCACCACACCCCTCCTTCTGTGGCTGACGAGGATTAAGTGGCTGGTGAAACTGCATAAACGCACGCTGCCTTATCTTAGCTGTCCCTGCGACAAACTGAGAGTGCGTGTGTGTGTATTCATATGTGCCCGACAGTGCTGTGCTTTCTATCAGCATTGTGTGAGTCAGAGGCACTGGGTCACGGCTCTGCTGCATAGTCAGCATATTCACAGTTACTGCGTCTCAATGACAGATTATGTGTTTGTGTGAACTCCTCTCGTATGCATATGTATTTATATCTCTTTATGTACGCCTGAATGTACTGTATGCCTCTGATTAAGTGTCGTTTTCCTCTGTTATTTTACATATTGTAGCTCCAAGACGTGTAGGATGTGGTAGATTTTAGCTGCGTACATAAAAAATATCATCCTCTTTAAAGCGTCAAATGAAAACAGAAAATTTGCTGCAAAAAGTGCAAAAGGCCTGCAGTATTTGATTTGTTCCTGTTGGGCTACTGTAGGAGGATGATGCATGCAACAAGATAGAAGTGCAAGATAATAGATGACCTATGATGTCACTGAATGAAGATTTCTTCTCGAAAATCATTTTACTGGGTTTTCCTAAAATATAGTTTGGTGTATATTACACACTGGAACAAACTGCAAAAATAACTAAAATTTCTGCTATATTTTTAGAGTATATTCACACCAGTCCTGTTTAATCTACTTTAATCAAACTCTGGTTTGTTTGCCTAGAAGGTCTGGTTTGTTAGGAGAGATGTGAATGCGTAATCAAACTCTGATGACCAAGAAAGCGAACTCTGGTTCAGCCTAAAAACGGACCAGAGAGCGCTCCAAAAGCAGGAAGCGTGTTATAGTGCAGGACATTCTGGGTAAATACAACCAAAACAAACACACGAGTCTGGTGATAGCGGGAAAAGTGGCTTGTGGTCTTTTGCCAAAGACAAATAAGAACTCATACAACCAAAAAAAATCTGACGATACTCCATTTGTGTTTACATTTCGTGAAGAAAGAAGTTGCACGCAGTGTCTTCTTCAGAGGCTTTTGTGTCGTTTCCTTCAGTGGTTCTTGGTGCAGCGCCATCACCGGTGAGGGGGTAAACAGTTTGCTCAAAAGGCTTGGTTTATGAGTTGTGAAGGTGAACCACACCAGCTTGAAAATGTAACAGATGTTGCAATTTTGGTCCCCAATCAAATTAGGTGTGATAACACTCTTAGACACCCCTGCTGAAGATGTGTTAAGTCCTAAAATATATTCATCTTTTGTTGCTGCAGCATTATCGTACTCTAAAAAAGTGAGAAAAAAAAACCTTTTATAATGTTACAGCATACCCAATAAAGGATTTTTTTGACCAGTCCTCTTTGCACAGTCTGTCTAGATTGTCAAGAGTTATTTGTCATCTCTTTTGTTCTTGATTTGTGATGTCCATGATACAACCCAGTTACAACCCAGCTACTCATTTTTATACGTGGACAAACTAAAGACTTTGAGACAATGGCAGCTATGCTAACAATATAAGGTACTTCAACGGGGAGTGGTTTGTTCACAGAGGGAAATGGATCCATGGACACGCTGGGACAACAATGCTATAAACTGGTAGGTGTTACAAATGATAGCTGTCAAAATCTGACAGGGAAAAATGTTGGACTTTTAAAGCGGATGCAAGATAAAGAGACTAAAATTAACCCAGAAAAGAAGCTGATATATTTTGCTTGCAGTTTTCTAACAGTGCTCCTTGGAGATTCTTTTTACCTGCTTTTCTATCTGTGGGGTGAATTTGCTGGGAAGATTGGTAACTGCTCTAAATATTTTCCACTTTTTAATAATCTTTGACAGGCTACAGATAACTTGAAAATGGTTTTGAAACCTTTACTTGATTAATAGGAAACACAAATCATTTGTCCAAGAACATTAACGATGTCCTTCCTTCCTGGCATTGCTGCTCCAGAGTAGCAAACTGGCAGAACTCCCGCTTTGATAGAACTGATGATCAATTAATCAAGTGCATTCTATTTGTAGCACCAGGCTGCAACTTTACCCTTTAAATCCAATGGAAGAAGCACAGAAGCAAGTTTTTTTCCAGTTAGCTAATTGACAGATGTGGAAATTTTTCCATCACTGTATGTGTTTACATAATTTTATAAGTATTATATATTAGGGAAAACATTAGGAGTAACTGTCTGCGGAAGCTTTAAGAAGACGAAGAAATAACACGGTTCAGACGTCTGTTCCTAAAGCAAACATTTACTCAAACAAAGCATTATTATACTTTATATGGTCATTTCAAAGGGCCTCGATCATTAGGCTGCATATGTTTTTAGCTTTGGCTGACTGTTGCCTTAAATAAGGAACAGCTGGGATACAGAAGTTTGTTTGGCCCTTTGACAGTAGGTTCAACTTGAATACATTCTGTAGCTCACCGCCCACACATATAAAGGTTCACAGTGTACTCTTATACAGTCTTAATCCTCCTGAGCAGCAATTAACAGCTGCCAGCATGGCTAAGAATCCCTTTAACCAAAGCCTAATGAAAGCCCTAGCACCTCTTAAGTGTCTCTCCAAGCGTGTAACAAGCTCCCTTCATTATCACTCAACTGCAACCAGATACCTACATACTAATTATACAAGGACAGTGCAGGGATTCATTGTACAGATGACTCGATTTGTCAATGCATCTGACTTATGTTGGTCAATTATAAACATAATTCTTCTCTTCAACATTCCTTTGCTGAAGCATGCTAATAAGCTTAATTATTAGTTTCCCTTGATGTGACTCACTAGATGAATCTAAATGTTGGCTTTATTCTATAAATATCTCTAATGTAAAACACCAAAAGAGGTTTTTTTTTATCTGTAACCATCAGGCATGCAAATCAGAGGACGTTGCCTGTGTCACAAGGTTTTAATCACAAACTTTTGGTATGTGGACACTGGTGAAGAAAATGAGCAGATGAGTGTTTCATACATGAGCATGTGGATTTCTTGCTGCTAACAGAGCCCGTTTCCCACACACTCTCCAAAAAAAGACATTGTGTCATAGTTCAGAGCGAGTCGAGGTGTCCTGAGGTCACAGGAAGAGGCTGCTCTGAGTCTAAATAAAGGGAGTGAAGCGAGACCCTGCAATGTGACAGGGACGTCAACAGGACATGCTGCACTGACATAATGTCACTTTTTCTCTTTGGATTCCTCATTGTGGTCTCTGTCAGTTTTCCTGTCTTTCTCTCTTTGATCACTGATACCTTGACCTTTCTATGACCCCTTTACTGAGGTGTTTATCTTTTACCATCAGCTGTCCTGGAGACGTTGCACGTTTTAAAAACACCTACAGCAGCTCCAGCCTTGGCGCTTGTTTTGATGTATACGGCTGCATGTAATATTATCTTTGATCTAATCTGTTGAGTGCTAATCAGATTTCCACTAATGGTACTAAATGGCTCTTAGGGGAGTATCTAGTTTGTACACTAGGTAGGCTCAGACCAATGTACTGGTTTGTGGATTTGTCGAGTTGAGTCGTCCAGCTTTGATATGATTAAGGGTGTAGTTCAAAGGCATTTAATCAAATCTGAGTCCCATATAGAAGATTTTTTTTTGATTACTCAGAAGCCCTTTGAATATCTGCAATGTTTATTTTTGGCCAAAGGGAAAAGCAAGAAACACTTCTCTGGCAGCCTAATGAAAACTAATAACCTCTTTGAAACCCGAAAGTAAGATAAAAGTGGATGATTAACATCACAAAGTGTGCTCATCTTTTGCCGTCACACAGTGCCCTGCAAAAGTATTAATTCCCCTTGAAGTTTTTCATATTTTATCACATTTCAACCACAAACCCAATGTTTTTTATTGGACTTGTTTGCAACAAACCAACACAAATTATTGCACAGCTGTGAAACAGAAGGAAAATGAAGCAAACCGTATTCAGAGAAATCGGATATGTATTTGTCTTAAGCCAACTTTACTCTGATACCTGTTAATAAAACCTGTTAATAAAATTTATCCTGTTTTTGAGAAGACAAGCCTCCATGATGCCAGTCAAAACAAAGTTTCGAGCAGGGCGGAGCCACTGAGAGTGAGTCCTGAGCAGCAAAAGGGGAACAAGTGGGAGCCGGCTCTCACTTGATGGAAGTCGGCTCTTTTGATTCACTAGAAAGAAGCGGCTGTTAATACAGAGTCTCCACAGTGAAACATGGTGGTGGCTACATTAGGCTGTGGGGATGGCTGATGGGAAGGTTTTGCTAAGAAGAATGATCCATAATGTCACCTTCTCGATGTTCGAAGCTGGTAGAGAAGACTTGCAGATGTAATAGCACATAGGGCTGTCCCAATAAAACTTTTTCTCTTCCGATACGATACCGATATTGTAGCTTTGAGTATTGGCTAATACCGATATTTATCCAATACAATATCAGCATGAATCATACATAATTTTATTATTTACTTTATAGTGTGGCGTGTTAGAAAAGGCTTGATCAAGTGATATTACTCAGAGAACAATGGTCAACAACAATAGTTATGAGAACAACTGACCCATTTATTATTAACCAATGGGTCTGGGTGCGGGATACGAGTGCTGCTGGGGTGAAATGCTGGAGTGGGGTGCTTCTATTGGTGTGCTTATATAGGATATTTTAGATGGAGGCCAATGTAATCTGATACTCTTTTGTTGTTGTTGTTGTTTTGGCTGATATCAGACCGACTTCTGATATCAATATCGGATCAGGACGTCCCTAATAGTAAGCGTGGTTTTACAAATTGACTCGGGTAGGTTGAACACAGATGCACACCACACCTTGCAGATATGTATTTGTCAGAAATGTCCAAATATTTTTTTTTATTCCAGATCACAACTATCAACTACCATGCATTTAATGTTTCACATAATGTTTCAACAAAATTGAGTCATGAATCCATTTGCAAGGCATTATTTATGAACTCTTAATGAAAGCATAATATATCACTTCTTGCAGCCTACGCTCCAGTTTTTTAAAACAAAAGGTCACAATCCTAATTAACAAGGTAGACGTCTGTGCAGGAAAATGATCCAGAACAGTAACTCATCTTTACAGAAAACTTTTCATCGTCTCATTTTCCTTCAATCAGGATTTTCTTCTTGTCTCTTTGCTTGTTGTGCTCTACCAGCTCTAGTCATAACCAGGGGGATTTGTTTTGCACTTTTCCCAGACCTTCACCCTGACTGTTGTTCCAAACAAACCAAGAGAAGGGAATTACCTTCCCTAATAAAACTGAGATTTAACATGCTTGATCGTGTGTGCTGGTGGATTCATGTCGAAACTCCATCTCCTGTCCGCTTCACTTAATTCGTCTGTTTGCATGTGGCCCACGCGTGAGTGTTTACTGTTTGTGCGCGCGGGCGTAGGTGTAATGCGACGAGACAGCTCCATCTGCTCGCTCTAATCGCAGGGATCCTGCAGCCCAGTGAAAAGACACATCCTATTTCCTGTGACATGGCTGTAACTTCCTGTCGAGCAGGCTTCATGCACACCGGCCCACTGACTTCTTCTTGATTAGCTGTCCTGTGTGTGTGTGTGTGTGTGTGTGTGTGTGTGTGTGTGTGTGTGTGTCTGAGCAATACAGAGTTCATTGGATCGTTGGGGTGACAAGTTGATTGCCAAGACTGAGATAGTATCTGCCTTGACTCACCGAGAAGATTGAGAACATTGTGTGTGTGTTTGTGTGTGTTTGTGTGCTTTGCACCATAATGAAGACCAAATGTCTCGACAAAATTGAGGGGTATTTGTCCAGAAAACTACACAGAACCAGTTTAGACCTAAAAGCTTAAGCTTCACAAACCACTGGTACTTTCCTCATGCAGTTTTTGTCACTGTTGATACATTTCTGGTTTAATCATGCTTACTTTTTACAAGCTCATCATGCCTTGTGTTGACATGTGTGCAACTCATATTTTTCTGCAAATTAATGTAGAGAGATGGGGAACATCAACATATGTCTTGATTGTTTTTTATACAGGGTGTCAAAGGCACTCACCCTCATATCCGGGACTCAGATTATTAAGCTAACACTTTCTTCACAAGACAAAGTCCTATCCTGACAACACCTGAATAGCAGATCTCACTTGTCACAAATTATGAAATTTTGGGCCACTCCATTTCATACTGTATGTTGATTCGTTTCCAACAAAGTACTTTGTTGCCTAATTCTATCAAAAGGAATTGTGTTGAGGAAACCTAACCAAGTGTTAGTGGCGCCTAAATCAAACACACTAGCAACATTAGAGTAGGATGGAAAACTGAAAGCAAAGAGAAAATCAATAAAATGCTAAAAAGCAGTTGGTCTGCAGGCAAATTCCATATTAGCAGGTCATGTGATTTATTTATTTTTCTTTTAGTGGTTACACTTCACTTCCATTTGCTATACAATGTTCACTCGCTGTACATATGGTGACAATGGAGTCTATGGGAGCTTTTAAACAAGGTGAAATGCTTGAGGCTCCGTGTGGTTTGCGATTGCTAAAAGCACTCAGGCAGTGATTTGCTATTCCACTGCATAGCCATGCTGGTGTCAACGTGACTCCATTCTTCACTTTACGTTTTGCTCAATTCATTCAGCTTGATTTTATTTTAAAATGAATAAAGCATTTTGGTGTGTTTTTTTTTTTTTTTTTTTTTTTTTTAACAGTGTTTGAATTCTGATTTTTGAACCATTCCATTCTGTTGTGAAAATTGCAAATACACCTAAGTGCTTTTTTTTTTTTTTAAAAAAGGCACATTTCCTGAAGTTTGTGTGCATGCTAGAAATTTAAGTATCTTCTCTTTTGTTGAAGGCAGAGGGACGTTTCAAATACTATGTTAGAATTTTTCTGTGCACACCCATTCCTGCCTTCCCTCAGACCCCCCTCTCTTTAAACACGTCCCCACCTTGTTATCACCCTGCAAACCCCCAAAATCTGGGTTGCCATAGCGACAGCCTACCCATCAGACACAAAATGTGTGACTTGAAGGTGCCACAGCCAATTTTATGGCTGATAGACACCAGTTTTCATAAATCCTATATTATATACTCCATTATCCTTTCATTTTTTTCTCAGAAACTCCTCTTTGCATCATGTTTATTGCATGTCTGTCTCTGATTATTAATCAACAGACTCAGCTAGGAGTTACTGAAGAATATCAAAGCACTCTTTTACCTTTTAACATATAAAAAAAGAATTTCTGACTCTGGCATCCAATATAAGGTCTAATACAAAATCATGTAAATAGGACCAGTCAAGGCGAGTGAATTATACATGCACAGAGCAGTCCTATGGGCAATCAGTGGGAAACAGTTATGTCAGTATGGAGATTGAGATGAAACAAAACATTTTGAAATTTAGCCTCAGAACAACTCATGATAACATCTTTTAGTGACACGAACTGTCAACCTGCCCAGAATAAACTGTGGCATAAGCTTCAAACTGCGGGCTATCTGTGCGCAATTTACACACTGCCGCTAATAATTGCAGATCAGTAATTGTAAAAGGTGTGCACATGCACTCCCAATCAGGACTACAAAAGAAAGCACCCAGTCTAACAAGTATATTTAATAGCTCATCACACTGGAACAAAGGTCTGCAGATTGTCCCACTGCAAACAAAAAACATACTTTTTTCAATAGAAATATGGATTTGCAAAGCTTAACAGATATAAAGGTGGAGCGGAGACACCGTCACTCAGTTGTCATCTGACAGAAAGCACAAGTTTAGGTTTCCTATTTAACATATTTGATTTCCCTCTCGGGTTAATAATGTATTTTTGAACTGAGTTGAAATGTACATAGAATTTCAGCTGAATAAATCTTTGCTTTAGTGGACAAAATATATTGCAAAAGTACGACAAAGAAATAGATGAAAAAAAATTCACTTTTGTATACTTCTATCAAGCTTATAAGTCAATGAAAAAATTAGAATTCAGAAGTGGAAGGAAACTTATACATGATTTTTCAAAGTATTTTACAACATTAATCTGAAAAGTCTGGTGTGTATTTGCATTCACCCCCCTCAATAGTATGCAGAAGCTCAACTCTGATCCCTTAAAAAAATCCAGCCCACTCGCAAGTCACATCATTGGCAGCACAAAACTAGTTTCTGGTTTTGAAGTGGAAAGAAAATAAAAAATAGAAAAGTGTGGCATCCATTTGTATCCAGCCCCTTTCCTTCGATACCCCTAAATAAAATCCAGTGGAACCAACTGCTTTCTAAAACCACCTAATTAGTAGATAGGGTCCGACTGTGTGTAACTTAATCTCAGTAGCAACGCAGGTGTTCTGGGAACGGCTCAGGGTTTGTTTGACAACATTAATGAACAAACATCATGAAGCATCATGAAGACCAAGGGGCACAACAGACAGGTCAGAAGAAGTTTAAAAGAGGGTCAGGTAATCACAAGATCCCAATCTTTGAACATCCCACAGAGCTCTGTTCAATCCGTCATCAAAAAAAAAAAAGAGTATGGCTCAACTGGAAACCCACCAAGACAAGGCCATCCGTTCAAACCGGCAGGTTAGGCAGACATCTATAGCTCAGGTGCAGCTCCAAGGAGGAGCTTTGTGGAAATAGGCTGCGCTTTGAGAAAACAAGCATTCATCTCCATTCTATTCACCTCCAAATGGCTGCCACAGCAGATTCAAGGATTTCTCAAACATGCATGAAAGAGAAGAGGATCAAAGTAGGGCTGCAGCTAATGGTTATTTTAGTAATAGAGTATTCCATCGATTATTCTGCTGATTAATCGAGTAATTAGTTAAAAAAAAAACTGCAGATTTTCCATTTATCCACCTGAGCCTATTTTGAACAATATTAAAATACATTTAAAAAAGGCAAATAAATAATTCAATTCATTTTTTAAATAAGAAATAAACATTTTAATGCATGAAAAGCAATAACGTAGCATTCCTTCAGTGCACGCTTAATCATTTGTAGCAAAGAATGCATGTGCAGCTAAAAAAAATAATTAAAAAAATCCTTTTTTTTTTTTTTTTTTTTTTTTTTTTTTTTTTTTTTTTTTTTTACATGTCCTATCTGGCAGTGTGGCGCACAGAACTGCTGTTTGAGTGTCAGGGTTAGGTCAAATAGGTTTTCTTTTGCCATGATTCACCACTTGATTGATATATATATATATATATATATATATATATATATATAAACTTATTCTAAAGTAAAGAGTTGATAGAATTACTTCAAATGTAACAGACATAGAAATGAAAAAGGCAGTGCCTCACCTGTATTCCTGACAAGTAAAATAGGTACATGAGAAGTAAAATAGATGCTAACAATGATGAGAAAATATCTAATTTTCCTCCTGAATTTTCTAAATTTTTAAAAATATTATTATGATTGTTAATATCCACATTTTTATGGTCAAAATTGCTGTTGCGCATTGCCTATTCCAACACAAGGGAGAAGTCCAGGGTGAGGCAATGCAATGCTGTGCCTCACCTCTGGTGGCGCTGTGTTACACATAGTAAATGAAGCAGGCAGTTGGCAAATCCTCATTGCTGTCTCTCTTTATATTGCCTGAATACTTGTTTAATTACACATGCTCTTACATATGCTGACGTTCCACAGTGCGTCTAATATATTTAATGAATGTGAGTGACATATTTAGTCTTTCTGATTGGCCATAAATGCACAGTGAACATGCGCAGGGTGGGGCCGAAAGTACTGTGCCTCACTGATAGGGGGCAGTGAAGAACCTCATCAGGACAACAGGCAACAGGTGCTCTTCTTCTACACATTGAAAAGACTGACAACAGCTGAAAAAATAAAAAAAAAACATACAGTCGGGCAAAACTGTTCCAAGCCACTCTCTTCTTTGTCTGCCAGGTATTTAAAAATGAAAGTAAAATGAAAGACAAGGACTTTTTATGACAGATTTACAGGGATATTCATGGAGAAGGACAGGTGCAGGGACTTCATATGAAAATAAAGGTAAGATCATACACGATTTTTAATTTTAATTAGAGAGGAGAGAGGTCAACCAAGAAAAAAAACATTCAAATTTTAAAAAATCAAATGTGACCTTATCTTAAATATCATTTTATTCTTTCTTGCTATCATATTGGTGAATTGCATGGAACTGATTTAAGCATAATTAAAAGCTTTCATTAGTTAAAATTAAAATACAAGCATTAGATTTCGGATTTGTACATCCAACTCTGAGGGAGTCAGTGCCTCGCCAGTCATTGAACTTCACTGCATGTCACTGATAACAGTTATGACAATATTGGAAGGTACACATTACAAGGTCAAATAAGATGTATTTAGTGGCATCTGAGAGTATATCTGACAAACACGCCTAAATCTAAACATCTGTGTGTGTGTGTGTGTCCTAAAAAATCGTTCTAACATCAACATATGAAAAGCTCAGGCCCTTCTGCTTGACTTAACATCGATATAGTATAGAGTCTGTATACTCCAGTTAACGATGATTTGATTACTGAATTAGTTGACATTTATTTCAATAATTGATCGTCTCATCCCTAAATAAAAGCAACAACCCAGGTATGTTTTTGATGAGGAAATGACATTATGACATGATATAATGCTCAAAAAAGTCAATTTTACATAAAATCGCTTTAAAAATCGCTGTTCACAAATCTATTTTTTTAAATCTATTTTTCAACGTAGACTGGGTAGTTTGTTGCTGTAATACAAAAGCATGCCACATACCTTAGATTTTTATTGGGGAAAAGCCTTGAAAACCAGTTATCCTTTTCTTTTACCCTCATCCACTGCTTTGTGTCACTCAGTCACATAAAATAGATTGATATTTGCCATGTCACAAAATATAAAACGTTTCAAGGTTGCTGAACACCTTTGCAAGGCCGTGTAGATCCCCTGCATCCCTCTGCTTGGTTGCACACACTTTCTAAAACATCCCCATAGAGGAAGAAGAATACAGCAACATGTTTTCTGCTTTTTGACTGCTGGTTTAAATGGAAGCTACAAACACCATCTGCCCACAGCCCAGAAAACCCACTGTGTATATATGAATAGTCAATGTCAATTAACTTGTTCCTCAAGTGTTCTGCCTAGTGAGGAGCTAGTTGGAAATAACGCTACCTCTCCCAGGAAGTGTGGGTGTATCCGTACTGTATGTATGCGTGGTATTAATTAAGGCTGTTTAACATGCATATGGATGGGCTTTTTTTAGGGGTGAAGACAAATTTGTGGGTAACATATGGTGCCCCAGACATAACGAACGAAACAGACATTCGCAGTTGCGCGCAGACACTTTCAGTCTTCAAAGTGACACACACAGGCACGTCTGGACTCCTGCAGAAACCAGAAGTGATGGATTCTGGCTGATTGTGTGTTTGGAATATCATTAATCCGTTTTTTTTTTTTTTTTTTTTTTTTGGCTATTTGGTGAGGTGCGTGTTTGTGAGGGATTATTTTTCGCAGATGGAAGGAGCTGTGCCCCTTCTGCAGGGTCAACGGGGGGAAACGCTAACCACCACAGCCTGCTGCCATTCCTACGCCTCCTCCTCTATTCTCATTTTTTTCCTCCTCCCTCCAGTTCAGCATGAACACCAATATCTGCTCCATCTTTACACAACATTCTTCTTCATTTTCTAGTATTTTTCTGGTATAACAAGTAGAACACTTTATCAATTATTTAGTTTCTCGAAACATGTCATAGATTTGTAAAGAAATTTCTTGGATCAAACATCTATGCATCTTTAAGTCAATCGCTTTGCAAAACTATTCAAACCCCTTGAGGTTTTCCCCAATTAAGCCACAAACTTCATTGTATTTTTTGGAACTTTGAATTAAAACCAACTTAAATTTGTGTATTGTAGCTCTTCTTTGCCAAACATTTTAAGCTCAGTCAAACTGAATGAATCAGTTAAAATATGTGTCTTAACTGGGCTATTCAACACATGATTAAGATTTAAAGCATAGTAGCTGTGAATGTATGTTTAGGGGCATCAGACTATACACGACACACTTTTATGTAAAAATTTTGGAAACCATGTATCATTTTCCCTCCACTTCAAAAATTAGCCCTACCTTTTGTTGGTCTGTTGAATTAAATCCCAATCCCAGTAAAATACATTAAAGATTGTAAATTAACATACAATTTGGTATCACTTGGCAAGATGCTAATGGTTGCCGATGCTGTGGAGGAGTCTTTGTCCACAATTCTTTGTAGAATTGTTTCATTTGAGCCACACTGGATTCTTTTTCATTGGCTGTTTAAGGTCATACCAGAGCATCTCATTCTGATTTAAATCCAGACGTTGATGAGGCCATTCCAAAACCTTCATTTTCTGTTTGCTATTTAGAGGAGAACTTACGTATGCGTATGCGTCATAGTATCGTCTTGCAGGACAACACAAATGCGGTTGAGCTAATAAACTGATGGCAGAACGTTTTCCTTCAGGATCTCTTGTTGAGTAGAATTCATTACTCCATCAATTACAGCAACTAATCTAGGTTCTGAATAATATTTTCATTTTTGTCCTGTCAGTCCACAGAATATTTCTGAAAGGTTTTGGGGATCATCAAGATGTTTATTTTTTTTGAAAATGTGAGACGTGCCTTTTTGTTCTGTTTGGTTGTCAGTGGTTTTGACCCTGCAACTCAGGAGATGGAGTTCGTCCTGTTGGGTTGCTGGTTTGAACCCCCGCTCTGTCCATCTCAGTTACTTTGCCGTTGTGTCCTTGGGCAAGACACTTCACCTGCTGTGTCTGGTTGCACCAATTGAATGGCAGCCTCACTTCTGCCAGTCTGCTGCAGGGCAGCTGTGGCTACAATGTAGCTTATCATCAACAATATGTGGATGTGTGTATGAATGCATGAATAAGTAGTGTGAAGTGCTTTTGAGTTCTTGAACTTGATAAAGCTCTATACAAGTGCAACCCATCTGTTTCTTAAGTTTAGGACATGATGTGCTGCTTTTTCAGGTATTTTTGCCTACTTCATGCTGTCATACAGGTCCTATTAAAGTAATTTTCTGATTTTACAGGTCTGTCAATAATCAGGCCATCTCATGGTGAGTGAAATTGAACTTGAATTAATCAAAATTCAAAAAGAAGACCAGTTGTTTTTTTCACATAGAGCCAGGTTTTTTCACATAACTGAAATTATCAATACAAAATCAAATTTTGTGTTTACTCAGGTTTTCTGTGCCTCAGAAAAGAAAAAAATGTAAGAGGGAAAGTACTTTTTAATAAATTTACTGTAGACTTGGATGAAACTCAAATGGAAGTGAATGATTATGCCATTAAGAAAGGAAAGACAATATGGAGAGAAAAAAAGTTTAGAAGGCATCTTATCTGTCAGAGAAATAAAACTTTAGCTCATAAAACTGAAGATGTTTTATAGAAGCAGTCCTCCTGGAGTTTGATGAAATAAGCACAGAGGTCTTCAGGGCTTAAATGAAACATTCACATCCTGCCAAACATGCAGTGTAACTCTCTCTTAAACATCATGAATACTCATGGAGCTAAGGAAAAAGAGGATACAGCAGCAAAAAGCCTCAGGGTAAATGGCTGCAGTCTGTACTGTAATGGACTTAAAGCACCCACAAACCTTATCACTTCAGTCCATATGTCTTAGCATATGTATGTGTGCACTACTCAACCTGCAAGTTTTAACCTGAGAAGGGACAAAGGGAGCCTTGTAGAGGATTAGGAATTTATATTCCCAAATCCCAGATGCAGGGTTCCTTCACCAATCTCACTTCAAGCGGTCTACCAAACCTCCGAGCGAGCCATGCAGGGAAATCCTGGAACAATGCTAGTCAAGGCAATGCCTGGAGGGACAGGAATCTTGGATCAAAGTTTTTCTGATTACCTCTCTTCTGAGAAAAGATTCCTTCCAAATGTCCAAAGTAAGAAAACTAGGAGGGTTTGTATTTGCATTGTACTGTAAAGTAGTTCAGATGCCCACTGTTTACTGTCGAGCTGCTTTCCTCTCATGTCGGTTTAACTTATAGGCCCACACGTGTGAAATATTATCTGTCCACCCGCCAATGTACTCAAGCACAACGAATCATACAATTACTGCCACTTGTGCCAATTGGAACTTCAAATTTCCTTGGCCACCTTATCCAACTCCTGCTTACTGGACCTTGCAAAAGTATCTGTACCTCTTAAGCTTTTCCACATTTTGACACACTATAACCACAAACTTTTCTCATTAAATTGGGATTGTATGTGATGTGAAAATCTGAACAGTGTGGATGGTGTTCATATTCAACCCACTTGAGTCATTATTTTGTTGAACCAGCTTCAGTTCCAATCACAGCTGCAGGTCCTATAGGGTCTGTTTCTACCACAGCTTTATTAGATCTAGAAACAAGGTTTTTTTTTTTTTTTTTTACCGAATTTCAAAAATCACTCAAGTTCAGATTGAGTGGAGAAAGTCAGTGACCCACAGTTTTCAGGTCTTGCCACAGATTCTCAAATGGATTTAGGTTAGAACTTTTGCAAGGTCTACTGAATTGAAGCTCGCCCACAGGATGGTGCTGCCACCACTAGGTTTCACAATGGAACAAGAAGTGAGCAGAACTTCTTTTAGTTATCTTTGTTTCAGCTGTTCTCTGCTTTCCTCTTGAAAGGTGGCCAGATTAGTGGAGTGCATGACTCGTAGCTGTCCTGTTGACAGTTTATATGGTGTGACCTGTCAGGTTATATGGACAGTCACTTCAGGGCAGGGTTGAAGTTGTCCATCCGTCCCTTGATGGTTGCACTTTGTCAAAGGTTACTGTTTGTCACCAATTCAGGGCTGCAGTTGAGCCAAACTCTTTCCATTTTTGAATGATGGATTTTAAAGTGCTCCATAAGATGTCCAAAGCTTGGAACGTTGTTTATAACCTCAACCTGCTTTACTCCTCCTCAACTGAATAACAACAGATTAAATTAAACACAACTCTGTTTATAACTTGCGTGGTTTTAGAAGAGAGCTGGTGGCATTTCAGATTAAACAGGACTGGAAACACCATGCTTTTCAGATTATAATTATATATATATATATATATATATATATATATATATATATATATATATATATATATATATATATATATATATATAAAATTTATAAATTGTACATTTTGCATTGCTTTATGTCAGTCAGTCACATGAAGTCTTATTGAAATAAACTGATTGTAATGTGACAAAATGTAAAAAGGTTCAAGAGGATAAATATTGTTGCAAAGCATTGGATTTGCTCTTGTAGGTTCTCTGGTTTTGAAAAACTGCTAATCACACATAGAAACTGTCTGCAGAAGTGATGGTTAGGGTCTTGGGGGATCATTCGGCAGAAAATGTGTACCGGTCTTCTGTCTTTTGTCATCTGTCTCTAGTAGAACCAAACAGCAGTGTAATTAATCTGAAGCTAAGACAGATTCAGCGAAAGGCAAGATGGAATGTCCACAGAGACTGAATGAATGTGATTCAGTGAGAACATACAGTACTTTTCTCTTGCAGTTGATAAGCCATACCTTATAAAGGAAAGGAAAAAAGGAATCCCTGGCAACAAGGGGGCCAAAGGAAGTATAGTAATGAGGGCACAACCTCATGCATATTGTACAAAATTTGTCCAAAGAAGCCTGTGTTTTCTTTACAGTCAGATTTCTTAGAATTTGCTTCCCGTGTATTCGTGACCCTGCCCTCTCTTGATTGCCTTGCAGCTTGTCTGCAGCTCCCTGGGGTTAAGATAAAATTTGACAGGAAGACCCCCGCCACCCCACCCACCCTCATGTGATAGCTTGAGCCAAAGCCTGGATAGTGTTTTATGAGAACAATTGATCGGTGGGCACACACTGATGAGCTGAGGCGAGGCAGAATCGTGAATGAAGTGGGATACAGAGGTGACCCAGGGGGAATCACAACACACTCCAGCTTGATCTCATGCAAAGCTGTTTGGAAGCCCAACGCTGATAAATATACTCTCTCCCTCTCTGTCTCACCTGCTGTCTCTCTTTCACACTCTATGTCTCTTGCTTGCTCTGCTTTCTGGGCCTGATGAATGCAGAGTGAATCAATAAATCTATTCCCTCGCTGGATACCTGATAAAATTTACAAGGACAAGCTTAATAAATTACTAATGGGGTGGCCAATTAGTTTGTGTGCTTTCCTGTGCAGGAGTGAGAGCCTGTGTCGTGGCTTCTGTTTGACTTTAAATTCCTCCATGGTCATTTGTATGCATATATATGTGCTGGCATGTCTCAGTCCTTCGCCCTCCCAACATCTCTTAAGCCCCTGGAAGCACCCCGGAATGTCACACTTTTCCATCAAACATGCAACATTAACCAACAAGTAGACTATCCGAGTGACATCAGAGCCAAGGATTTGATGCATGGCAGCATCATGACAGGAAAAAGATGCAGTTTGTTCTTCTTGTGTAGGTGCAGCTGGCTGGTGGTGACTTACTGTGTGGCCAGCCCTCCCAGACACAGACATTAGGCTGCTCCTGGATTACATTAAAGCCGAATCAGTGAGGTTGGTGGAAGGCGGCTGTCGAACCAAGCTGCACTTCTGTTACCGAATTGGACCTGTGAATGTTGCACCTCTAAAATACAAATAAGTTACCTACTAATATAGCTGAAACAGTGATTGATTACTTAGAGGTTTGTACCACTTAATAACTGACCTAAATAACCAAAAGAAATTAAAGCAAAAAATATAATTTATTAAGGTAAAAAGCTATCCAAAACCAACCTGACCCTGTGTGGAATAGTTCTTGCCCTCCTTGTGAAATCATGAACCACTTTACCACTGATTAACCTTATTTTATTGGTCCAGTTCCAATAGCCACACCCAGGCCCAGTTACTTCTTAACCTGCGGAATCACAAATTCACTTACATAGAGCTGGTCTGACAACATGAAAGGGGTTAAAAGATCTCAGAGATCAGAGAGAGCTCATCAGAAACTCACCCAAGGAGGTCGCAACAGAACCAAAGGCAACATCTAAAGCAATGTTTAGGTCAGTGCTCATAATTCAAAAATATTAAGAAAAACTGGGGAAAAATGGCTTCCATGAGAGAGTTCCAAGGCCCAAATCAATGCTGAACAAACAAACATAAACACAAAGACCTCTCATTTTGGGTAAATATTAGATTAGAGCATTAGGTGCATGTCCCATTACATCTAATTGAAGAATAGAACAGAATAGAATATATGCATGTATATTTGTGCATAAAAAACAACAACAAACATCAACCAGAAATTGAAAAACTGCAAATAACAGCAGGGATGCAAACAATGTATTGAGTTCGAGTTTGTTGGGAGCAGCGATATTAAAGTGTAGCAGGTGCTGAGAGGAGGGATCTGCTATAACACTCCTTTCTGCACCTAGGATTCAGCAGTCTGGCTTTAAAGGAGCTCTTCAACAGCTTCATGCATGGGGTGGGAGATATTCCTAATGAGCTTATCTCACCACTTCTTCTCAGCTGTAGATAAGCGGCTGCTCCAACATACAACACCATAAAAAATGACTGATGCCACCACAGAGTCAAAAAAGGTCCTCAGGAGTGCCCCTTGCTTTCATTAGGGGGCAAGTAGAGTCTGCTCTGACCCTTCCTATAAAAAGCATCGGTGCTTTGGCTCCAGTCCAGTTTATTGTTTAGGTGAACACCCAGAAGTCCACTATCTCAATGTCAATTCCCTAGATGTTCACCGGTGTCAGTGTGGTGGGTCCGCGCCTGTGGAAATCCACCACCAGTTCCTTACTTTTCCCCTTCATTGATCAGGAAATGGTTCTGCTGGCGCCAGGCAAAAAAAGGTCCTGTTTCTTCTGTTTGTACTCTGAGTTGTCTTCACCTGTAATGAGCCCAAGTATGGCAGAGTCATCCAAGAACAACATCTTTTTAGCGAAAAAAAACCCAAACTCATTTAGTATAAGATGGTGGTGGTAATGTGATGTATCTGGGCAGCTTTGCAGCTTCTGGATCTGGTCTTGTCTTAATTTGACAAAATATTAAAGACTGTATAAAATTAAAGGTTGACACTTTGTCAAATGATTCAAAAACAGAAAAAAATTATACATAAATTTTATATTAGATCCAGTCATGCTGATATATTTGTGATATTGAGAAACGTAACTGACCTATTTGCCAGCCATCCTTTTTCATTGGTTCTCTGATTCAGACTCTATTTAATGTAAAAGGTGTTCTGGTCCGATGATACCTTTTCAAAACAGTATGTGTGGTGGAAAATTCACAGTGCATATCAGCCTGAACAAACCATCTCAGTGATGACACAGGGTGGGTGCAGCTTCATGCTGATGCTTTTCTTCAGCAGTAATAGGGAAACTGGTTCAAGATGACAGAGAAATGGAGCTAAATAAAGCCCAATCTGAATGTTGTTCGCCCAGGGTGCCGAACAGGCTAGGACCGTTCCTGGTGGTGGTTCAGCAACTCTAAACATTCAGCGAGAGCTACAGTGGAATTCAAAATCCAGACCTGAATGCATTTGAGATTCCGAAGCAAGACTTTAAAATCATTGTTCAAAGAATCTTTCCAACAAATCTGAGCTATTTTGTGAAAAAGAAACGAAAAAATTCAGTCTCTGGATGTACAAAGCACCATACCCCAAATGACTTGCCGGTGTTAATCCAATGAAATGGCATTGACTTAGAGAGGCTGAAAAAAAATACACACCAAACTCATCCGATTATGTGTAACAATATTCGAAAACCATGTTCTGATGGCATTCCACTGTATAATTATGAACAACAGTTGAAACCAGATATTTACAAACACAAGTAAAAAGACACAGACAGATTTTTCCTCACTGTCTGATGTTCAGTCAGATCCATCTTCTCTTGTTTCAGGTCAGTTAGAATTTCCAAACGTATTTCTATTTGCTAAATGCCAGAAAATTTACAGAGAACATTTTTTAGTAGAGATTTTTTTTTTTTTTTTTTTTTTTTTTTTTTTTTTTTTTTTTTTTTTTTTTTTTTTTTTGTAATTTTCTTTGAATTGAAAAGTTTACATATATTAAATGAGTATCAGGGATTATTGACTTTTCAACTGAATGACTTGGGTCAGAACTTTTGGGTTTCCTTCCACAAGCTTCTCACAATAGTTTGCTGGAGTACTGGCCCATTCCTCCTGACAGAACTGGTGGAACTCAGTCAGATTTGTAGGCTGCCTCACTTGCACTCGCCTTTTCAGATCTCTCCACAACTTCCCCATAGTACTGAGATCAGGACTTTGTGATGGCCACACCAAAACATTGACTTTGTTGTTCTTAAGCCACTTTATAAACTGTATGTTTAGGGTTATTGTCCATTTGGAAGACCAATCTGCATCTAAACTTGAACTTCCTGGCTGATGTCTTTAGATGTTTCTTCAATATTTCTTCATAAAGTTATTTCTTCATAATGCCATCTATTTCATGAAGTGCACCAGTTCCCCTTGCAACAGTACATTGCATTATGGCCAAATAGTCCCACTTTAGTTTCAGCAGACTACAGGACACATCTCCAAAAATGTAGGCCTTTGTCCTTGTGTGCATTTGCAAACTGCAAGCTGGCTTTTTATGTTTCTTTTGAAGTAAAGGCTTCTTCCTTGCTGAGTGGCCTTTCAGCCCATGTCAGTCATCGCTCAAAGGAACTCTGGATGTTGAAATTCTTATGTAGTACATTTCATTGTGAAATAAGAACCTTATCATTTTTAAGAAATGACATTTATTTGGCAGATTTCTTTAGTTTATTGCTTTTTTCAGGTAGAGAATGGACACATTTGTCTGTCAAAGTCTTGGTCACTGTGCACCCAACATTTATTTTTTAACAACACAGCATCCGTTTCGGATGTTTTGGATGCCTTGCTGTGCACCTGCTCCAGGCCTCTTCACAGCAAAGCAAAGTACACACAGTTGTCCTAAACCAATAACGGATATGCAGATTTTTTTTAATTCTTTTTATTTTAGGGGAGAGAGAAACAGTAGAAATACCAGTTTGGCTTCTCTCCTCCATTAACCAGCATAACATCAATGACTCTTTTGAGGATTGCTATCTTCAAAAGGCATCCCAACTTCCCTCTATGCAGACAAGACTGTAATTATTCCACATTTGCATGATAAGTGTGTCTGCCAGTGTATGCATTTATGTATGTATGGATGAGTGCTTAAACGCACATTAGTTGCAGCCGGGCACGAGTTCTCGTCTTTTATCTCGACACAGAAGATGAGATGAGGCCTTTTTAATGTGGAGTCCGGATGGCTGTCTCTTTGCTCTTCATCTGAGTGTTCATCATTAGCTACTGTCTGCCCGAGAGCTTTGAAGTGGAGTCAGGGGCTCTCTGACGATGTGGAATAGTTATGACACTGAAGCTCCATTTTTGTGTTGTTGTTTTTTTCCAGGGAGTGTGTCCACTTAAATTTATTTATTTTCCTCTCTAAAAGCTTAATTTTTTACACTTAGATGTGAACTCTAGCAAATGTTTTCATCTCTCGATCATTTGACTTTTATGCTCTTCATCTGTAATGATGCATGTGATAATAAGAGAGGAGTTGTTTTTCCCCTTTAAACTCAGACGTGTTATGTTTTTTATTTTTTTTTTTAAGACAGGAATGTTCTAATAGCTCCTCATGCTTCACAAACTCTGCTGATGGAAAAATGCAAATATAGTAATAGGGAGACGCATGAAAAGCAGAAATTGGCTTAATGAGTGCAGTAAATGAGCTCACAATGCTTTGCTTTCTTTGCAGTTCTGAACATGTAGAACAGCTTTGTGCACAAATGTATAGAGAGACAATCAAACAAGGTCACATTTTCAGATATCTCCTAAGGCCTTGTTAGCTCCAGAACAGGCATATGTGCGTTAATGTGTAACTGTATTCATACTGTACAGGCATTCATAGCTCATTCAAACACTTGTCATAGCTAAATGTTTCAGTTCATAGCATAAATTCTGATGTCAGAAATAGATAACCTAAAGAAATATGAAATCCAGTTTTGAATTATGATTTCATTAGATGACAAAGCTATCCAAACAGCCCTGATGCTATATGAAAATATCACCATCCTTTTTTTAAATTCAGTTTGACTCACCATAATGGCCAGTACTGCCTGACCAGTAGTAGTAGTAGAAGAAAGAGGAGGAGAAGGAGATGAAGGCATAACGGACAAACATTGGTATGATTATGATCTGAAGGCAAAGTATCAGAAAGAGCAGGAGCTTCTTAAAGAGACAGAGGTCAATTTTAAGTCGTTAAATTGCGAAGTCAAATTTCTTTTAGGTTATGTGTGATATATACAGCATTTTAATAACAACTGAAGGTAACATAGTTACTTGATTGGGCTATAAAATAGCATTATGTGTTTGGAAGATACATACCCCCCCCTTTAATCACTGCAGGCTTCACTTGCCTCATGATTCAACCATAAAAGAGAGTTCCAAGGTGAAAACCAATGCTGACCACAAAGACCTGTCTCACATTGATGGAACTTGATCATCTTTTGAAAAAAATATGCTGTGAACTGACAAGACAAAAATGTAACTTTTTGGAAAGCTTGCATCCTGTTATACGTTGCAATTCAAATAAGAACACCCTTCTGATAGTGAACCATGGTGGTGGCAGTGTGATGGTATGAGGCTTCTTTACTTCTTTAGAACCTGGACAACTTTGATTTATTTCTCTACAAGAAAATCCTGATGGACAAAAATAAAAGGAAGATTTTAAAGTGGAATCAAAAAACACACTCCAGAAAATTAAGTTATCATTTGAAAATGGCTGTTGTCCAACTTTAAAGCGTGACAAAAATGGCAGAAACCTAAAAAAGAGAAATACTTCTGTATAGCACTGTCTCATTTAGTCTATCAGATGTGTCACTTTTATTCAATTTATATCATCATACATGAATTTCATTGTCTACACTTCCTACACTTTGTTTCCACAGCACATAGACTCAATTTCAGTGACTAATTGTTACAGATCCCTTCTGTTGTATCTTCAAGGTTGTAAATCAAAGATGAATCAGTTGAAGAGTGTGCCTCACAACCTTTCTGGTGAGATTATCATCTTCAGATGCCCCTAAGAGACAGTGGGGTTTCATTAAAGAGTTTGCTGCAAGTCTGGTTTTGTTTCTGAGATTTTTACAGCTGCTGGTTCCCGTTCAGGGTTCCACCTTGTTTCCGAAAGGTGATTAATCTTGTGGTCCCGAAAAGCTGAGTTATTAAGTTTGGGAAAGCATGCAATCATGCTGATGTCACTCTGTGAAACTCTGCCAGCCTTGTAAAATCCCTGCAGATTGTAGAGTGCGATTTAGGCACATTATTGGTGTTTAAATGTCTGTTTGGATCTTGTTAATGAAGATGTCTGCGTTCAGTGACATTTAGTTTGATAAGACCCGACAAATATGACAATTAACTTTTTTTCAGCAAAAGTTTATATTATAGTCTGGGTATTTTGATTACTTAACTTGTTAATCTTTCTATTTTGGTTAATTTCAGTCATGAAACAGCATTTTTGTGTCTTGTGTCCATGCTTGAATCTGTTATCCAGTTTTTTTTTTCTGTGCACCATCTGTCAGTTGGTAATCAGAGCAGAACCCCAGGCAGGCAAAGTTTGCATTTGTTTCAACTGGTCTATCAAACATCTCATATGTGGTCCAAGCTGTTTTGGGGACACAACAAACAAGTGGAAGAAGCTGCTCTGGTCAGATGAAACCGTAACTGAACTTTTCAGCTTACACACAAAAAACTGTGGCAGAAAACTCTGGACATGGTCTGAACATGGCTTTGAAAACATACCATCTTCACAGTGGGACATGGTGGTAGAAGCATTATACTGTGGGGATGCTTGATTTCAGCACAAACGGGGAAGCTGGTCACAGTTGATGGGGAAGATGTGTGGAGCTGGTGTTGAATTTCTAATCACCTCAGCTTCAGCCTGTTTTCTTATCTACCATCCTACAACTTGTAGATGAATCCCTTTTCCAAGAGACATGAGTGTCTGAGTTCCCTCATTAGCATATCATTCAGCCAGGCACATCAGGGAGGCGGGAGGGGGCTTCAACACCTGCCCCTTTCATCCTTGATGCCTGAAGTGCCCTTTGAGTTGGTTTTTTCAAAAATTATTATTATTTTTTTATGCGTGTGTCTGGAGGCCTGCCTCTGCCTCTCAATAATAATATTTAACTAACAATAACAGCTTAGCTAAATAAACTGATCTGGCTGCCCTCAGTCAAATAATGACTGAACCGATTCTCATTCTTGACGTGCCTCTGCCTCCATGTCCCCAGTTGTTCCAGACCCATGGTGGGTAGGAGGGGGGCAGAACAGGTCGATGTTTTTTTCAACATAGACCTGTTTGTGACAAAAACGCAGCTCTGATGTTGAAGTTACCAAAAAAAAAAAAAAAAAAAAAAAAAAAAAAAAAAAAAAAAAAAAAAAAAAAAAAAAAAAAAAAAAAAAAAAAAGTTTTTATTTAATTTCCTAATTGTCCTCGCTGTGGTGGGGAAAACCTCTCAACAGCAACATTGTTCCCATCAGGGAAAACATAGAATACATCTGCTTTGCATTGTCCCCACATGATGACTGATGTAGCATGAGCCGATTCTATATTAGATTCTTGTTTAAAATGGGTTGTTGTTATGTTGTATGGTATTTCAAGATCTTGTTTTATCTGTCCCTTTTTAGCTTTGAGCACCTGCCCTTCCAAAGGTCTCTGCACGGCCCTGCATTCAGCTATGAGAGGCCTGGTAATGTGAGATTCATCTGATTTCTCATCAGGTTGGTAAAGGTAGGTAGAATGGAGTGTTGTTTACGTGACATGAAAGATGAACACAAGGCAGATATCCAATACTGTGGTCGTGGTATCAAAACCTAAAAAAGGGGGAAATATGAGTGAATCCAGAAGGTGCCTGAACTCTACTTGTACACAGCAGAATATATTAACATTGACATTTTTTTTCCTGTTCTAACACACACTGGATGTTTCATTTTCCTTTTTTGAATTTTAAGCATTCTCAAAGAGTTATTTCAAATATTTTTTACCATGTTCTGTGAAGTTAAATCAGGAATATTGTAGATTCCTGCCTATTCACTGTTCAGATTTTTTTGTAGATTCCAAATTATTTGCTGAAAATTAGCCCATTCGCAGTTTGTTTTTTTTTTTGTTGAGCACAGCCGAAATATTTAAAAGAAAATGCATCTTGGGAAGTTGAAATACCTAGGAGCAAGGCTTCTTGACACATTATTGGCTGGCATTGGCAAAGCAGCCAATCCAGGATCCGGGAGGGCCATTTATTTTCCTTGGCACTGATTGGCTGTACCCCCAAGAGCAGAGATGAGGAAGACTGTATATATTAGCCTCTCCGATAGTGCTAAGATGATTTTAACTGCCTGTCAATGCACATTAAGGTATATTTGATGTTGGAACTATTAAAATAGGCTGTCATAAAGTGTTTTTAGAGGAGGTCTCAAATATCTGCGGGTTTTAGCTAGCTCGCAGGCGACTCTGGTCCCTAACCTCTGCAAGTACTAGGGGTCTACTGTAGTCGTCTTACTCCTAATTAATTAAAAGATATCATGTCGTTGTGAGCTTGTTAGGATTGAAATAAATAAATACAGTGGTGAAAGCTAACAGCTCAGATGTTTGTTTTTTAGCTGACTTTAGCGATTTGAGTTAGCTGAAAATGAAAAACATTCATATAGGTTGGATACAACTCTGTTAGTGAAACAATTCTGTTCTTCCAAACAGCGTCCACGTGCCTGTTTGGAGTTGCTGAGCTCACCAGATCAGCTGCGACTCGTGAGTGCGCTCCAACTCATCTAGCAATGGAAAAAACTTTCAGATTTTGCATCAGTTGTGCAGCAGCATCAATGACAGTACGTTCTTGTGTTTTCTATGTTTGACAGTCGTTTAAAAATGATTTTGATGGATTAAAAATCAGCTGATTTCTCAGTTTATGTTTGACAAGCTTGTTAGCCTCAACCACTCCTAAGATGTACTTAATTTTCCAAAAAACCCACAGTCATATGACATAATATTACAACAGGTCAGGAAATTATGACTGATATTGCTAGTGTCCATATAGTTGACGCTGTACGGATTTCAATAGGCCTGTGATCAGATCTCAGGTTGGTTGTTAATGGTTGGCAATAACCTCAGAATGAACAGTTGCAAAGGGATGAAAGGTAAGGCGGATCAATAATACTGATCCTTACGGTGAAAATTAGACTCAGGCAGCACCTCCATCAGCCCTATAAAGACTGACAGATGAAATAACTGTCCTGATAATAGCTGAGCAAATTAATAAGGCATACCGTAAATGATTACCTCCATCATTAATCCATTCCATGGCTATTTAAAGCTGCGTGTATTAACAATTTGGACAGGAGGTTTCACGTGTTAATGGCCAGCCTGAGCACACCGCGTACAGAAGGTACATTAGAGGGAACAAATGATTTGATTAACTCCATTCACAGGAATGGAAACAAATTACACAGGCAGCACAGTGTCGCTCACCTGAAAGAAATAAAAGGAAAAGCAGAAGAGCTCAGGCGAGAAATGAAATGTTTGCACTCAAACGTGTGTAATTCCCCCTGGCAGCGGATTTCAGATGAAACTCGGCCTCTCATTAGCTGCAGTCGGACTAGATTGCAGCGGGTCCATGGGTTCATTTGGGAAATCCGTCTATATATTGCGAACGCCTGCCTTATGGGTGTGCTCCTGGCCCAGCCTGTTAGTGTGCCTGATGACCTAGCTGATTCACACTTAATAAATAATACAATGTTACTGGAGGTATCACCTGATGAATATTGCATTTCCATTCTTGCTGCCTGCCCACCTGGCTGTTTGTCTGTCTAAAAGACTACCTGGCCTCATGCCAGCCCACCCTCCCCGGAATTTAACACAAATATCAGCTTCTTCTTCTTGTCGACAGCTGGCAATGTTGGAGGCACTCTGCATTTGAAAACACCCTCAGTGTCAGGCTGCAAATACAAGACAATTACTCCTCGTCGGCAGCAGTGAAACTTGTTCCATAACAATGTAACGTCCCACCCATCTGACACGATCCGGAGGTGGATTTTCCTGCCAGCTGGAGTGCAGAGACTTGGAAGAAAGGAGGAGAGAGGGAGGTGGGGGTTAGGGGGCTGAAGGGAATGAATTATCACCTTCAGCAGATCACCAGCGGGAAAGGTGCTCAGGAGCATGGCACTGTGAGGGGCACGTGCTGGCTTGTTCTAATGCGTTTCTGTTTGACTCGCAGATGGGGAAGCTTTATGGGCCCAATACGTAAATCATGGATATATGGGTAAGAGTTGTCATTAAAGTCTGTGCCGGAAAAACAAGTTCTTGCATGCACATAGCAGCTGCTGAAGGCCTCACAGCACCAACGCGGAGAAAGCACTGACAGTTGTGCCAAGATAAAACATCCCGCGACGCACTGATTTATATCAGTCAGAGATTTCTGTTTCAACCCTGCGAATGTGTTTGTTTCACTTCATGATGAGTATATCTTATCACCATCTGTGAAATTATTTCTAGAGATAAGAGGCTGTTGGTGTGATTCGCTAATTTACTGATGAGAGTATTATCCCTTCATATCCTGCACAAACTTGAGGTACAGTTGTAATTAAAATTAAAAAGGCTCCCAGTTATTGGTACTTTGTTGGGAGTTAATGAAATAGACCGACACAAAGTAGTGTATAGCTGTAAAATGGAAGGAAAATAATGTATGGTTTTACTATGATTTTTAAAAAAATTTTTTAACAAGCCTATGCAAGAGACAATATGGATCAAATTTTAGCACCTAATGCTATTTTCATGGGCTGGACTTCAGATGCTCCACTGTCACAGTATCTTATCTGCTAAGAGGTGCCAACTAACGACGCTGTGAGAATTTTTTTTTTTTTTTTTTTTTTTTTTTTTTTTAAATACAATCATCGTGTAGCCTGAGGGAGGTTCTCTTAGGACTGACCTGGCCCTGATGAAGAAAAGCATCCCCACCACATAACGCTGCCGCCATCTTGTTTCATGATGGAGATGATGTGTTCAGGGTGATGCTCGCTTTTAGTTTTCCAACAAAAATATTTTTTTGCATGTGGGTCAAAAAGTTCAGTTGTGCTCTCATCTGATCCGAGAACCTTCTTCCCCAGGTTGGCTGTGTTCCCTGCATGGCCTGTGGCACACTGTATTCGGACTTCTTAAGGCTTTCTTTCAACAGTGGGTTTCTTGCAACTTGTTGATGAAGGCTTGATTTGTAGAGTGCACAACAAATAGCTGTCACCACTTTCTTCCCCTGAGATGTAACTTTGCTGTTCATCAATACATTGGGTGATTTAGGAGCTTTTCTGAATAATGCTCTCCTTGGCCTTGGTCTGTACTTGTTCTATAGTCATTCCATTGTTTTCTAACCCTGCCTTCTATTACTCCACTTCTGTATCCTTGATCTGTTCGGCGTGTTCCTTGATCTTCATGATGCTGTTTGTTCGCTAATATTCCATAAAAACCTTCTGAAGCCTTCGTAGAACAGCTGGGATTTACTTCGATGGTTTAGGTGACATTTGAAGGCAATCGGTTGCAAAGGGTTTTATTTAAGGCCACCAGAGTGAAGGTAGGCTGAGTGCACACGTACTTTTTAGGTTCTCATTTATGAAAGTTTTTAAAACAATCTATCGTTTTCCTTCGTTAAAATAATATACTAGTTTGTATTGGTCCATTACATAAAATCCATATAAAACGCATTGAAGTGTGTGTTTGTAACCTGAAAAAATGTGGAAACATTTAAGGGGTGGTAAAACATTTACAAGGTAGCTGTATTCATGATTTTGTTAGGTTGTTTGTTTGTTTGTTTTTTTTTTTATCTCGCCACTTTAACTCATTGCAGTTCTTTTACCATATGTCATGAGACTGTACCAAGAAACCCAAAATGTCAAGCTTGTTGTCGCACCATTTGAGCTGCCATGGGGGCACCGAGTTCATTGAGATGCACTGGCTGCACACCATGACTGTCTGTGTAAAATTTTATTGCAGTTAATCTAACAGATGTTGAGATGTAATGCAATCATTTATCTTTCAAAGCTCTTTCTTGTAACTGTTCAGAATATCTAAAATCTGTGCTTACTTAGGTACAAATTCACTTCACATTGCTCTGGGTTCCATGGTCTGCCTTGAAAATTATGCTCCACATATATCTTGATATTTAGTACTCCATTTATATACTGCTTACAAGAGTAATAACTAAGAAAAGTCATAAAATAAGATGTGATGATTGCTTTTAATCGGTTTAAAGAAAGCATGAATCACGCAGACTAGTGTGAGTACATGTGTTTGATTGAATCTCTACAAATGTGATGGTTTCCCTCTTCTGTACTATTATATTATCATCCTCATTACTGGTTGTAGTATGATTATATTGAGAAAATGTTATTTTATGTTGCTTTCAGTGGCTTTGAGTGCATGAATGACCATGAGAATGTAGCTGCTTTGGAACAATGTTCCATAATGGGGTTTGACCAAACTGAATGAGATGGAACAAGACCAAAAAAAAACCTTGTTGTCATGGATATCCAATAAAATTAGAACTGCAAGCAGTTTTAACGGGTTCCAAGCTCGACCCAGGAAGTCCCTTGTTGTCGTGGATATCCAATAAACTTGAGATCAAACTGCAGAAATTCTTTTCAATTTTGTTTATTATTCTAGTTCTTTTATAAGTGTTGACCATGCTTGTTTCCAATGAAGCACAGACTCGTTATCAGCATAATCAGTAAGGTAACTATTATATTTTTTCATAAATGAATAAATTAAAGGCAGTTATTTCTGTTTTCACTCATACCCATCCAAAGTTCACTTTGCAATAAAAATCTCATATTCCCTGTTTTGTTATCTTGGAATAAAACCATCAACCTACTATTTCAGCATATTAACATCATTCATGATGTTAAAAATGTAAAAGAATCTCGCTGAAATCATTCTATATGTCATATAACCCAACCTGATTATGATTAAACAGGAGCAAATGTCCATAAAGTAATTGTCACTGCCACCAAGTGCAAGACTGGCAGCTGCTGGTATGAGTGTATTTTTACACCTAGCTGCAGTGCTTTGAAAAATGACTTCCCTCTTAAATCTGTTCTGTTTTTTTTTGTTACTCTCATATGATTCAGATCATCAAACAAATGTTAATATCAGACAAAGGCAACCTGAGTAAACACAAATTGAAGTTCTGTTATGATTTTATTTCTTATGCATCTAACTCCTATTGTCCTCTGCCAGACCTATCAAATCCAACAATGACCTAAATAGAACCTGTCTGACAGCATGAAGTTGGCTAAACTATCTCAAAAAGCAACACACAATAGTTGAACTATAAGAACAGTTAAGAAACACTTATTGCCATCTATCAGTCTGGAAGCTATTTTAAAGGCTTTAGAACTCGAGTGGACCACAGTGAGATTCATTATCTACAAATGAAAACATGAAATTAAGGGGGACCATTGTGACTGGTCTCCCAAAATTACTCCATGAGAGTCTCAAAGTCTCATTTAGGAGGTAGCGCAAGAACCCAGAAGAACATCTGAAGCACTGCAAGCTTCACTTGCCTCAGATATATTCAGTGTTCATGACTCAACAACAAAAAAGTTACTGGGAGAGAAAAGGAGTTGTTCCATGGTGAAAAACTAAAAGGTAAAAAAGTTCTTGGTGATCCCCAAGACCGTTGGGGTGGGGGGGAAATGGTGAAAATGAAAGTTGACATCAAGTTTACACATTTTACATCAAGTTTACACACATTTACATTTCAGAAAAAAAAACCAAAACAAAACATAACAAAAAATATTGTCCAGACAGTAAAACTTTGTTTGTTCAATGATCTGGGGCTGCTTTGCTGCGAGGAACAAAACAGTGTGGTGTAGGTGATAGAGCCATAGAAGTCTGCTATCTAGCAAAAAATCCTAAAAGAAAATGTCCCGCCATCACTTTGTGACCTATACTGCAGGACAATCATCAAAGGCTACCCAACACACTCACCTCTGATTTTTCATGGCACTGTACGTAACTACTTATTATTTCACAAAAACAACAAAAAAATCATTACAGCGTCCACCCACCCATTCGTCATATCAGTGGAGGGTTATTCAGAGCACCGTATCAATGTCAAATTGTCTTTTCTTTTTATTATTATTTGAATTTGAGCCATGTGGTCAAATAGCGAAATTTAAAAGAACAGTCTTGTTCTTGTTCATATTGGAGTTTCTTAGGAACTGTGAACTGTTGGATTCTTTTCACTGTGAAATCATGCATTCTTGTCAGGAAGTTAAAAAAAAAGAGAAACAAAATGAAAGACAAAAACTGAAACATAAATTAAAAAGCAGCTACTTTGTGTGTGATATATATGAACCGTTTAGAAGTTAAATAAAAAGTTTCTAGTTTTTTTTAATATTACAACATATTTTTAATTAAATTTTATTATTATTGTTATTATTAACACTGAAGCTGTGTATTTGTCCTCTGTGAATGTAGGATTTCGCACAGTCCTTTTCATTTTCTGTATTTACCCTAGAGACTATCTTCAGCTATATAAAGCTTTTTATTTTATCATTGTTTGACATGGATGTTTGGCTTAGACCATGTAATTCAATATGTAAATAATAATGCTAAAAGTAACTGTTGAACTTAATGTAAAGAGGAAAAACTTGCTGTGGAGGTTGCTTACCTCACTCGGTACAAATTGTTGTTTTTTGTGTGTGAAATTTAGACAAAGCTGCATCAGAGAAACCAACCTATCAGCTCTAAGCTTTAATTAAAGGAATCAACTTGTGATCAACATGAAAATGAGACATTTACCCCCCTTTTTACAGCCTTCTCCTTCACACTCCCACTCGTTCTTCTGTAAGTGTGTGTCTTTTGATTGTGCCAGCATGTGTCAACAGCACCGGTGTGTGTGTGTGTGTGTGTGTGTGTGTGTGTGTGTGTGTGTGTGTGTGTGTGTGTGTGTGTAAATGGGAGAAGACTACAGAGGTAAAGGGAAAAGGAAGGAGTGAGTGTTGAGCCTAATCAGCCAATCAGGAAGCAGATTAGGCAACTGGGAGAGCTGTAAGAGGGAGTGAGGTAGAGCTGTTACCACAGAGGAAGAAAAAAAAAGAACGAAAACATCTTTGGCTAGCAACACGGCGGCCAATCACAATCCATACGGAGGCCAAAACAACTTTATACACCAATAACCCTGCCTGGTGGATGTGTGTGTGTGTGTTTGGAAACAGAAAAAAAAAACTGCCTGCGCCAAGGATTTTTGGCAGCAGCCCAAATGTTTGTGCGTGTGCATACGTCTCACTCTAAAGACGATGGGCAGACTTCCCTTCTAATTTGACACGGTTCACTGTTTTGGCATGCACTCGCTGCCTCCCCAACTTTGTGGATGTGAGTGTGTGCTCTTCTATGGCGTATGCTGGGTGTGAGCGACAGCTCTGACCTTTTCAGTATGCCCGCTAAACCTGAGCTCCTGTCCCAGCGCAGACATGCCTGTGTCAACTCCTGCACCGCTACATGAAGGTCAGACTCTTGCAGCATTGGCACATCCACACCTCTATATACTGTGTTGTCCTCCTGATTGTCTCTACAATACTACTTCCCTCCGCCTCCCACTCCGAATTGAAGAAATTAACTCATTATACTGATCCACTGTAGGTTTAGTCAGTCGTAAAGGTTTTCCGCCTTTGTGCTGTTGTTAGGAATAACTATTGTGCTTTCTTCTGGGCAAAGTAAGATGCAATTTAGACTAATTGCAATTTATAAACAGTATCTCATGACGTATTGTATGTAATGTGCAAACACTGTAAATGTGAAAGAAAAGAATGCCTAGGCTGATTTTTTTTTTTAGTGTTTTTCAGAGTTTTTTTAGCGTATTTTGCAAGAATATTCATACCCCTTGAACTTTTCCACGTTTTGTAAAAACCACAAGTTTCCTTGTATTTTGTTGGGATTTTATGTGATCAAAAGGGTACATGCAACTGAAATTGGATATTTCCATACCCTGGGTAAAAAGACATTATACCAGACTAACATTGTTCTGCTTTAGGTCTGTTTGGATTACCAAAAAAAAATAAAAAAATCCTCAATCCCAGATTACTGAAAGAGATTTTGTTTTGGAGATTAATTATTTATTTCTTTAAATCAACAAGTTTCCATACATTTCCCTATTATTGTTTAGCAATGTCATTTTTAAATCATATGATTTGGGTCACATATTTTAGTTATCCTTCTTTAAGCTTCTTACTATACTTTGCTGGAATTTTGGTCCATTCCTCCCAACAAAACTGGTGCAACTGAATCAGGTTTGCTCACACACTATGTTTTTCTGTGGTACCTGCATCATAGCTTTGTGATGGCCTCCCCAAAACACGTATTTTGTTATTCTTAAGCAGTTTATAACAAATTTGATTACATGATTAGAGTCATTGTTCATTTGGATGACCCATTTGTGCCCAAGCTTTAACTATCTAGCTGGAGTCTGGAGATGTTGCTTCAATTTCTCCACACAATATTCTCTTCTCATGATGCTATAAATTGCACCAAAATACATCCACAACATGATGGTGCTACCCACATACTTTCTGTGGCTTCCAAGTGTATTTTTTTCCTTCAAAATGTAGAAATGGTCATGATGGCCAAACAGTTCAATTTCAGTTTCATCAGACCACACCAAATGTCTCCAAAAGTGAAGGTCTTTGTCCTTGAGTGCATTTGCAAACTGTAATCTAGCTTTTTGTTTATTTTGGAGGAATGACTTCTTCCTCACTGAGTGGCCTTTGAGCCCATGTTGGTACAGGACTCATTTCACTGTGGATACTGACACTCTTTCCAGTTTCTGCCAGCACCTTCACACTGGCTTGATACACAGGTTTTGCACCAAACCATGTTCAACTGTGTGACACTGAACCCATGTCCTTCCTGAACATTCCCATGGTGCTTAAAATTGCAGATCAGTTGTCTGATACCTTGGTGGATTTCTTTTGATTTTCCCATGATGTCACTCAGGAACGCAGTGTATTTGAGATGTTGCTGTACAATATATTTACAGGAGGAGCTCCAATTACCTCAAATGTGATTTAACCTTAACAGACATGAAAGAAAATGACAAAGCTGCTGCGAAATCATCATCCACCTCTTTCCAGATTATTTGAAGGCATACGAATCCTAGTGTATATAAGCTTCTGATTAAAGCAAGTGGTAAAAAATCCTCCCAATAAATTAAATTAATTCTGGTAACCCCTACTGATCAAAAACAAGAAACTTTTAGTCTGAATTAATGTCTGGTTGGGAAAAAGAAAATGGTGGAACAGATGAAAAATATCTGGTTTCAAATGTGTCTGTAAAGTAGAACTAAATGCCTGATGTTACCCCTACACCTGAACTTTAAGTATCTTCCTGGCCTCAATGGGTCCCAGGGAATACTGCATTCAATATTCTATTATAAAATGGAGCAATGAAATTTTCATGAGAAGGGATGCAGGAAAACGTTCTGCTCTGCACTTATAACTGACCTAATTAACTGACCACCACATTGTATTTGGTAGGCTGATTTATTGGGTGGGTGTGTCAGAATTTTCTTTGGACTGGTTTTCTTCATATTCTGTCTAAATGATTCTGCTAAAAGTTTGACTCACACTTTTCTCGCTCAAGGTGTGCCACAAGGTTAATTTTTGGGGTCCTTATTGTTTCTATGATATTGGCTTCCTCTTCAGCACATCCTCACTACAATTCAGGAGACTTATTAGTACTGATATGCAGATGATGTTCAGCTATGTATTTCAGCTACTGTGACATGCTCTAAACTATTATCTAATTATTATTCTTGTATTTACTTTTTTATATCTGTATTACTGTAACCTTAAGCAGATGAGAGTTATATTTTTACACTTTATTTTGGTTAATTACTTGTTTTATTCTTTGTCTTTTTTTCTTGATGTATTGCACTTTGCATAAATTATCCTGAGAGGTGTTAAATACAATAATAAGTTTACTTTCTGTACTATGTGAAAGGTTTGATATCATAGTCTTATTGAAGCTGTGTAAACATGTAAAATATTTATACAATAGTGTTAAAAAAAAATTCAAAGTACAGTGGAATTATGGAACGTAGTACAGTCGTCCTGGGTAGGAATAGCTGTTCACTGATGCCAGGAGTTGATGAACTTCATGCAATACATATGCAAAGCGGTTCTCAGAAAAAGTGCTTGTATAACATTTTTTCAGCCTCTATAGTGTGAATATTTGACTTTGTAAAGGACAACCCAGATAATTCTTTGACCAGTCTGAACAAATATGTCAATATTTCTTCTTGTTTTGATTCTGAATAAAATATGCCATGGTCTTCTAAAATAAAAGCTCTAAATAGGATTGGCATCTTAGCTCACTTTTTTAAACACAATATTATTGTTTTAAACACAATTATCTCTCCTCCTTGTCTTACTAGAATGCTCAGTCCCAATAGTGCCTACTGAAAGTATTTACTGCTTTGGATGCTTTACCCTTTTCTAACTTTTACAAATCAATCATGATCAACATAATTTGGCTTTTTTGATAAAGACATTTACAAAAATCCAACCTTTTAATGTCAAAGTGAAAAGTGATTTCAACAAAAATATGTCAAATAAAAACATCAATAAAAATTACTTATAAAATAACTGATTGTGTAGTTATTCACCCCTTCAAGTCAGTATTTTAGTAGATGCACCTTCAGCTGCAATCACAGCACAGAGTGAGTGGATAGGTCTCAGTCAGGCTGCACATCTGGATGCTGCAATTTTATTCCATTCTTTCTTGCAAAACTGTTCAAGTTCTGTCAGGTTGCCTGAGGATCAGTTGTGAACATCCCTTTTCAAATACTGACACAAATTCTCTGTGAGACTGAGATTTGGGCTTTGACTGGGCCACTGAAGAACGTCCACCTTGTTGTCTTCAAACCATTTCTGTGTAGCTTTAGCTGGATGCTTTGCGTCATCACCTTGCTTGAGAATAAATATTGTTTGTAAATGTTTCAAAGTGGGGATGGTGTGTTAGTGGTGATGCGCAGTGTTTGGTGTTCGCCAAACATAGTGTCTTGTCTGATGGCCAAAAAGCTCCATTTTGGTCTCGTCAGATCAAATAACTTTCTTCCACTTGACCATGGAGTCTCCTACATGCCTTTTGGCAAACTCTAGTCGAGCCTTAATATTTTCTTCAACAGTGCATTGCCGCTCTCCCATAAAGCTTTGATTGGTGAAGAACCCAGGCAACAGTTGTTGTCTGCAGCGTCTCCCTGATCTTAGCTGCTGAAACTTATAACTCCTTCAGTGTAGTCATATGCGTCCTGGTGGCCTCTCTTACCAGTCTGCTTCTTGGATTATCATGCAGTGTGTGAGGACGGCCTGATCTGGGAAGATTTACACATGTACCATATTCTTTCCATTTCTTGATGATGGATTGAATTGAACTTTCCCAAAAGTTTCTTCTATGTTTGTTGGAAGTAAATCAGAATCAAATAGACTTTGAGCTGTGCATCTTGAATACGCTTATATCAGATGTGTCTCTGGGAAGATGCGACATAGTAACCTCTATTCGTTTACATCCATTTGCATGTATAGCTCAATGTATGGGTTAGTTTTGTATGTGTAATCATCTCCTCTTACAGTGCTTACAGTCCATTTTGTCTGCACACATTGACCATTAGCCATCCACCATACATAATGTATAGCAGTGACCTTTCTGCACGCTGCACCCTTAGGCCTATAAGCCATTGTTTGGTGTCATATTGATTTTTACCCCCCTTCGCAGATGGAGACGGTGATTTGAAGAGGGGAGAGACTGAGTGGTGCTGTGTTTGGTGAAAGGAGACGAGAAGGCCAGTGCAATGGAGTGTGAAGAATTGAAAAGGCTCTGTGTGGAGAAGGACAGACTGCAGCACATACCTGTAGCCTCCTTTTCAGCAGAGTTACTGCTATGAAAGACAGGGTCAGGTCCAGTATTCCTGAATAGAGCAGCTCATATAAGTGCCACCTATACACAGCCCATTAGACAGAGTGGTGAGAGCAGGGCTACAAAGTAAACAATTTAAGCAGAGACACTGAAAGATTTTCAGCATTCATCAAGCTCCACTTGGAGTGAAAAAAGGACAGCACACAGTGGGGGGAAAGGTGCAGACTGTCAGGATTTCCATCTGCGCTCCTTCCCTGTAATCTGTCAGAATGTGTTTTTTTTTATATTCCTCCCTCTCCAGCTGACAACTAAAGTGGAGATACACAGAAGAGGAAAATGGGCCGAGAAAAATGTTTTTGGTCTCCTACAGCGATGGTGCCATAGGTCGCCTGACAGATGATGGAGGAGGGGACGAAGGGGCTGAATTGAATTCACCACATCACTTCTGTTGTCACCCAGAAGACACAGGACATGATCTGTAGGAGGACTTGGACAGCAGTCAAGCCTATTGCTTTCACAGCTGCCCACAGCACTGAGAATACCTTACTTATTAATCAGACAACACAAAGTAGTCAACTAATCTTTAACCAAAACATCATATTCTCCTCAGTATAGTAATACAAAGACACTTGTACAAAAGCAGCCTACAGTTCATGCAAAAGTATTTATACTCCTTTGAATGTACAGTTCTCCCTAATTACAATTTTTAAAGTGAGAATCAAAAACATAGGAGAGGTGTTGGGGTTGCCACAATATTTCATGATTCACTAATCTGTAAAAAGGTTTTCCTTGGCAATTTTGACTCTTTTGAATATTTGGGAATTGAGGTAAAAGGTCACAAACAAACTCTGACACTAACTCTACAAAACCCCAAAATATGTGGCAAAGTTTTTTCAATGACTTTAGTGAACTGTTATCTATGATATGCATTGATTATGATTGTTTAATAATTGTAGAAGACTTCAACACCCATGTTAACAACCCAATAGACAAAGAGGCAAAAAAAACTAACGATGTACTTCAAAACTTTGGTTTGACTCAACATATTAAACAGCCGACACATAATCGAGGACATACTCTGGATTTAATTATCAGTAAGGGTGTAAATATCTCCAAGGTCTCTGTAATTTGTGTCACTCTATCTGATCATTTTTCCATTGTTTTTAAAAGTAGAATCTCTGACTCGCTGAGGAAAACAGAAATTATTACAAAATGTTCTTTTACAGACAACATAACTGAAACCTTTAATAAAATCTACTTCTATACCTCACTTCCATGCTGTAACCCAATTGATGAACTGGTAGATAACGTCTGCTCTAAAATATCAGACATTGATTCCATTGCTCCTGTTAATGTGAAGATTGTGTCTGGTAGGTTGAAATCTCTGTGGATAAATGCTCCACTTGTAAGAAACAAAATAAATCTTTGTCGAAGGGCTGAACATAAATGCCATAAGACTCGACTTCGACTATAAAATCTACAAAGAGAGGGTGCAAAGCTATCACTCATCACTAAAACATGAAAAGGTAACATTTTTTGCGGAAATCATAAACAAAAACATCAACAATGCTCATGCCTTGTTTGCCACAGTTGACAGGTTGACAAAATCTCCTGTAACTGTAACACCTGAACTCCACTCTACCCGGGCCTGCAATGAATTTGCCAACTTTTTTACAGAGTAAAATCAAAAAATTAGAGGGTTAATCTGCACATCCACACCAAATGCAATAATGATACAATGCCCAAACATAACAAATGCAGAGAAAATGACTGAATTTCACCAACTCCACCGTGAAGAAATTCTGAAACAATTCAGCCCATCCTACTGCTGTCTTTATAGGTAGGAACCTTGTCTTGTAGGTAGGAACCTACAACCTTCCTTAAGAAAGTTCGACCTGTCATTGGATCTGGCCTGATTCAAATAGTAAACTGAAACCTCTCATCAGGTGATTTCCCCCAGGCTTTAAAAACAGCAGTTATCAAACCAATGTTAAAAGAGAACAATCTAGACAAATCACTATTGCAGAATTACAGGCCAATCTCTAACCTTCCATTAATCAGCAGAATTATTGAAAAAGCTGTGTTTCAACAGCTAAACAGCTTTTTAACAATGACAAACCACTTTGATGTCTTTCAGTCCAGTTTCCATGCTCACCACAGCACTGAGACTGCCCTCATCAAAGTGTTCAGTGACATCCACACAAATACAGACTGTGGAAGAACCACAGTGTTGGTTCTGTTGGACCTCAGCGCAGCATTTGGCAGTGTTGACCATGATATATTATTGAAGCGAGTTGAGAGCAGGGTCGGACTCTTGGTTCCAGTCCTACCTAAAGAACAGGGATTTCTTTGTGTGAACAGGCAACTTCTCATTGGAGAGGTCAAAAGTCATATGTGGAGTACCCCAAGGTTCCTGGGTCCTGTGACTCCCTCTTATTTAACAGCTACATGCTCCCACTAGCTCAGATTATAACAAGTAATAAGATCAGTTACCACGGCCACACAGATGATGCACAGCTCTACATTATGATGTCACCAGGTGACTCTGAACCCATCCAAGCACTGAACAGATGCTTGGAACAAATCAATGCATGGTTGTGCCATAACTATCTTCAGCTGACCGGAAACAAAACTGAAGTTATTATCTTTGGACCTAAAGAGGAATGATCTAGAGTCAGCACGCAGCTTCAGTTATTACAACTACAAACTAATGATCAGGTCCGAAATCTGAGTGTAGTGATGGACTCAGACCTTTACCTTCAGAGAAACATAAAGACAGTTACAAAGTCAGCCTTTTATTATCTGAAGAACATTTCCAGGATTAAAGGACTAATGTCCCAACGGGATCTAGAGAACCTCATCCATGTGTTTATCTTTAGTCACACTGATTACTGCAACAGTGTCTTCACAGGTCTGCCTAAAAAGTTAATCAGACAGTTGCAGCTAATCCAGAACGCTGCTGCTCATGTTCTCACTAAGACCAGGAAAATAGAGCACATCACCCCAGTTACACTGGCTCCCTGTAGCTCAGAGAATAGACTTTAAAATACTTCTGTTAGTTTATTAATCACTAAATGGCCTGTCGTCATTGTATCAACCTTCCAGACCACTCAGATCTTCTGGTTCTAGTCTACTCTGCACCCCCAGAGTCAGAACCTAACATGGAGAAGCAGCATTCATTTTTTATGTTCCACTAATCTGGAACAAACTTCCAGAAAACTGCAAAACAGCCGACACACTGAGTTCCTGCAAATCATGTCTAAAAACCCACCTGTTTAGAGCTGCCTTTGATTAGTAGTAAGTAGAACATTGATCAATATTTTCAAATTATATTTGCTTGATGATCTTTATGATTTTGATTTATTGATATTTGCTTGATGATTTTGCTGATTTTCCTATACACTTGATTTATGTTTTTACGATGTAAAGCACTTTGAAATGCCTTGCTGCTGAAAGGTGCTATACAAATAAACTTGACTTGACTTGAATGTATTCACATTCTGTGACATTATAACTACAAACCTTAAGATGTTTTGTAGTGATTTTATGTGATAAACTAATACAAAGTAGAGCATAATTGTGAAGTGGAAGGAAAATTATTCACAGTTTTCACAATTCTAATATCTAAAAAGATAAAAGGTGAGGTGTGAGTTGGCATTCAGATCCCCTGGGTCTTTCTAGAATCAAGTTTCACTGTAATCACAACTGTAAGTTAAGTCTTCTGGGCTATTTTTATTTTGGCTATTCTTCTTTGCAAAATATCTGTGACTCAGTCAGATTGGACAGAGAGCATCTGTGAACAGAGATTTTCAATTTGATTGAAATCTGAACTTTAACCTTGACATACTATGCTTTGATCCAGACCTTGTGACCCTGAATATTTGGCCAGTTTACTGGCCAATCAAGCACAATAACACCATGGTCATTGAACCAGCTTTTGGTAGCAGTGTGGGTAGGTGCCAAGTCCTGCCGGAAAATGAAATCATCTTCATCTTCATAAAGTTTGTCAGCAGAAGGAAGTATGTAGTGGTTTAAAATGTCCTAGAAAATGGCTGCATTGACTGTGGACTTCAGAAAACACAGTGAACCAACACCAGCAGATGGCATGGAACTCCAAATTACTGACTGTTGAAAATTCACCCTGGACTTCAGGAAACATGGATTCTGTCCCCCACCAGTCTCCCTCCAGACTGGGGAACCTTGATTTCCAAATGGACTGCAAACTTTAGTTTTATCTGAAAAGAGGTCTTTGGACCAGTAAGCAACAGTCCAGCCTCATTTCCTCCTTAGCCCAGGTAAGATGGCTCTGATGCTGTCTCTTTTTCACAGGTGGCTTGACATGAGGAATGTCACATTTTTAGCCCATGTGTAGAATTTGCCTGTGCATAGTTGCTGTTGATGCTCTGACTCCAGCCTCAGTCCACTCCTTCTGAAGCGCCCCCAAATTCTTGAATGGATCTTACATGACAAACCTCTCGAGGCTGTGATTTTTCCTTTTGTTTGTGTATCTTTTTTGACCACACTTTTTCCTTCCTCTCAGTTTTCTGTGATTATGCTTGAATACAACACTTCTTTAGCTTGTGACCTTATGTGACTTACCCTCCTCGTGCAAGGTGTCGTTGACTGTCTTCTGGACATCTGTTCATTCATCAGTCTTTCCAATGACTGTGTAGCCATATGACCCAGGGTGAGAGACCATTTAGAGGCTCAGGAAACCTTTGTATGTGTCTTGAGATAATAGGGTGTGACATCTTGAGTTTACAATATTTAATTTTTTCACAATATTCTAAGTTTCTGAGACACTGAATTTTGGTTGTTCATTATCTATAACTCATAATCATCAAAATTATGAGAACTAAAGGCTTGAAATATTTTACTGCTGGTATAATGAATCTATATAATACAGTACCGTAGAAACACAGTGAAGTATTCTTCAGGGAGTAAAGGTGATTACAACTGGGGGAAAATACAGACTCAATGTTGTCATTGTATATGCTGCTGAGTAAAAAGAGCAAAAATGTGTAAACTGAAAGAAATTTGTGTCTGATTTTTGAGGCAAGAAGCTTGAAATACACATCTAACAGCAGAAAAAGGTAAAAAAAAAAAAAAAAAAAAAAAAAAAAAAAAAAAAAAAAAAAAGGACTATTGGTAACCATCTATTCCTTACTTGAAGTATTTTAAGAACCTATTGAAAGAATTTAAATTTACCACTTCCAGAAAGATTCCTGCAAGTATAGAATAGCATGAGCATGAGGTACAGAAGTGGCAGGGACAAACAAAAGACAAGAAGCTTCTATAAGGATACAGGCACTTAGAGGCTGTCATTGTTACCACTTCAGGAAATGTTTGAAATATGTCCAAGGTACATTTTGAGTGTGCTGTATATCAGTAACATTGGGCTTTTATTTTATTCAACAGCCTTGAAAATGTCATCAAAATTCTGCAGTTTTAATAAATGCAGTTATATTTAATGAATTAGAATAATATTGAAACGTTCATTTATTTCACTGTTAAATTCACTAAGTGAAACTCATTATATAGCTTAATTACACAGAGACTGATGTTTTTAAGACTTTATTTCTGTTAATTATAATTTTCTTACAGCTAATGAAAACAGCATTTAAGAGTACAATATTATGTCAGACCAACTAAAAAGCATCTTCAACACAGAACTGTGGGCTTAATGAAACCTATGTTTAATACCTGCTTAAAGATGGTTGTTTTCAAAAGGTACTTTTAATTTGACAAACAAACCTCATAAGAATGCATATTCATTGATGTGAGAATACATACATTTTAGAAAAATAGGTTGCTATCAGCCTGGTCCCTTGAGACACCCGGAGAAATTGGCTGTTGACTGGAATCAGACCATTTTCCATTTGACTGGTCCTAGCCATTGATCCGCTGATGGGGAACCTCCAAACTCAACTTCTGATCACTGAACATTAAACCTGTCTGAATTGATACAGATTCTTTGTGTAATGTCATTCTGTTGCCTTATGATAGTCTTTGAGTAAGTATGTTATAAATAAATTGACTGGGTTTGACTTGAATAGTACATGTGTATTGGGATCAAGGGTATGGAACTCAAAGTGTTCAGCTGCATCAGAATGGGTGTGTTACTTTTGCCATGGTGTCACCAATCAGTTGATGATCTGTTTACCATCTTAGGATGAAAATTCAGTGCTTTTTGAGTTTTCATTCCCAGATAATGAAAGTGGTTAGATCATTATTAGTCAAACGAATTGAGCCATAAGTTTCCTGTTTCGGTTTCAATCATCCTGCATCCTCAGGTGAGGAAGAACTAATTAAAGCAGGCAGCAGTTTTGCATAGCACTGCATGAGATAAAATAATGTTGTACAAACAGTAAAGCAGTTGTACAAATTATCTAATGTTTATGCAAATGTGGGATCTACAGGCTGTGAGAGAGCTGCATCACTCAGTGTGATAAAATTTCCAATATGTCCAAAAGATATGTGGCAGCTGGTTTATCTATTGATCAGTTTTGAATGCCCCAATGTTAAATGCAAGGAAGGTGATGCTGTAGCATTATTTACCTTAGGCAGAAGATGCTCCTACACTACTGAAACGTAAGACAAATACACAGTAGTGTGATGGAGGGAATACAAGGAGACTTCTAATATAAGTATAGCGGACCTTTCCAAATGTGCTAATCACTAATACGAAATGCAAAAAAGATAGCAAATAATGCCTAACACTATCATTTTGTTAAATAGTAAAAACCTATTACTCACAACAGTAGATCATCCTAACTTCGCAATAGCAGAGAAGTCCATCAGCTCAGACCAGGGCTGGGCACCACCCGAATGACTCCTGTTGAAATCCCAACCACGGCCCCCAACGACCCTGACTCCATCCAGAGGTAGGATCAAAGAAAAAAAACCCAACCAACACACTAATATTAAACACATGCCTCTGAACACAAGTGCCATGAATCCCCTCCCCCAGGTGCACAACTCAGCAAGAGACCACTGCCGCCATAAAGCAGATGAAAATATATCCACACCATGGGAGCCCCGCACGCAGCTCTCACTCCAATCAACCCCCCCACCACATCCTACCACTAGTGATGGAAAGAAGACAGCCCTGCACAATGACACCCCAGCCACCACATGAGCGCAACAGGGCAGAGACCCCATAGCCCCGTGGCAGAGTAGCGGGGGAAGGCCAGCACAGCGCTCCAAAGACCAGGCACCACACCAACCCCAAACCATGAACCCAGAAGTGCCCAAGCATGCCGGCTGCACAAAATTGGCACTAAACTCTGGAGTGATGTCATCCTCAGACCTAATTCTTACTTTCAAGGCAAGTCCATCACAGCATTAGAGCTCATTACAGTACATACAGTATTTACATTGGGTTTGACAGTAAGCCAGTGTCACCTTACTTAACATTCCCACCCTTGTAGTGAATTTTTTTTAAAACAACTCCCCAGCTAAATATTTGTCTGGTGTTATCGTAGACTTTCACACTGATGTGAAAGCATGTATTTGTCCTGTTAGTCTCACTGAGCAGTGGGTGCCCTATCCCAAAGCCAACACAGTCCTCACACATCAGTCCCTCCCAGCTGTAGTCAGACCAGGTGATGCTCCCCTTATTTGGTCAGTTCTGCAAATTTGGTGATTACTTCAATAAGTGACTTTTAACAGCACTAACAGCACTGAGGAGTTGGCCACAGTGCAGTTAATCATCCTCTGTTAACTATACAGGGCATTTATAGTAACTCTGTTTCATTATTAGTCCTGTAGAGGCCACATTTATGAATGTAAGCACATTCACTGAGTGGTATTTATTGCATTATATCACAGTTTGGTTCTTAGAAATATTAATTTTGAGTGCAATGGCCAGTAAAGCCATTCTGATTGATTCAGAGGGGGAAATCTGACTCTTTAACACAGACGCTAATGCAGTGCTGATCACTCGGTTACTAGAGGGAGGAAAAGGGGCTGAAGGGGGGAAGCATGCCAAGGGTGGAAAATAAGTGGCATCCCGCAGAGCTTTCTAATTCCTTCAGGAGATTGACACCTGAATGTGCTTTCAAGCAGCAAACCACTGGGTGGCTACGCCCTGCCGCCCCTGCCTCCAGCCCCCCCCCCCACCCCCCAGCACATCTATTTTCCCCTCCCAGGACCCCTGCTCTCTTTGCCATCTGATACCACATAATGTATTCGTCCTAACGAGACATTTTAGCTCAAAAATCGCGCTTTATTATGTTTATTTGTTAAGCAGGATTCGCGCACATGTGCTCGGAAATAAATTGCCTGCCCATTAAAGACAAGAAGAAACTTGCAGAGCGAGTCGGGAAAATTACATTGCAGTTAATGGTATGTCGTTAATTATTCAGTTTGCCCCATAAAGTATTCAGGCCTCTGATTTTTAGCACATTATGTTTATTAGATCATGATGTGATTATGGTAATTACAGGGCAAGCGCTGTGTGCTTCTAATGCACTTTTGATGTCTTTTTAAGGAGGACGGTGCAGACAGAAGTGTCAGGATTCTGAAAGGAACAGCAGATCACTCTAGTATTTATTCAGTAAAAAAAAAAAAATCTTGACAAGTTGATTTGCATTAAAATTCACCAGAGCCAAACTCCACTATGAGCGAGTGTGATGCCTTCCATCCCAGTCTTTACCTGTCATCCCGTTTTGTGTTGTTTCATCCTCTTTGCTTCCTTGTAATATATTTAATCACTGCTGTTGTGTCCTTCTACTGTTTTCCCCACTTTGTCCTCATTCATCCTGTCTTCACTGAAGGGTGGGGGGGTTACAGGGGGATAGAAGAGCTTCACAGCAGGGCCTCCATTCCATTTGTCAACATCGGGATTTCGAGCGCGACGTCTTAAAAGCCAACTCGGAGACCTCCGCTCTTTTTGCGAACAAAAGCTGGAGTAGCAGAAATGTGAAATCCTACCTTTTCTTCTCATGCTGAGCTCACCTTTTCACCAGCGGGTGCTTTTCGGCACGCAGCTACATGAGGTTACTTTCTTTTCAGAAGAGATGGCAGATAAAAATGAGTGACAAACACTCACAGAGCCTCCTTACACAGCCTTGAGGCGGCACTATTTGTGTGAAAAGGCTTTTTTTTTTAAAATAGTTTCCATTCAGTTTCCTTTCTCAAGTTTCTTGCTTTTCCATTCCTTCCTTCCACAGCGAGCTGTATTAATGCCACAGCATTGAATGCTTCCACATGCTTGTTTTAGTTGTTTCTAAGAAACAAATCCAGCCTGATATTATTCAGCCATGTGAAGAGTTGTCAGATAAAAACCAACCAAAGATTTACATCCAGAAACCACTTTATTAGGAGGATTTAGAGCTGGTTTGTATTCAGAACTATAGTGCTATGAAAAAATACTTGGCAGCTAAAAGCCTTTGTAGTTGTTGTTTTGTCACACCTAATTGTTTTGCACTGTCAAAATGATTTTTATAGTAGACAAAGATATCTTAAGTAAATACAAAATACAGTTTTCAAATGATGATATATAAGCACAAAGCTATCCAAACCAACCTGACTCTGTGTAACAATGGCTTCTCTTGTTAAATCATGAATGAACAGCAATTAACCCAATTGTTTTTGACCTGATTACTGCCAGACCTGTAGAATCAAGAAATCAGTTTTACTCAATGACTGTAACAACATGAAGTTTAGGAGTGGCTGTCCAACCAAAAGTACTCCAGGAGGCATCAATCACTCATTCAGGAGGTCACAAAAGGTCCTAGAACAACATATAAAGCACCGCTGACCACACTTGCCTTTGTTAAGATTTAGTGTTCATGATTCATAAAAAAATGAAAGAGTGTAGCTAACACTGGCATCCGCAGGAGAGTTCCAAGGCCAAAAAGAACAGTTATTGATGGAACCATAAATTCTACTCTGTACCAGAAAATAATGAGGGAAAATGTCCTTCCATCAGTATTTGACCAGAAGCTCAGTTGCACTTGGATTATGCAGGAGGACAATAATTCAAAACACACCAGCAAGTCCACCTCTGAAATGCTCCACAACAACAAAAATACCTTGGAGAAGCCTAAAGTAAACAGTTCTACAGTTCTGTGATACAAAGATTTATTTCCATTTGCCAAGATCTCTGACATCAACAAAATATTTTTGTCCACACAGTCCATTTATTCCCCATTCTTATGCTGTTTGAACTTTAGCAAGTCATTTACACCACATGCCATTGCTGACATGTGATTCTCTAATATGTTACTGGTGTTAACAATCAATTGAACGTGTGTACCTAATAAAGTGGCCAGTGATACAGTGGCTTTTTTTTTTTTTTTTTTTTTTTTTTTTTCATCTGAGTGTGTGTTGTCATTGCCGCACCCCCTCCACATTTATCCCACCATATGGCTCATGCAGATAGCTTTCTTTGGGTCATGTCTTGGCGTGGCTTTAATTAGCGGATTTGCCGCTAATAGATGGAGCTAATTAACCGGAATTGGGGCTTTAGCGCGTGTAGCCACACCCGTTGGCACATTCGCGCACACGCCTGCTGACATGTTTCTGACTAGGCTACAATGGGTACAACGGAAGCTGTAACCTTGGTAACCGTTTAAAACGGATTCCAGGGGTGGAATCGGCCTGGACCAATTAGAGGCAAGACAGGCAAGAGAGATGGCGGGGTGCACACAGCTGCACTGTCTGCATCTACACACACACACACACACACACACACACACACACACACACACACACACACACACACATATGTACAGACACTCCGAAAGAGTGTTGCCCAAGGCAGTGCGAATATGACCATCATAATCAAATCCCCCCACCCCACCCCACCCCCAATAACAATAACTCTGCTCAGGGATGCAAATAATCTGTGCGTCCACATATCTTATTATTTCGATCAATAATGGAGGAGCATCTCAACACACACTAAGTCACAAGAAAACACTCCTGTCACTCTAATGAGAAAGTATCGCCTATTACAGCGCCCCGTGTTGTTTTGTTGTGTGTGTGTGTGTGTGTGTGTGTGTTTTTAGGCAGCTGTGTCCCCCCTCTTTTTTGAAACGAGAGGAGATCAAAAGGGAGCAAAAGGGCTCATAGGGCATAAAAACTAATTTACTTTTTAAAAAAAAAAGTAATTCTGCCAGTCTGGTTTCTCTATTTTCCGCCCACCGTCAAGTAGTCCCTCTCTTCCACAAAAGCAGAGTGATGGAGAAGCAGGCCAAATGTTCAGAGAAAGCATCAGCGTTCGCTCGCTTTTGATTCAGCTCTCAGTGTGACCCCTGTGCTCCCTGATGAAATGGCCACGGTATTACTGCTGACTTTGTGATAAGACCCGGCTCCTGATGTCACACATTTGCCGCGGACGGGAGTGGGCGGGGCAGGCTGCTGAGCAGAAAGCATGAGTGAATGTGTGTGTATGTGTTTTTTTTTTTTTCTTTTCTTCGGGGGATCTGAGTGTGCCTCTGTGTGCTGATAAGTGTTGATAAGGGAGCGCGTGTGGATGATTGCTGATTTGTGGTGGGGTGTCTCTCGTTAATGAAATCCTTTGTGTGTCTCTGATTGGCTCATCAATCAAACAACAGTTCGCATATTACCCATAACCCCTCTTCTCTCTCCAGGTGGTGGATTACAATGTGACGCGTGCCCATGTGTAAACTCGGGTGCAAAAACTGAAGGAAAGAAAGAAGTCACACATTTGAACACATAAGGTACAAATGGACACGTATGTGTGTGAACGAAATATAGTCACAAACACATGCTTTCAACTTTTTCACACTTCATAAGTTACAACCACAAACTTCTGTGAGTTTCATCAGGATTTTATGTAATAGACCAACACAAAGTAGCACACGATTGTGAAGTGAGAGAAATATGATACACAGTTTTAAGTTTTTGTTTCAAATAAAGATAGAAAAGTATAACATGGATTTATATTCTGCCTATTTTTACTTTGACACCCCTAAATAAATTCCAGTCCAACAGATTTCTTTGAGAAGGCACTTGATGAGAAAATAGAGCCAATTGTTTGGAATGTAGGCCTTGTCCACACAGAGCTGGGTCTATATAAAAATAAATATCTCAGCCACATTGTTTAAAAAAGTAATATCATAACCATGAGATCGGTTTCAGGAAAGTTTTCATTCACATGAGCGTTGGTTTAAGTATTCCACACCCATAGGGGGCCGTCCAGTACAAAGCTAAAACGTGTCAGCCAATCAGAATCCTTTAAAACAACCACGACTTCCAATTAGGAATTAAGCATGGTGCCAGGAGGTTTATTTGTGTGGACAGATATATAGGCTGAACTACTTTTAAATATCGTATTAGTATATAAAGTTAAGAAAACACAGGACGATGTGGATTGGGAATCATGTCAATGTAAGTATGTGGATATATCGTTGCATTATTTTTTGACAGATTGTATTGCACTGGACCCTGAATCTGTTTTCCCATGTACACACGCAAACACAAATACACAGTTTTCTTAAATCTCCACTTTGGTAGGAGTTTTTGTAAATTATCAGTTTTAATAAAAAACAGAGTTTTTATGAGGATGAAAGGCCAAAACGCATCAAAATATCTTCGTTTTTCCAGATATCCAGCTGTGTGGACTAGGCCTTAATCTCAGTAAAAATAAATCTGTTCAGTAAAGTCTTTGTAGGTTTGTTAGAGAACATTAGTGAACAAAGAGTACCATAAAAATCCAAGGAACACAGTAGACACAGTAGTAGTAGGTCAGGGAGAAAGCTGTGGAGAAGTTTGGGTTATTAAACCGAAGCCCAAGAGCGAACATTTCACAAAGCTCCATTTTGTTCATTAACTGAAACAGAAAAGATTTGGCTTAACCACAAACCTACCAAGACATGGCTGTCGATCTAAACTGACAAAATTAGAGGAACCAGGAAGTCCGTGGTAATTTTGGAGGAGTTGGAGAGATTCAGAATCTGTTAACTAGTAAACTATTAGTGATGCACTCCACAAATCTTGCCTTGATGAAAGAGTACCAAGAGGGGTCCGAAGCCCCTAATGTACATAATTCCTCACTGCGTGAGATAAACGTTCCTCAAAAGCATTCATATCTCCTGCAGATACAAAAACCGGATCGTGAAACTGGACTAGTTGAATCCAATTATCAACATTGCTGTCCAAGCACATTTCTGCATTAAACACGGTGACAAACTTCTGACTAATTACACAACACTTCGCACAGAGCTCTGTTGAAATAGCTCGACCTGTGAACAAAATGACACAATCTTCGTAATGTGTCTACATCAATGAGAACCGATTACTTCACTTCAGATGAAGTATGTGGGCACCTTTAACTGTTGAGATTCCCTGAAACACCCCATGGTATAACAAAGTCATAGAAGTATCATGCTGTGAGAATGCTTTTCTTCATTAGGAACAATAAACCGACTTGATAAGAAGAGGAATGGAGCTAAATACAAAACAATGGGAAACCTGTTAGAGACTGTAAAAGGCTTAAGGCTGGGGTGGAGGTCCACCTTCCAGCAGAACAACACCACCAAATATGCAGCCAGAGAGCAAGTGATGTGTTAGAATGTCCTAATCAAAGTCCAGATCTAAATCCAATGGATGCTCTCCATCCAATCTGACTGAGTTGTGCAAAGCTGGTAGAGACACACTCCAAAAGAGTAATTTTAGCAAACAGTGCTTTGTAGTTGTAACATAACAACGTTTGAAAAAGTTCAAGGCATGTGAAAAGCTTTGCCAGGAACTTGCTGCTGCTGTGTGAATGCAACAAACATGCATTCTACAGGCCCTCTCTTACACACACTACAGATAAACACCCTGAAGCCTTGCTAAAAGCTTCACATCAGGAGTTTCCCCACTGTCGCTGTCATCTTGATATCCATCCACACAATGAAGGACATAATGAGACAGTTAATGCATCATCTGCATTAATTCCCACTTGATTCAAAGCGTCGTGGCTAAAGAGGGCAAAAGGAGGGGTTGGAGAGGAAAGAGGGCAGCGGTAAATAGGTACGGCTGCATGGGTAGGAGCGGAAAAGGCAAAAAGGAGGAGGAAGCCTTGAGGGACACCTCTCTGTGGCTGCCTCAGGGCTCAAGAGAAACACAGATGCACACACACTCACTCGCATATCCACTGAGATTAACAGCAGCAGACACACACGAGTGCACATGAACACACGCTCACATGTGCACACTCATGCAGAAATATTATAGACGAAGCGAAGTGAACGTCCCGAACAAGTGCTACAAGATTAAATCAGGACCCGACTGGCGTACAGCCCTTATCTATACATAATCATGTCATCATGTGCAAATTTAACGGTTGAACTCCATCTGTATTGAAGGTGGATGTAATGAATGCATACAAGAAGACAGCAAAAGGTTATGTTTAAATAGTGCATCAGACCACTGTTCATTCTTTAATACTCCCCAAGATCTGGAAGGGATTTTATTCAATAGTTCTGCAGGTTTCTTAAGGTTTTCAAATGTTTTTACTTTGGGCATTGTTCATTTGCTCCTGTTCTGTTCAGTCCTCATACCAGACCATGGCAGCATATCATGCAATCCCTTCAAAGACCTGACGGGGTATTTGATAAATGCATCCTCCTTCTGTGGATCATCTACTACATGTGACGTTTTTAGTTAAAAGCTCTTTCAGAACCTTGCTTGAGCTAAACTGCTTAGTGCTGTCTTCCAAACTATGTCCTCTTTGCTATTTTCCATAGATTTTAACTTGTGAACAAATTGTGTCTTTGTGACAGGCTAATACCAAGGTGTCGAGGCTGAATTTTAAATCAATTAGCCCTTTGAGTTTAAGAAAAATGTTCTAAAGATTTATATGAGTTAAAAGAGTTGGCACAAAAAACACACATATTCTGAAAATAGTATTATTGGACTAAAAAAATTGACAGGAAGAAGAAGAAATTATTCAAGGCAGCTTAAAGAGAGCTCAAGTGTTGTTTGTATTAAGTACTGACATTAGGGGGCGCTAAACACAACTGTCAACTATCTCCAAATTGACATTTCAGTCACTTTAAATTACCTTAATTTCTGGACTATTGTGTGCACCTGAATAAAAGCCGCATCTGCTAACTTTAAAAGGAAAAAGAAAAGTTGTACATACATAGGCCACCCTTGTAAATAAGCTGTAACATGAGATATTTACACAGAAATATTTTTTTAAACTTATTTTTATACATGTAGTGGCAACATACACAAATATGTACCAGAAATGTTTTTCCCCAACAGTGCCTCTAATGTGGCTGCTTAAAAAAAGGAAAAAAATCCAGTAGCCTACCAGGAAAAGTCACTGATCACTGTCTTCATCTTCCTCCTTTGCACTAAAACCACTAAATTTGTCTTCTTCAATGTCGGAATTGAACAGCCTCAGAATTTCTTCGTCACACACTTTCTCAGTCTCTCTTTCATTGTCACTCTCTTTCCTCTTGAGGTAAAAATCCATATATTAGCTGCTTTATTGTTTTTGTAGTGTCAAAGGCGTCTGAAAAAAGTACCGGCTTATAGTCTGAAAATTGTTAAGTGTGTTAAGCCGCAGGAAACGTCTAAGCCCAGACCTCCATTGGAAGGGACATAATTAGACACATGGACCTTTGATTTAAACACACCACCGTATTTTTGATCCAAGCAAAGTCTCTCTCGCAAAGTATTCAAGTTGGTGTTAGTGAGCTTAGGCCATTATTATGAGCCTTCAGGTTGATACCCTTATTGTGAACTTAAAAAGGAAGTAGTTCTACAGTTGTTGCCCTATTGTTGAGTCCACAAATAGCGATTGGTCATCAGGCTGATTTGTATGACAGTATTTTAGGTATTCTGTTGAAAAAAGAAATCATGACAGAGTAACAAACAAGGCACAAGCATGGCAAACCCACTAAAGAGCAACGCATATCAGTGATGTCACATGTGCATCCGAAAAAACGGCCGTATCATTTTCTAATGACTCAAGCTGGCTGTGTCTGGTTGGTGAACGATGACCCACGCTAGCGATCCTTTCTGGACCTGCAACTTTGCTTCTGAGAAAACGATAGAGAAGCTGGTAGAAGATGGAGTCCAGTAATATGTCCTTTTCTCGGCAAACCTCATTACCAGCATGTCGAATATTAATTATGTGATAAAGGTGCCAATTAATTGACGAGACACATGACAGTGTGCCTGATGTATGTCCCGCTTAACTGTTGCTGCTAAACCAAAGGGCAATTTCACTGTTTCTTTCTGTGTCTAGATCTATACTTCAAAATCTGAAACACTGAGACTGATTATAAACCTACACTGGACATATCTACATTATATATAGTATCTGTAAAAGACAGTTTAAAGAGTTAATAAACCTTTGTTCTGCTTGTGAAAACACTGAAAGGGAAAATTTGAATGTTTTTTGCTTTTGGAATCATTTAAAAATTAAACTTGGGCAAAAATCCCAAAATCTGGACGAACCTAATCTGGAGTGTAACTTTCTATACAAATTACAGGTCCTTTAAAGTGCAGTTTATGATTTTTGAAAAAAATAAAAAAAGTAAAGCAAAACAAGAAAATGGGATTCTTAGTTTTCCCAAAGCTGTTGCTAAAATCTCGTCTCATTTGGTTCTTGTAAAACCAATGTTCCTCTGATCTGGTGAGCTGGAAGTATTGTTACCCTCCTTCCATTGGCGTTAATTGTGATTTGTGCTCTTGTTATTGTAGTTACAACCTTTTAGTAGCAGGCATTATCTTTTAAACAGAGTTGACCCGCAGGTGGAAAAATGTTATGTCAGATAAATTGGATAGGGGTGGCAATTAAAAATGTTTCTGCACAGCAACATTTTATTTTATCAGCTTAAAAATAAGGGGAACGCCCTCACTTGACAATGTCAAGATGTGTCATTATTACTAATTGCACATAATAGTCAAAGCCTCCTCTATGCTGCCAATTCAGGATCTGACAATGAAGAGAAGTGATATCTTAAAACCAGAGTAAGGCTATAAGAAGACACTGGGAGAATTGCAATTTCATCTGCTTGCAATAGGAACTGGCAGGTGAGGAGAATTGTGGAATTCAAGACATGATCTGGGGGAGCATAAAACTGTCAGATAAAACTGGATGTCTGCTGGGCAGAAAGGCAGACTGACTGCAGATTGGCTGACACAGATCAAATTGCACAAGGGGTCCTCTGAACAGGGTTGATGCACAGTCCTTGTTGAAGTGTCGTCGGTAAGAAAGCCTTATCTGCAACCTCATCAAAAAAAAAAAAAAAAAAAAAAAAAAGCTGCGATGAGTGGGCCTGGAAACAAATGCTGTTGACAGATGAAGCTGAAAATTAGTTGCAAAAACCAACAGTATGGTTGGGAAAAAAAAGGCTGTAGAGCTTGATGAGATGACGATCCTGCCAACTGTTGTGTGGAAATTTTCTGCTTCACAGTTGTTTGACAGGCAGCAGCGGTGGAAGCATTACACGCTTAGAGGGAAGAGCAGATTTCTTGAAATATCAGAACATTCAACTGAAAAGATGGAATTGAAACTTAAATATTTGGTTTACACAAGATTTTGAAAAATTAAGAAAAGAAAGTAGAAAAATGCTGTGTTTGCAAGACAACAAATTTGGTTGCTTGTTCTGAGGTTACGATTTTTCCTGCTTTTCACTTCCAAAACCACCAACAGACATGTCCTTTTCCAAACAGCTACAGCCAGTATTTAGCAGTCCCTCCAGGATATCATGATGTTTTTTTGTGATTGTTGCAGCTTGAAATGACTGATTTTGCGGTACCTTTTTCAAAAAGTTGCTGCCAAAGTTGTGGATTTCTTTACGCTTTATTTTTGCCATAACGTGGTCTTACAAGAAAGTTAAAATTGCTGTTCCTTCTTGAAATAACACCCTAAAAAAGTCATTGTACCTGATGAACTGTGTATATATGGAAAAGTTACTTTTATTTAGGGAAGGAGAAGATGAGTTAGGAGTGGGGTTGAGTTAGGGGGAGGATGGTGTATGAGTGGCAGGGGTGTGGGGTACTCCCCCACCACTCCGCCACCCATTTGTTGCAACCAGGATGGTATGACGGAAATTTATTTTGCGGTTTGTTTGTAAAGCTACACTTGCGCTTTGTGAACATCAACTGCAATGCTGGAGCGCAACCCGTTATGTTCCGTCTATCTGCATGCATCTCTGCTCCATCCACACCACTACACACTTCCCCACTGTTCGCTCTGAACCACCCGCTAGGCAGCAGCCTGGGGAGGACGTCAAATAAAAAAAAGGCTGTCTTTTCCAAGCATCTCGCCAGTCAATTTAGAAATCCAGACATTTTAATCAATGAAATTCCCCAGGGTACCCCGGGAAACACGTTGAAAGTGGACATGTAAGAGGATGTTGGTTAGATTTGTGGAAAAGTTGCGATGACTGGTAAAAAAAAATTGCAAGTCCACGCAAAAATTGCGAATGATGAGTGAATTTGTGTTAATAGTTGTGATCGCAACATCACATCTTCCTGGAGGGACTGATTTATTGTTCCTATGACTGTGTAAAATCTAACTGAACTATTTAGAACCTTATTAAGCGTAAAGTGTTTGAATGGACATGTATATTCTAAACGATAATGTTTGTCATCTTGTTTGATGTGGCTTTAAAACACAAACAATATGTTGTATAGAATTACCTGTCTAGCAGTTGAATTCATATTAAGTTTTACTTATCTTAATATTTACATCAGTGTCTCATCTGCTAACTAAACTGCTGACATTTTGAATACCGTTGTGTTTGAGGTTTTGGGATATTTTGTGTTAAATATATTGTACACATGCAGCCTATGTCATTCAGTCACTTAAATTAGGTTTATTTGACCAGGAGATGGAGGGCAAAATGTTCTCTGATGTTACTTCGTGGTCTGATGTGGTTCTCGACTGAAAGCAAGAAATTTCTCATTAAAATCCTCTGTATGGTTGGCAACAATGTTTAGAAATCATCAAAGAACAGCATGATTCACAGATTCTTGTATAAAGGATAAGCTGTTCTGGAAGACGGTCTTTGATGAACTCTGCTTTCATTCATGCTAGTGTGTTAGCTCTTGACTGTGACGTACATGAGGACATTTTAAAATTTAATGAGGGATCATTGTATTGAATTTTTGTGTTCTGAAGGCTGCTGGAAGAACAGTTTCCTGGAAAATTCCTTTCCTGTAAGAATGGGAACACACACTAAATAATAATTGTTGTGTTTCTGTGTAATAAAATAAAAAACATGATAATAGTAAGATCAAATCCTTTATGTTTCATTTTATCTCTGATCAGTCAACCTAAAGAAGCAGACAAGCGTCCTCTTTCTTCCTCTCGTCCTCCCCTCTACGTCTCCACTGCTTCGTCTCAACAGCTTGTCAGCTCTGGGACACAGCTATGACTCATCTGTCTGTCACATTCAGGATGCCAGACAAACAGACAGTCAGAGAGTCCGGCCTTATCTCAGAGGAGCGAATCACAATTTGTAGCTGGAGGCTTCGTCCAAATATCTGGCAATCTGTGCTGCCTGAACCCATCCTCCCTCAGCAGTTGGCACTTCACTAGATGGCTTATACTTTATCATATATCTTGCAGGCTGATTGGCAGTCAGAAGTAATTTCTCTCTGACTGAAATGATAAATGTATTGCAAATGTATGATTAGTTTGTAGTTGTTCAACAGTTTTAACAGAGAAGGTTTCAGTGAAGAGATTGAGTTTTTGATCATGTAAAAACTGTTTTTGAGGCCTCTTAGAATAAGAAAATAACAAATTAAGTAAATAAATATGTGGCTTAACTAATTAAGTCACATATTTTATTGGTAACATGACTGACTTAAATATGTGTTATTGTTACCTTTAACTCATTATTTCACATGTCTTAGTCACGGTTCATTGTTTGCTCAACTGGTCATTTGGTCAAAATCTGCTTTCGCATGACCAAAGTTATGTCATCTTGTTCACAGGGAGGTCTTCTCCTCCATTTTTGACACCAGGCCCGAGTCGAACTATTTTGACAAAGCTCTGTGTGAAGTGCTGTCTCAGCAATGCTAACATTTTGCTTCCACTATCTGGTTTTTGTATCCGCATGTGACATGAATATTTTTAAAGGAGTGCATTTTTCAGACGAGGTGAGGAATTACATACATTTGTACGATTTTTCACAAAATACCCACAAAGATTGTCAAATGGCATTTTCATGCTCAGCTGACATTATCTCCTCCTCCAACTCAGTAAATTCATACATGTTCATCTCTGCCATGGCTTCTGCCACTATGTTTTTTGCCTGTTGGGAAACCGTGACGAGCGCTGTAGCGGTCTGGTGTGGTAAAGAGAGAGCTGAGTCAAAAGGCAAAGCTCTCGATTTACTGGTCATTCTACGTTTCTACCTTCATCTATAGTCATGGGTTTTGGGTAGTGACTGAAAGAATGAGATCACGAATACAAGTGGCTGAAATGAGTTTCCTCCGCAGGGTGTCTGGGTTCTCCCTTAGAGATAGGGTGAGAAGCTTGGTCATCTGGGAAGGAATCAGAGTAGAGCTTGCTTCTCCATGTTGAGAGATGCTTTTTGAGGTGGCTCGGGCATCTGGTTAGGATGCCTCCTGGACACCTCCCTAGTGAGGTGTTCCGGGCACGTCCCACTGGGAGGAGAAGATCCAGGACACATTGGAGGGACCATGCCTCTTGGCTGGCCTGGGAACACCTTGGGATTCCCCCAGAGAAGCTGGCCCAAGTGTCTGGGGAGAGGGAAGTCTGGGTCTCCCTGCTTAGGCTGCTGCCCCCGTGACCTGACCCTGGATAAGCGGAAGACAATGGAGAGAGGAAACTGTGACGTTTACTAAGGTATACCCAACCCTATGATTGACTGTTTGACTTCGGAAGTAGTATGGGAGAGGCTTAAGATTCTGTAGTTCTTAAACTGGTAGCCTTGTGTATGTAAATGTAGATATTTGATGGAAGCCTATGCTCTCCACCTTTCATGAAGCACCAGAATTACTAGCATGTGCCATTATGGGGAATATCGGTGGAAAGGTATTATCCTTGAAAGTTGTGTCCTTATATTTATTGAAAAATGTGTTTTGTTTTTCAAGAAAGGGGAAAATATCTGTAGGTTCAGCTTTGCTCTCAAATTCTGAATGTTGAAATTTTTTTTGTAAAACACACATTCTCCTCAAAGAAGTCTTGGAATGAAAAAGCTGGCACTGGCCCTGATGCTGGCTGTTGAAGTATTGCACATAAATCAGGTCTTATACTCACAGGGATACAAATCAAGTACAACGTCTTTTAAACATAGAGCATATCTGGAAAAACCGCATCTGCCGTGATCTATAGCCAGAGTAGCACAGTGACGAATGACGTCTGACAGAGGTCGGCCTGGAGGCCTTGAGGTGAAACCATGTTGAGAAAACAAGAAGTTAAGGGATCTGCATGTCAGTGCTTCAGACTCACTGTGCTGACTGTGTGTGTGTGTAAGATGGCCTACAGCGAGTACTGTGAGTTTTTCCAGCCAACTCTGGCTGGAGCACAGAGGTTGTGTGTGACCTGCCAAAACACACAGCAGCCACACCAGCAGTGAACTCTCTATGGCTTGGGATGGAAGGATTAGTGCAGGAGAAAGGAGGGATTGATGGAGGAAAATGAAGTATGAAAAACAGAAGAGGGAGAACAGAATGAGAGAAAGTAAAAAATTGGGGTAAGGACATCAAAAAGCACCTTGAGATGTCTCTGAAGAGAGTGTGCCCAGCAAGAGAGATTGGTATACACCCTGGGTATACCAAGACTGAGACTGGGTATACACCCTGTATTTAAAAACTTATTTATGCTTGTAAAACCAGCCACCCATAAAACGTGAGGCACTTGATGTCACTGTAGTTATTTGTCTACTGATTTAGGGAATCTTTATGCTCATTGATTGTGATTAAATAGACTGAGAGACCTACAGCATAACAATACAATAGCTTTGTTATAAGTCTTGTAAATTCAAAGGGGATGAGAGTGTGTATTATTAATAATCGCTAATCCGCCTCTCATTTCAAAGGCTTTGGAAGAAACGATGCAATAGGAAAATTATAATTCAACATCACCTTACTACATATGTACCACTGTATTTGAACACCAGAGATAAACCTGACTGCCAGTGATTTTTTTGAAAAAAGTAGAAAAATTCTGCCGCATTTCTCCCATTCCATGTATACTGTGCATGTGAGCCACTGCTAACTGATCAGTGCAACTGTAACTCAAATATTGAAGCAACTATTAGGAATAATACTACTTAATCTCAAACTATGGGATGCCAGTGCTTACCTCATGAGCCATGCTGGATGCTGAAAACTGAATATGACACTGATTGTATGACTTGCTTTTCCGGTGCTTCAGCTAACAATTATCTTACCATTTTGGGGCACTGATAGTGAATTGAAATTTCAGTCCCAGAAGATCAGGTGATTCTTATACATATAAAAAAAGAATAAATAAAAATAGGTGGTGACACCATCCAAATAAAACGTACCCCATCCCTAACACTATGGACTCCACACCCTTGATCTCAACACGCGTGCCCTATCGAAAACAGAACACACATGCTTTAAAGATGTAATACTATCTGATGCTCCACACAATCACTCCCATTTCCTCACATTTGGAGCCCCATGACATTGATTTTGCAATACACCAGCATTCATGGTAAGCTAGGAAACTGTGTGACAGCAGCTTTGCAGAAGATGAGGGGCAGGGAATTGGAGCAGGGTGGGGAGGGGTATATAAATGCTGGTTCGTCAATGCCTGACAGCTAAGCTGCTGACATAAGACAGATGAAGTGATAGTAGAAACAAAAATGGGGAGGAAAAAAAGCAAAAACAAAGTGTGTGAACCTGTTTACAACACCCCACTGACAGTTTTGTGAGCTGTAGTTTTTTTTTTTTATAAAGTACATTACTGCCACTCATTTTCCAAGTGGAGCCATCATTTTTGCATCAGTTTCAGAGCTCCAATTTCTACTCTTCATCAGATAAGACTGCAGTGAGATTGCAAAGGGTAGTCAATGGATTGCACCGTGTCCTCTCAGCATCTAAATTGCCAAATCATATCTTGGCTTGGGCCTTTCTCTGTGGAGATTTTCTTCTTTTGTGTTTCTGGCTTTCTCAAAGGACTCCAGTTTTTTCTCACAGTTCAAAGTTATGCATGTTGAGTTATTAGCAACTCTAAATTGCTAATAACTCAAGGTGGGGTCATGCGTGTGGTTGTCAATTACAGCTGTCTTGATGGATGGATGGAATTTTAGATTTCAGTAAATTATTTGCTCTTGAAAGGATTCTGTCTGGCTTTTTTGTGTTTTTCTCTTAATCAAGCTGAGCTGCATGGTGTTGTAGTTATTAGCCCTTTTAAATGGCTAGGTGAATAGAGTTATCCAGGGTTGTCTTCCATGAAGCACATTGTGGTTCAAATTGCAACTGATGGGGCAATCAGAAAAAGTTCTATCTTGAACTCGGAGTTGAACTGGAGTGGTTTTGGATAGGTTTCTTGGTTCCTTTTCTATTACTCGCACTATCCGTCTGATGAACCTGGAATTTCATTTCCTTCCGCTTCCATGTCTAGGGAGGCAATCTGCAATGTCGTAGAACATGTATTTTAATAATATTGGAAACTGTTGTCACAGGAACATGAAATTACTTGGAAATGGTCTTGTAGCCTTTAACATAAATATCAATGCTCTTTCTGCGTTTCTCAGACAGCTCTAACCTTTGTTTTTACTGTTATTTGTGGTTCATTGTGGTAATAGTCTGTTCCCTGAAAAGCTTGAACTCAGCTGTAGTTTAAGGCTTACTTATCTCTTTAACACATCCAACAATACTATTTTAGTATATTCTTATTAAATTAGCATCACAGTTTCTTTTCATGGTTTACTTTGTTTACTCTGTTACATTCTAGAAATGCTTTCAATTAAATCCATTTTCAGTGGAAATGAAGCATTGCTGCAATGAGCTGTTAGGGTGTGAACAAATGTGTCCATGTCTGCAGAAAAGATGATACTGTAACAACTGCTTTTATTTATCTGTCCTGTTTCAAAAATAGTAATGCTAATGCTACAGCTCAAAATTGTTCATACCCACTGCACATTTACATGTAAAGTTGTTCCCATTTAACCAAAAAGTTTGTTTCTGATGGGAAATGGGACAGACATCTCTAAAGTTGAAACAAAAATGCAAAAGGAGTACCAGTCTTAAATAATTAATCTAGCTCTTTACATCATATTCAAAATGGCAAGCAGAAAATTGTTCATACCCTTGTCAATCATCGGTGGCAAAATCGTGATTGGTATTATTGCAATCAAATACTTCCTGACCAGGTTTTCGTATGTTTCCACTGGTACTTTGTGTTATAAACAACGAGCTTGGGGGTGGACCAAAAACGCAGACAAGAGCTCAGAGTGTGGATCATGTTTTTAGCTTCTTTTAATAACAAAACTGAGAATTTACAAATGAAGAAAGGATCTGGGCATTGCCACAGGTAGAGAACAAAGCAACAGGGAATCAGGAAACAAACAAGGACCAGGAATCATAGCGCAATGGAAGAATCCGGTAGTGACCTAGTGAGAATGAAGATCTTAAATCCAGACGAGCTTGATTACTGACAGTCAACAGGTGACTGATTGGAAACAGGGTGCAGCTGTGAGGAGAGACCAGGCAGGTAGGCTGAGGGAGAGAGAAAGAGATGGTTTGAGAGGAGCAGGGGAGGAGTAAACAACTTGGGGGAACAGGAAGAACATAAATCTAACAGAAAAGAACAAACTGAATACTAAGAATGAAGAATAATCATAGAAATGACCAAAGTAAATAAATAGCAACAAAGGAAAGAGTGATAAAAAATACAGACAGACTAAGCCTGAGCATAAATAAACAAGAAAATAAAAATGCAAACACTGAAAAACTTAAACAACCCACGATCCTGACACCTTGGCAATTTATATTTGGTGAAGAGCTCCAAGTCTTTGACACTGGAAGGTCTCTTTGTCATCTCCCTAACCTTTAACTTCCTCAACTGATTCAGAATCAGATTCAGCACAGGACTTTGGTTGGGCCAGGGGGTATGAAAAATTTTAGGCTTGACTGTAAGTATTACATTAACTAAAAGTCATATCCTGGTTCAGGATGGAGTGGTCAGAGGAGGCAGGGTGCATCCTACTCTACTTGCAACCTTTTAATAGATTTAGTTAAACATGCAGTCGTAACGACAGCTAGCTATAGTTAATCATTGGATCCCTGTTTGCCTTCAATAGTTAAACATTCTAATATTTAAATTGGCAGCTCATCTTACAGACTCAGCCTTTTCATAAGGCACATTGACAAACAATGGTGTTCTGCTGTGATTTGACAACTTATACTTGAGTGTGTCAGGAAACATGTGGAGGGAGCACCATGTGATTAAAGCCCACAAGGGAACCCAAGTCACATTTTCACTCAACAGAAGAATGTTTGTCTTTTTAGCTTCATGCTACTATATAAAGCATCTTGATTTTATGCTGCGAACCTTCCATACAGAAAGAATATTTATTTTATCTCACAAACACTGTACATGTACAGAGATTATCCAACAATCCTTGCGGTCTTGTGTAAGCCCTCTGTCCATTTCAGCATAATCACTCAATTCAGACCAAGCAGGAATATTTGCTAAACTTTACAAGAGCTATTTAAATTTTTTAAAAGTGTGACAGTGGAGCCAAGAGTGTTCCAGAAATGTGATAAAGAGACTCGGCCTGGGGCAGTAACTGTGACCTTAGCCAGACTCATAACCCTTTTTCTCAGCTGACAGCACACACAGGAGGGTTCTGTGTGCCTGTGTGGCCTCTGTATGTGCACACGGTCACCTCACACCCTCAGCCACATCCATAACGTTTTATGTCCGGCAGTCTGCACCTCTCCTCATTGGTATAATTTACAGCCGCTTTATGCGGCGTGTCCTGTAGGTCGTCCAAAGTTTAACACCTCTGTTAGATTTTAATGTCCCTTTGACTGCTTCATGCTACTGGCCGGGTTCAGGAACCTTTTATTTTCCTTCATGTATCACTTCAGCTTAATTGAACAATAGTGTTCCTCTTTAGCTCTGTATTGCATATCCTTAATGAATAGCTGTGTCTTAACAAGACAGAAATTAATATTACAAAAATAATGAAATTTGGGGTAACATCAGTACATATGTGCTTTTATGAACTACATTAAACAGACCGAATGGAAACAGTAAATCTTCAATAACTTTGATATATCGCTATCCAGCTGGAAGAGAAATTGAAAACAACCTCTATCCAGCACAAGAAATATCTGTGAACATGGTGTTTTAAATTTTTCCACCACTGTTTTCCCATGGTGTGTGTCCATATGCGTATTTTATTGCTGGATCTGGCCAAACATTACATGACACCGAGGAATGAAAGTTCATCAATTCTTAGAAGACCATTTCATCACTGGATAGTAAAGTGATAGATCATAAGCAATACTAGGAGATCACCATAATTTTTTTGAAGTATTCCAAGTATGTGCTCATTCAGTACAGATGATCCAGAACAACAAGGGTTGGGTATGGAGGGTGTTTGTTTTTAGTGTTTTGTGTCTTTTGCTTAACATCATGTGAAATTGATGTTCCATCTGTTGTTTCATTTTACCTGCATCCACAGTGTCAGTCTGTGAGTCATGCTGCTCCATCCATTTTCCCATGTGTGGCTTGTAAAATTGTGTTATCAATAATAAATTGTGTTTATTTTCTTTATTTATTGAGTTCTGATAGTGACTGCACAGATAACGAAAAGTAACTATCCGAGTGGAGACTGTGGGGGGTACAACAAATCAGCGTCAAGGAAAATCAGTGGCCCTCCTGGATTGGCTGCTTTGCAATCACCAGCCAATAAGGTGTCAAGTAGCATTGAGGCTCAGTTTTTCAGCTTCCTGACTTTATTTTCTTCAAGTCTACTCTGCATCCCCAGAGTCAGAACCAAACATGGAAAAAAAGCATTCAATTTTTTGTGCTCCACTCATCTGAAACAAACTTTCAGAAAACTGCAAAAAATGCTGAAACATTGAGTTCCTTTAAATCAAGGCTAAAAACCCATTTTTTAGAGCTGCCTTTGATTAATAACAACCATAACATCATAAAGTTTAGTCTGTCTTTCAACTTGTTATCGCTTCTTGTTTACTTTGCCATTAGCCTGATCATTGCCTTCCTACAGAATTCTGCTCGATTTTCATCTCCCTCCAGTGCTCTGTCTGGGATTTCTCCCACTGAGCTTGATTTCTCCAGTTGAATTTTAACCAGACCAACCAGCAGACAGAAGGAGGAGTTGTGAACGATGACGTTGATTTTCTGCACTGTTTTAGAATTGTAGTCTGCCTGTGCTTGTGGTTTGGCAATGGCACCGGAGGAAGTTGACGAAGCTATTCAGTCCATGTTGGCTACACTTTCAAATATTGAGAAATTAAAGTCAGAGCAAGAAGAAGGCATTAGACATTTCATTGCTGGCAAAGATATTGTGGCCCCACCTCACATGGGGTTGTTCTCTATTTCTGGTAAGCTTCATCCAGTTGGCACACTACATACGTCACAGTCAAATGTTAGCGATTGGGTAAAATCAGATCCAATTGTTTAAAACTTCAACAGAGTTCATGCCTCCAGCAAGCAATCATTTCTCAGTAGCCGAGGGTCTAAACCAGTGGTCTCACACTGCATTCCTCGAGGGCCAGAGTCCTGCAACTTTTAGATGTGTCCCTTGTCCTACACACTTGAACTACATGGTGAAACTGTCTCACTAGCATGCAGTCAAAGTCCATAGAGCTCAGCTAATGAGCTAATATTGGAGCCAGGTGTGCTGAAGCAGAGAGAAATCTAAAAGCTACAGGACTCTGGCCCTTGAGGAATGCAGTTTGAGACCACTGGTCTAGACCCTCTGTACGGAGCAAAGCATAGAACAAGGGGGTGGTTTTACCAGGCAACTTTGACACTACATTGTAATGTGTTTTTGCTTGTTTGTTGGTTTTTTTTCCCTTCTGATCTTGTAAAGCACTTTGAATTGCCTTGTTGCAGAAAATATGCTATACAAATTAAATGACCTTGCCTTATAACATTTTAGACATACTCCTCAAAAAACATTTTAAAATAGATTAAATTCCTGCAAATAATTTGGAGTTATGTTCCACTGAAAAATCCCCAAATAGGTGAATTCGCGAACATTGAATCAGCGGGTGTCCACTGTACAGGGTTTAGAGGATATTCCACTTTTCACTCCGAGTCATTGGACTTTTCATATTATTGGGTAATCATGTACTAGATGTAATAGTAAAACCTTTGTTGTGAAGTGTAAATATCAACCCATAAACTTCTTACAGTTTACACTCTAAATTAAAGCCTAATGAGTGAAGCTCAATGTGAGATGCTTTTATTTGGATAATCCAGAAGTGTCTAGAGTAATGATCCAACTATACCTAACCAGCTACAAAATAGAATGTTGAAGGTAACTTAAGTTTATTTTGGTCATTTACCACAGCACTCAGCAGGAGAGAAAATTGTGTAGCCATTTTATAAAGTTCAAGCTAACATTAACTGATCATTATGAGCCATTAACAGCCACAATCTGCAAACACCACAGGCTCATAAATCATTCTCATCCATTCACAGTACAATATGGGCTGCAGCCCATCACCTGCCAGAGCTGCTGTCAGTAGCTTACATACAACTTGTTTTAACCCCTGAAAATATTAGATAAAGATTGGTTGCAAGACTTGAGTCTCAGAGCCCAAGTCCAAATCAAGTCTCAACTCTTTAGGGCACAAGTCTAAGTTCAATCTTTGTTTTAGTGACTTAAACGCAACTCAAGTCTGAGCATTAAACTCAAGTCATCATTTCATACTACAAAACCTCCTGCTGAGATAAAATATATGCTGGTGTTAAAGAACACATCACCTGGATCATGACTGATGAGTGAGTTAACTGGGTCTCAGTCTCACCAATGTAGATCATGTAATACCAATGCAATGTAGAGTGTTATTTTACTTCACTTCAAAGCAAGTAGATTTTTAAACATTCACTACATGGTACAGATTTCATAAACTTTCATAAAGTGAACTTCTTCACATCCTGCAGAGCCACCTTCATTATTGAAGATGTATCATATTTGCTTCTGTATGTGTTCCGCATTAACAAAGAAGTGCTGCTGAAACTTTGCAGAGAAAATCTCAACCCTCAGAACTATAGTTAGAACAGCAAAATTCGTTTTTTTTAGGGTGCTTTCACACCTGATATTCTGGTAGACTTGGTTCGATTGGCTACCAAAATTGCAATATTTGTCACATTTTCAGCTGGTGTGGTTTATTTTCACACTGCACTGTGTCAAACGAACCAAACCCTTTGAAAATCTTGTTTACCCCCTCACCTGTGGTGGCGCTGCACCAAGAACCTCTGGAACGATGCGAAAACCTCTGAAGAAGACACTGAGTGCCACTTCCTTTTTTACGAAATGTAAACAAAAATGGAGTGGCATCAGATTTTACCAGTTGTAGGATTTCTGTTTTGTCTTTGGCAAAAGACCACGGTGCATTTAACCAAATAAAGTAGACTTTGAATTACATGGACTAAACAGGGCTGGTGTGAATGCACCCTTAAACTCAAACATTTTGTGGTTTGTTTTTTTTCCATATCCATGTTGTAGCTTTTAAATTTGTAGTCCGGCCAAAAGTATTTTTCTCCTAAACTCAATTTGAGTGGTGGAAACTGTTCAGATAGTGGTTTAGGGAGAATCTTTAATGGTAAAACAACAAAAGCAGTGCCAAGCTTACTTCTAATCAGCCTGCTTGGTAGCTGTGAAGGGGCACTGCGTTGACACGTTCATGTATATCTCCTTTTTTCATCTTTTCCTTTGTTACAACTGAATACATGTAAAAGCATGTCAGAATAATAACATGGAGCATGTATGTCATCCCGTGTTGTGCCATACACAAAGGCTCTAACAAGAGGTTTATTTACCGCTCATAGCTGAGAGCTACATGTGCCAATTTTGCTCTCCGTAGTAAGGCAGCAGGTGCCTGCTGCTCATGTCAGCCAGACTTGACATAACTTCACTCTGTTCTGCCTATCAGTCTTTCTCCCCCTGCCTTTGCGTGCCACCCCAAGGCAGAGCAAGGCGGCGAGGGACCCAAGTAAAAGCAATGATCAAAAGTAGCATTCAGATGCCTACAGGTTCCCCTGACATGAGAGGGAGACGGTGTGGTAGGAAGCTAGACGGCTGAGTGGGGTTTGGAGGAGTCAAGGGAGGGGGGCGAGAACAGAAGGGGAGAGGGAGACACACCCTTTTTTTGCTTTTCAAGCCTGAGCAGAGATGGGTACCTCAACACCAGGAAAGATATAAAAGAGGGTGCAGGAGAGGATGAAAGGTTTGAGGCATGAAAGCACAGCAGGCGCGGTGTGAAAAGATGCGGAAAAGAGAAGTAAAGAAGTGGAAAAAAAGGATGACAAGGAAAGTTGGGCTGAGCAGACTGGGATGTGAGGGTCGGGTTTGGGAGTGGGGGGAGGATGGGGGAGCCCACACTAAAAAACAGTCATAGGTGAATGACTGAAGATGAGCTCAGCTGCCTGAATTTCTAATTCAGTAAGAGTCAAAGGCAGGCATGGTGATGTGTATTTGTGTGGCAGAAAACACTAAAGTGGAAGATTTATTTGTAATGAGGAAATTCTTGACTTGGTATAATAATATTTTCCTATTTTGGTGAAAACCTATTGCTTAGCTCATCTCACTGCCAGCATTCAGCTTTATAAGACCTTAAAAAAACTAAGAAGCAAATGGTTCCAGAGAGGATGAGAAATATACCTCTGACACAGCTGAAAGGATTCATAACTGCTGAATAGTTTTACATCTTTTTATGTTACAAATACAAAACTTCAATTTGTTGATTTGGATTTAATGTCAAAGGTCAATACAAAGTAAAGTTTCCAAGGTTTTACTTTTTCAACATATAATCTATTATTCAATTCAGTTTATTTATATTGCAGCAAATCACAACACCTCGTCTCAAGGCACTTCACAAAAAAGTCAATTCATTCCAACCATACAGACAGATTTATAGATTATATGTTCATTTGTATTCATCCCCCCTGAGTCAATACTTTGTAGAACCACCTTGCGCTGCAATTACAGCTGCAAAGTCTTTTAGTCTCTACCACCTTTGCACATCTAGAGACAGAACTTTTTGCTCATCCTTTGCAAAATAGGTCATTTAGATTGGATAGAGAGAGTCCATGAGCAACAAATTTCAAGTCTTGACAGAAATTCTCAGCTGGATTTAAGACTAGACTTTGAGCCATTCTGATACATAGATGTGCTTCAATCAAAGCCATTCTTTTTTAGCTTTAGTTGTACGTTTAGAGTTGGTGTCAGAGAAGCTGACAACCTTGCCTGGGACATGATAATCTAAGCTGGGCACCCACCCATGTTAATCTCTAATAGTAGAAAATATATTCATTCTGACCATAATTTAATGGCTGGAGGGCCTAGTTCTGTCCCTGTACCCTGAGCCAGGGACAGTTGTCCCATTTCTCCTCCTGTGTCAGCGGACGTGGTTGGTGTCCTGCCAGAAGGTAAACTTTGACCCCTGTCTACTGGTATTGCCCTATATTTAGCTCTGACCAGGTTTCCCGCAGAATGATACTACCACTACCATATTTCACCATTTAGAGTTTGTGCTCAGGGTATTAGTTTCTTAGCGGACATTGTGTTTTGGCAGTAAGGTTTTAAAGGCTCCCACATACTAGGGCACACTGCACGTGTTCTGTGACTGTCTGCGGACCGGTGAAATAATATAGTTGAGTGTTCTGATTTCCTAAATTTTTTGTGACAAATTCCTTAATTTTCCACAATCCGAACGGATACCAGCAAGTTTGATGAACTAGTTTGATGTCTAGCCCTGTTTCTTCTCCATCAGCACAGCCACCGCACACCTGTCAGTGCGGCACAGACAGTGGCAGTCACACTGCATGTTCTTGCAACTGGTTGGGCCGACTCTCAATCTTATAAATTCGGTTTTGCATACAGAACTGTTCAATGTGAACACAGTTTCCCACCAGGCACTTTATTGTGCGACACCGAGTATGTATACGCAGTTGTAAAAATTGATCTTTGCATGGACCTGTACGCCGGATGTCTGTTTTGAGTTCGCATAAAGTCCGCCTCGAGTTTGTGTAGACCAATGTGGAGTGAAGTATGTCTGAGTACGTGGGGGCCTTAAGTTTAGTTTTAAACTCAACTGACCAGACCACCTTGTTTCACGTTTGCTGTGTTCTCTATGTGGCTTATGGTGAGCTGCAGAGGGAATATGGTTGACTTTCTTTCAACAATTTAAGAATCTTGTCACTCTTATGTTGAGTTCAGGGTGAATAGTTGTCCTGTCAACAGATTCTCTCACCTGACCAGTGCATATTTGCAGCACTCCAAACTTACTATGGACGTCTTGTCTCCATCTGTGAGGAATACACGGCCTGTCAGTTTAGGTGGGAGGCTGTATCTTGGTGAGTTTGTCATACTTGTTCTATTTCAGATGATGGATCAGAGTACTTTTTTAGATGCTGTTTTATATTGTTTTATACCTTAACCCTGCTTTAAATATATCCACAACTTTATCCCTGACCTGTCTGCTGTGTCTCTTCATGATACTGTTTGTTTGCTTAATTTTCTCTAACAAATGTTTTAGACCTTCACAGTACAGCTGGATTAATACTGAGAATAAATTATATACAAATGGAGTCTGCTTACTTTTTAGCTGGATTCTAAACACAAACAGTTTCAATGGATTTTATTTAGGGGTGGAAAATTGAAGGGCGCTAAACACATATGCACAACACAAATTTCTATTAGTAAAAAAAAAAATAAAGTAAAACTATTGCTTTCCTTCCAGTGTATAATTATGTTCTACTTTGTTGGTCTATCACCTAAAACTCCTTGAAGGATGTGGTTTTAACATGACAAAATGTGAAAAAGTTTAAAATAAATGAGTATCATTGCGAGTCAGTGTATGTAGGTACATCTTTCTGTTCAGATACAGTGTCCTGTGGTTCAGTTTGGGCCTCATAAACAGGATTTCACTCTTTCTCTCAGGGGTAATGTTAAGTAAATGATTTACCTCCTTGCTCCTGTTTGGTTCCTGCTGTCTGGATGTGTGTGAGGTTTTATGTTTTCTGCCCCTCTGTGTCAAAGCCTTGTGTTCCAACGTGACATGATTTCTCGCTCCCACAGCATGTATAATGCATATCCCAAATTATATTTTACATGTGCGCTTGCTCTGCCGCCTCTTCCCTTGCTTCAGGCTTCTGGACATACATTAACGCTCAAACTCTGGCATTCTGCTGCTTTATTTGGTCACATATATGACCAATTTCAAGCCAGATTTATGACTTCTAGAATCAGGTTATTTCACCAAATCCCCAGACAGGACCCGATTCACGGCCGGTGTGGGCAATGCCTGCTCTGTTTTCAAATCGGAGAAGCACAACGCTGCAGGCATGCGGGAGGAGTTATAAGGAGAACCACCACCTTCCTGTATTTTCAGCAGCCTACCCATTTAGTTCTTCCAACAGTGAGAAAGAAAACAACGCTCTGGGCAACTTTTATTACGCTCCCCTTCAATTCCACCATCGTCATAAAACAACACATATTTAATCATAGCCTCAGCTAGCATGATGAATTAGTCCATTGCAAAGAAATGCCAGGCCCTAACAATGAGCACATATATTTCAGAGTGGACAGATATTAGATATGTGTCGATAAAAAAGATATAGGTCATGCCTGTGCCAACACAGCTCATGAATTACATCAGAAGAGGATGACGTGCACCATAACTTATCCAAGTCCACAGGACGCCGTTCTCCCCACAGGAGAGAGAGGGGTTGAGGAGATGCTTCTCAGCTGGGGGATTCATGTTCTCAAAGGAAACAAAGATCAGCTGGGATTCACATTGACTGGTTTTCCCACTGGTGAAAAAAAATAGATATGTCAGCGCTGTGACTCCAACACCATTGTAAGCTGACACATAGCCTTAAGACAGCAGCCAAGTTGAACTTATTTTAACGCTCTTTTGTATTAAAGAATCAGTGCAGTATTCATTGAAGATGTATTCATGAATACCAGGCTCAAACAATCCACATGGGGGGGTTTCTCTTGTTTTTTTAGTTTTCTTAAAGGTTTGGTGATGTCTATGAATGTTTAAATGTGATATGTGGTATGAAAAATTTAAATAGATGATGACATCTAAAGATTTGTGTGAAAAAAGTACTTAACAAGCTGACATGATTAGTGTGAATAGAGGGAGTATGTTATACTGTAGCAACAGTTCCATAAAATATTCACAGATTTGGAGTAGAACAAAAACATGACTGAAGTTTGGTTTTTATTTTATTCTGTGAGAGGTTTCTGGGCCATATGTGTTGCTTAAAGTCTTTGAGCTATGGTGTTAAACTAAACCAAAACTTATTTTGGCCCTTTAATTCATTGGAACTGTTGTTTTATTCCAAGATTGAATGGTTATGCAACAGGCAAACTTTTGAAGGGGTCAAAATTATACATACAAGCTTGTGGCATAATTCTGACTGGATGTTTTACCACTATTCTTATCAGAATTGGTAGAGTTTATATAAATTGTTGTTTTTCTAGTGCAGGTATCATAAGCATTGGTTGTAGGTTTTTTTTTGTTGCACTAGTGGCCTTTATTCAACCATAGATGGACAGAAAGAAGGGCAGAGAGAGAATGGGATGACATGCAGCAAATGGTCCAGGGCTGGGAATTGAACTGCACTCAACTGCAGGTGCTCTACCACTAAGACATGTGGTGCTCCGTCTGTAGCTTTTTAATATTGTTGAGGTCAGGGTTATTTTAAAAGCCTAATGTTAACTTCAAAAAACCTCCAAAGGCTCCCAGGAGCTCCTTCTAAACGATGGAGTTCCTCAGCCTGGGATCCCCACTAATAAGGGTGAGCCCTGCCACTCTACAAAGGAAATTCATTTCAGCTGCTTGTATCTGGAATCTTGCACTTTCAGTTTTGATCCATATCTCATGACAATTGGTGAGGGTTGGATTGTGGACAGACTGGTAAATCGAGAGCTTTGCTTTTTGGCTCTTTCTCCACCACAGCAGACCGGAGCGGCATTAGTAATATTGCAGAAGAGGCCCCAATCAGTCAATCAGTCTCCCATTTCATTCTGCCCTCACTTGTAAACAAGATACAGAGATACTTAGGGTGAATTCACACCAGCTCTGTTTAATCTAGACTCTAGTTTGTTTGCCTAGAAATTCTGGTTCATTTGGGGAGGTGTGAATGCGCAATCCAACTCTGATGTGGACCAAAAAAGTTAAGTCTGATCCGCCTAAAAACCTAGGTCTTGGCTTGGTTGAAGTGAACTTTGATGCGGTTCGAATGCATATGTGAATGCCGAGCAAACCAGAAACTGCTCCAAAAGAAGGAAGTAGACTATACCACGGGGCAGTCTGGTTAAGTACAACCAAAACAAGCGCGAGTCTAGCGCATGCAAGAGAAATGGCTTGTGGTCTTTTCCCAAGACAAAATAAAAATCCTACAAAATCATCCCAGGGTTCAGAGATACATACAACCTACAAGATCTCATGCTACTCCAATTTTGTTACTATTTCATGAAGAAGGATACTCCATTCAGTGTCTTCTTTACAGGTTTGTGTCTTGTTTCAGTAGTTCTTGGTGTAGCGCCACCACAGGCAAGGGGGTGAACAGGCTGCTGAAAGGGTTTGGTTCATTTGACATGATTCTGTGTGAAAGTGAACCACACCAGCTGAAAATGTAACAAATGTTGCAATTTTGGTCCCCAATCGAACTGAGTCTACCTGATCATCAAGTGTGAGAACATCCTTAAACTCCTCCACTTAATGCAAAGACTGATCCCAACGTGGAGGAACCTATCCATCTTGTTCCGATTGAGAAGCATGGAGTCTGACTCAGAGCGGCTGAAGCACTCGACTGCGAACTGCACCATTGGTTGCTGAATTTGTAGATGCCAACAGAACCCTGAGGTTCCCAAACCAGACACCCTCCTCCTTAATACATACCTTGAGATCCTATCCATAAACATAAACATGGCACAAACAAACAGTGCCCTGTACTCCCACAGCATACCCCCCCATAAATGAAGGAAGAAGTAGTACCCAACATCAGCTCGTTTTAAACAGAAATGCATGTTTTCTTTGAATGAAAGAGCCATTTTACTGTCTGAACTTCGAATCATAACAGTAGAGATGGCAGAGAGGAAAGGCTCATAAAAATCTTTTCTCTCTCATCATTTGTAACAGTTTTGGAGGGCAGTGATCATCAATGTCATCCCAATTACACACATGTCAAATCAGACAACATTAGCTTCATTAATAATTGTAAAATTAACACTATTACTCACAGGATGTGTTGCAATATATTTCTTGGTTCATTCATGATGGAAAATTCATTTCCAGTTGTTGGATAATGATAAATGCCCATTCATCAACAACGTTGTCTAATTTTGTAATGTTGCTCTAATGCAGATGTATGTTGACCCATGTGAGCTCGTTCTTCAATAGGCAAACATTACTTACACTTTGCCTCTATTATTGTCACCCATGAAACTAAGCGCACCAGAGCGTCTGTTTGATTCATTGTCCAATTAGTAAAATGAAGCTGAAGAAATAAGGCAGGAATGGCTGTGGCTTGCAGTTGAGGTAAGTAGCACGCTTTAGAATACGTTCATGTTAGTTTTGAGCTAAACCAAATAAATTAAATAACAGATACATCATACACGTAATTCATGACTGTTGCACGCAGTATTTGTTTTTTTTCCAGAAATGAATAAATGGCCACTGAATGCGCTGTTTAATTCATGTCTGCAGGTACGGATTCATTAATATATTCAACAGTTCGTGCTTCTGAGTGAAGGCAGTTTAATCTGTAACTTAAGGTGAAAGATAAAGGCTGTTCATTGTAAATACTTTGGATGAGACTGGAATAAAGAGTTCCTTGACCTTAAAGCAGGCTGTAGTTGTGCTGAGCAGGGGCATCTCAGTATGTATGATATCAGTTAGTGAATAAAAGTATTGTGAAAGATACTTTGTGTTTGTGGGGGTAAGAACTGTAACTGAAACTTTGGCAATTAATTAGTTCATTAGCACCATTGACAGGATGACAGATACATTCATAAAGTCAAAGTCAAAATCAAAGAAAAGTGTAAAGTAATGATGATAATGATAACAGCAAAATTTGCAATGGCTTACCTGAATGAATGAGTATAAATTACAATGATGTAAGTTAACTTCAAAGTACAAAACACTGTTTATATAATTACCAAAAAGAAACTATGAACAACAAAAATCAAACGTAAATAACAATCCATTTTTTTTGTTTGTTTGTTTTTTTTGTTTGTTTGTTTGTTTTTTTTTATGATGGGTTTTTCCTATTGGTCCCTGATTAATGATTGGTGCCTGACTACACACCCAATCCCTGTTTTCAGTCCAATTTCTGTTAAAGTATCATGTAAAATCAACTTTTTTGAGCTTTACATCATGTTATACTGTTATTTCCTCATCAAAAACATAGCTGGAATGTTGCTTTGATTCTTACATGCATATTTGAGTAATCCTTTAATCTCTCGTAGCAGCCATTCAGCTGTGCAAAATGCTTGGTGGGACTGAGCTCCGCCTTCGACACACAGCTCCTCCTCCGAGCCGCAGTTTCTAAGCTTCCAAACTTCCACCTCACAGAAAACTCTTCCCCCACAATTTCTCCCCTGAGCTCCTTCAGACTAGCCTGCTGCAATTAGCAAACACCTGGTGGAACTGCGCGTCTGCTGTGCTCATCATACAAGCTACTTCCCACTCAATGCTGGTAAAAACGTTGAAGGGTTAATAGAAGAGCGCTGTTGTGATGACTTCCTGAAGGCGGAGAGTTGGAAAGAACAGGACTTAAAGAGACAGAGGCCAAATTTCAAGCCATTAAATTAGGAAGTCAAATTTTTTTAAAGTCATATTTGACATATACAGCCTTTTTGTAAAAACTGAAGGTAACATAGTTTCTTGAGTGTGTTATAAAATGATTCTGTGTGGCTGGAAAACACATGATACTGCCCCTATAAGCTTAGCACCCTTTGTGCAATCACAAATATCATATGGAAAATAAACATGTAGCCTTGTGCAATCTTGAAACTAATTCCAAATGACTGCTGTTATATGTTAGGTTAGGATGGAAGATCCCCAACTGCACAATTTGATGGTGCAGAAGAATTGCCTCAGAGAATGAATAGCGAATTGATGATAAAATCAATTTCACTTCATGCCAGCAGCACGGCTAGATTTAGACTGTGTTTTGCATGACCAACTATCTTTAAAATCACAACCTATTTTTTTGTGAGGGGCTTGCAGAGCTGTATCTTAGGCCTAGGTAGAGTTTAGCTCCATAGCCCGAACTCAAGCCAACCCAAATTCAGGCCGGGTCTGGGCAAAATTATATGCTTGATGGTCAGGTCGGGCTTGGGCATCTGTGGCACGTTTTTGATCAACCTGCAGTACATATAGCACAGAGAAAACTAAACAAAATTGCACAATATAAAGTTGTGTTAATCTACTTATTATAGTCGAAACAGAGGAATAGGTTGTTTATCCAGCTGAGGAAAGACAAAAGGTAAGGTTCTGAAGTTAGACTGTAACAAACACAGCACACTGCACAACTAATGCACACGTGGCCCTGCCCTGCTCCTATCAATCGCACATCTCAGAAGATTTGCCCTTGACTCATCCTGTGGTTACAACAAGTGACAAAATAGAGCTGGAAGATGTTAAACAAAGACTAAAATGGGAGAAGTTTTACTACTAAGCCAGCAGAGTGCACAGTCAGAGATCTGGAAGTATTTTAAACTGGTTGTGGTTTTAAATAATCTCTAAGGTTTATTTTGGGCCTGGGCCTCTTATTAGAGTTAATTAGTCGGGTTGGATCAGGCTCAGACACAATGTCTATGGGCATGGGCCAAGTCAGGTTGAATTTTTTAGGCCTGATCTAAACTCGAGGCCTAGGACACTTAAGATTCTGGGTTTTCCCTAACAGTTTAAGTATTTTGGCATTTATATTATGTTCACAGAGAAATAGAGACTGTATTGGCACATGCCGGTTCCTGTCTCTGTGTTCCTTCTGCTATCTGTAGAGAGAGCAGCTGAAACAGTAGTCATTAAATGTTACATCTTAAAAGTAGACAGGGTGTCTGCCTCACATACTAAAACTGGGAGCTGGTTCCACAGGAGATGAGCCTGATAACTAAAGGATCTGCATCCCATTCTACTTTTAGAAATTTTAGGAACCACCAGTAAACCTGCAGTCTGAGAGTGAAGTGCTCTGTTAGGAACATGTGGACCAATCAGATCTCTGATGTATAATGGAGCTTGATTGTTAAGGGCTTTATATGTGAGAAAGAGAATCTTAAATTCTATTCTGCATTCAGTATGGAGCCAATGAAGGGAAGTTAGAATAGGAGAAATGTGATCTCTCTTTTTAATTTTCATCAGAACTCTTGCTGCAGCATTTTGGGTCAGCTGAAGGCTTTTAACTACACTCTGTGGCTTTCCTGATCGTAAAGAATTGAAGTAGTCCAGTCTTTAAGTAACAAATGCATGGACTAGTTTTTCAGCATCACTCCTGGACAGAATATTTCTAATTTTGGTAATATTCCGGAGATTAAAGAAAGCAATTCTAGAAACTTGTTTAATATGGAACTTAAATGACATATCCTGGTCAAAAATAACACCGAGGCTCTTTACCTTATTATCGGAGGCCAATTTAATGCTATCCAGATCAAGTGATTAACTAAGCAGTGTGTTTTTCAGAGGCTCTGGTCCAAAAACAACAACTTCTGTCTTGTCAGAATTTAAAAGAAGAAAATTTAGTGTCATCCAACTTTTAACGTCCTTGAGGCATGCCTGTAATCTACCTCAAGGATTGGATTCATCAGGATTTACGGATAGATATACCTGAGTAGCAATGAAAATGTATCCCATGCTGTCTGATTATTTTTCCAATTGGAAGCATATATGTAGTAAAAAGAATTGGTGTGAGTACAGAGCCCTGTGATACTTCACACGTAACCCTAGCGTGAGAAGAAGATTTATTGTTCAAATGAACAAACTGGAATCTGACAGATAAGATTTAAATCAGCCTAGTGCTGTTCGTTTGATACCTATAACATGTTCAAGCCTTTCTAAGAGAATATTGTGGTGCACTGTATCAAAAGCAACACTGAGATCTAGCAAAACAAGAACAGACACAAGTCCAATATCTGAGGTCAAGAGAATATCATTTATAACTTTCACAAGTGCTGTTTCAGTGCTATGATGAGCTCTGAAACCTGACTGAAACTCTTCAAACAGGTCATTACTTTTTAGATGCTCACACTCTTGATTAGCAACTATTTTCTCAAAGATTTTTGATAAGAAAGGAATATTAGCTATAGGTCTATAATTTATCAAATCATCTTGACTGAGAGAAGGTTACTTAAGTAAAGGTTTAATTATAGCTACATTAAAAGCCTGTTGTACATGTCCATTTACTAAGGATAGGATAGGTTAATCATATCTAAAATGGAGGCAGTAATCAAAGGGAACACTTCCTTAAATAATTTGGTTGGGATGGGGTCCAACATGCAAGTCAAACATTTTTACAGCATTGTCTGATAAAGATCTTCTGTAGTTAAATTTTCTCTCAGGTTTGAAATACTCAGTTAAAATAAACTCAAAGATTATTAAAAATGGTCAGACAGCATAGGGTTATGGGAAAGTACTACTATTTCTTCACACTCAATGACATATGTCATCACAAGGTCTAAAGTATGACAACACAAGTGGGTACAACTGTGAATTCTTTGAGTAAAACCACTTGAGTCTAAGATAGCATTAAAGGCTACATTTAGGCTATCACCTTCAGTGTCAACATGAATGTTAAAGTCCCCCACTATAATGATCTTATCAGTATTTAACACTAAATCAGATAAAAAAAAATCTGAGAAATTATCTAAAAATTGAGAGTAAGGGCCTGGTGGACGATACGAAACAACAAACAAAAGTGGTTTTACTGCTTTGCAACTAGGATGAGGAAAACTAAGGGTTAGATGTTCAAAAGAACTGTAGCTATTTATAGGCATGGGATTAATTAATAAATCTGAATGAAAAATAGTTGCTACTCCTCCACCTTGCCCTGTATTTTGAGGAATGTGAAAATGTAAATGATTAGAAGGGGTTGACTCATTTATAGTAACATAATCCTCTTGTTGCAGCCAGGTATCTGTGAGACAGAACAAATCAATCTATCACAAATCAAGTCATTAACTAGCAATGTCTTTGAAGAGAGAGATCTTATGTTCAATATCTTATGATCTTATGTTTGATTGTTTTGTTTTTCCGTTCAATTAGTCGTATTTATGAGATTTTCATGATTTGCTCTTTTTAGATTAGTCCATTTAATCTTTAATCCATTTGATTTTGGCCATGGGCCACTGTCTTAATAGGGTAATGGGTGGGTAACAGTATAGAAGCTGCAGAGAGGTGTGTTAAACTGCAACTCTGCTCCCTGGTCTGGACCCTGGGTTGTCAGTGTTTTGGAGGACTAATAAATTTGGCCGAGAATGTTGGACGGGTTGTTCCAGACAATAGTTCCAGAACCCTGCCCACCACTGGGTTCTGGAACTATGCTTCCTACGAACCATCACCGAGCCAGCCTGAGGTCCCGGCTTGCTAGGCTAACTAAGCTAACGAGCCCTTACCACACCGAAAAAACCAAGTGAAACATGAAGAGTTCCCAAAAAATAAAGTGTAGCAACAGAAAATATGTGCTTTAATGTGCTTATGTATAAGAATAACTCAGTAAGGTCTCAGGACAGAGAAATTAGATCAAATCAATAGTCTCAAACACAAACAGCTCCATTGGGTGCGACAGCGACAACAGGAAGTGACACAATACATCTTACCCAATCACAACCGTGACTGCATGAATGTCCAGCTCTGCACATTTCTAAAGAAGTGTTTTTTCAAAGTTATGTGAATGATCAGGGTTCCTGAAACACTTGAAAGCTGCATAGGTATAATAGTACTTTGCACCAATCTGATTGTTGAATGACCTAAATAACAGATTAAAAACAATTAAATATCTTTGTTTTTGAGCATATGTTTATTTATTCTATGATTTAGCAGCAAAAAGGGCTTTAGAATTGAGAATGTTTATTTTGTTGATGTGTGGTTTTCAATTAAAATGTGACTATTTTGAATAATTAATTACAGACTCCGCAAATAGCTCGAATAAAAATTTTAATTGAGTCCCACCAATAGTTGGGACTCAATTAAAAGTTATCAAGCCACAGAAAAAAACTTTTTTCTGTAAGTGGAATTTGCATACACTAAATATATAGTACAAGTACCAAATTCACAAGTCATGTCAAAACAATGTAAACATACTAACATTAGTCTAGCACTTCAACATTTGGCTTCTCAGGAAAACTATTTCAGCAGAAGAAGGAATTTAGTTGATTGCAGATTATAGCTGTATGAATAAAGAAAACTATTCACATTTTTGGTGACAGGTTGTCAGAACATTGCAGCTTTCTTGCAAAGTGTTTAGTTACAGGTAAAAACCAGCAATTGGGTTGATTTAAAATTGTTTCAAATTCCTGTGAGCACTCTTTAAGCCCCTTACCGGATTCTGAGCTTGTATAGTCTTTCTGAAGGCCTCAGAGTGCTCTTTTGATCTCATCATAGAGTTTAGTCTCAGTTCAACAGTCAGGAGTACACTAGAATGATTTGTCTGAGAGTTAAACAGAGCTCCTTCAAAATGCTGACAAATGTTGGGCTACGGTTGCCACTAAATACCTCTTGTATTAACCTGTACTATTTGTTGCTGTAGTTTCTCAGTTTAGTTTTGTTTTCTCTCTTTATGTAGGTGTAGAAGCAGTCTTCTAGGGTGTTGACTTGTGTTCTCTCTATGCTTCTTTCTCTCCTCTACCCCTTTGTCCTTCTTTCCCTTTAAATCTTTTCCCCACCTTTCTCCCTTTCTTTTCTGTCTCCCTGTCCATTACATCTGAAATAAACCCAAAGGAAGTTCTAATAATAATATATATATATATATATATATATATATATATATATATATATATATATATATATATATATATATATATATATATAAAGCTGTAATGGTCCGCTTGTGAAAGTAAATCTGTTGGGCCTCACCTTGGCACTCAGACAACAATTCCGAGTTCCACACTGCTGGACAGGACACATAAAAAAAATAAGACTGACTAACAGTGTTCTAATTGTGGAACGTTTATGTGATACATTGGTGTGTGATTTTAGCTGTTTTAAATGGGAATAGGTTTATTTGTTTCCTAATGTTTTCCTAAACAAAAATAGCATTTTTAAAATTAGTTCGACATAACATTTTATAGTTTATTTACTTAAATTTATCACCATCGTTTTCATATGTCCTGATCGAAATGTTTTATCATTGATTTAACATTTCAATCAGGACATTCCTGATAATATATACAGTAAGTTAAGCTTTTCTTCAGCTAAGCACCTGGACATTTCATCGCTTACATTTTCTCTATGTAAACCTGGTAACCGTGCTGCCTGATGTTCTGGCAAAAACTGAGCAGAATTGTAAACCATTAAACTGTTGGCCAACATCAGCAATTCAGGGACAAGCTCTCACAAGTCAATGTTACATCTGTGCTACAACATGTAGTTCTATAAAATAGTACAAAACCCCTAATTAGTTGAGATTTTTTGCAGATCTTGAACACCTGTTGATGAAATATTCTCATAAATAAACCAGCTGGAATTTAGATCTCTTTTTACATGTTTAAAACTAGGCTTTTGTCTGAGATGTATGTTAGAAATCAGTTCCAATGTGACATCTGTAAATTGTTTTTGATGTGAAATCTGCAGATGCATTTTCCAGTATAGATTTGTTACTTTCTCAGAATATTTGGGTTAGAGGCAGATGATCTTACAGATTGATATAGCCACACATCTATTCACTTGCATTCAAAACATGCATCTGTTTTTTCTTCATTGTGCCGCATTCTGGCATTCTCAGTAACCGAGAGTAATCAGGACAGAAGAAAGCAATTGTGAAAATGAGATTAAAGACTTTAGATCAAAGTAGCAGCATCTATTTTTGGGGCGGTGTTGGGCTCGCAACACAGAATAATTTTGGAGAGAAGAAATATTTAGCCACAGGAACAAGAGAAAAGAAAAGCAGCAACACAGATGAGAAGGTGCCCAGAGACAGTGATTTTGATTGAGAGAGGGAGGGGGAGTGGGTAGTGGGGTTGCAGTGGGGGGGTTTCAGCTGGGAATTAGAAGGCTGGGGGGTGGAGGAACTGCAATGGAAGTGCAGGTAGCCAGTAAGTGGGTGAGAGAGCTAGAGGGAGCCTGGATGAGGGAGTTTGTGTTGCATTCATGTTGCATCAGTTCGGAGTAACAAGATTTGAAGATGCAGGCTCAGACACACTAATGGGTTTTGTGCTGACGTCCCCCTCCACACACACTCACAGAAGGCAGTTCTGCTCAGCAACATGGCTTACTAGCCACTCACATTTAGCCCTTGTCGATACCTTTGTGGTTGTATCTGTGTTTCAGAGTGACTCTGTGGGAAAAAAAAATACAGGCGACAAGCCTACACCCACACACGTAAGAGGAAGAAATATCCAGTAATCCCTCAGCAAAGAGGCAGATGAAGACGATGACCTTCAGCCCCAGTGAACGGAGCCATTGGTTGGAGATAATACGGCACCTTTATCTGCCACTGCAAATCCAATTTACCTGCTTTCTTTGCGAAAAGCCAAGCATTCGCACAGAAACTTAGAATTTTCGCAGGAGTACAAACACACACTCCCCTAGTGGTGGCTAAAGCATGTGGTAAGTTAACATAGCAGAAATTGTACTCTTAAAAAAAAAGCAGCACCAATAAAAAGTTGGAAAGGAACTGACTTCTGCGAGATGTATCACATTGACCATACGTCAATTTGCATGTGCCAAGGAGAAGTTTCATACCCACTTTAACAACTGATGAGTTAAAGAAATATTTTAATAATAAGAGGAGTAAATATACAATTAAATTAACTTATAGTACACATATGATCATATTTTATAGTCAGAAAAACTAAAACTCTTGGAAGTATGAAACCAAAACAAATCACTTGCATTGTTTTCGAAAGCAGATAAGCCCCATAAAACAGGAATGGCTGCCACATAATAGGTCATGATGCATATATATGCATCATGACCTATTATCTGTTATAGCACCAATTGGTAATCTCTCAAAGTAATCGTCGAGCAGACTGAGATTTTTTTTTTGTCAAAAATTGTTGGGATTTTGCCAAACGGATGTTGCTGTAGCTGCTTATAGGAGACAAAAAGGTGCAGTGAATACTTTTTTCTCTGTGTCTTAGCCAGCTAGTCAAGGGAATGCTCAACTGCATCTACTGTATTTTAACATGGTGTAAGTCAAGTCAAATTTTGTATGTCACATTTCAGCAAAAAGGCAGTTCAAACTCCTTTAGATAATAAAAACATAATAAAAACAAACCTGTTTTATAGAGCAGATATTGCTGGGCATTGTCTTATTTACAGCCTTTTATTGAAAAAAAAAAGTTGCTTCATCCACATTGCTTTCAGATAAGTGAAGACGATACAGACAGGCTATCGACATCAGGTTTGTTAAAAACTTCTGCTATAGGGGCCTGGGATGTTTGTTTACAAGAGGAAATCTGATCTGCATGAGGCCATCTTAAACTGACAGCACTGTGTTGCTGTTGTGTTGCAACATCCTGACTCTTTTTTAGTCAAGGCTATAAGAATAAAGAGCAGAACATTTCCTCTCCTTCTGGCTTTGAGTATTATGTAAATGCACAAACAGCATCAAGAGAAGAAGAGACCATTAAAGCCTCTTCAAAAGATGCAATAAATTACAGAGAGGCTGTTTTTAACAACAACAGATTGAGTAAGTTGGCCAATTTGAATGGGTTATTTTTCCCTGCTTTCTTCTTCTTCTTCCTTGAAGCTGCAAAACAACAGCCTAGTTTATCTGTTGTCTTCTTTTGTCATTCTATACCACTGCGAGGTGTTAAACCTCAGTTCAGCCCTGGGTTTAAATCTCCCCGGTGAGTGTTTCCCTCAAAGGACCTGTACTGCCTTTGTTTTATCCTGCCTTCTTTTTTTAAGCTTGTGAGTTCTTTCAGGTCGAACTGGAACCTTATGTGTAAAGAAGAGAGGCAGGGAATCAATAATCAAAGCTTACGGTCTAGGTGCCTAAAGGCGAGTGGTTTCTCTGTGCTCGGTCTCCGCTGAGGATCATTCATAGTGTATAAAAGGCATCGCTAATGCTGGGCTGGATGAGGAATACGAAAAGCCAAGTTCCTTTTTATTGCACGACCGTTTTTTCTTCCTCCTTGTTGTTTCAGTTTCTTGTGATCCCAAACCACAAGACAGGGGATCTTTAAGCAAGATGATGGAGCCCTGTGGTTTCAGGTAATTTTATTTATAAAGGTAAGGGTCCGCCCCCAATAAAACAGGCAGCACTTTAGATCTCTTCAAAGTATGACCAGAAAGAGAATGTTATGCTTCTTTGAAATGACAAGTCTCGAAGTGGTCAGTGTCGAAGAATGTCTTTCACACACATATACACAGTGCAAAAACCCTTTGCATATACCATTCATTACAGGGTGACTAGTTCTAATGGTACATATTGATTGTTGGAGGCTGACGTAATTTCAGACGGTAATCTGTTTAGTGATATGGCACTTATGGCCTGTAAATTGAACCTAATATGGTTAAAGATTCTTCTGTTTGTTTGTTTAGCACATCATGCTCTTGTGCTTTTTAAACAGGAATCAATTAGTACACAGTGGATCAATGCTGTAGAAAGCAAAACACATGTTCTTGACATGTGTCATCAAACAATAAGAATACTAGCTTACAGTAGCTGTAGCCTTTTGGAATCAGTTGCACATGATGAAATATCAACAAAGTCTTGCTTTTTGGTTTTATTTGTGCTGTTTTTGATTCAGTTGAATCCATAAAACAGGGATGGCTCAAAGGGAAGGAGTAGTTGCCTTACAAATGGAAAGTTTTTAGTTTAGTTTCGGGCTCAATTAATGGTTAGGCCCCTTCTGTATAGAAATCAGTATGTGATGTACTTACTGCTCTATTAGGACTCCCTGCTAGGGAGAAACACACACCTCCAAATTGTGCCCAGTCCTGGCTTTGCTCACTGTTGGGAGACTGAAGAAAATTATGTTTCCAGAGTGCGTTTTAGACACTCGAAGAGGGGGGATTGAACTGTTTGAAGCAAGCCATGAAATCAACCCTACACCTAAAAATATGATGTATAAAATATAAAACTATAGCCTAGAGGCTTTCAAATACAAAGTTACCACAAGCACTAAGCTCTGATAATAAAATCCGTCTTGCTGACATGAACCAGACAGAACAAATGCCCATGTTACCAACTTATAGGCAGATGAACGTGGACCTCTGGCCAACTAGCAGACCACTGGTGTGCAAGTCCAGGCGCTGCTAACAACTAAATGAAGTGACAGTGGGGATGGCTATTGGACCCATTATTTGGGATTAATTATTCAGGTGATGGTGGCGACAGAGGTAGGAGTTCGTCCTGCAATTGGTGTATCACTGGTTCAAGCCCCGGCCCCATCTGTCTCTGTCGTGTTCTTGGGGAAGACACTTCACCCACCTTGCCAGCTGGTGGTGGTCTGAAGGGCTGATGGTGTGATAAGGCATCCTCACTTCTGTCAGACTGCCCTGGGGCAGCTGTGGCTACAATCCAGTAGCTTGCCATCATCAGCGTGTGAATGTGTGCTTTGAATGGGAATGACTAATTTAAAGTGTCTTTGAGGGTCCTGAAAAGTGGACCCTCAAGTCCACTTTTCAAGACTTGAGGGTCCTGAAATCATTTCCTTAAACTGATGGTGGAGGTGCAGAAAACCTTTTTCTGTAAACTGTGAGGAAACATCCTACTCTACATGTGATAGTCGTGGTGGTAGCATTGTGTTTGGATGACACCATCTCGATTGCCTTTACACTTAAAAGGTTTCTAAATTTTCAGCAGGTAGGACACATTTGAATGGGTTGTGGAAGTAGTAAAAATGGTAAAGTAGTCCTAATCCAGTGTCAAGGGGGTCTCACTCAGACCATTACTGTTTACACTGGCGATAATTTTCAGCTTTGGCTTTCAAAGAGTGGTTCTCATATACCCTGAAACTTTAAGTTAAAGATTAAGGGAACCCTCAAAATCTAATGCTAGGAACAGGAGATTGCCACTATTGTTCCTCCTGGATGATTTTAAAGAGCATAGCTCAAAATGTCATTGGTATCTTGCAATCTAAAACTTCTCCACTAGTTGTCATTAAATCTCTAAAAGCTCTACTTGAAGACTTTGAAAATACATAGGTTGTCACAGGTCATTTTAAAGCAACTATTTAAGTAGACATAACTAAAACTATGTCTTATGGCATTTAGGAAATCAGGCTAATGCCTTTTTTTTTTCCAAATAAAAAAATAGTTTTTGAAAGTATTCCTGAAAAGTATGTAACATCCTATAACAGAAATACATTAGGAGGTGCAAACAGTTCTTCATTTCTCTTGACCCAACCTTTTTGAAAGAAAGCTCATATTACAAACCCACACAAGTGTGATGTTGCATTTGAAGTTGTCATGCAAAAGCCTGACAGATCACAGCAACAGACATGGTAAATCATCTCAGAGTATCCCTCAACAAATCTGAATGTGTGCTTCATTCTTAAGCACACAATTCCCTCCTCTGTAGTTTGACCGTACAGAATTAAAGACTACCGTTTTGGAACTAGTTACATCTTGAATTATGCTTGAGATACAAACCCACATTATCAGACCATTCGGTATCTTTCCATGTCAGCTTGAAGCAAAAGAAGTTTGAAATGTACTGTTGATGTCGTCAAATGTCTCTTTGTATTCTCTTTTGGATCACTTACCTTCCCCTTTCGTGATCTCAGAGCGCATTAAGCCAAAGACGCCCGAGTGAGTGGTGACCTTTCAGAACTTTTAGGTCAGGGGTCGGTTATAATCTGCGTATCATCATTCCTGTCATAACCCATCTGACATTTTGCTGACCTGTAGTGCAAATGCCAAGCCGTAATCCGTCAGGGTGAATCCTGCCAGGCAGCAGACCTCCTGCTTCTTCTCTGATACATTATTCCATTTAATCCTATACGTTCCCCTCATCCCAACAGTTTTCTGAGGATTAGGTTTGCAAAAACAAGACAAACCTGTCCACTGGGTTTAAACTGAAATAGTAGGTATGTGATTCTTCACACAGCTGATTGAGTTCTGAATCTGCGCAGCAAGTGCACAATACAATGCATTTTTATTTGTGAGACAGAAAAAGGTGCTAGAGCCACTGTCATTTTGCACAGTGGATGGATCTAGAAAGTTCTACTTAAACCAGGGATCATAAGATTATTGAGAACATTTTTGTAGTGATCCATCCCCCTCTTTATTTTTTCCTCATATAATCTATTCAGTTTGTCAAATTGATGGATCTTGTACGGGCTTATGTCTTTGAGTTTTATCCCTGTCCTTTGTTTTAGAATTACAGTAAACCTGTTACTGTATTTTATTTTATTTTTATTTAAAGAACAAAACCATTTAGAAAAATCTCTCATCAAGCGTGATCAGCTCATAACACAAGTGCCTTGCAAGATTATTTACACCCCTTAAACCAAAAATGTGTTTTTGTTCCTCTGCAAAAGTTTTGAACAACTGTAACGGTGATAAACAAGGGTGGATAAGGACCAATGTTTTAGTTTATATCTTGGTACCTCACATACGGAGCAGGATGGTAAGAGATGTTAAAAAAAAAAAAAAAAAAATCTTTCAAGATCAGTGTTAGAGAACTTCAGCAAAGAGTGGGGTATAGACCCTATCTCGATGTTACCTGACTGGGAGGCATGCCAAAAAAAAAGCTTTTTCAATTCTAAGATCAAGAATGTAAACATTTTTGTCCTACTAGTGTTGCCTTATAGGTACACGAACTCAATTCAGACAAGTGGTAGTGATGACTACGTTTTCTTGACATGAGAACGACTCTCTACCAGAACATTCTTGACTTTATCTTTAACCTATATTTAAGGTGGTTGAAATAAGAACAGATTGATATCGTTTTGAGAGTTTGCTGTGTTTGCTGTGGACAAACTATTTACAGCCTACAAGTGTAATTCAGACATGTTTCAGCTCTTATATGGGTCTTTATTTAAATTCTGATTAGTCCTCCTGATTTTAACATCAGACTCATCGCATTTAAGACTTAAATTAGACGTTTTAGACTTTATATTCCTTTGTTCTGTTAATGGATTTCTGCCAAATAACTTTGTTAAATTGTTTTGTTCAAAAGTGTTTGTTGTTTATTGTAACATGTTATTTTCAGTTCAGTTAACTAGTACAAATATTGCAAATAACAGCTAAAAATTTCAAAGATCAGATTTAGGGCTCCTTAATTAGTCACTTAATATGAGGCCTTATCAAAGATTTTTAATTTTTTTTTTAAATTAGGAAGTTATAGATCTCAGTGGGACAGGGGGTAGGTGTTTGCCCTGCAACCAGAGTGTTGCCGGTACAAAAACCCTGCCTGAGCCCAAACTGTCGTGTCCCTGCAGGTGAAAGGCCTTGTCCATGGACAAGACCCTTCACATAACTCCCCCATGTATAAGTATGATGGTGGTAGTATGATAAATATGATTTTTCCCAATTATTCTGCTTATTGCTTATTATTCTACTACACCTAAGTAAAATGCATTTTTAAAAAACGTCAAATGTTTAAGTACTTTAAATACTTAAGTATTTTTAAAAGCACATATTCCAGTACTTTAAGTTAAGTAATAATTTGAAGAGCTATGTTTACCTTTACTGGTGTAATATTTGACCAGTAGGGTCAATACTTTGACCCAGGTAATGAAACTGAGTACTTTGTTCACCACTACAAATAGTATCAATTCTAAAAACATGATAAGACATAAAAATAAAGCTTAAAAATGATCTATGGTACATATTCAATTTTAAAGTGTAGAACTTTTACAGTGTTATACTGAATTGCAAATTTTGAGGCTTGAATAAATTCTCAGCCTTAATGTGGATGTTTGGAGGCAGGATAGATCAGAATTGTCTGATGTAAAGCTATTTGATTTGACTTGTTAATAAGAGGTTGGCCTGACTTAAGAAGATGTGCGATCAGAGAATTTCTATACATTGTCATGTGCATTTATTCAAATCCAAATACACAATCTACTTTCCAGTGAAATTTTCTTTTACTTTATGTTGGTCTATTACATTAAAACCCGATAAAGTTTGTGCTTTTAATGTGGCAAAATGTGGAAACGTGTGAATACTTTCGGAGGGCACTACCTCTATGTATTGTTTTGGTGCTGTAGATTATATGTCCTTTGCTAAATTCTGCCTGAGATGTTATCTCTGTGTGCTTTTAAACAGATGGTTAAAATAATCCATCAATTTAACATTTAAATTATTTACACTGCCCTGGTCATCTCATCTTCATCCTCTTATAACATGCATTGGATATTGATACGACTTCCCATTACCGTTCAGGGTTCTTACTTTGATGTGTTGCATGAATTTAGGTCATGAGGTTTTATGGCAGCACTTTAAAGCTTGCTAAATTCTATTTCAGCCAATAAAACAAGCTAAGTGAACCCAGCTTTTTCTGGCTCCATCCTCCCCTACATCCCCATTTACCATTCTTTCATCCATCAGCCAACACCCACTGCTTGTCACATACATGTCACGGCTCTTTGGGTAGGATTCTGATGAATTCAGATACCTGAAGCTCTGTGAGAAATGTCAGATCTCTTCCAGAGCCCCGTGGCAGTGTGGGATTGTACAATGTTGAGGGATCTCTGCAATTGAACCCAAGCTCCACCCTGATCTTCCGGTGCCTCGGGCATTTACATCATCTGCGGAGCCCCGGCGAGTGTCCCCAGCATCTTGGCTGGAGCTGCCATGTAGCTGCACCACCTATAGATGCCAAATTCCTCCTGCCAGCAGTGAAGCTTCCAACTGTATATATTTATGGTGTGGAGTGAGCACTCAGCCATCGTGACATATATAGGTCTTGTGTGCTTGATGTTGAGTAAGTGTACGGACTTGTGTGTGTGAGGGTAACTCATGCTGAGAGGTAGGCATTGGGGTGCTGTGCTTTTGTGTCAATCATGGACACACTCATAGCTTGGAATCAGTTCCCCTCAATTACACCTTCTAAAGAGGAAAGTGGAGATTGAAAACAGCATGGAGAGATGGGAAATAAGCAAAAAAAAAAAAAAAAAAAAAAAAAAAAAAAAAAAAAAAAAATCAGTTTCTAATAATTTGGCTTTGCTTCAAAATTCAAGACGAAATATGGTTTGAATATTTTTATTGTGAGATTGTCAGTGATTACTGCTGCAATATTAAAAATAGAAGTTGGTCCTTGACCATATAGTTTCAACCCCAAGCAGAGTGCCTGTTAAAAACCTCTGGTCCTCAAACCAGAGTGCTAATCCCAAATTAGCTTCCTACAGTCCGGGACTATTTTATAAATTTTCTGCAGAAGAGAAATAACTCACAACAGTGCCTGCGAGAGGCAAAATTTCTCATTTATTTACAGGAATTACTAGCCAGCCCATTGCCTTCCTATACTATTCCACTCGATTCAAATATCGCTTACATCTTAGTCTGGACTTTCTCCCATTCACTTGGATTCTCTGGTAGAATTTCAACTGGGCCAGTCAGCGAACACAAGAAATAGTTGTGAACAATGACGTAGATTTTCTTCACTGTTTTGAAATTGTAGTCAGCCTGTGGTATTAGCAAAGGTTACGGAGGGAGTGAATGACACCTTTCAGTCTGTGTTGGCCACGCTTCCAAATATTGAATGGTTGTTTACAGTGCAGGCAATTTCCGGTAACCTTCATAGCGTCGAACTGGCGCTTTACTTACCTCACAGACAAACATTACAGATTGGGTAAAATTTATAACCTCAACAGAGTCCACGCCTCCAGGAAGCAATTGTTTCTCAATAGCCCAAAGTCCAGACCCTCTGTACGAAGCAAAGCATAGAACAAGAGGCTGGTTTTTACCAGGCTAAGGAATTACAGCATATTTATAATGGCACAAAGTACTTCCTTTCCCAAATGGGGGTATCGGTTTACAATCTAGTGGAAGAGCACAAAGTTTTGTTTCAGAAGATTCCACACAGTGTTGCCTGGGAGAGTCACATTCTATTAAATTTCTAACAACAAAGAGATTGTGCTGACAACCTGTGGATTGGAAGACAATGGACATCTGCAGCATTACCATTTGGATGTGGGGGTTAAGCAGTGTATACAACAAAACAACATCCTCAAATACTCTGACTCCCACATATATTCACCTGTTCGAACTTTTTTATGTTTTGTCTAGTTACAGCAGCAAAATTAGTTTTTTTGCTCTAGACACAAATTGGTCGATAAATGTGAGATAAAAAAGCAGGTTTTCTTCCAAAACTGCCTTGTTCACTTTTTAGATTTTTATCCTTCAAATACGAAGTAAACCATGCCTCCTTTTTTCACTTTTACTGTCATGTGCTACAGTACCTTGTGGTCTATCACACGAAATCCTAGTGGTTAAAGGTTATGAATAGTTTTGCAAGGCACTATGCACATGTGATTCAAGTATCATCTCTTTTGGTATGTTTTTATGCAGTTTAGGCAAAGATATGAGCTTCTATGTTTATATTACTCTGATCCATAATATGACATTATTGCATCATCTGTCCAGCCAGCAATTCTCAGGGCCCTAAGGCAGTCGTAACTGAAGTGACAGACGGCCTCTGTATGTGTGTGTGTGTTTGTGTCTGTGTGTTTCCTTATGTGTGTGTGCAAGCTCTTATGTATGAGCTGGAATTATGGTACAGGTTGTGTTTGAATTGACGGCCAATCGTTGCGCTTTTGCATGTCCATATGTTTAAACCCGCAGCTACATCCACCATCTGTCTCAGTAGGCTGCTGATTTAGCTCTGCCGTCATAACTGATGGTCTGTTTATTCCCCCACTGTTGACAATCGCCTGTTTTGTTGCTGCTGGAGATTGCTGCGGTGGTGTTCCACACTTGTTACTAGGCCACTTAAAGTTCCTGTAAGCAGTGCAGGTGGCTGGATATGAAAGCCCTCAGGGTGGCGTATTTGTTGTGGTGGAAAGGTTCGGGCCACAGGTTCAGCTTTGGTGTCCTGCATCTCAAGCATAGCCCATGGAAGCTTGTCAGGACATTTTCAGGATAATCACTCAAAGCCGAGCTGTTTACCTTCTGCTTAGAGTGAGGAAGCAGAGTGAACCTGCAGAGTGGTTCTCTGACGGAGGTCAAGGGGGTGAGAGTGTGCATGGGTGCACATTTGTACTTGTGCCAGGTTGCATGAGACAAAGGAGTTTAAGATTATGACACGTAGACATGTAGGGACAAAAAGACGCTTTCACAGCAATGTACGGGCCCTGCAGGGAAGTCAAATGTGAAAATTTTATGCAAACATACAAAGACAGGTGACAAGCTAAAGAAAATATCAACAAACAGTAACTGTGTGCGATGCTGGGCCACCACAAGCCCCCAAATCAGTGTCATAGCTCCTTGGCAGTGACTCTGAAACAGTGGTTCCCACACATTGGGTGACCACCGGGGGTCACAAAATGATGAGAGCAGGGTCTTTAGGTGCTCTTAAAAGAACAGTACTGATTTTTGTTGCAGTGAGGCTATGTAAAATGATTATCAGATCAGTAGTTCTCTTACCTTTGGTAGATAGATGTCATCAAATGTTAAAAAAATAGAGAGCAGTGCATCAAAGTTAATAAAATGAAATTAAGCTTTCAAATTTGCATAATGGGAGTTCCACAGGGTTCCATTTTAGGACTGTTGCTTTTCTATTTATACATGAATGACTTCCCAGACAGTTGTAATGATGTCCAATGTCAGATGTATGCAGATGACGCCATTGTATATGTATCTGCAAAGACAACAAAAGTCAGCAGAGCTACTGAATAGAGATATAGTGGGAGTGTCTCAGAGGTTTAAGAATCACTTTTTGATTCTGAACTACAGCAAAACAGTCTCAATGTGTTTTACAATCCCACCTAAAGTCTGTAATAACTTCTCCATTGTGACTGATCAGAGGTATATTCAAAAAGTGGAGGAATTTAAATATCTGGGTGCTGTTTTGGATCCCCATCTTAATTTTGAGGCTAACATCAGGAAAGTGTCTAAAACTATTGAGACTAATATCAACTTCTTTCGTCTCATAAGATCATGTTTATGTGCAAAAACCGCCCAATTGTATCTGCATGACATGATTTTGTCTCATTAAGCTCATTAACAATCTTTTAAGCTTTGACATTTTTAAAAATTTCTCATTTTTTAAAACTGACTTTCAAATGCATCGATGACCTTGTCCCAGAGCTGGTGAGCAGAAAGATTCTAAAAGCCAGCATCACCGGAGTTGTAAAAAGAGGAGCTGTTAATAGAGACCGCAACCCACCGAAATACAAAACATCATTTGGTCAATCCTCGTTTTCATTCAGGGGTCCTAAGATTTGGAACAATTTACCATCAGCAATAAAAATGCTAACAGATTTTAAAGTTTTTAATTCCCAGGTAAGACAATGGCTGAAACAAATACAAATCTGTAAACATTGATGTAAACAGCCTACTTTGCTGTGGCTGGATAATACGGTATTTCTAACATGCATCTCCATCTATCTCCAGTCATTAGTTATATTTACTCTGAATGTGTGTGTGTATATGTGGACTGATAAGATCTATTTTACTGTATTTTAACCAACCAAGGACTGGGTTTGTAAATTAGCCTTTGTACAAAACATTTTTTTTTTTCATGTAACAATATCTTATGTGCTGTCTTTCATTAAATAAACTAAAAGACACTAACTAGAAGTCTAACAACTATTCAGAGTTTCATCAATTTAAAACTACAACTGAATCTGTTCATATCCATGTGACACAATGTTATGTGAGTAGATACTAAACTCCCTTACGATTCCTTCAGCTACATGCACTGAATGTGCACGTAACCCATTATCTGGGTGGGTCGACTTGTATGATGCAAAAGAACAAAGTGATTCTGAGAAACTATGATCTGCATGGGGCTTTTATATTCCTAGATAAAAGACATACTATTAATGTTTGTATACTAAACCAATAGTTAAGAGTCATAAGTCTCCTGCACTGCAATGTCTGAAGCTGAAAAGTGTTGGAACTATCCTTCTAAAAGATTTGGCGATGATAGTAGTCAGTAATGTCTATCATGTGAGTCTATAACCTCTTATAAGAGCTCAATCAGAGTTGAGCTCTGGTGCATGTGGACCATATGCACAGACATACAATGCAATTCACTTCAAAAACAATAAAATGTCCACTGAAAATTGCAGTGAGTTTTGATTTGCTCTGACTTTTCCCTCTAAGGCAGAATTGGGCATTTGATTGCTGCAAGACCACACATGACCCTTTACATGTAAACATTCAAGCCGTATTTTCTTTATGTGAAGACAAATATGGTACTTTTATCTTGAAAAAACAACTCTTATTTTAAAGGTGAATACTGTCATCTCTTCTTTGTATTTTGATGATCATCTCCTTTGTTTTGTTCATGGTGAATTTCTCATTTTTGTCTCTATACCAGTCCTCTAACTGTTTGGCTTCCTCCATGTACAACGTGTCATGATTCCTGTGAATGAGTTCCACTACTGTGGAATCATTGGAAATTGTAATGATCATTTTTGGATGCAAAAATTAATTAACAATAAACAGCAAAGGCAATGGACTGAGTACAAAACCCTGAGGTGCCCTGGTGCTCAGACTCAAGGAGTGAAATATGTTTATCCTGATGCAAACTGACTGTAGACTTTCAGTCAGGACATTTTCAATCTAGAGACAAGTGTTAGGGATCAGGCCAAGTAGAAGAAGTTTCTCTATTAGTCTTGAGAAAGTGGTTACTAAACGCTGAGCCAAAATTGTTGAACATAATTCTGGAACTAATGGCTTTATTGTCAAGGTGAATGAATACTTTGTGTAGCTTGGCGGATGTTGTGTTCTCCAATGAGCAGTTGAAGCCCAAAACTTGACTTTTCCAAGTTCTTTAAAGTAGTTATGGACTGATATAAGACTCTCACGGTGTGATAATGTCAAGCAAAAATGCTACAGCTTCAAAGTATCAAAACAAAATTTAGAAAATGATTACTCACTTTAAAACAGAAAATCAATTATTTCTACTGCTTCTTAAATAGAACGACATATTGTTTATAAATTATGATAATGTTAATTGTAATATATATTTATTTTGATACATAGAATTAAGTGTACCTTGACACAGAATATTATACCATATTTATTTCTCTGTTCTTTGTAAACAAGCATAAAAAGCTAAAATTAGCTGGCTAATTTGTTGGTCACCCTACTTCTGTAGTGCCTTGCTTGATAACTGTAGTTTTAAAATGGCATTACCTCTTCCAGAGTGAAGTGTGGCACTATGGGTGTATTGGCCCTCTTTCAGCCAGCTCATTAGCAATGTGGAAACAAGTGGGGGAGGGGCAACACTGTTGGTCTAAATCTATATACAACTCTCAGGCATTTCAATAGAAGAACTCCAAACCACAGGAAATGTATGTAGGAAAATTTTAGAAGCTTTCAAACTTATTAAAGGGGGGAGGGTATTATGCAAAATCAACTTTTTTGTGCATTGTATCAAGTTATAATGTCATTCCCTCATCAAAAATGTACCCAAAGTGTTGCCTTGATTCATTCATGCATATTTGAGAAATCCTTGAATCTCTCCAAAGCTCCACCTTGGAGCTGTAGCCTCCAGCCGAGCTCCTGCCCCACAGAGCACCCCTCCCCTATTCCTCCCCTAGACTAGCAGCAGTAGCAATTAGCAAACACCTGGTGGAACTGTGCATCTATCATACAAACTATAATGCTCTTGAGGATGGTTATAAACAGCATCACTGGATGGCATGGAGAAGCATTGTTGTTATCATGTGCAGAACAGGGTGTTTTGTAAAGGGTAGGATGTTCTTAAAGAGGCAGAGGCCAATTTCAATTAATCAGATACAGCTGTGATGCAAAGTCAAATTTCTTTTAAGTAGTTTTTGATATATACAACATTTTCATTTCAACTGAATGTAATGCAGTTACTTCATTGTGGTATAAAGTGGCACTATGTGCCTGGAAAATACATAATACCCCCACTTTAAAACACTGGCATACCTTAATACTGATAATGGACCCATGCCTACTCTGTTTGGAATAGAGTAAGCAGACAAACGAGGACAGAAACAAGTGACATTTTTGAAAGTTAATAATTGTCACCAACTTTTTAATGGTGTTTCTTGAAGATTCAGCACAAGGATGTCATTCTTAATCCAGCAAAGCTCTTATAGGTGTCTTCATTGTAATTCCTCTAGCAAGTCAACCATCTGTGTAGCACAACTGTACAAACTTTGTCACTTACCTTAGGGGACAGATATTGGCACTACACATCAAGACTGTGCGATAATTAACGCACCACATCATGTTGGTGAAGCCCTGGCTTTCCCCTTGAGTGCTCCATACAAGCCTGTCATGCAACCAAAATGTTCCACATGCAGACACATGTTCAATAATTTTGTTTGAAGGAAGGTAAAGATGGACAGGTTCCCTTGGGACAATGCTTGCCAGAGGGACAAATCAAGAGAGTCGCAGTTTGAATGGTGTAGTTGAGAAATAAAGACAGAGGGAAGTGAGAGGTGGGTGACTGAGACAAAGGCAGATGAAGGGAGAGTTGAGTGTGTCCTCTCTGATAAACAGGAACATGGCTCATCATTACAGGGAACAACAGGGGAGCACTCCCGCCCATCTGCCAGCTAATACATACTAATGCCCCCAGTGCACCGTACAGCCACCATAAACGCCACAGGACTCAGACGTGACGTGCATTCTGCCGAAACACGCGAGCGTGGGGAATCCAAGCAGGCAGTCCAGGATTTCATAGACGGACTATGATGCATAATGAAAAACGTAGAGGGAGCGGCAAACAGCAAATCCATGTAAACACGCCTCAAATGTGAGAGTAGCAGAAACCCGCGGGCGTCCATGCTGCTGGCATCGCTTCCTCAGATCAGGAGCAGAGCGTCCTGCTGGTACAAATTTAAAACAGCTTCCCAATCTGCTGTATTTGTTGGAAACATCATACATGCCTAATGGGTTGAACATGACCACCTCCCTGTTACAGTATGCCACTATCCATCAAGTTCTTGCGGGGATTCCTTTATCTTCTGCATCTTATTTATCTGTTTATTTCTGTCAGATCTTTTCTCAGCTGCATTGCTCTATTTACTTTATTTTTTCTCTCATCAGCTAAGGATACAATTTACTGAGTCAGGATGATTTAAAGAAGGTAGAAGTCCACAGGTTGACAGCTGTGACACCTACTCAGGCCTGGTTTTGCCTCCTCCTTCCTTCTTTTTTTGAACTTGTGTGAAAGTGTGTGTTAGAAAAGACATGTCAGTGGTGTAAACATGAAACGTCCCTGGTGTCTGGAGGTATTACACTTTAGTTCATCCATGCATACAGGCCTAGGAGGGTCTTTCTGAACCAGTGGACAAGACCGGAGTGACCTTTTCAGCTCACATTAAAACAAGGTCACCTCAGTGGGAAGGAAATTTGTAGGAGAACAACACAAAGTAGAGAAGAAGGATGGGATAGAGGGTGAATGGAGGGTTACATGCCCTCTTTCCCAAACCTTAAGAAGCTGTGCCTTTCATCATTACATTCTGCCTATATGTACATCTGTCCATAAAGTGCATTGAAAAAGTATTCATATCTCGTGAACTTTTTTCCCATTTGTCACGTTAGAGAACATTCAACATTAAACAAAGAATCATCCAAAAGCCTCATGGTAACTCCGAAAGAGCTGCAATTCCAATGGGAGAATTTGTTGACATGACAACTGTTAGTCGTACATTCTTCAAAACAAAAATGCTTTCTATGGAGAAAAGTAACACAGCACGTTACCCTGAACACACCATCCCCACAGTGAGACATGCTGGGGGAAGCATTTTGTTGTTGGGAAGATTTTCTCCAGCAGAGACAGAGAAGCTGGTTGGAGTTAACATGGAGATGAATAGAGCTGAATCCAGGACAATTCTGGATGAAAACCTGTAAAAGACTTAAGACTGGGGTTTACTTCAACGAGGTATGTCTGCAGCTGAAATAAGTGTTTCCAACAGAAGCTGTGTTTCAAGGGCCACATATGATTGGACAAACAAAATGAAGTGCAACATGATTGGACGAGCATGTCATTGTCAGCATTTTTCAAGGACTGCACCTGATTAGACAAAATTAATGTCTGTCATTTTACTTTTTTTTTTTTTTTAAATATCATTGGGCTACTTCTCTGGCATTGGACTTTTGATTATTTATTTAGTTCACGAGCTTGCTATTGTAACTTTTTATACACTTAGATATCATAAGGGCAGGCAGATTATGTTAACCGGTCCAACATATCTTCTCCTTCCGCATCTCTTCACGCCAAACTTCCGGTTTCATTTCAAAATAAGAGCATCAACATAAATCATGCTGTTTAAACAACTTACAGTATCGATTTTTCAGAGATGTTTATAAGTAGGAACGGCTAAATGTTGAAACCTTACCATTACATTAAAAAACAAAATCCATTTTGCTTACTGATATAATGTGAAACTGACATAAGTAGTTAAAAACAAATAATAAAGAATTGAAAGTAAAATTATCATTCAAAAAATAATGTTACTTTAACTGGCCTTGAGACAAATGATAGTAGTATCCTTAACCCTTACATTTTCTAGATCAACTTTTTCCAAGCAGTCACTACAGATGAGTGATTTCTGTCAGTTTCTGCAAGATTTATGCTCCTGGAACTAGAGAATCGGTGTTTGCGCTGTAGAAACGCCAACAGGGATGACCAGGGCTACAATGGAATTGTTTAGATCAAAGCATATTCAGAATGGCCCGGTCAAAGTCAAATTAAAAATCTGTTGCAAGACTTAAGAAATAGCTGACCACAGACCCTGTTCAGTAGATATGACAAACTGTGAGCTGTTTTGCAAAGAATTGCCTGAAACTTTCAATCTCTAGATATGGAAAGCTCTTAGAGACACTCCAAAAAATGTGCAACTGTAGTGCAGCTAAAGGTGGCTGATAGTGTGTTGGGAAATGTTTATAACATATAATCACACTATTGTGTCAGATCTGCTGTGTTTATATGTTTGGCAGAACTTCAAGTTCTTTTTTTATCAGAGTTTATCAGAATGGAATACACCCAGAGCTCTTCTGTAAATATCCATGTTGTCTCACATATAGCCATGTGTGAATCCAATAAAAACACAGGTCCTCCCATTCCCTTACAGGGCCTGAATAAAACGCACGCACGGCTGCACCTCTCCTGCCTCAGCAACAATTTGTAGAAAAACATGAAAGTGTGTGTGTGTGTGTGTGTGTGTGTGTGTGTGTGTGTGTGTGTGTGTGTGTGTGTGTGTGTGTGTGTCCACGACTGTGTCTCAGTGCATCAGACCGGTGAAGAGACGAATAACCCAATTACGGAGACAGTCTGCCTCACAGACATACAGTATGAAAACGGGTAGAAACAGAGGTGTGTGTGCGTGTGTGTGTCTAAAACAAAGACAAGAAGGGACAATGATTTCTAAAGAAAGCAACACAGAAAAAATGCAAGGTTTGAATGAGTAAATGCAGAGTAAACTAAATATGTGGTGAACCCGGGTGAGGCAGTTAAAAACATAAGCAGCTAGGAAAAATACAAAATCTAATATTTGATAGAGCTGAAATATTAAAATAAAGAAATTTATTAAAATGAGAAATCCTCAGGGTGGTTCTGCTTTGTGCAGCAACATCTACAAAGTGGATTCTTCTCTGCTGTCTTTTTTTCATGAATAAGGAGGAAAAGGAGGGGTATATGGCCCTGAACCTGACAATTTGGATGATGTAGTTGCATAGCAACAGACAGCAGCCAAGTACCTAAAAAGCAAAAAAAAAAAAAAAAAAAAAAAAAAAAAAAAAAAAAAAAAAAGATGGAAGGCTATTTGGCTTGTTAAATATTCCTTGCCTGCCAGGACAACACTCAAAGCGGAATGCATCTCCATAGAACTAGATTTAAAAATGCAGTTTAAAAAAACAGCACACAAGGCCAGGGGAGGACAGAACCAACATATTCTATTCACCTTTTTTGCAAATCTTGTAAGTATCAAGCTCCAGCATTTTAAAAAATAATGATTAGATCATTAGAACACAGACAAATTAATTAGTGCCTCAGGTAAAGATTTTGCTAAAAGCCTTAAAAAAAGCCATCTTTTATTGCAGTATAAAAATCTCACAGTGAGAAATTGGGGAAGATCCAAAATTTAGTTTAAGTATTTCTTCCGTGGTGGAATAATTCCATCTTGGGAAATATTAGAAAAACCTCAAATATCCGATTCTTGATATTCCTCTAAATGCACCCTGGATCTGCTGTATTAAGAGTTAGACTGCTGGACTTCAGCCGTAGGTAGTTTTATCACAAGGCCGTGATGCCTCTGAATCACACAAATTTGAAAAGGCTCATCATTACGGAGATGGCACCCAGTCGCTGATAATGTAGGTTGTTTGACAGAAAATAACAGGGCAATGATTTTTGTTGTGCATCTGGCACCAGGTTATGTGTAAATAAGCTAACTTTTTTCTTAATGCTTTAAGTTTTTGCTTAACATTTCTACAAACTCCTAATTAATAATCCGGGTCTTACTGGGGTATGGATTTGTGACAACACAGCCGACTGATTCTTATACCCACTTTAAAAAAAGGGAAAGACAAGAGAACATCTAAATCCTTTAGCTTTACCTCCCTTATCATCTTCAATAAAGGGGATGATAAAGGACATTAATGACCCTTTCCCCACGACCACATGCTTAGTGCGGCTCAACTGGGCTTGACTTGTTTATAAAGTTTTCCCACTAGTAACAGCTATGTTCTACCAGCCCATTTTTTTAGAACCTACTTCGCTGGGGTTCGGGCTGTAAATGCAGTGTCAGGAGACTGTCTGTCACTAATTGGCTAAGGAGTGGAGTCACTGGTTGTGAGTGTTTTGTCTCGCCACCTGCAGTTTTTTCTGGCTCTCTTGTTTTTTGAGTCTGCAAAAAAGCCACAGATTAAGCAGAATATTCAACATAGCTTCCAGGTCCTCCATTGTTGTGCTGTGTTGCGTACAATGCTTTACATTGAGATGGTGTTTTAGGCTTGAATAATGATAGGTCAACTTCTTCTTGCACAACTTGCACCCAACAATAGTCTTTTCCAACGTCCCATCAAATTGTTTTTCAAAAACAAGAATTAGCTTCCAGTGGGACAAGAGAAATGGCGTTGTCCATCACTGTTGTTTGCGGATGTCACTTGTGCGTCAGATCTACGGGTGTACCAGAAACGGAATACAAACGTTCCGGCTTGGGACTTTTGTGTGTAAAAAAGAAAAATTGAAGTAATTGTGCTAAAATGTTTAATGCGTTAAAGTCCCTAAATATTATACAGGACCAGTTCCCATTTTAACAGTAGTCCTTGAAGAATGATCACACTGATTCTGGTCTCTTCCTCTTTCTGTGATTATGATATAATATTCAATATGGCAAAAAAAGGTGTTTCTCAGGATCACATTGGTAATATCCCTGTCCACTCACAAAGCACATTGTGTTAACATATTATCTAATAATCCCCCACACACAAAGAGGAATTTGATTTGAAATGCCACCTGTGTGGTTTCAAGCTTATGACACATGCCAGGGATCAAAGTCAAGGTGTTTTGTCATATTACAGATCAGCACAAAGCAATCTCCCCCTCCCCTCCGTTGAATTTATTAACATTTCAGACATGACTCCTCAATCTGCCATCATCGCCGGATGCATACATATGCCTCAGTATGTCCTGCAGGCTGGGGAATTTTCAATAAAGCTGTAAGCTTCAGAAGTTGTTTGTTGTCTTTAAAGTCAGCTGTACATTAATCTGGATGATATATAAAAAAAATCCTCCTAAAGGACAAATAAAATTCTATTTTATTAAACAGCTTCAGTGCATAATACCCAGCATTACCTGCTATTGAATTATACATCAAAAATACCCCCTTTTTTCCCCCTTCTTAATTTAGTTTGTGTTGAATCCGTATTGGCGCTGAATAAAATCAAATCAAAGCTGTGTGCCTCCATAAGCTTTTGCCAACTTTGCAGCCCCCTCCGCCATCTGTAGCTGCAGTTATTAAGCTTTCTTTTTGCACATGAATAGCATGCAGTTGCTCCGGGATATATCATAAGCGACTGCTGTTGATCTCGCCACCAGTATTACTCACAGGGCTGTGAATAATAGATAGAGGAGCTGACCAGAGATAATACGTCTTTCATTGAGAACGTAGCTCCTAGCGCATGCAGCGTCTGAGAGAATGCTAACAAGGAGTGTTTCTTACACCCACCCCTTTCCCCTCCAAACCTCCTTTCTTTTTATTTTGTCAAAGCTGCAGAATGTTCACTTTTCTGTTGGCTCTCATGCATTTATTAATAACAGAGTTCCTTTCAAAACATCTCCTCCGGATAAGATGGATAACGTGCTCCTTTTATCAGTCCCGCTCCCTTTGCAGATGCACATACAGTACGATATGACGCTGACAGTGATGAGCTGTGAAATCGGATGGGAGGGCTTGGGGGGTGCGGTTTCAGGAGCCTTTCAACACATAAATTTGGGTCACAGAATAGATTATCGCCCCACACATGTCACCCTGACACTGATAGATGCGTGCAATCCCACACCACTCATAAATTACACATGCATTCATAAAAATTAATGCACTGTTTAAACTGGTAAGTGATCATTCTGTCGAGTAATGCAAACTGTACTTTACACGGTTTCTCCTGATGCCGTATTAATGTTCAATTTATGTTTAAATCTGTTTGGTAGTGAAATAAACTTCAATAAACTTCCAGTCTCAGCATTTGTTTGCACTGAAAAAAGACTGGCATGCTTTTCGTATGTTTATTTTGGATTAGCATCAAAGAGCAGCGTTGTGGACTTTAGAGGCCGAATCAAACAGCAGCCCTATGGAAAGATAAAGACAGAAAACGCTGTCACAAGGAGAAGCACTCACTGTGAAGAATTCACTACGCTTGAAGTCAATGACAGCTTTTAGGGATTTGGTGCAGACTCGAGGTCTTTCTTTCCACCCTCTCGCATAAAGATGAGTGTTTGCTACATCTGTGTGTGTGTGTGTGTGTGTGTGTGTGTGTGTGTGTGTGTGTGTGTGTGTGTGTGTGTGTGTGAAGGTGACAAAGACATACAGAATGCCTTCAGATATCCTTGAAAACCACTACAGTCTCTTTATTACAGATTAAAAACTCCTTTTCTGCTTAGCGTCATTGCTCTTCAAAGTTTTAATGACAAGTTGGAATTAATCTTTATTTTATAATGACCCATATGAATAATTGGGAGAATCTGTATCCCACTTTTTGGGGGGATTTAATTCAAGGGTAAACTGGGAATTACTGCTTTGAAAAAGAAATAATGACATTTTCCTTAAAAAAAAAAAAAAAAAAAAAAAAAAAAAAAAAAAAAAAAAAGATAATCCAAACCTCTGTAGCTCTGGTGTGTATGTTTAGGGTTGTTCTGCTGGAAGATGAACCTCTACTCAGTCTCATGTAGGTTTTCTTCCAGATTGCCCTCCATTTATCTTGCCCTGAACTCTTACTTTTTTCTTTTACTTATTTTTTAGTTTTACCTCTTTTTATTTTTTATTTTTCTTTTAACTTTTCTTTTTTCCCATTAATCATGTCTTCTTCTTTTGTAGTAACACTATAGATATACATTTACTAAAAGAAAATATTGTTTTTAATTTCCCAAAAAATTCATAGTTATATTTAAAAGGTCTGTGCATTGAGAGCAAAGTGGAAGTTTGTGGAAGTATATGCTGATTCATCAATTCACAGATTTTTTTGCAGAGCATATCTAAAATACTCTAAAGAAAATGCTGCTTGGAAAGCTGACTCACCAAGGCAGAACACTTCTTGACACGCTATTGGCCAGGGTTTGCAAAGCAGCCAGTCCAGGAGGGTCATTTATTTTCCTTAGCGCTGATTGACTGTACGTACGCCCAAGAGCTGCGATAAGGAATACTGTAGATATTAGCCTCAGGGGTAATGTAAGGATAGTTTCCACTGTGTGTATTAATGCATATTAGGGTATATTCAATGTTTGAACTATTAAAATAGGCAGTTCTAAATGTTTTTAGAGGGGGTCTCAAGTATTCGTGGATTTCCGCTATTTGCAAGCAGTTGTGATCTATAACCCACCACTGTGTTTTTTTTTCTTTTTACACCCAATTTGTCTCTGAATCTACTTTCTTTATACATCAAAACTACTTTCAAATTATATAAGAATTTCTGGAACTAAATTTTAAGGAAATTTGTGAAGTTACTGGTTTAAATGTTTTACTCAGCACTTTCTCCAAGTGACACTTTTCTTCATTATGTTTTAGTGATGACTATGGTCAAGACATTTTTGAAATGACCATCAAGTTTCGCTGAATAAACTTCCACCTGTTTTTTTTCTTTTTGATGCCCTGTCTGTGACTTTATGTTAGTTGCACTCAAAGAAATCTGTACATTCGCCGTCTGTCTAACATTGTTCAAAAATCACATCTTCTTTTAGAGCAGGTTGCAAAACAACACTACAGGGTGTGCACATTATTTTGCAGATCTACCAAATCTGAGTTTAAGCTAATAGGATGAGCATTTCTAACCCTGAGAACGTACTGGCTGCTGCAGCTCCCTGTTTTTGCGCTGTGCTCAGAAAGCTGTTGGTGGTGAGAGGCAGCATCTGTATAGCATAAGCTGAAACAAAAATTGGAAAAAAATGATTTAGTTCATGGTAAAGAGCTAAGTTTATGAAACAAATTGTTAGCCAAAAGCACAATGAAATATGTTAGGAGCTAAATTATCAATAAGTCACATCAAAACAAGAAAAAAACCAAACTAAAGTTAGCTTAGCATTTTAGCAAACTGCTCCAAAAAAAAGAAGAAACAAGCAAGATATGAGCAAACTGAAAACAAGCTGTGTGGGTTGAGCCAGATATATCTTTAGAAACCAGTTATACAGCAATGTTTGTTTTATTTTAACGATTTTCCACAACATTATCATAGGTTTTTTTGAAGCTACTTAACTTGTATGGGAAGAGCATAATAATGGTGCCAAAAGTCCAGTTTGGACAAAATTCTAGCTTAAAAACAACATTTTTAATGGCTCTTTCCATTTACCATATCCCCTTAATCGATAAATGGTTGTGGGGTGGCTGACGAATATATCCAGTAGGCACTGGGTGTGGAGTACGGTACACTCTGGACAGGTCACCAATCCGTTAGATGGCAACACAAACAGGACAAACAACCATCCCACACACACACCCACACCTAAGAGCAGTTTAGAGTAACCATTGAAGTTAGCGCTAACATTTTTGGGCTGTGAGAAACAGCCAGAGTACCAAGAGAGAACCTATATATGCACAGGGAGAACATGCAAACTCAGCGGATTAAATTTAAATCAAGGCGCTTTTTGCAATGAGGTAACAATGCCAACTACTGGCAACTGTGCAGCATAAACATAGCATTGATTTTATTCAATTTCATGTAATATCAGGCAAATGTCTAGGCTTATATCACTCTAATTGATATTGGAGATGAAATAATCTTTTTTTTTTTTTTTTTTTTTTTTTTTTTAAAGATTATTTTCCTGTTTAATTTCCACCTAATTAAACCTAAAACTGGACAGAAATTGTCAAAAAGACAAACAAAAAGAGAAGAACTGCCACAGAGAGATTTACACGCAGGGTGGATGTGCGAGCCAAGTGAGGTCATGAATAACCAGAATATCTCACAAAGTTGACCCTAAGTTCACTTTTTGGAATGTTTGTTCCTGTCCTAAAAATGGTGCTTTGTTTCAGGGAAAACATTCTTTAGGACACATGTTCTCTCTGTTTTTACTACAGAGAGAACATTTGACTGCTTTTCTATACCATGAACAGATTTCCATATCGGTAGGTAGAGGCTGCCAATCCTCTTAGTGATGCTCTGTATTTTTTTTTTTTTTTTTTTTTTTAAAGTAGTGCCATAAATTCCGTACCACGATTCATATGTCAGTAAGGATGTTTGGGATCCTCTTTAGCTCTGTTCTACATTTCCCTTTCCTGGTAAAAGGCTTTACAGGAGATCTGTTGGCATTCCTTTTTCCTGGCTCGGGTGTGAGGTGAAGCAGAGGCAGCTGTGTTTGTCTTCAGTTTAGGTGACAGACAGAAGGTCCACCCCTCTCGCCCCCACACCTCTCACCTCCTCTCCCTCTTGGTGCACATCAAGGGGATTAGCGTCTCAATTCCCAGGTAAAACAAGCAACATCAGTGGAGGCCCATAAAGAGATCCGCCGGGTGCGGCGGCGAGCGTTTTACGGAATCCTTTGTGAGTTAAACATGTCAACATCAATCGACCTGCTGGGGGAGCTAGAAAATCCTTTATGGATTCACCTTTTCCTCCCACGAAATGAAGGGATGGAGTCTGATCTTTATGAGTTTAATACTGGAGAGTAAAGAAGCAGAGGAAGGAAGGAGGGGAAATGAAGATGACAATGTCCTCCCACACGGTCTGGCTTTAGCTGGTGGGAGGAAGAGAATCTGGGAAAGCTGATCTATTTCCAGCTGAAAGATCCCGTCTACCGTTATCTCTCCTCCTTCACACCTTTGTTTTACTCTAAATAATATTTCACCACAAAGGTCAATAAACACGCTTGCTGTTCGTTAGCATCTAACCGTCATGAGCATTTACTATTTGCAGATGCTGAGAAAGCCTTATCAGTGTTTTCTTCTATTCCTGCTGATATCAGCTGCCCGGGTTCTCCTTCTCCTCCAGTGCGCGCACGCACACACGCACACACACACACACACACACACACACACACACACACACACAAACAAACACCGTTATCTCTGCTATCTGGTGTTTAGCCAACTCAGAGCTAATCCAGTGTGAACCCACTCCCTGCCTTGTGCTCAGCAGTTTGCAAACAGATTTGGAGGAAACACACACACACACACACACACACACACACACACACACACACACACACACACACAAGGAGAAAAGGAATCAGGGAGTTTTGGCCCCGGAGCAGGGAACATCACGCTCCAGTAATGTGATGCCGGGGCAACACTGTGGCACAGTAGTGTGGCATTAACATAAATGAGCATCTCAGTGCAAGGAGGCGGGAACACGCGCGGATATTTGGAGCTGCCCACATGTGATGGCTGCCTGCTCACACATATAGTAAAAACACACACGCAGCTATCTTTAAAGATTTCATCAAGTTAATTGCAGGGTCTGTACTTAATTAATCTCATTTTAATTGAAAACTGTATGTCTACAAAATAAGCAACATTTTCAATTCAGAACCCCTTTTTGCTGCTAAATTATTGAATGATTGAATAAATGGGCATATGAGCTCAACAATGAAGATTCTGTTTTTAATCTATTATTTAGGCTATTCAACCATCAGATTGATATAAAGTGTTATTATACCTATTCAGCTTCCAAGTGTCTCAGGAACCCCTGATCATTCATGTAACTTCTTTAAAAAAAAACTTCTTTAGAAATGTGGACTGTGGACACTGACATTAGCCTTGGGGATGTCAGCCCTGCTGCAGCATGTTTTCATGCAGATGGTATTTTAGGCTTGAAAACTTCGGTCACAGGCCAACTTCTTTATTCACAGCTTGCTCACCGAAACAGTCTTTTCCTTCAGATTGTCTTTTGAACCAAAAATTAGCCCCCAGTGGGTCAAGAGATGCAGCTTTGTCGTCCATCGCTGTTTGTGGATGTTGCTTATGTATCAGATGTATGGGTGTACCAGGAACGCGTAAACTTAAAGGTTCTGGCCATTGATTGATTGATCAATTACGATTGACTTTAACACAAACAATTGTAATTAACACATTAATACCCTAACCCCGCCTCTCGCCCGATGACAGCCCCCCTCGTGACCCTGCACGGATAAGTGTGATGGATAATGGAAGGATGGAGATCTATACATATTCAGTACCTCGCGAAGTATTCATACCGATTTAGCTGTTTTAAGTCTCTTGCAGGCACTAACTAATCAACTTTTTATTCCTTGCTAAATAAAAGCATCTCCACAGCGTCATGCTGCCATCACCATATTTCACTTTGGGGAATGTATGCGCAGGTTTATAAATGGTGTTAGTTTTCCATCTCACATAGCATTTTGCATTTTAGGCCCCGTTTCCACAGAGCCCTTTCCTCTGAGTGAAACCGTAACATTTTTGTTGTGATCCAGGCGCTTATTTACATGTCCCCAGTGTTTGGGGTCTCTGACGCTGACATCTTTTGAAATCAGGTCTCAGAGTGGAACTTTTTGGGAGCACCCCCCGTAGAGGTGTGAAAAGTACCCTGCAGGCGTGAAAGTGCACATGTGCAGAGTGGACTGCTGCAGGGTTTATTCTACGCATGCACGGGCAGATAACACACCATTAGGGGAGGGGAAGGACAGTATACAGTCATGTGCTGCATTCAACCACACTTGGACATTAGAGTTTTACTGCTGCAAATTTGCAATGAATTATAACTCCTTTTCATTCAAAGCTTTCCACAGGGTTAGCAAGGCAGTCTTTTAAGATGGCAGGTGCCGTCCCTGTTGCTCTAACTCAGAAAAAAAAAGTCAAGAAACCCTGACTCTTTGGAGTAAATGTCGGGCTATGGAGTGGGATTCAGTCTTGGCTTATTGCGGACTGGTCAGGTTTTTAAAACTTAGCTTGCTTTTTAGCTTGGCGAGATTAAGCATTTTTGACAAATTTGACTTTTTATTCTAGTAAACTATATTCCAAACAAAGTTTTACTCCAGTTTGTAAAAAAGGAAAATAATGAACTTATTTGGAAGATTCACACTTATGTATATTAGGTTGCAGTAAACTTGCTCAGCCATCAAGAACTTAAAAATAAAAAAGTAAACCAGCATTTTAAGGCTAACGTAAACTGTATGACTCATTAAAATAGAAGCGTTTGCACTGAGGAACTTCACAGTTCATATGACTTTTAGTTCTTCCACTACTCTCACAAGTTCTGTAGTCTCCTGCTTTTCAGCTTCACACCATCCACACTCTGTCTCTGGTTGTCTCAGGAGACCTAGTTAGATAAGACTGCCTGGGCTATAAGCAACAAAGAGCCCACAGAGAAGAATCTGACGCTCAGACGCATTCAGCAAGTGTAAAGTACAACTGCAAAGAAATGAACATGCACATACACTATGTGGGTGACAAACACAGACAAGCCTTTTTTCTTGTCTGAACCCTCCTCACCCTGTCTCTTCCTCCTCCTCCTCCTCCTCCTCCTCCTCCTCCTCCTCCTCCTTCTCCTCCACCTCCTCTCTGGAACGTTTCTATTTGTGGAATCCCCTGAGAACTTTGGATCATTATGATATTATTATTTCTTTTTTCTCAGTAAGACTGGGTCAATATGAACTGGTGCTTACAGTGCTTTCTTGATTTGATTGCTTGAAGTTTATTTATGACAGTGATAGACAGATATAAACTGTTTGGCACGTTAGATTAAAGGAATATATTTTTTCAGCTGGGTTGTGTGGAGTATTTGTGAGCAATCAGCATGAAAGCTGTGAAACTTAGATGACCTCAAGATTCTATTCACAGATTCTGCTCTTTAGCACACAGTTTGATAGATTTTTAGATGTTTCTTGATGCTTCTTGATGCATCGTTATGCGTTGCAGCCTCTTTTATGACAGTTTTTGTCGTAACCTTTTTGTTCCAGTCACACATACAGCAAGTTAAGAATGAAAAAACATTTTCTTTTCAAATAAGGGGACCATACAAATTATTTCTATATGTGAAATAAAATAATGAGAGAGAGAGTTTAGATGTTTTTGTTACTCTCTTCAAATTAGACAAGTCTAGTTCCTCCTTGGGTACAATTTCTAGACACCTGAAGGGGCCAAGGTCTTCATTTTTTGAATAAGGCAAATCTTTATTGGCCTACTCTTACTGTTTTTTAAATTTATCATCCAACTATTGTGCAATGTAATTCGGTTTAAAGAATGTGTATAAGTGTATGCCTGCATTTAATAACTTAAATATTAATTTATTATGACAATTATTAGCTTAATACCAAGAAATAGTTTGGGTTGAGTAATTAACCATTTTTCCATTAATTTTTGCATTTTGTGGTGTAACAAAAAGCAATGTCCTGAAATATTGGTGGCTGTCTAAACATTCAGCCTTGGTTTTGGTCTCGGAAGAAGTGGTCTTGACTCCATCCCTGCTAAGAACATCCTCCCAACTATAGATACGAGGGTGGTAGCATCATGCTGTGGAAGTGTTTTGCGGCAGGAGGAACGGATGGACTTTACAAATCAGATCACATCAGTAAGAAAGAACATTAATTACATAGAAATAATCAGCGAGGAAGTTAAAGTTTGTGTACAATGGTTCTTCCAAATGGACAGAAACCTGAAGCTTAACACCAAATTAGTTACAAAGTGGCTTAAGGGCAACAAAGTCAATGTTTTGGAGTGGGCATCCCAAAGCTCTGATCCTCAATTCCTGCATTCTGGCATTTGGAAAACAGAAATTATTTTGTTAATCCTAACTGAACTAAAACAGGAGCAGTTCTGTCTGATATCAAACAGTGACAAAAAGGTTATGTGTATTTTTATACAGTGTATGTAAACATCTGGATGTTACCAGATACATCTGATCCAGTTTTAGGTTGAATGCATATGAGAGAGAGCACGGTTCCATGCAGGGCCCAATTTAGCAGGATGTGGGCCCCTGGGCTGGAGCCAGTTTCGGTGTCCTTATCCATCCATAGGTAGTCTTATATATCAGCAGGTACGAATTGAAGCATGGTAGGTTTAATACGTCCCCTGGGTCGCAGCTCCATGTTCTTCTCAAAAAATGTACTATAATTTCATAATTTTTAAACACTTGAGTATTGTTTATATTCATAAAAATCCCAAATTATTATCACGACTCATCTGATTTGGGCCAATGAGTTTTACATAAAGTCCGATGTTTGTGAAACATACATTCATTTAGAAAAAAAAGAAAAGAAAAATCTTTTGGGCCCTCCAAAAAAAATAGGCCCTGGGCTACACACTTGTAAGCCCTTTCCAAAGTCTGGCCCAGCTTCCAAGATTCCGCCCTGTTAAGAGTGTTGCTACCACAGCTCTGACTTGAAATGTGACCACCCAACAGACACTGATCAATGCAATACACTTTGGGCCTCGCAAGAGGATGACCCATGTGTATGACATAGGCGCAGACACAAGTCTCCTCAGATGGCCGACGGATCATGCATCATAGCACAGCTGATTTTCCCCATGGCCTGACACTTGCTGTCCACTCCAATCATTTAAAGCCTTCACTCCCAGCCCATCGGGGTGTGTTTGTCTGCTCCCGAGTGTTCGCATGTACTGGATTCATCTAGATATTGCTGTTTTCCCCCTTCTGCTTTCAGCAGCATTGTTTGTCACTATATTCAAAGTGTTAAGCTGTGGAAAAAAGCTGAAGGCAACAGGATGAAAGAAAAAAGTGTGTCACGGATTTTGACCGGGTTGCATGCTGTCTTTTTTTTCTTCTCTCAGGGGGAGGTCACTTTGGGCAAGCACTTTGAAAACTGTATGAGACCTTTGAGAGAGCTGCCCTGGCCTAAAATACATATCTTCTTATAAATAGTAATTTGCCCCAAGCTTTGAGCATTTCTGATGGGAAACTGAGGTTTACACCACACCGTTATCTCTTTAAAAACAGCCTGGAATTGCTTTATAAACACTTTCCCCCATACTGGACCTTCTAAGATTCCTGTGTATAGTTCCTTGCAGAAATATTCATTCCCCTTTAAGTTTTCCACCTTGTTCACATTATAGCTACAAACTTCAATGTACTTTTTGTGGGATTTTAAGTAACCAACTAACACAACATAATGCATAGTTATAAAGTGTAAGTAAAGATTTTTAATATTTAACTGAGTAAAAATTTTTAAACACCAACTTTTGGTATTCAGGTATGTCTCTTCCAGCTGTATCAAATTAGATTGGGAGTGTCTATAAATAGCACTTTCAACTCTTTTCGGTTGAATTTTGGTCTGGACTTTGACTGGGCCATTTTAACACATGAACCTTTATATTGTATGTTTATATGTTTAGTGTTGTTTTCTTGCTGGAAGATGGGTCATCAAGCCTCATGTCTTTAGTAGTCTTAGTTTTCATCTGTAATTGTCCTGTATTTAGCTTCAATCATCATCCTTTCAACTTTGACCAACTCCTTCTGGATGAAAAGAATTTCTGCTGCAGCTATGGGGATGGTGTGTCCAATCCTACATGCAAAAAGCCCATTTTTTGTCTCATCTGACCAGAGCACCTTCTTCCACATGTAAAGTATTGTTTATAACTTTTAAAGAATTCTCATGGCTTTCTTTCAACAACAGCTTTCTTCTTGTCCCTCGTGCACAAGTAATTGTCCTACCAATAGATACTACAACCTGAGTTGTTGATATTTTCATCTCCTCCAGAGTTACCATAGTTCTATTGGTTGGGTTCTGTGATTAGTACTTTCCTTGCCTGGGCTGTCAGTTTAGATGGACGGCCATGTCTTGGTAGGTTTGCAGTTGTACCTCAGCCATTCCTTTTTCAGAGAATGGATTGAACAGACCTCTGTATGATATTCAAAGCTCAAGCGATTGTTTTATAACTTAACCAGGCTTTAAACTTCTCCACAACTTTCTCTCTGCCCTCTCTGCTGTGTTCTTTGGTCTTTATGGCATTGTTTATTCACTAATGTTCTCTAACAAACCTCAGAGTCCATCACAATACAGCTACATTCATACTGAGACTAAATTACACTCAGGTGGACACTGGTGTAAAGGGGCAGACCATGAATGCAGATTCACAATTTTTAAACTTCTATTTGTAAAGTATTTTCAAAATCATGCATAAGCGTCCCATCGACTTCATATCACATGAAATCAAAGTAAAATACATTCAAGTCTATGGTTCAATTTGCCTTTAAATGTTGAAAAGATCTGAGGCTCAAACCTCCTCGACTACAGATGGTTATAATTTGCAGCAGACTGATAGTTTTAAATGTTTAACCGTTAGAATTTCAAATTAGATCAACCTTGAGAAAAAAATCTTGAAAGGCGGTTCAAACTTCCCTTATAGATATAGTAAACCTGTAAGATTTACTGTAGCAGAGCTGAGCATGCACTCTGGGATGTAAGGACAGATTTAAGATAAAAACCAGATGGAAGCATATTAAACTTGTGCTCCTTCTGAGTCTGCTCTCTGCTATTTTGGGACTATGAGGGGTGGGGGGTGGTGTGGTCTGACTTGGCAAGTGTAAATACACAGGCTAGTATAAGCATTGGGTCTCTGTACTTAAAGTGGGAGGTATAGGGTCTGGCACATGTTCATTGTGGTGACCCACTTTTCTTTGCATCTGGACCTGATAAGTTCTCTCCTCAACAGCAATGGGAAGGAGGTCCAGACTCCGGCATCTCTAGCCTCCAGGACATGCACCAACTTTTAGACTTGACATCCACATTTTGGATTTTCTTTTATAATCAGCACCTATAAAAAATGAAATACGTGCATCAAAATGCATTGATGTTTGTTGCTGCCCTGTTTTTTTCTGATTTGAGAGAAGCAATTACTTTTCCTTTAAGTTCAGAATTTGTGATATTCTTGCAAAGGATCCTGGAGTGGTGCTGAAACCTTCACATCTTCTAGTTCTGAAGAGCACTTTTTGCACATGTGCTTATTGTTCTATCATCTGTTTTCCAAGACCAACAATTAAGTTCTGGCAAAGTGTGGCCTTGAACAACTGAAGGCAATTCAAGAGCTTCTATTGTTCTCCTTAAGGTCACTGCAGTCGGTTATACTAGTTGTACTCGTTGGTACTTGCCAACACTGAAAATCAGTCAGAGGTGTAGATAAAAAGCTTTCAGACTGTCACCAAACATAATAAACCACATTTGTATTTGAATTAAGGAATTTGTCTTGTACGTCTTGTACTTGCTTTATGTTCAGTCTAATAAGCTGATTTCATTTTTCTTTATCCTTGACATCAAACCAACCCAGAGAATTTCCTGATTCAGTCTCAATGCCACACTTAAAGTTTTTCACAGCACATAATTGCTTTCCATATTCCATTTATAGAGCATAGTGTTATAAAATAAATACTCTATAAATGACTGACAATAATCCCTTTGGCCTCCTACTGTCAATGGGAATCAAAATTCCCAAACTATTAAGGTGGATTTTCTGTTTTAAAATAGTTCCAAACTGTGGAGGTTCCATGATCCAGGACAATCTGTGAGCTGAACTTAGAATAGCTACCTTAGCTTAGTTGTGCTAGCTATTTTGACTATCTAAATCTGAAGCTCAATTTAAAGTCCATTATCAAAATGAAATACAGAAAACACAGCTTCCCAGCTTGATTAGTATTATTTGATTAGTATTGGTGAATTCTGAAAAAATGTTTTTTTGCAGTGTAGTTTACTTCAGTTTATTTATGTAGCAACAATTTACAACACATGTCACAAAGACAATTTACAAGGTAAAAAAAGGTCAGATCCATATCCAGAAATACATTGTCACCATTTCACTTTAATAGGTACGCCTCTACATTGAGCATTGGAAAGGGCAAGAAAAGCGGTTTAAGTGACTTTGACGTTGTTGGTGCTAAAAGGGTTGAGTAAGAAGAGTAAAGTGCCAGATAACAAGACAGTAAATACAACAGTAGTTCAAATAACTAATCATTACAACCAAGGTATGCAGAATACCTTTTTTGAACACACAATAAGTTGGTCCTTGAAGGAGATGGGCTAAAGCCACAGAAGACCAAACCAGGTCACAATCCTGTCCACTGGAACCCAGGGAACACAGGCCCATCAAGGCTAGCCCTTTGGAAAGATATCACTTGGTCCAACAGGTGGCATGGTCAAAATTTGGAATAAACAACATGTAAGCATGGATTTATTCTTGTATTACAGGGGTATTTAACTCCAGTCCTCAAGGACTGGTGTCCTGCAACTTTTAGATGTGTCTCTGCTTCAACACATCTGAGTCAAATAATGAGGTGAACAGCAGGACTCTGGAGAACTTGACTGCATACTGAGGAGGCAATTCAACCATTTGATTCAGGTTTGATGGACCAGGGAAACATTTAAAAGTTGCGGGACACCAACCCTTGAGGACTGGAGTTGAAGACTCCTGCTGTGTTACCAGTTCAGGCTACTGGTGGTAGTATAATGATGTGAGGAATCTTGTTTTCACACTTTGTACCCATAATTAACAGTTATACATCCTATTCGAGTATTATTCATGATCAGTTCCATTTCTTCATGACCACAGTGTACCTATCTTCTGTTGAATACGACTAGCAGGTAAATGCACCAAGTCATAAAGCTCAGATCTTCTCAAATTGGCAGCATAAAAATGGGTTCTTTGTTCTACAATGGTCTCTGCAATAACTAGATCTCAATCCAATAAAGCACCTTTGGGATATGGTGGAACAGGAGATTCATTATAGATGTGCAACTAACATCAGCAGCAACTGCATCATGCTTTAATGTCAATATGGGCCACAATCCATCCATCCATTCTCTATAACTGCTTATCCTTGCAGGGTTGTGAGGGGTGTTTAGCGGGTTGGTAGTACTGGTACCTATCTCCAGCCATCATTGGACAGGTTAGCAGTCCATCACAGGGCAACATAGAGACACAAAGGACAAACAACTATGCACACACACTCTCACACCTAAGTGTAATCTAGAGAGACCAACTAACCTAACAGTCATGGTTTTGGACTGTGGGAGGATGCCATAGTACACGGAAAGAACCCAAGCATGCACCGGGAACTTTCTTGCTGCAAGGCAACAGTGCTACCAGCTGCGCCACCATCCAACCCTGGATTAAAACTTCTCAGGAATATGTCAAACAACCATTTAAATACATGCCACAATAATTAAGATATTTTGTAGGCAAAAGGTAGCCTGGTAAAAACCAGCCCCTCATTCTACACACTGAAAGGAGATGAGAATCAAGTGGAATTGTCTAGGAAGGCAATGGCCAGGCTAGGCAAAAGCAGGACAGACCCAAGAAAAATTTAAATTCAATTCCATACATTTCTGACTGATTATATCAGTCTGAAGGAAGCCCATTCTTCTATTATGCATGAGGGAACTTAATCTTTAATAGATGAACTGGAAACCTGCTGTAAGGAAGTAAAAGTTTTAGAAGGCAATCTAAACCAGAGCTTTAAATGCCTGGACAGTCTGCAGACAGTATTTTATTGAGTCAGTGGGATTAAAAACACAGACAGACCCTGCTAGATTTTATTGTAGCTTCTTATGAAGTGTCTTTGTTCTCCAAACCGCAGTGAAGCAATACATGTTCACCTCAGGAGGAATACATCATGTTTCTTTAGAGACAGTGTTCCAATACCACAGAAGGTCTCAGGGGAGGCACAGGAACATTAGCCTGATGTATTTGTTTCTCTATTAGTATTGATTCATGTTAAGTGTCAATTCAGGCACTTGGGAGAAGTGATCCAGCACAGGCTTTTGGGAACACAGGGAAAGCAGTCAGTCCATGCATTCAAGGACGTCACAAAGAGCAAAACCTATGTGGCTATAGCTGCTTCGGTAGGGAACTAAACTGTGGTAGAAAACTGCAGTACAGAGCATCTGCAGACAAAACAACTAAGCTGTGAGACATACCGAAACCTTTCCTCAACAAACACACACCTCCTCTCCTCCTCCGCCTAGTCTTCATCCCACCCCCCTGTAGCCGAAAGCCAGAGCAGACTGATAAGCAGGCAGCCAGAGACGAACTAATCCTCCCACAGTGAGAGACGTTTCGGATGGCGTGTGATGGAAATCAAACTGAACTGACAGACGAAGGCAGGATGAGCCAGGAGCAGAGGAAGGCAAAAGGGTAGAAGTGAGGCGAGGATACAGATTAGCGAAAGGTGAGGACAAAATACGATCGCTCTTCAAATGAAAAGAGGGTTGCTTATAAATTTTATCCAGCAATTTTTTTTTCTATTTAATCCTCTCCCTCCCCTTCACATATTGCCTTCTTTTTTCCGTTTCGATAAATGTGCAACCAAGCCGCCCAGTCAGTTTGCCTGCTCAACCATCTCCTCATCATTCCCACCCATCCTCTCATGTCTTCCCTCCCATGCCCCCCCCCACTTCATCTCTCTCCTCTTTCCTCAGTCTCTCTCTCCTCGTCTGACTGAGGCGGATGTAGGTCAGCGCGTCTGGAGCCTGTCTAGAGCTGCAGAGAGCATCAGAGCCATCTCTGCCATCGTGCCCTAGCTGAGGACGACTTTCTCCGGGCTACTGGAGGACAAGAACTGACGACGACTGACCTGACGTGCCCTGCAGGAGGATGCACCAGCCACAGGGGAATGGGGGTGGGAGGTTTCATGGGGAGGTTGTATGTTTACTTTTAAGAAGCTTAGCCAGTATATGTTATTTGCATGTGTGCTGCAGATGCAAATGAATGAGATGGGGCAGCAGAGTGAAGGTAGATACCAAGCAGGTCAAGAGGAGACGGGTATTAAAGTCGTCGCTCCGGCTTCACCAAGAGAGGTTTTATGGTAAAATGTTCATGTAACACTATCGTTGTATCCCCTCGTCCAACACACACACTTTCCATGCACTGCTCTCCCACCCCCCACATCCCATCCACATTCACAATCTAACCTAATCATCACGAAACATTTTCATCCCCAGACCCTGTTCAGTTATATCTGGAGCCGTCACTGTTTTTTTTGCAAAGAAAAACTAAACCCTGCGACCCTCCGAAATCCAAACTCCAGGACGAAGAGAAATGCCGCATTCACTCTTTCGTCTCATACAGTACTTCCTTCGCCGTGTTCCTCCGTACAGGTCCTTGTTTGGCAGATGTCCAGTGCCCCAAAAGGATGAACGTCCAAAGTCTCCTCCTGTGTCCTCCATAGACTTTTAAAGGAAGAGCGTTAAGCTCCATTGAAGACTTCTGCGTTCCCAATCTCTGCTCCGTCTCCTTTCTCTGGCTTTTAGACAATGCCTACAAAAAAATTGAACAATGTTTCAGAGTGCAGCTGCTGTGAGGCTGGCTGACTGGAGTGTGTGTGTTGTGAGCGAGTTTCCGTGTGTCTGTCTGTGCTCTCGATTTGTCTCTGCAGCATCTCAGGGTCCTGCGGTGGTACTCCTGTACTTCAGTGACTGTGTGTATAGCCCGCAACTTTCAGTGTGTGTTTAGGCGTTTATGTGCCTCGGCGTGACATGGCAACCGTGTGACCTGCTGCGTCAGAATCTGTTGCGAGTGATTTTTTTGGGAATTCCTGGGGCGTGGCATCGCCAGCCGGACCACACCTCGTCCACTTGTCCGTATTTGAGTCCACATGCTGCCCAATTTTCTTTTTTTTATTGCGGAATAGGAGCAAGAACTTTTTCAGCGAAACTGTTTGTGGTTTATCATTTGTCCCCTTTCTTTTGCTGCTCGCTTCTTGTCATCTTCTAGTTTGCCTTAGATTTGTTGACTTTAGTGGTGCTCTCTGTTTGTCTTTGCATTATTGTGATATTTCTCTGATTTTAGGAAGAGAAGAAAGGACTGAGTCCTAGAAAAAAGAAGGAAAGGACAGAAGGAAGCTGAAAACTGTCTAAACTCTTCAGACTCCCAAACTGCAAAAATAAAGCAAAATAAAGTAAAAAAATACCTTCAAAGAGATTAAACTGCAGGTATTCATAGTTATTGTTTATATTGTAGTATAGGGTTAATTTTATTTGAAAAAGCTGTTAAAGAAGGAAGCAAGGCAGTTCCCTAATGTCTCCATCCCCTTTTTTGTGTTACCACAGATGAGGAGGCATCAGGGAAGCATGAGGAAGTAATACTGTATGTCTCATTGCAACTTAAAAATAGCTCACAGTGTTGTTGCTGTTGTATAAGCGCCGGACAGCAGTAGGTGGGTGATATGGCGCGATGGCCACCTGTACTGTCTGCCACATTCACACAAAACACAGAGGGGACAGACTGCCTGTGGATGAGTCATAGGCATGGAGATAAAAGTGTGTATATGCAAATCATTGCTTAGTCGTCAGTTTTTCTGTTTAACTGCAGGGTGTAGGGAACTTCCCATTGGTTTTCAAACTCTTCCATGCTGGAAAAGGTCCAAGTCAGTTAAGGCCCAACGCACACGAGAGGCACAAAGGGCCTCATTGTGCATAACCTCTCGGGATGACAAGCGGGCAGGTCAAAGTGGCGCGTCATTCTGAGGCAGTTGAAAAAGGCAAGTCCATGGTAATGAGAACCTCTGCTCACTGACACACAGTCTCTATTCTCCCTCACTCTTTGGGCTCCTAATCTCATAACTCACATTTTACGACACGCTGGGATGACTCCCTCGCCCGTTTTTTTTTCTCTCTGCTCCCAGCACAGTCATAAAGCCCCGACTTATAAAAAACTACAACTCCCCGTTAAGAGGCACATGCTGCTTTCCCATTAAACACTCAGGTTTCTTGTAGGTCAATCACATATTATGCATTCATCTTTATGTTTTATTAAAAACTGCATATTAAACATTTTAAACAAACAACTGTGATTCCCTTCTTTTCGCAGTGATATAATAAACTGTGGAGTAGAGCTAGCAATGTTTGGAATAGTTTGGAAAGTTTCAAGCAATGTTATATTTATGTTATTTGCATAACATAACAAATATGTTATGTGAGGTGGGTTTTACATTTATGAAGACATAAATGTAAAACCCAGTAAATAAATTTAAGCAAAATAAATAAATAAAATTATATTATTATTATTATTATTATTATTATTATTATTATTATTATTATTATTATTATTATTATTTTAGCTGTGCTCCCCCTTAAAAATTTTACTGAGCTGGTCTGGCTACACCTATGGAAATTTTTGAAGGGTGCCACTGGTTATTTGTTTATAATAAGTCCAGATTAGTTAGTCCTGAAGACTGAAGCTAACAACTAGTCCAGGAAGTCCCTTGACCACAGTGACATATAACATTTTTAAAGTAACTCCAAACTGAAGACAAGACAGCAGATGAAGCAAGTGCAATTTTATGAATTTTCTGCAACCATCATCATTGTTACATCAGGTTATTTAAACCAATGCCTATTATTTACACTGGAAATTGATTGATTTATTGATTTATATAGAGCTCAACAGCAACCAACTAAGGTGACCAAAGCACTTTACAGTAATCCAATAATGTGGATGTTGGAGGGGGTGCTTCACCAAACATCTTCCTGTCTAAATCATGTTGTAAAAATTTAACATGAAAAGCATTTCCTGTCAGAGTAAAAGTCTGATAGATGTTTGATGTTTATTAGATAGGTACTCTGTCCGGAACGATTTAAATGTTTCATACTTAGAACTTGTTTCAGACAGGAAAATCATTGATGGTGGAACACCTCCAACTTCTTTTCCCCATGTAAATAATCTGATTAATAGCTGATTATCAAATTTATCACAGTTGCAAAACTCTGACCAAGGTAAAATTTAAAAAACAGTTTCAAAATTTAAGCGCCCATGTCACCATCACCTCTGCTCCTGCAGACAAAAATCCTCAGCACAACCCTCCCTCTCGCTGATTTGCTCTCTTCACGCCACACACTCTCCAGAAGCTGCCCCAACCTCCCCCTGGTAGTGACACCGTTCCTTCAGGCATCAACAGACCCGAGACAAAGGAGGAGGTCCGTTTGAGGTAAACACATGGCTCAGGTGGAGCGACGGGACCGGACTGACGAGGGCTGCGGGAATCTGGGGCTCTTCAACAGCAGCACCGGCAGTGCATCTGCTGGTGGAAAGCTACCTGACAGCTGCTTCTCACACATCAGATAAGATTACAGGTATACCCGGTACACCTGTTCAAACAAACCCTTGCGCAAGCACGCCACTGTGTGTGTGTGTGTGTGTGTGTGTATGTGTGTTAAGAAGACTATAGAGATAACAACCTAATCCAGAAGCAGGTGTGTGCTTGTAATTGGGGCAGCTACAGATATATAGCAGGGGAAGAAGTTCATTATTTTAATGTGTTTGATTTATGTGATCACAGGGGTTGATTGTGCTTCTGTAAATAGTTTGTGGTGTCTTTTTTAATGCACAACTGAATTAAAGAGAGCACATTTATTGTAGTTTTTACTGACTACCAGGCTGGTGTTGTAAACCTTGGAAACCCTCCGTCAGTCAGTGATGGTGCAGGATCAGAGCAAGGCTTGCAGAGAAGCAGCCGATCACAAGACGGAGATGTTAACACACAAGCACACACACGAACACACACACACACACACACACACACACACACACACACAGTTAATGCCTGCTCCATTTGGCTCTAGCCTGACATCTAGCGACTCAGGCTGTAACATGATCTTGCATGACACTGGCATGTTAACATAAAGAGATAGGCTTGAAGCTGCAGCTGGACTGAAGGTGTTTTTATTAAAGTTAAACTGTAATGATCACTTTCCATATATCTGGTTCACCACACTGCACCAACATGGAGAGAGTAAATAAAAACAACCCAAAGCCACATCCCCCATCCCCCCCCTTGCTTACACTGCCATCATGATGTCACTGTGCACGCCGGTGTCGTAATGGTTTGTAAAATAACACGTTGGGTGACTTGCGTTTGGGTGGGCTCGCCCCGCGCTGCAAACACTACAGCAAGCCTGACTGACACAACATGTTGTGGCCTCCTCTTTTATGTTTTCTCAGCATTTTCTCAGCCACCACGCATGACACACAATCTAATTTTAGCTGGCCTTCATCCACATGAAACTAATGTGGTTCTAAGTATAGCCCTGTGAACTGCAGAGGAGGATGAGGATGTTACAATATAAAAAAGGGATACTGGTGGGTATTAAATATTAGGAATTAGAATTATTTCATTTTAATGAAACATATCAGCCTATAAATGTTCTGTCCAGGTTAAATTTGATTATTTTGGTAACTGATCCCGCCAAAACCAGTTTTTCTTTAAGAATTTCACTGAAGATAGTTTGCGATTCTCATTCATTGTTAGCTGTAAGGAGGTCATGAGGATTATATGTGACTATATGAACTCAGTTAAACCTAAAAGCTGTCCCAAGACTTGTAGCTGAGAGCTCTTCCGTCTTTTTCTTTGTTGAAGTAGGAATTCAACTGGGAATCCAGCTTTGACTAGTTTAGCGACAATGCTAATGTTTGGGCCCCCTAAACCTTGCTGCTCGAACCCGGTGCGCTGAGGGAGTTGTTGCCAAGGAACTTCACATCTGAGCTGTTGTTGTCAGGGAAAAGGTTTACATGCAACCTCGGTAGAATAGATTTTAAAGGTTTATTTCTGTTTAAGTAATGTTCTATACCTTAATAATAAAAAAGTTATGTTTTTTTTTTTGTTTTGTTTTTTTTTTGTGCTTGTCCTTAACATGGAGGACAAACCAGATATTTCATGAAAGGAAAGGAAACGGGAAACCGACCAGGACACAGCAGAGAGGTGACTGTTTTTCTAGAACGTATCTCTCAAAGCTGCATGAGGCCCAAACTAGAGATCCATCTCAGGCCCCACTTCCAGCTGAGCCCATAACCATTAGAACTACTTGGGTAAAGTTTGGGAAGAGAGACAAAGTTCAATGTTTTCTTCATAAGCAACAATTTGAGGGGGGGAGGTTGGGGGGGGAACGGCTAATACTGACTGACTGGCTTACAGACAGTTACGGCGTTCTCAACATGTGACAACACAGCCCAGCAGAAATGATTAAATTACCAAAAAAACATGAATGAACTCTGTTAACATGAATTACAAATTATAAAGGTTTTCATTGAAAACTCTTGAAGTTTCTTCCTTCTTTTGAAACTGATAGATCCTTGTTTAACAGGTGTATTAGATATGGATCAAATGGAGAAAATGATTCTGGATCGAGTGATTTGAAATACACGCTATGATCCTGTCGGACATGAGCTGTTGATTGTGACACTGACAAATGTAGCTTCAGTTTAAGTCAGTGTGAAGCACACCGGTTAGAACTGTTATTTGAGTAAAATTGGCATAAAAAAAAATAAGGGGCACCTCCAGAAAGTTTTTGTTGGGGTGGCCCAGTAAATCCAGAATACAGCTTAATTTCCTGGGTCCCTGAATTAGAGTTAGGGGCCCAGTAACTATACCAGATCTTGATGTGATGAGAATATGTTAAAGAAATACACCAAAATCAAGCTTGCTGTTATTACATCTGACTTGCATGAAATCTAGACCTCGCTACAAGCTGGGGATGTGGCATTTTAGGAACCAACATGAGAATCTAACTAATAAACCTCTTGAAGTTATGGACTTCTTTGATAACTTTTAAAATATAGTATTTGAAGAAAATGTGTTAATTCATTAAAATACATTATATTTACAAACTATCTTTGGGCACCCCAAACCTTGCTGCCCTGAGCTACTGCCCCAGTGAGATCTTGCTCATTTCAGGCCAGGGGAGAGCACAACCACCCACCTCCCGTCACCTACCACCTTGTGCTGGCAACACAGTTAAAAATGTGTTTGAACATACACACTTTTGTTTCATCAGTGCATTTAAAAAGTTTCTGAATAAAACTACATTTATTTCACTATCTTTTATCTATTTAATCCAAACAACTTGTTTTTTCTTTTCAGTGTTCAATGTGTTCCTTTAGAGAACAGAAACATATAGACCGAGACGCACAGAGACTGACTTGGTTCTTTTCTTCCAGTGGAGTCTGACAGGAATGAGGTCAGACACACGGATCCTCATTGCACATTATTATTATTATTAGACGTTTTTTTATTATTCAGCCAATGGAGGCCAACTGGGAGTGGCTCGGGTGAAAAACCAGGATGGAGACAGGCACCGATTGGCTCCTGCCCCTCGAAAGGAGGATATAAAAAGACGAAGTCGGCGTTGTTGTGTTTACAGTAATATCACAGTGCGCACGGGAAACAGGGAGACTATGAGAAAGCGCAGCTGCTCCATTCAACCACATGGTTCCTCAACCGCACAGACAAGCTGCGCTGCAGACAGCCAGGCTCACATAGGGGACTCGCAACGGCGTCTTCTAAGCCTCGCAGGGAGAATTTTCAGCCGCACAGGCAGTTGAGACCTGATCCGTGAGGCGCATCGGTAAAAGTTCAGAGACTGAAAGTCTCTTTAACTCAAAAGAGAGACAGAAGAAACTTGGATGAACTTTTATTTCTATAGATTTGCTTCCAACTAATAAGTGAGGGGCGATTTTTTTTTTTTTTTTTTTTTTTTTCCTTCTCCGCGCATAAACTTTGTCACTGACTTAGCGCTTCCAGACTCTTTGGAGGAGGAGATGGTGCAGCACATGAGCCACACAGAGAGCACCCACGCTCACTCCCCCGGCGGGGACTCCACGGACACGGGAGAAATGGACCTGGAGATGGACGCTTCTCCGGTCCCAGAGGGGTCCCCTTCGTCCCGGGAGCGCAGCGACCTGGCGTGGTGCAAAACCCCGACGGGCCACATCAAGAGACCCATGAACGCGTTCATGGTGTGGTCTCAGATCGAGAGGAGGAAGATTATGGAACAGTCTCCGGACATGCACAACGCCGAGATCTCCAAGCGGCTGGGGAAGCGCTGGAAGCTGCTGAAGGACACCGATAAGATCCCGTTCATCCGCGAGGCGGAGAGGCTCCGGCTCAAGCACATGGCCGACTACCCGGACTACAAGTACCGACCCAGGAAGAAAGTCAAGTCCGGGAGCGCGGCGGGCAAGCAGGCGGAGCGCGGGGAGAAGAGCGGGGAGCGCAGCGCCAAAGCCGGCGGCAGTAAGCGCAGCCCCGCGTCCAAATCAGTAAGCAGGACGCTGAAACAGGGGAGCGGCAAGAGCCCAGCGGCGCAAGACTACGCGTCCACCCTCTTTAAATCCAGGTCAGCGTCTGGGGCCAGGCAGATCCCGGAGAAGCGCTCAGGAGAGGCAAGGCGCGCCCACGTGTTCGGCGGGACGGGCAGCCTGGAAAGCGGGCCACCCTCCGTGGGCGTCCCGGCCAGTCCCACCCTGAGCAGCTCAGCGGAGTCCAGCGACCCGCTTAGCCTGTACGAGGAGCACAGCCCGGGTTCCACGGCGCGCCTCAGGTATGCCCGCGCCTCCTCCCCGACGCCGTCAGCCTCCCACTCCTCCTCCTCCGTTTCCTCCGCATCGTCGGACGAGGAATTCGAAGACGAGCGGCTCGACCTGAACCCAAGCCCTGGCTTCGAGAGCACCTCTCTGGGCGGCATGGGTTTCTCCGACGCGGAGCTGGACCGGGACTTAGAGTGGGGCTTCGGGGAGTGCGGGGCGGGATCTCACTTCGACTTCTCTGACTACTGCACGCCGGAGGTCACCGAGATGATCTCAGGAGAGTGGCTGGAGTCCACCATCTCCAACCTGGTGTTCACCTACTGAATCAGCCCCCCCCTCCCGCTCCCACGTATGAACTCTTCTATCCCTCTGCAAGACAAGCCTGTGCGTCTAGATAAGATTTCCGCCATTCTTTCACTTTAAATATAAAAGAGTGAATAAAGGAAAGAAAGAGGTGGCCTGCGTGCGCGGTGAAGCCCAGGTATGCGCCGCTCAGACTTGGACAGCGCTCCGTGCGCTTGACAAGAGGAAATGCTTAGTTTGCATTTGGACACAAGGAGAAGGAGGAGGTATGGGATGTCAAACGTGCCACAATTCAATACATAAATAAGTTGTTAAATAAAAATGTATATATGTGATAGTTTAAAAAAAAAACAAAAAACAAACAAAAAAAAAAACACATTAAATAAATTAGTGCATCTATAATGATTGAATTTTTTTCAAAAATATCAAATAATATAAAATATATAATAATACTTAAAACCTGTTCTCTGAACTATATTTTGAAATCACATATAGTTTAAGTATTTATTTTTAATCATTCCATAATCCTGTGCTGTAGTACATCGTAAATTTATTTAATTTCTGTCAGCCTCAAGCAACAGAGTCAGTAGGCGGGGCTAACACTGCTATAGGGAAAACGATTGATTTGGCAGTTGAGCCATTGTGCAAAATAAACAATCAGATGTTGCCTGAGAAGTTATTGTCACAGTTTGAATTCTTACAGTGAAGTAACCTTTAGAACACAATGAATTCAAGTTTTATTCAATGAGAATTTTTAATTATTTGTGTATTTAAAGAATTGTTGCATTGATCTTTATAGGTATTTATTTTATTTAATGTCTTTATTATGGCTTTCTTAGAATTATCATATATATAGATAATATTTATTTAGAAAATTTATTTATTTATTGGATTGTGGCACTTTTGGCCTTCCATATAGAGGAGGAGTGAATGTAAGCAGAGGAGCTGCAGATGTTTAACTCATTCCATGCAGGATAAGGACTGAGACTGAACTTTTTGAGTCTTGATAAGATTTTTAAAACATTTTTTTTTTCTTTTTTGAAACACTTGGAGAGCTCTCGTGCTTGGTTGTGTTTTCTAAGATATAGCCAATCCACACTGACCATCAAGTTCAGGACATGTTTTTTTCTCCTCAAAACTCAATATTTGTAGTATGAACACGCATGCCCTCCAAGAAGAGGAGGAATTTCTTATTTAATGCGTAAAAAAATTGTTCGTCTTTGCTGCGTAATCACGCATTTTGTGTGCGCATAGGACACAATTCACTATCACCAGCTTCTCTCTCAACGGCAGGACTTAAAACAAAGACTGACTTTAAACTTCAGAAACTTTTTAAAAAGAAACACTCAGTGCACAATTCAGGACCAATGTTCTGCGCTTTTTCTCTGCCTAGTGCTTCAACTTTGTAGTTCTTGTGTCAGATATTCTTTACATATATGTACAGAGCCGGTCCAAGGTTGTATTAGGCCCTGGGCAGAGATTAATAGGGGGGCCCACTTCCAGTTAAGGTCATTGCCAACCAGTCACAACAGCACATCTCTTTCATATGGCCCATGCTTGATGCTTTTTCACAGTAGTTATTCACCATGACTGGTTTTAAAGTTAACTAATAAACAATTCCATTATATATATATATATATATATATATATATATATATATATATATATATATATATATATATATATATATACACACACACACACTGGGTCTCATCTGTAGTAGATAACTCATTAAGGAATTCCATTTTAAGTTAAAATATTACATTTTCTTTGGGGTTTACATTTATGCTGGGCAAAGAGTAAAGCAGATCTTAACAGTCCAAAAAATTTCATAGCGGTTCACAAAAACAATATTTTACTAACCATAAATCAATGTCATGTTTGTATTGCCTTTACAACAAGCACATTTTTTTAACCTGTTCTGTGAAATTTCATGAAATTGTGTTCTTTGGGACCCCAGGCCAGCAGGGGGTACTAAGCAACCCATATACCGCTCATGCCTTGGGCCGCTCTGTACATATATTACTATATATATTGATGTATTTATACTGGCCAAACTTTTTTATACATAGAAGTATTGTTCTCGTACAGGTCTCGTTTGTGTTTGTGCGCACACACACACACCTGTCTGTATATCCAGCGGCGGAAGGGCTAAGAAGTGTATCTTATTTAAAAAAAAAAAACAAAAAACAGTGTCCAACTCCTCTCACTTTCAAAGAGATTTTGAGTGTGTCATGATTTTCTACTTGTATTTTTGTACAAAATCTATAAAAGGGGCAGCCCTGCAGCATTGTTGTTCGCATCTACATTGGTGGTTTAGACGTGCAGAGGGGGCACAATCTGACCTCACACAGTGTTTACAGTATTTACCCACATGCTTCTTAAATGGCACAGTGACTCCAGCTTCACCAGCCGAGTAAACAAAGCGTCGCTGAGGCTCCTCCTGACTGTGTTTCCAGTCCACACGCACTCAAAACACACTCAAACCTGAAGTCTCAAAGTGAAAGATCCCAGATAAGAGTCACTGTTTGGATAGAGCTAATACCTCTGTGTGCTTTCATTTTTTTTTATATATGGAGATAAGTTTTATTTGAACCACTGGACTCATTCCACTTTTGCCTAGACTTTGGAGGGAGGAGGAAATGTTTTTGAAGTGCTTCATCTGTTATTGCGCAAATTGCATCAAAAAATAGTATTTAACCTTTTTCTGTACCTGTTGGCTAAGTATAGCAGGCTATTTGTTTTTTTTTTGTTTTGTTTTGTTTTTTTATATTATGGCATGGCAAATAGCATTTGTATTTCAGATTCAGGTATATGTAGCTATAGCTGTTGTGTTTAAGATTTTTAAAAGAATAACATGAAGATATTTATGTAAACTGACTGTACTATAAGCAAAGATTGTGTGTTTTTATGTATGATGATGATCAACGACAGGCACTAGGACGGCCATCTTTGGTGGAAGATGATTGTGGTCCAGGAGTTTCCTTTAAAAAAAAAAAAAAAAAAAAAAAAGAAAGGAAAAAAAAAAACTGTTGTCCTTTTTCTTTTTCTTTCCCATTTGTGCAATATGTTGTGTTTGATCATGTTTTGTCCTCTTCTGCCAAGATCATTTGATGTCTTTTGCTCAAAAACCAGCCAACATTTGGGTCAATCACTGCCTCTCAGACCTCTGTACAGATTGTCTTTTTTTAATTTGTTCTTTTTTTCTTCCAAGAAGGAAATAAAATCAGCTGGAACTGAAAAAGTGCAATGCTCTTCAAGTTGTGTTTTTCTTTAACTTTTTTTCTTGATTATTTGAAAACACAAAATGAAGCTTGACTTTACTTGATAGAGAAATATTGTAAAATAGTGGCATCTTTTTGAAATGAGCAATATGGCCCTCCACCCAGGATGGCAAACCTCTGACAGTATGAGCACTCTGAATTATTTTTTTAAAGTAATGTCTAAGTTATTTATGGTGTCTTAATTTTAGGGTCACAAAAACAAACAAACAAAAACATTATTATTGGCTTATTTTAATGTTTGGACCACTTTGGATTGAGCCTAGCATTAAAAGCCCTATATGTATGCCCTCTGTCTATGTTAAATTCAGGTAGAACACAAGAACTTCAAACACTTCTATCTTTTAGTTTCTAAATGTCCTTATAGCTTTTTCAACAAAATGCTTTCTTTTCATTGCTAAATATGCTATGTCAGGGAAGCGTGTGTATATTTGGTTGTGTGTAGGACAGAATGGGGCTGTGAGGAGTGGGTTTTGAGGGACCCTAGGAGGGTGGAGAGCTCAGGGCACCATTCATGCAAAAAATAGCATCTTGGGATTCCCAAGTCTTCATTATAGCTATTAGACTATAGTTCCCAAAGTCTTTTGGAAAGCAAAGCAGAAATAAACCTTTTCTCCCTTACCATTACAAACATAAACATAATAAGGCCTACTGGGGCTTTGTCTGGAACTGTGTGCTTTGGCCAGATGAGACTAACATTTAGCCTTGTGGTAATAAACATTCAAAGCGGGTTTGTTGTAAAGCAGAATTAATAGAAAAACACCTCTTACACACTAAGTAAGGTGGAGGTGCTGTGATACTGTGGGCCTGCATTCAAGTTCATGGTTTAAATGACTATCTATCTATCTATCTATCTATCTATCTATCTATCTATCTATCTATCTATCTAGCTTCACATTATCAGCTATATCAGGTAAGAGTGTATCTGTATGTATCTGATAATATGTCAGATTGTGGGGTGGCCCTGGGGGTTGCAGAAGGAAAGACTCACCTCCTGAGAGCCATTCATGCAAGAAACTCCACTGATAAGAAATAAATACAGAAAGATTTATTTTCTAAATAGAAGCTAAAAGATGCCCATCGAAAGAAAATGTCAAGTGTCCCTTTTTTTTAGCTTGTGCAAATCTGATGTCATGTTTATGTTCTGCCAGCGCATGTGAGATATGCATGCATGGGAGTGTTTTACCGTTAGTAAGTGAGCCGCTGCAGCAGACTGCCAATCAATAGCCAGCCAGCGAATCGATAGGAGTGGCCTCTTTCTTCCATCTCGTCCTCCCATCTGATTCCGCGCGTGCAGAAAACGTGGCTGCCATGGAAACGCTGTATCCAAGAGAGAGAGAGGGGTTGCAATCCACTGGGGAGCAGCATGGTACTCGTGTGCATGTGTGTGTGTGTGTGGAAAAGGAACACAGACTGATCCATCAGGGCGGGATGGGTGGACGAGTGGGTGGGGGTGGTAGACATTTCTGCAAGGCATGACTGGAATAAAGGAGGAGGAGGTGTGTGTGGGTGTGTGTGTGTGTGGATGTGCTAAAGGAAAAGGAGGCAGAAGAGGGTAAAGAGGGGAGGATGTTTGCCTGTCCTGGTGGATTGTGCAGGAGACTGCTCCCAAATCCAATTAATTCCTGCTGGATGCGTTCATTTGTCTCGTACATCTGACAAGAAAGACAGAGAGAAGGACCCCTAAGGTTCAGTATTTAGTGTGTATCAATTTATGCCCTATTCCACTGGAGACTCTGGTAATTATTTCCATCTCTCACTTGTTCGTTCACTGTCAGGAGACCAGGGTCGTCTCCTCTCCAACTTTCCCTCTGACATCCCAGGCTTGATAATGAGAGAGAGGCGAGGCACGGGCCCAAAGACGACACATCGGCCCCACCACATGCCTGCCATAAGCTTTGCATCAAGCATGGAAGAGCAGAAGAGCATGTGAGGTGTCCCTGTTTTCCAAAGTCCTGCGAGCTGGGGAAATAAAGGAACGTGGATGCCACGCTGCCACTCTGACCCACATAAAGACACACGCGTCAGCGCTTGGTGCCCTTAACCTTCACGCCTGATTACTGCAGTTTGTTTGTGTCCCGGCTGAACCTGAATGAGTCTGACAAGCTCGAGTCAAGGTGTCTGCTTGGAATACAGGGCAAAAGGAAAACAGCTCCCACACAAGGCGTGCGTGTGTGTGTATGTGTGTGTGTGTGTGCTCACTCCAGAGGAAAATTAACAGGTTTACTATAAATTATTTAAAAAGTTGATTTGAAGTCAGTTCGGTTTTTAACAAGACTGTGTTTCAGGATGCTGACCTCTTGCGTTTAATCACACTTTATCACGATACACTCACCGGCAACATTTTAGGCACTCCTTGCTAAGTAAAAGTTTGGACCTCTTATGCCTTCAAAACTGCCTTATATTCTTCGTAGCATAGATTCAGCTTCTAAAACATTCCTGTTATATTCTAAAGGTGTTTTCTCACCTGATTGGTGTGAAATCAATTGGTGTGGTAGACTCGGTTCGATTGGGGACCAAAATTGCAACATTTGTTACATTTTCAGATGGTGCAGCTCACTTTCACACGACACTGTCTCAAACAAACCAAACCTTTTGAAAAACCTATTCCCCCCTTGTCTGTGGTGGCACTGCACCAAGAACCACTGAAGGAAAGGACACGAAAACCTCTGAAGACGACATTGAGCTCAATATCCTTCTTCACGAAATGTAAACAAAAATTGAGTGACATGAGATTTCAGTGGCTGTAGGATTTCTGTTTTGTCTTTGGTAAATGACCACAGGCATTTCTCCCAGTGGTGCTAGATTTGCGCGTTTCTTTTTGGTTGTATTTACCCAGAATGCCCTGCACTATAGTCAGCTTCCTGCTTTTGGAGTGGTCTGTGTTCTGCTTGGCATTCACATATACATTTGAACCACACCAGAGTTCACGTCAACCGAACTGAGACCCAGGTTTTTAGTAAGTAACACTAAAACAAGCAAGGGCAACATTCTTTACAGAAATCAGAAACAAAAACATCAACAATGCTCATGCTTTTGGCTCAGCTGACAGGTTGACAAACCCTCCTGTGACTGTAACATCTGAACTCCACTCTACCAGGGCCTGCAATGAGTTTGCCAATTTCTTTACAGAGAAAAAAAAAATAGAGGGTTAATCTGTACATCAATACCAAATCCAATAATGATGCTTTGCCCAAACATAACAAATGCAGAGAAAATGGCTAAATTTCACCAAATCAACCATGAAAACTTAGAAGAAATTATAAAACAATTAAGCGAATCCAACTGCTGTCTTGATATCCTACCTACAACCTTCTTCAAGAAAGCTCTGCCTGTCATTGCATCTGATCTGATTTAAATAGTAAACTCATCCCTCTCATCAGGTGTTTTCCCCCCAGGCTTTAAAAACAGCAGTTATCAAGCCACTTATAAAAAAGAACAATTTAGATAAATCACTATTGCAGAATTACAGGCCAATCTCTAACTTTCCGTTTATCAGCAAAATTATTGAAAAAGCTGTGTTTCAACAGTTAAATAGCTTCTTAACATTGACAAACCGCTTTGACGTCTTTCAGTCCAGTTTCCATGGTCACCACAGCACTGAGACTGCTCTTGTCAAAGTGTTCAGTGACATCCACATAAATACAGACTGTGGAAGAACCACACTGTTGGTTCTGTTGGACCTCAGCGCAGCATTTGGCAATGTTGACCACTGGAGAGCTGGGTTAGACTCTCTGGTACAATACTTAATTGGTTTGAATCCTACCTAAACAACAGGGATTTCTTTGTGTCTATAGGAAACTTTTCATCAGAGTGGACAGAAGTCACATGTGGAATACCCCAAGGTTCAATCCTGGGACCCCTCCTATTTAATATCTACATGCTCCCACTTGCTCAGATTATAACAAGAAATAAGATTAGTTATCATAACAACGCAGATGATACACAGCTCTACTTCACGATGTCACCAGATGACTCTGAACCGATCCAATCACTGAACAGATGTTTAGAACAAATCGATGCATGGATGTGCCATACTGCCTCCACCTGAACAGAAACAAAACTGAAGTTATTAGTTTTGGAGCTAAAGAGGAACAATCAAGAGTCAGCACATAGCTTCAGTTATTACAACTACAAACTAGTGATCAGGCTCCAAATCTGGGTGTAGCGTTGGACTCAGACCTGAACCTTCAGAAACGCATAAAGACAGTTACAAAGTCAGCCTTCCATCACCTGAAGAACATTTCCAGGATTAAAAGACTAATGTCCCAACAAGATCTGGAGAAACTCATCCATGTGTTTATCTTTAGTCACATTGATTACTGCAACAGTGTCCTCACAGGTCTGCCTAAAAAGTCAGACACCTACAGATGATTCAAAACGCTGCTGCTTATGTTCTCACTAAGACCAGGAAAATAGAGCACATCACCCCAGTTCTAAAGTCCTTACACTGGTTCCCTGTAACTCAGAGAATAGACTTTAAAATACTTCTGTTAGTTTATAAATAACTGAACGGCTTAGCACCAAATTACATTAAGGACCTGTTGTCATTGTATCAACCTTCCAGACCACTCAGGTCTTCTGGTTCTAGTCTACTATGCATCAACAGAACCAGAACCAAACATGCAGAAGCAGCTTTCAGTTTTTATTCACCACAAGTCTGGAACAAACTCCCAGAAAACTGCAAAACAGCCAAAACACTGAGTTCCTTTAAATCAAGGCTAAAACTCACCTGTTTAGAGTTACTTTTGATTAGTAGTAAGTGGAACATTGATCAGTATATGTAATGTGTATTTGCTTGATGATTTTGAACCACAAAATCATCAAAATCATCATTACATTTTGCATTTGTCAAAATGTAATGTTTCTTGCTCGTTCCATAATTGGTGACTATATGATGTTTTTATGATGTAAAGGTCTTTGAACTGCCTTGCTGCTAAAATGTGCTATACAAATAAACTTGACTTGACTAGAGATGGTATTCCGGATCCCTTGGTTGGAACAAGTGGTGAGATGAGCCACTACTGTCTTTTTATCATCTTGAACAACTCTGCCTATTCTCCTTTGAAATCCTTAAGGCCTCAAACCTGCCTCCCCTTGGAGATTTTTCTTTTTCATGATATTCTTTGTAAACAACAGATGGTTGAACATAAAAATCACAGTACAGACCCATTTAATAAATTAGAATATCATTTGAAAGGTTCACTTATTTCAGTAATTCAATTCACAAAGAGAAACACATTATATAGAATAATTCCACACTGATTGATGTTTTTAAGCCTTCATTTCTGTTAATTATGATGATTTTCTGCTTACAGCTAATGAAAACAGAGAAACATGAGCTTAATGAAAAGTATATTTAACACCTGCTTATTAGCTGTTATTGTCAAAAGGTACTTTTAATCTGACAAGCAAGCCTAAATTCTAATTTATTGAATATTACTGTGAAGAGTTTCTGAGAAACTCAGATCAGCCCCTCTGTCTCCAAGAACCATACCTATAAACTCCCTCAATATCTCCTTCCCTCACTACTCTGATGCTTACTTTGAACTTTAGGAAGTAATCCTCATTTAGTCTAGATGCCAAAATGCATTAAGCTGCTGCCTTGTGATTGGTGGATTTGCTGTTTGTGTTAAAAAGCAACTGAACAGGTCTTCCACCAAATACATTTAGAATATGTTCTTACATGTTTCCAGGAATCAGCTGCCGTGTGTCAAACATTAGGTCAAGTCAACTACTACCGATTTAATTATACATTAAATCATATTAAAAAATGCTGTAATATTTATTGAGTCATACTTACTGGTTTAATTTGAAAAGAAGAGGACAACGGTGACTCTGGAGGAGCTGCAGAAATTCCCAGCTCAAGAGAATCTGTTGACCAGACAACTATTAATTGTACAATCACAGCTGGCATCTAACTGGTCATAAAACATCGGTATGCGGTTTGTCACAAGATATACCAAACATGTGGAAGAAAGTGGTCTGATGGGAACAAAATTTAACTCTTTGGAATACAAGGAAAATGCAATGTTTGAAGGAAAACTAACACTACACATCACCCTGAACACACTATCCCCCGTGAAATATGGTGGTGGCAGCAGCATGCTGTTGGAGAGCTTTTAGTTAAGAACAGGGAGACTGATCAGAGTTGATGGGAAGGTGAATATGGTTGAAACTGTAAGGAGGCAGAAGTTCAACTTTAAGCAGAACAGTGCCTCTAAACAGCCAGAGGTACCATGGAATGGTTTAGATCAAAGTATATTCATGTTAGAATGGCCAAGTCAAGGACCAGACCTAAATTCAGTTGAAAATCTGTGGCAAGACTTGAAATGTTATGTTCACAGACACTCTCCAGTTAGTATGAATAGAAGAAAAATGGGCAAAATCTTCACATTTTATTCATTAAAGATTTAGAATCTTTTAGAAATCACAAAGATAATGAAAAGTATTTTTATGAAAAACATGCTTAATTTTACAACCTATTTTTGTTGGTCTATCACATAAAACTAATTAAAGGTTGAATATAAGAAACAATTTTAATAGAATTAATAATTTTGACCGGAACTGAACAAACACAAACCACTTGCTTTGCTATACTTCAGTATATAGGTTATTTAAGTCATAAATATTCTGTTTTCCATTATTTGTTACATTAGCAAACATAATCTTTTCCAATTTGTTTTTCCACCCCATATGAAGAGTACGGCAGTACATTAAAGTCTATATGATATTGCAGTAAAGTAAGATAAACACACAGCACAGTGAGAGGAGATCAACACTTGCTGCTAGGCTCATACACTGTGAGTCACTGTGGAGATATTACAGGAATAATATAGAATTTTATGCTGAAAAATCCATAAAATCCATACGAACAAGTCTTTGAACACCACAGATACATTTGCTGTCCCAATGGATTCCTACAGAAGCACTTGTTTTCAAAAATATGCTGCCTGTGAGGTGGAAGGGAGGACACAAAATCATTGAAGGATGTGAGTTAGGACTTAACTACACTTTCCTTTACTGGTAGGAATTTATTCCTAGTGGTCTCAGTTCTTATTGTTGCTTTTGGAGGTGAACGAAATGAAGTGGATGCAGTTTATCCAAGTGAACATCAGAGACTGCAAACAACTAAACTGAAGGCGTGAGGCTGAACGGCCATCCTCTGCCAAGCCACCTTTCAATGGAAAGCAGAAGAGGTAGGATGTAAAGTTAACGTGGGATCACAAACAGATGGAAAGAAGTCAGGTCAGACTCCCCATTCCTTTTCCTGTGTACTCAAATTACACAACTTTCATCTGGGCTGTATTTTCCACTTTTTCTATGAAAGAAGCCCTGACATCCGAAAAAATCTGATTTGCTGTAACTTCCAGCTCAGTAAAGAGAGATACTGTCTCGGAGGAGTGATTTCTGGTTTTTATTGCTGAGTTACATTAAAAAATGTTGTTAGGTTAGTTTATTGGACATAGCGCTGACTCTCAGTTCACTGAAAAAGATGCCAGCTACAAAGTTTGGTCTGTTACAGTGCTCTTTCCCAAGTATTAATATCTGTTGTACTTTTTCCAATTTTGCCATGTTGCAAGCAGAAACAGTCGTGTAGTCTATTAGTACTTTATGTGATAGACCCATACAAAATATTGATAAATTGCAAAGTGAAGGAAAATAACATGCTTTCAAAATATTTTACGAATAGAAATGAAAAACTGTGGGATGCATTTAGCCCTATCCATCTTCCCATCAACTTTGACCAGATTCTTTGAATTTTCTGAAAAAAAATCATCCCCACAACATTCTACTGCCACCATCATGTTTCACGCTGGGTGGGTCTTGTTAGTTTACAGTGTTAGTTCCCTGCCTGATACAGTATGTGTAGTGTTTTCCATGTAGACCATAGAGTTCAGTTTTGGTCTCATCTGACCAGAGCACCTTCTTCCATGTTTGCTTTGTCTCCACATGGCTGGTAGGAAACTGCTTCTTGTCACTGTTTCATAAAAACCAGATTTGTGAAGTGTTTAACTAACAGATGTGTGAATACTAAAAATGTTGATTGATACATATCTCTCTCATACTAAGGTTGCTATTAGAAGTGCTTTGATAACAATCTAGTGGTCGAAGTGTGAACCATACTTGGTTGCTGGAAGCAGAAGTGTGCAATGGGCCGACCCACATGAAATTTTGCTGATAAACTCAGTAAATAATCTTGACCTAGGTTGTACAATAAAATATATTTAGGCTTACTAATATCTTCTACAACTGATATGTCAGAATAGACAAGATGTGACCAAAATTCTAAAAGTTATTTCTAATTTCTGATATGAAGCTTTTTAGATACACTCGGCAAGGAATGGAAATGAGTGATACTAGTATTAATAAACAATATGTAAAATGTAGGTGTAATTGTTAAAGTAGTAAATTATGTGCATGTATTTTGATTATGCAACTTTGAATCAAAGGATTACAAAAGATTACAAGAAATAACAGAAGTATTCATGAATAAATATTTATGTTCATGAGTGCATTCCCTCACATATTTTTTTTTTTTTTTTTTTGTAACTGGGAATAACAGTTTACAGGACAGTACAGTATAGGGTGTTTTTTTTTAGTATTCAGCTGTATTGGAAATACTGCAGGATGAACACCAATGATTGTTGAAAAATATATGTTGAAATTAATTTTGTAACACTGAATTCATATTGCAAAACAGGGACGAGGAGCAGCGAAGGGACTTTGCAGTATTTAGCTGTATTTGAAATACTGTAATGATGAAAAAGCAATGGTTGTTCAAAAACATATATTTTGAATCAATTTCAAAGTCTTGTTTTAGCAATAGCAGCATCAATAAAATAAGCAACATGCTAAGATTTAACAGTTGGTTTCATTCCTTCAGTGCCTAATGGATCTAATTAGCATCATACCTGAATTTACACTAATGGTAGATGCATTGTTCAAATTTATAATCTTTAATTAATTTAACAGGTGGTTACCAGCAATAACAATTTTTTGTACAATTGGATATAAATTCAGGCATTAAGGAGTTAAGTAAAGATTAAATCAAATACTGGTGGACTGGATTTTATTTAAGGGTGTTGGAGTAAAGGTTTGTTCAGTGCAAATGCACATTACAGATTTCATTTTGTGAACAAAGAAAAAAAAACATGTATCATCCCCCTCCCACCTACCCCCCCCCCCCCCACACACACACACACACACACACACACACACACAACAATGCATAAATATATTGAAGTTTGTTGAATTGTGGGAAAAGGTTTTGCAAGATTATGACTTGAGGGCCCGCTGACTGCTGTGTTTCAGCACAGTGAGATCTGGACAACATCATCCTGGAATGTGTGTATATATATGTGTGTATATGTGTGGTGCCTTTAAAGCACTTGTGGTAATGACATTTTGTTAGGTTTACCCCCCAATGTCCTATGTGTAGAGACATATTATGGCAAAGTCATGTAAAGTGGGCAGTCAGCGCTGGGTTAAATGATGTCTGGCTGTACAGGGGGTAGACTGTTGGACATCTCTGCCCTGAGGGGGCCCTGGCTGAATAAACAGGGTACTGCCCCCATTAAACCCCTATCAGCAGATAAACTGTTGACTGACACAAATCGACTGATCATAACATGTAAGGCAGCTGCAAGCACAGCACCATAGGTCTTTAATGGGGGGTGGGGGGGTGCTTTTCATGACACACATTCCAAACACCAGTCTCGGCCATATACATCTCCAAGTCTGCCAATAACACAGCAAGTTCAAATAAATCCCTGTGTTGACTCTGTCTGCAAGTGAAGGCTTAGTGATCAATGGTAGAATTGATTTAGTGACCGTGCAGAAGTTAATGGGTCGGGGAGCCAAAGTGAAGGTTTGTCTAACTTTTTCAGAGATCTAGATGCTGAGCAGACACAAAAAGCAAAAGTAGCCCAGTAATACTCACCAACATCTGGGATCTGCCTTCAGTCGGATCCAATTGCAAATAAATCAGCATCATTAATCAGCATCAGCCTGAATACTGGAAACATCACATCTGTCTCTACTTTCAACATGATGTTTCTCTCAGCAATGTATTTTTTAATTCTGAAGGCCTGATGCCTCTACAGCTAACATTTACAGTGTTGGTCAGAAGATTATATACCCTCATCATTGCCATGAATGTCATGTTAATTTTGAACTTTTCATTCAAAAGTATCATCACTCCAGGGATGGAGTGATGATACAACATACACCTTCTGTGAATCTACATTAGAATCTTCTAATCCACACAGTTTAAGAATTATTCATACAGGCTAAGTCTCTTGTGTTCATGTACCCACTTACATTTGGGTTCACGTCTCTTAGCATGTCTCTACATTTTGGAGAAGCCACACAGTTGGTATAGACATCAACAAGGTTCTGGCATAATTCTGGCTTGATGTCTTCTTGTGAAAGGTCGCTGTAGAGTATTTTAAATTGGTTGGTCATATGGTCATAGTCTATAAACATAAGGTCACTGAAGTCAAAAACCATTTAAAAAGCTGTCTAAAGTGAACTGAATTTTACATCAACATGGAAAGAGAAATACCAGTTTTGAAATCGAGGCTTTCAAGCTTGACAGAAACTTGGTGTTGCCCACAAGCCAAGTCTCTCAGGTTTTATGGTCAGATGACACAAAGACTGAGTCATTCCTCTACACTGAAATATGTTTGCACTGAGGCTTTCAAACCTAAATACATTCCATGTAGTCATCATGAGCTGCTACAACATATATGTTTAGGGTCAATCTGCTGGAAGGTGAACATCTGGAGTACTCAGGTCTTTTTCCATCCTTTTTTCTTCCAGAATTGTCTTGTATTTAGCTCCACCCATCTTCCCATGAACTCTGACCAGCTTCCCTGTCCATCCTAAACAATATCATCCCCGCAGCATGATACCACAACTACTTTGTGTCACCATATGGATAATGTTCAACATGATGTGTCGTGTTAGGTTTTCCACAATCGAGTTTTGCGGGTAGGCCAACAAAATTCAGTTTTTCTCTCCGAGTTCTCAGGACATATTTAGATGTGTTCTCCACATGACTTTTCTTCTTAATAGGCCATATATTTGGAGTTCATCTCTAAAATTTGTCTTGTGGATACATTTTAACATCTCCAGAGTTACCATGAGCCTTAATCAGTGGTCTTTGAGATGTTCAAAGCTTGGGATATTACTTTATAATCTAATCCTGCTTTACTATTCTCCATAAGTTATCTTCTTGACTCCCTTGGTGTTTTCCTTGATAGTCATGATGCTGTTTGTACACTAAGATTTTGTCAAAAACCTCTAAGGCCTTCACAGGAAAGTTGTATTTATCCTGGGATGTAATTAAATGGAGTGACTAAATTTATACGGTGCTTTTTTTTTGTCATACTGACCCTGCAAAGTGCTATATAATTGAGCCCGTTTCACACAATCTCATTCACAAATGCCTTAACTTTGGTAGACCAATATGTAGATCGGTACGCAGCTTGAGGTAAAGTAACTAGCCCAGGGGCACATTGACTTGTGACAGGAGAAAGCTGGAACCAAACCAACAACTTGGATTGCAAGACACGTACACTTCCCACTGTTGGGCCTCTGTTTACGCAAACGAACAAATCAGACCACATCTCCCAACATTGCTGGGGGCCATCGTTGCTAACATCACAAAACTTACATAAGCTCGATCTCCCCAAACATACCCACTTTTCCACTGGGATTCAGACCCAAATAGGAAGTGCAGACTCGCATGTTGATTATTTTTATTCTAACCTGCTGGATGGGAAAGAGGAATTTTCTAAAAACCTTCGAAGGAAAAGCTAGAAAGCTTAAGATCAGCCGTTTATGCAGCCAACGATCTTTAATTAACTGAGACGTTGAATTCATTCCTTCTTGAGAAATTTAAGATATTTGGATAATTATTCCAGATGCTCTGGTAGTGCCTCGAATCTTCTGTTAAAATAAATCTCAACTCTATAAATAATTTTAGTAATAATAAATTATTAATCAGAATTATTAATAGTTCAATGAGCCGAACATTGATGCAATTCAAGTTTCCCAACACTACTGAGACACAGTTGCCCCAGCACTTGGTAACATATGGTTGGACTCTCTTTAGTTATTGCTAAGGTGACTTCTGAAGTCAATTGGTTGAACTGAATTATATTCAAATCCACATGTGAGTAGGTGAAAGAGCTTGAAAACCATGTATAATGTTTTTCCCACTTTAAGGTCATGCAATACTTGTTCAAGTTCATCCTATTAAAATTCCAATAAAAAACATTAAAATTTGTGGTTGTAAAGTGACTAAACGAAGAAGTTCAAAGGGTACTTTTATGAGGTACAATGCAAAAACCAAGTTGAACACCACTCAAATTAAGACCGTCAGATAAACTTTTGAACAAGGGATTCACTGTATTTTGATTGAGAGATAGTATATTGATAGAGAAGCTTTCCAAAAACTTCAACCAGGTGCAAACGATATCCTCTTCAATTACCTTGAGCAGCACTGACTTCTGACAAGGGTGAGTAAATTAAAGAAAAGAACTTCCCCTGCCCCCTTCATAACTTCACCTTCTTAACCTTTGCTTTCATTTATTTGTCTTTACACAGGTCCCAAAGGCACAAGGTTTCATTCGTCTTTTCACCCACTGAGAACATTAAGTTCCTAATAGCTTATCTAGGCTGGTGCATGGAGTGTTAAAGTCGTGAGTACAGACAGTGGAAAATAGCAGCAGGCCTTCACGATTAGTGCTTAACGAATGCGGTGGGACAGACGAGAGACAGTATCACTCCTCCTACATTCAGAATCGGGCCTCAGTGTGTATTCAGACATCATGGCCCACTGTAATGCACATAGAGGACTCATTGTTCTAAAACAGTTTGGCAAAGCAGAGAGGACTTCTGAGTCAGAAGTGGTAGGTGTTGTACTGTAGTATGCTTGAAAAGATAGGAACGAGCCCTGAAAGTAGAGGCTCGGATCATAATTTCTAAAGCCTTACGTGGAAGAGTGTACGGCCTTGGTTTTGGGAGAACAGAACACGTTGTCAACATCGTTGAGTAAAAGGAGAACACTGACGGCACACCTGAAATTCGAGGGATCATCTACCTCCAAACATGACACGGAAGTGATGCATTTGAATATCTTTTCATAAACCTGAGAAACAAAAACAGGTCACTGAGACAGACGACCCACATGCAGCGTGAGTTTAGATGATCTAATTGGAAATGTGTCATTGTTGGTGTGACACAGCCTCAATTACATCATCTCCTCAGACTGCTGTCATTTTTTAGCACCTAGCTCGTCTGCGTGCATACACAGTGGGAGCAGAACAAGGATTCAGGACATGAAACAGAATGAGCGTGACTTGTTGACTGAATTCTTTTCAGCTAACTTTCCATTAAAAAAAGTCAGTTTACTTATGAATTCAGAGGCTTGTTTATGCCATCTGCAGCCGCAGAATGTCTTGTTTAACAACAGGTCAAATTAAATGTCAGTGAATCCCTGTTTCTTCCTGCAAGCTCAATGAGTCTAAATAGCAGTCTTGCTAATGGAATTTTCCCATCTACATTTAAACATCCAATCATCTCCAATCTTAATCCCCAGTTGGCTAAATCAGATACCCACTCATACAGATCCAAGTCTGCTGGACGTTTCTTCTTATTGAGACTTGCTCATTTCTGTTGTTGCCACATGCTTGCCCAGGAGAAGGGATTGCTGCAAAGTCAGCAACCTAACTCACGCTAGGCTTCTTTGTTATAAACAACTTTTTATCAATTGCCGTTTTGAGCTAAATTTGACTGTTTTATAACTAAATTGAATTAGAATGTATTTAACTGATTTTAATACGTTTTATATGATTGGATTGTACTGGACAGATTTGATTATATATTTATAAATACAGAATGGATCTGTTTGCCTTGTAACTTGGCAATATATAAATAAACTGAACTGAATCTAAATAATAAAAAACTGAATCTTGACGGAATTGCTTTGAATAATTACATACCAATCTTAGCTTTCAGTTGTTTTATTTTCATTTTAATACAATGCACAATGCAATGACTTGCTGTTGTCCTTTGATCTTGGTAAATGTTATTTCATATTGATTAGTGCTGTCAATTGATTAAAATATGTAATCAAATTAATGACACTATAGCGCTGTGATTAATCACTACGCTTAACTTCATAAGCTTGAAATGTAAAAATTCACGTTTTCAAAAAAGGTTTAAGAAAATGTTTGCTGTCTCAAATCAAACATATCAGTTTTCCATGTTTTCATATTCTGGAATGTTTAAAAGAAGTCATTTTGTTTCAAACGTAATTTAAAAATGTTAAGGTTCTGCTTCGGTGGAAGGATAACTGACTGTTGCAATGAGTAGGCTACATGCTATCTTGGTTTTATCCAAACGTCCATCACAGTGTTATTCTTTTTTCTAAGAATTTTTTTGACACTAGTGCCCTTTATTTAACAGTAATCTAACAGGAAGGGGGGCAGAGAGAAAGGGTCTAAGGAACTGAGGAAGGGATTCGAACTCTGGAAAGTCACATTGAGGTCCATAGCCTCGTATACGGGCTCCTGCTCTAATTGACAGTGTTTATAAATGAAAATTTGCCGCTGAGCACACCAGTCTGACTCTCTTCGCTCATCTTTTCTCTCGTGTTTGCGACTCTGCATTGTTTGAACACAGTACAAGACTGTGTAAAGCACTGCTTTGAACACAGCAACCCTCCATGGAAGAGAAATTTTTAGGTCAAAATAGGTAGTGTGACTAATTTGCATTCTGTAATATGAACACATTAAAGTTTTTAGATTAATTGCATGTGTTGATGTGTTAACATTAACAGTCCTAATTTTGATATGTTTAAACACAACAACCTTCTACGTCACATCCAGGATCTAGGTGGGATAAGGCATGTTGTCCTTCAGTGTCTGTTCGTTCTTATTTATATTGAACACCCTTCTCCATTAAAATGTGATATGCCTTATGGTAAAAAGCCCCTGTTAATTGTAGAGTACATCCTGGACCTATATTGGTGCCAGTTTTATTCACAGTGGAAGCATTTACACTGTAAAGTGATATCATCTGTAATTAAAACATTTCACTTCATTGCTATGCACATGATATATGTCTTGAGACTTGAAGACCAATCTGTTCATTTGTAAATTAAACATTGAGGTGAAATGATGTGTGGCTGTTAGTGTCTCTTTTCTTGTTCCTGTTAATACAGTTAACTTTAAATTAAATTATGGTCTGACAAAAAGAAACCAAATCTATTAAATCATCCGGACAGGTCCTTTTGGGATGCTCCTCAGTCTAGAGTGGTAGGTAAGGACCTTTAGCGGCACCAATACTTTGGAACATCCTTCCTACATCAATCAAGTATCTGTTAAGATTTTAGGATTAACACATGTCATCATAAGACACAGTAGCACACACATGATAATTCAGGACAACATGAACTAATTTCACATTTCAAATTTTTTTTCAAGGTCACAAACTTCATTGCACACAATATTGCCAAAGCATTGGTTTGTCTGCCTTCACACCCATAAAACTTTAGAGATATCCCATTGTTAATTCAGGGGATTTCATTTTGTTTTGTCCCACCCTCTGCTGCTATAACAGATTCAGTTCTTTTGGGAAGGCTTCCAATTAGGCTTAGGAGTATTTAAATTGACATTTCTGAGTACTCTTCCAGCCACTGATGTTGGTCTAGAAGGCCTGACTCATGGTGTTCCAATCCTTAAGAGCTACTGTTCTGCAGTTTTTAAACGCATCCTTGCTCCAGCACACCTGAGTTAAATTTATGGCTCATTACTAGACATTTGCCTAACTTGATGGCATGCTGAAGAATTAATTCAGTCATTTGATTCAGCTGTGTTGGAGCAGGAATGTGTCTGAAAGTTGCAGAGCAGTAGCTGTCGAGGACTAAATTTGGAGACTTCCACTGTAAATCATCCCAAAACTAGTTCTATCAGGGGGTCAGGAGTCTGCAGGCAGGTCAAGTTCTTCCACACCAAACTTGCTCATCCATGTCTTTGTAAATCTTTGTATACTGATGGTCAGCTTTGTTAGAACAAGAATGGACCACCCCTACACTGTTCCCAAAAGGTATGGTGATTGAAATTGACTAAGCTGTCTTACTTTCTCTTATTGGCTGGGGCATTTAGAATTTCTCTTACTGGAATTAAGGTCCAGAGTGCAACTTCTAAAAAAAATAAAGCCCCCTTGATAGTTCTCTTTGCACTAAACACAATGTAGTCAAGCAAGTACCGTTCTCCTGCCCACTGCTAAACCCAGACACATTTATTGTGTTGCCAGCCAGCGATGGATGTCTCCACTGCTCTAGAGTCCAGTGGTGGTATACTTTACAAAAGCATTTGATATTTTAAGGCTCGAATGCATCTGTTCAGCCTTGGAAACCCATTCCATGAAACTCTCTATCCACTGTTCTTGATCTAATCTGAAGACCACATGTTTGGAGGTCTGTAGCTTTTGACTTTACAGATAGTTTTCAACTTCTGTGCACTTTGGGCCTTTGTGTGCTCTTATCCCACTGTGGAAATTATCTGTGGCCTATTTTCCTTTGTCTTATGATATAATTCAAAGTATAAATGATTATAATTGCTCACATTTGTAAAGAATGCATGGGCAGTGTTAAAAATTTTTTTTCACAATTCTAAAGAACCTCTGAACCTGCAGTGGGCAGCAAGCAGTAAGTTAGTCATTGCATGCAACCTACACTTGGTAGCCACATCTTCTTAACAACTATTGGACATCTGTGTAATTTAATAATGGCTTTAGCTCTTAGGGAGGGAAATGAATTGCATCTTTTTTCCAGTGGTTCTGCTCTACTGATGGTGCAAATATTCTGTTGATGTTCATGGCTCCCTGAGGATTTTGTCCAATAACTTTAGCAGAATGTAGACTTTTCTTTTTTCTTCTGACAAGTTTAATTTTAAGTTTAATGTTTGTAATTAATTTCCTTTATTTCAGTTCTTTCATTTATGGTCTCCAAGGAGCAGAACTAATGAGATTTTCAGTAAAGGCTGTGAGTTGTTAGTGTAGTCCAAGTTTTACCTTACATTTGATTAATTTTTGACCATCATCAGTTTTGGGATTAAGTCATAACAAATTAATTAGAGCACAACCTACACCTCCCCATGGCACCTAAATATAAATAGTTGCTGATCTTTCAGCTTCCTTTGAGGAAGCAAATATGTAGATGCAATCCAACAAGGTTGCAACATTCTTTTAGGCTCCAATCTATGGTGCCAGGGCATAATTTTAACATTTTATATACCACCATTGCTTAACACCTTATTTAAAAGTTTCAGCTTCTTTGCTATATTGCTGTGAGATCTTGTTGAATGAAACTAATTGGAGAAACTGCCACATTTCATACAGTCTCATACAGCTGACCACATTTCTTGGCCAGAACTGTAATGTATGTTCAAGTAACACCAGGGCACGTATTCACAAAGGTTCTGAAGACGAAAAGTAGCTCCTAGTGACATCATTTTAGGAAAATTCTAAGAATTTCTCGAATTCTTAGATTTTTCTTAGAATTTTACCTTGGAAAGATAAGTTATTCACAAAGCACCTTAGGCCTTAAGAGAGCTCCTAATGTAACTACATGCTAGGAGTAGTAAGGAGGACTTTTAGTGAGCCAAAGAGTGTCTTCAATGCTGACTTATATTTGAACTTTTTGAAAGTTTGCATTGAGCGCTTGTAAGCTGAGCACATGGTGTGGCTTCTATACTTGATGCATACCTTGGTGCTGTATTCTCCGAAAATGAGCCCTCATAGAGGATTCATATAAATACCAGTGCAGGTGAACATGCTGTCTGGACAGCACCACATCGACCCCTCCTGGGACTACATGAGGGTTAAGCATGGAGGAAAGTGGAAAGACTGACAGAAAGGAGATATATTCTCCATAAAATGGATAGACCTGTGCCAACAGTATAAATATATAAATAAAAATATAAGGAGATAAACCATTTGAACCATTTAGACAACTGGAGTTGGAACCCCTGATCTGGAAAAGCTATGAAATGATGAATGATCAAACTTCCCTCTATCGCTTTGCCACAACTCTGAAATATTATAGGAGAAGATCAAGTGTTGTCCTATTATCAAAAAGGGGCTGTGTGAAATATGGACAGGAGAGGTACTAACACCTGTAAATGGACTGAAAAAGGATAATTCTGGTCATCAAGATCACCCTGCTCAAAAATTTCTGAAGGTTTTAAGCTTCTTTTACACTAGAATTCACATTTTCATTCTACCTATCAATGCTCGCAACCTTCCCACTTTCAAGAAACAATGTTCTGTTTTAGTAAGCAACTTGGGGGTCAGTGTCTTGCTTAAGAAAATTTTGAACTGAAATCCAACTTGCAATCTTCTGACAATTATTTCCTGATGTGCCAGCGAATATAATGAATTCAAAGATTGGGTTTTTCATATGAGATTATCCAACTGCAATAAAATGTAAGTCCAATTTAAGATATTTTACCACTCTGAGAAAATGGATTCTGGGCATTATTTAACTTTAGTCAATTTTATCGATTTAAGCATGCTGTTTAGGTCTACATTCAATTGATTTTGAAATGTATTGATTCTTTTTCAGTCCAATTTAATTAAATAAATATAACTTAAATGTGAGAAGAAAGCATTTGATATTTTAAGACTCCTTGAAAACTAATTTATTTTTATTTTCATAGTAGATGACAGAGAGAGCTGGTCAAAGGTTTTTATTTCTCTATTTATGGATAATGACTATTCTTGAGGTTCACTGGAGTTCCAAAGCCTAAGAAATGATTTGTAACCCTTTCCAGACTGATACATTTTAGTGACTTTTCTTCTTATCTGTTATTGCATTCTTTAAATTGGGGCATGTTGTGCTGCTATTTGAAATCTTTTAATTTATTTTATGTCATCAGACAGGTTCTAATTAGGGATATCCTGACTGTACAGGTCTGGCGGTAATCAAGCCTGGGTGGGGCTTGGAAAATTGAAGTCAGCTTCCCAAAAAATTTGTTCCCTCAGGGAACTTGTGCAAATATTTAAATGCATATTTCTTTATGCAGTATAGTATAAGTGTAAGTCTGGCATCCAGGCTCTGATATCATCACTCCCTGGCCTCGCTGCTCAACATGGAGTGACGAGCTCATCTCCACCTCCTTATCCTGTCTTCCAAATGTTAGGAAGTGAGGAGATGTTCTCTGGGCTTGTAGCCTAAATGGGATGATGGGGTGGTAGAGGGGCTAAAATGCAGAAAGATGTGCCCAAATTGTTATGATATATGCTTGATATATTCAGCAGAATCTGTCAAAGATCACATGTGTTGTAGCAGCACAGCTTGAGCAGACGGCCAGAACTAACTTCCAGGCATCACCTCATTTAATCCCAGTTAATTCCTGATTTATCAGTGAAAGAAATAGAGCAACACGTTTTAACATTACAAAGATTATGCCTTTTGAATATCGGTGTTTATTTTCTCTTCCAGCTCAAATAATAGTCGAAAAATTCCATGAAAAAGCAGGGTCAGAGAGCTGTCATGATTCAGTCGCATCTTCATTCATGCTGGTTCTTTGAAACTCCGCAATGACATAATAATGTCATGGTTAAATGCGTTTTTAAAAAAAGAAAAAAAAAAAAAAACTTGTTTAACTGCCACAAAATACATAACTACAGTAAATCTAATTTTAATATAGTAACACATTTCATTGTGTTGTTCAATGAAAAGCAAATAGAAAAAATGCATTTTTGTACAATTACCAATAGTTTTGCAGGTATTATAAAATTCAGTGGCACTTATTGTTATAATTAACTTAAATTAAAATTCTTGAAATAAATTTATTCAATAAAATTAAGTAATTTTCAACAAGCCCTTTTTTTGGGTGCTGCTGAAAGTTGGCACTGTCAGTATATCATTTGCACACTGCCGTATTAAGCTACAAGTTATGCGTTGATAGTGATACATTGAGAAATAAGCAGCAATGCAAGTAAAGACTTTGTCCAATTTGTGGCAGGAAACCACAGTCAAATAAAGCATGCTACAATGATATCCAGTGGTGGGATTACAGCTCCATGGGGGTCTCAGGTGTTTGGAAGGGTGTAAGTACACCAGATGGAGTCTTAGAAGTCAGCCACAACTCCTGGTCAGATGTTCTGGTTTGCTCTCAGTGGACCAGAGCTGTCTGTCAGATATTTTTTTTTTTTCATGAGACACAGCAAAAGGAGACTTGGTGACAATATGTCTTTGTCCTTTCCCTCCAGCAGGCACTCTACCAAGCAGCAACGCAGCTGAGCTCAGTGAGCAGCCGGATAGGAATGGAGGATGAGAAGATGCTACTGACGATTAAGCCTAAGAATTGCTTTTGAAGCTCTGAGCTACCTGCAAGGTCTTCAGGATAAAAATCCTCTGCTGGGCTTAAAGAGGTGTCCTCTTGCTGTCTGGGGGATGATGGTGGACTTTCAAAGCGGCATCAAGTAAGATCACTGTTTAGCTGTCCATCTGCGAGGGATTATGTGTGTACAGTTTCTGTTTCAAGTCAGCATTGTGGTGTTCCTCAGAATGCAGGAGCGATGGAAATAAGTATAAAAGCAACAAAGTCTTTTAAACACAATGTTTTGACATCATAATTTTCAATAAATTTGTTAGCAAGACAATGACGTCACAGTTGTTTTACAGTATCTCAACAGGTTTAATCCACAAACTTCAAAGTATTATACTATATTTATGTAAAGGTTATGTGACCGACCAGCAACATAGCGTGCCACTATTGCTAAGGCTAGTTAGCATGACCACCGATGGCGGCTAAACGGTTTTCCTGGAACTGTAAGTTGCAGTGCTAAGACCTTCCTCCTGCCTCTGATTGGTTGTTTTAGGTCAGGAACGGTGCAAAGTTACACAGTGCAGTTTTAACTGAAAGACCAGGCAAATACAGCAGTCAAGAGGCTCATAGCAACTCTGGAGGAGTGTTAGTTGCACACGGATGTTGGTAGTAACAAGTTACATTTAAATCAAATGTTCTTCTAAGAGTCATTTTTTTCCACCATACCTTGTTTTTCTGCTTGACTATTAATATTTTCAAGTAATGGTAATCTGATCTGACTAAAATTTCCAGCTACTCTCCTTTTCATTAAGTTTTTCTTCTGTATCCCTCACAATCAGTTCTGCAGTCTTGTCTTTATGGCAGATTGTCAGGAAGAAACCATCGTTGAAGGAAAGCCTCAAGAAGTCATGTGGCCTTAAGCCATGCAGAAGACACTGCAAACTTGCGAAAGAAGATGCTCTAATTATTGATGTTTTTTGGCTTATGTGCAAAACACTGAGGGAGAACTAACAGCATATCAACACTGACCACACCACTCCCAAGATAAAACATGGTGGTGGCAGCATTGTGCTGTGCAGATACTTTTTTTAAAATTATTTTTAATTTTTTTTCACTGCAGCAAAAAGTATTTGTGCAAAGTATTGAATCAGGGGCTGAAAAAATGCATTCCAGCTGTTTTAGATTTTTTTTATTTGCCAACCATTTTTTAGCCCATTTAAAAAAAACCCCCAAAAAACAGCCACTTGTAGTACACTTTGCTTTGTACAGAGGATCTGGGAACTCGGCTAGTGAGAAACAATTGCTTTCTGGAAGCGTGGACTCTGCTGAGGTCTTAAATTTCATCCAATTGCTCACATTTGTCCATGATGTATGTAATACACCAATTCAACGCTATGAAACTTACCGGAAATTGCCTGCATTGTAAACAACTGTCCTCCACTGCGAAGCGAGAAGTGCCAAACAGAACGAGATGGCTGTTAATGTTAATTCAATATTTGGAAGCATGGTCAACATGGACTGAATGGCTTCATTCACTTCCTCCGCTGCGATTTCTAAAACTACAGGCTGACTTCAATTATAAAACAGCACAGAAAATCAACGTCATCATTAACAACTTCTCCTTCAGTTTGCTGATTGGCCCGGTTGAAATTCTACCGGAGGATTCCAAGTAAATGGGGAAAAAACCTAGACTAAGCAGTAAGTGAGATTTTAATCGAGCGGAATAGTTCAGGAAGGCAATGGCCAGGCTAATATTTTTTAAAAAACCAACAATCCTTTTCTCCCACTTTACAATTATGCTTTACAAATATTTAATTGTGTGATTATGAGGACTGGAACTTTAATGTGTTAATTTCAATTGTTTATTTAAATAGATTTGAACATGTTTAAAAATTTAATGCAATTAATCACCTTTTTTACATACAAAGGTTCCAGCTGGAACCTGTGTATTTGCACATTCCTGGTATGCCCATAAATCTGATGCACAAACAACATCCGCAAACAACTGCGATAGACGGAAAAGACGCTTCTCTTTTCCCACTGGGGGTTAATTTTTGCTTTAAAAAAATTATCAGATGGGAACCTGGAAAAGACTAGCAGCAGCACACACATCCCCAACACTAATGTCAGTGTCAGCACAGTTTCAAAGAAATATTTTTTGAAGGAAGCTACATGGATGATCAAGGGTTCCTGAAACACATGAAAGCTGAATGGGTATAATAGCATTTTGTACTAATCTGATTGGTGAATAACTTAAATAACAGATTGAAAACAATAAGTATATTTGCTATTGAGCTCATATGTCTTTTTATTCAATAATTTAGCAGCAAAAAGTGTTTTTGAATCAAAAATATTGCTTCCTACCACTAATGATTATGCATTACTTCATGTTGGTTTGTTACAAAACAACCCAATAAAAATGTGAATAATTCCAAGGGGTATGAATACTTTGGCAAAGCAGTGCATATAACAGTCGACCTTTAAAACTGATCTGCAAATCCTGCAGCTGGATATTAATCGCATATTAGAGTTCAAATGTGGAATTTTGAAGCCCATACCTAAATAGAGCCCCTGTAGCTATACGGCCCTACATTTGAGTAAACAATGAAATGGGTGTACTCAGTGGCAAGGAGAAAAAAAGAAAAATACAGGAAAGAATTGTGCTCATTATGGTAACTGACTCATCCAGTCTAATATGCTTTCCCTTCAGTTTTGATTATTTTGTTTCCTCTGAATTGGCTCATTAAGGGCACTCTCCTGTGTCCCACCGGACCACTGCACATTAGTTGCATTGACTGACCTGTGCACAGCCTAAGCAGCCCAAAACACCACGCAAGTGCTGTAACAAAGTTGGTTGCAAGAAAATTGTATGTATGTATATGTATATGTATATATATATATATATATATATATATATATATATATATATATCTATATATATATATATATATATATATATATATATATATATATATATATATAAATTAATGCATTTATTTAGAGCTGGCAATTGAATTAGCATGTGTGCAGGAGAGGGAAGTTGTTATAATCTTTCCATTCTCTCATTTGTCGTGCCCATGCCTGTCAGCAGCTGTTAGGTGCAGAGTAGTGATTTCTAATTGCGTGCTGTCAATTTCAGAGCGTGGTAAACTGATGGTTAACTCTGTCAAGCAACGTCAACATGTTCCCTGTTTTTTCTTTCTGCTTTTGGCTCAAATTTGGTTTGAAAAAATAAACAACAAAACAGTAAAATTGAAATCTGTTTGGATCGTATTGAGCAAACTGGCACAATTTCACTGTTTGGTGCAAAGAGAGCAGGGCTTGAGACAAACTCCTGTGGGTCCACATGAGTGAACGCATGCTCCTGTGCGCGTGTGTGCATAATAGCATGTCTGGAGGAACTGCGAGATACGTTGTTGTGACATGCCTTGTCTTCCGTTCTGTAGAAAAACAAAGACAGTCGCTGCTGGATCCAGACAGCAGAACTAATTAGTCAGGAGCATACATATGAACGCACAAACACACACACACACACGCATGCACGGGCGTGCATGCACACAAGCATGGCTACATGCAAGAACCAGAGAAAAGGATATGATGTCACCTCCATAACCATAATTACCCATCATAAATCATGTGGTGTGACACCCTGTCACAGAGTGAATGGGTGTCCTATGTGGCAGCCAGGGATGGCTGCTCTTTACTGCAAGGTGCCAGCATAACACCAACTTGTTCTGTCTCTCCTTTATCTTTATTTTCTTCAGTCCTCATTGCCTCCTGAATGATACAAGTGGTTTTTTATGGTTTCTTTGCTGTTTTTAGCACCAGTCAGGATGAGTTTGACCTTTTCTGGAATTCTTCCTGGTGTGTTTGACTCTTAGTAAAACAAGAATCTACATAAACCATCTATATCGGCAAACATTTGCACTTTACTCTCATACTTTTATTTAATGAATGAAGTGAAAAACTGAGTTTTGTGATACTGTTTTTTTTTTTTTTACTTCAGCAGTTACTGCACACTTACACATTCCAGTGATGTTATGGCATTTGATAATTATGTTGCTTACATATTACATATGTAATATGACAGGCTTACATATCTTATCTCTTACTTATCTCTTACTTACATAAAAAAATCTTAATTGTCTTTAGGTCTCTGCTGTACTAATGTAGTTAAAGCCTAGTCACAGTATGAACTTAAGTTCATTTGAGGTGCTGTGGCAAGACCTTACAGGCCAGTCATGCCCAAAAATTCTCTAGCGTAGATAGATTTTCCTCATTTGACATAAAATCTTCACTCCAGTTAGCTAGCTTAAAATTAATTTGATGATCTGAAAAAAAAGTATCAAAAACAAGCAACAATGCAAGAAATTAACCTCAAACAGTCCTCTTTAGGTAAATTTTCCCCATTTTTCATCAACCCCAAATTCAGTGAAATCTTTGTTGGCAGTACAATGACTCCCTATGGGATATAGGTGCACTAGTGAAGCTTCGTCAATGCGGACCCTTGCCCTCAATCTACTTGGCAAATGTCCACTTCCTGGCTAACAAAATGGACCAACTGCTGCTTCTCCCACACTGCCTCCTCTCACTTTCAGTCTCTCTTAAAAACACTTTCCATGGTGTCGACTGTGGATCACTTCCAGTTCCTAGGAACCACCCCTATCTCAGGATATGAGAGTCCTCACATATAGACACTGTTCGGAAGAAGGCCCAGCATTTCAGCATACTTCCTGTCGCGACTCAAGAAGTACAACCTGCCACAGGAGCTACTGGTTGTCTTCTACATTACCATTATTCAGTCTGTCCTGTGTTGATCCATCACTGTGTGGTTTGGTTTGTCCACAGGTCCATACTGCAATGAATAACTACTGTTGGTCTGCAGAGAATGTCATCTGGGCTGACCTTCCTTCTCTCCAGGACTTGTACTGCTCTAGGGTCAGGAAGCTAGCTAACTTAAATATCCCAGATCCCACATACTCCGGACACAAACTGTTTAGACTTTTACCTTTAGGTTGTTGCTATAGAGCACAATTTGCAAAAACCAGCCGTGACTTAGACCATTTCTTCCCCAGGCTGTCTCTCTGATAATCATTTACAGCTGAAACCAGAAGTTTACATACCCCGAATAAAAAGACAGATACTTTTTTTTTTTTTTTTTTTTTTTCTCACTGCTTGAAGTTAAATCAGACCAAACTTCTCTTGTTTTAGGTCAGTTAAAATTGCCAAAATGATTTCTATTTGCTGAAAGCCATAATAATGAGTGAAAAACTATGTCAAAGATTTATTCATTAATGTATTCAAAATCAAAAGTTTACATAGATTTCCTCATTATTTTGTAGCATTGCCTTTGAACTGTATCACTTGGGTCAAACCTTTTGGGTTTCCTTCTACAAGCTTCTCACTATAGTTTGCTGGAGTTCTGGTCCATTCCTCCAGACAGAACTGGTGAAACACAGTCTGGTTTGTAAGCCACCTCACTCATACACAGCTTTTCAGATCTCCACACAAATTCTCTACAGGACTAAGATCAAGACTTGGTGATGACCACACCAAAAACATTGACTTTGTAGTCTTTAAGTCACTTTGTAACCACTTTGGCTGTACGCTGAGGGTTACTGTCCATTTGGAAGAATCATTTGCACTTGAGCTTTAACTTCCTGGCTGATGGTAATGGCCTGTATTTTTAGCAATTCCAAAGACTCCAAAGCACTTTACCCTACATGCAGTCAATCACCCCTACAATCACACATTCACATACAGATGGTGGTAAGCTACACTATAGTTCTGGTTGCCCTGGGACAGATAGACAGGAATGATAGCTGATGTCTTTAGATGTTACTTCAATATTTCCACATAAAGTTCTTTCCTTAAAATGTCATCTATTTAATGAAGTGCACCAGTCCCTTCTGCAGCAAAACAACCCCACAACATGATGCTGCTACCCCCATATTCACCGTTAGGATGGTCATTATGGCCAAACAGTTCCACTTGAGTCTCCTCAGAGCACAGGACATGTCTTCAAAAATGAAGGTCTTTGTCTCTGAGTGCATTGGCAAACTGCAATCTGACTTTTGTATGTTTCCTTTTTAGTAGTGGCTTCCTCCTGAGTGGCCTCTCAGTCTATATCAGTACAGGACATGTTTCACTGTGGATAATGACACTGTTTGACCAGCTTCAGCCAGTATCTTCACAAGGTCTTTGGCTTTTATTCTGGGATCAATTTGCATATTTCAGACCACAACGCATTCATTTTTGGGACCATTATACCGCTTGACATTCCGATCATGTCTTTAGTTGCATATAATTGTTTGAACAGATGAACGTGGGACCTTCAAGCATTTGGAAATTGTTCCCAAGGATGTACCAGACTTGTGCAGCTCCACAATTCTTTTCCTAAGAATTTATCCTATCTTAGCTGATTTCTTTTGACTTTTCCCATTTTGTCAACCAAGAAACTATCGTGTTCCAGGTGTGCCTCCAGTTAACTCAAATGTGTTAGTTAATCTATCAGAAGTTCCCAGTGCCATGCCATCATCTGGGCTTTCCCTCATTACTTAATGGACTGTAATCATTCTGTATGTAAATTTCTGATTTTGAAGACATAAATGTCTATATTGAGAGCAAAGTGGAACTGAAGTCAAGTGTTGATTCTGATTCTGAAATCTGTAAGTAGTCACTCTGAAGGACAAAGTGCTAACTCATTTAAGCCAGTCTGCAGCGGGTGACCTGGCATGGCTGTTCGGCTACCTGTCAGTATCTCATGAGGCATCCCGTCTTCAAAAAAATGTTTACTTGTAGCAGTTTTTTTTTTTTTTTTTTTTTTTTTTTTTTTTTTTTTTTTTTTTTTTTTTTTTTTTTTTTTATTCTTCCTTTCAAAGCAATAGGGTGTTCCAACAGACAAAATAAGTAAAGCCACATGTGATGTAATGAAGTACAGTTCCAGATATTTGATTTAGTAAAAATCCTTCAATAAATAATATGCCCCAAAATTGCTTTTTCAGGAAGTCTAAAACAGATAGTGCAAGTAATAAATATTAATCAAGTCTAGTAACATATGAAGTCTTTCTACAGAAATATAATGAATTATTAAGTAATCAAACATAAATATTTCAATATATTTGATGATGCTAAAGGAGAATGAAAATGTGAGATAAATTTCCGTGCAAGGCTATTAACGCCGCAGTTATAGAGTCACCACAAGCTCTGAATTTAATCACTGCCATAATCATCTGTGCATGCAGGTTTGCAGAGTACTTGGATGTAGAGCATATGTGTGCTTGTCCTTTGCACCTAATGTTGCAAAGTGTCCTTGCTTTATGGAACAACAACATGGGGAGTTTTCATTCCCCACAGATCGACATAGACACACACACACACACACACACACACACTGCATGCATGAGCAAAAACTGCTGACGGTGCTGAGTGGAGCAGCTTCCCTGTCACTAAAGCCCTTGAAGTGTGGAAGCAGCTCCAGCAGTCCTTCAGCTGTTTTACTCAAACGCATACCTCCTCCTCCGCCTTCATCTCCCTGTCTGCTGCTCCTCCTGACTCCCTCTCTGTTCTCGCACTAAAATAATTCACCGCATTAACTTGACGGCTGCAACTTTCATCAGAAACAATGCTGCCAAGGTAGTTGTATAAAATGTAAATTTTCAGCATCCCAAACAGTTCACACTTTAAAGCTGTGGTGAGGTGATGAATTGCCCCCTTCCTGTTGCGTACAGCCTCTTCTGCCTCCTTTCCCTCCTTTTTTACGGCTTTCTGTTTGACTTACACAATCATGCATTGCCTTTCTTTCAAACGTCGCTCTGCTTCCATGTACTGTATCTCAGACTCTTTATCAAACACTCAGAGATCTACTGAGCTATATGTGTCTGTTCCTTCCTCCTCTTAAAAAAAACAAAAAAAAACTTGTGTAATCCTTCCTTATATAAGTGGAGTGGAGGCATGCTGGGTCACTGCATCTGATTTGGTGAACTCAGGTTGCTGTTCTCTGTCTCTGTGCTCGTCTAGACGCTGGTCGAGGTCAAATATTGGCAAACTTATGAGACTTGACCCAGATACTCTTCTGAGTTTTGTGATTTCTTGTGTCTTGTTAAAGCAGGAGCAGCAAAGGATGTAGCTGCAAAAGAAAATGTCTGGAGTGTATAACCTGTAGAGCAGAAATATCACAATGAGGCATTTTGTTGGCAGCTGTACAGCGTAGTTCTCAAACTGTTTTTAAATGGTTTCATAAGCTTTCCATCTGCTCTCAAGTCTGTAACATTTAATCTGTACTGGAAAGCAGAAAAAAAAAATCCAGCCTATAGGAGTCTATTCCTGTTCAAAACACTTTTATAGTTGTTACAGATGTTTAAATCAAAAGATCTTTTTTAATAAATAGGATAAATTTAAAGTTTTTATGGGATACTTCCAAGTTACAGGTGGGAACACTTTTTTTCTTTAGGCTAAAATAAATGAGTGTATTTTAGAATTTCCCTACCCAAGACCTTCTTACTTCAAGGCAACAGTGCTAAAAAACTTCGCAGCCATGTGTCCCTGTCATTATCCAAAAAACATATTGATGATCCTCAAAACCTTTGGAGAAGTAGCGTATGGACTGACAAGACAAAAGTGAAACGTTTTGGAAAGTGTCCATCTGGTTACATCAGGTAGAAAGCAAACACAGCACTGAAGAAAAAAGAACATCATCTTGACAGTCACATGTAAAGTAGTGTGATGGTCTGGGACTGCTTCGCAACACCATCTGATGTGTTTAATGGAACCTTGAATTTTGCTCTCTTCCAGAAAATCCTGAAGCTGCTCCAGGTTAGGTTATGCAGCAGGACAGTGAGCCAAAGCACAATTCCATCTCTGACTGGCTAAAAGAAAAAGAAGTAAGTCTGTACCTAAATCTAATTAGGATGTTTTGGAATGACCATAAACAGGCTGTTCATGCTTGGAAGCCCTCTAGTGTGGCTGAAATAAAACAATCCAAAACTCCTCCAAAGCAATAAGACTCACTTCAATCACTTCATCTTATTACAGACTCTGGATGGCAATTGTTGTTGCCAAGGGTGGCACAACAAGTCCTACTGTTTAATGGGCAAAAAGAGGCGAGGTTGGATTGGAGAGCTTCTATCCCTTAATAAATGAAGAAAGCAGATACATTGTGCATGAATCAAAGAGACTGTCTATAAAAGATTGAAATACAGCTGTATTCATCCATTTATTTGTACCTACTTGAGGGTATCATTAAGACATCCATCTGCGTAATCTGCTGCAACCTGTCAGTCCATTCTAAGTCCATCAATAGTATTTAGTTTCAGACTTTCAGTTTCATATGGGCAATGAAGATGCTACAGTTTAGTGTTCTTTCAAATCTTGTAGTTGTGTAGTTATTTTGGCAGGCAACCTATCAGCTCATCGGGTGGATTTATTCAGCCAGCAGCTTTTGGCAACATGTATTTAGTATAGTAACAAGGATACTGTTCAGCTGTAAGTCTCAAGTAAAAGTCTAGACATTTAATATCTGCTAATACAGGGTTGTATGAAACTGATATAAGCATTTTCAGTAGAGCTGTCAAAAATTTCTATAGTCAGCTGAAATGAGGGATCAGGCTGGTAAGCGGTTAGCCTTCCACTGCTCTGAGGATCTGTTTACTTTTCTACAAACTCACTGCAAATTGACATCAGTCTACTACAGATAAAGTAACTATTACTGATAATAACTTCAAAGAGCCTCATTTCAAAAATTCAGAACATACACTTGAGTTCTATTTAGGTAATGCAGAGACTAGAGTTGTACCAACAATCATCAGGTGAGAAGCAGGGTCAACCTGCACAAGCAGCAAGTCTATCACATGTCTGTTTTCGGACTGTGGGAGGAAACTGGAAAAACTAAATAAAATCCAGTGGATTCAATCCCCACACATATAATGTGACTCAGGCCTTTTAAAAATACAGACATAAATCCAGTCCATGAAAGTCTGTTTGTACAAACAAAATGGACCATGAGAGAAATACTGTAAAGTTTGAAAATATTTTGTCAAATTATTAAAGCAAAATGTCATATGTTTATGCTTGGTATCACGTTGGATTACAGCAAACTGTCAAAAGGACACATGTCAATGGATCTAATGCATGGCACTTACAGATATTGTATGCCAACCAGTTTTCTTGATAAATCTTCCTTTAAAGAAGGAAGTACGACCAGCCTAGGCATGCTAATGAGTGAGTAGCCTCCTTCTCATTTGCCAGCGCCGGCCACTCAGTTACCTGTACTGGCCAATCACTAATCAGATCAGTAGCCGGCTTCAGAATGGATATAGCCTCCTGCATCAAGGAAGTAGCCACTGCTGGGTGCGCAACAGTCATAATTTTGGTGCTGATACCGCGCCATAAGACTGGGCCAGAGCTTCATCTTTGCAGCGATAGGGATGACTATAAATGTACAGCCAGAACTAGAATAGTATAGATCAAAGCATATTCATGTGTTAGAATGACCTAATAAGATATAACAGACTTAAATCTAGATAAGGATTTGTACAGAAATCTGAAAATGGCTGTTCACAGACACTGTCCATCCAATCAGACTGAGCTTAAGCAATTTTGCAAAGCTGTATAAAAAAATTCAGTCTGTGCCAGCTTTTCACATAGGCAGACACATCAAATATCATTTACCTTACACTTCACAATTATACACTGCTTCGTACTGATCCATCACATAAAATATTCAAAAAAACTTTGATGTTTGTCATTGTAATATGAGAAAACATATAAAAATTGAAAGGATGTGAATACTTTTGCAAGGCACCATAAAATTAAGTTAAGTTGTTTGTCTTACAGTGACTTAGTAGTGAGGAAGAGGAGAAACTTCCTCTGCAGATGTATATAACTTTTTCTACATGAGCGAAAATACTGCTATTCGTATTTTATTGGAAAAATTTTTGAACTTCTGTTATATCTTCTGAATTTTAGAATTATTTAACTGAAACTGATTCTGAATATGTTCTGCATGAAGATTTTTGAAGTTTTGTACTTGTGTATATCAAAAACAGGTTGATATGTTCCACAAAGAATCTTACAGTGGGGAATTAATTTTAAAAAAACACCTCTGTGCTTCGGTACTTTTATTGTGTGCTATTATCTGATCATCACACATACTGAACCTTCTATTTCTGGGTTTTCTATTGATGTCTTTGAGTATCTAAAGGTACTTTCAAGAAATGCATTCTTCTGCTGGGTGCAGAAAACAAACTGTGAGCCAGAGGTGGTGTCAACAAAAAGCTTTAAAGAACTTTCTGCTGGTTGAGTCACTACTTGCCAGGAGAGACTGACGCAGAAATAGACTTGTATTTATGAAGAATATTGCATGTTTCTTTGTTTTTCTTCAAGCTTTGGTGCGGTATTCAATATAGGTTTTTAAGTTATCACTACTGGGCATCAATACATGAGTCAGTTGCCTCTAGTTTCCTCACCTTTGCTTGTATTTCTAATTAGTGGAAGACAAATGGAAAACTTAAACAGAAGAAAGAAAACTATAGATTTTGCATTTAAAAGGATACATTTTCCAGATGGAAAGCTCTGTAAGACACAGGCAGAGAGCGATGCACAAGCCAGAAAACCATGTCAGTAACATGCAGAGGGTAGGTGAGTGTGCATGAAGCACATCTGTCAAAGCCATTTCTCTGTTAGGTAAGGATAGGAAGAAGGGAATAAAGATAAATGTCCTGTGACATTCTGAAAGTGGGCCAACCCAAAGTGTATTTAAACTGATCCATATGGGCTGGAAGAGAAAGAAAGATAAATGTCACAGTCTTAATGGAGTTTGAAATATAGCTATCGTATTAAGTGGTGTATGTTTAAAAAAACTGGAGAGAATTGCTTATGGTATAGCAGTAGTGTTTCTGATTAGGTAAAGTCAAACGTTTTTAAAGGAACAGTGGACAGAAACCTACAGCAGACACTGAAGTATAGAAATTTGTTCACTCTCACTGGTAGGAAAAGACAATCCTACTTTTAAACAGCCAAACCACAGATCAATTCCACTTAGTCATGTTATTGCACTGATCCTTGGGTATCGTATAACTTTTGGAAGTGAAAATAGTAAAGTCGGGGAAAATCACTGTCCAAACCAGAATACATGGTGAAATTAGTATTTATTTGAACTCTTTCTTGTTATTTCTGTGACTCTCACTGGTTGAAACATGGAACACAAGAATCACAGTAAACTTCAATAGGTGTACCTTCCTAGTACCAGGTTTGACCCCATTTTGACTTTGGAACTGCCAGCGCTTGCGGGAGAAATGGCTTATGGTTTTTTGACAAAGACAAAAGAGAAATCCTGCAACCGCTAAAATCTCATGCCACTCCATTTTTGTTTGCATTTCGTGAAGAAGGAAGTTGCATACAGTGTCTTGTTCAGAGGTTTTCATGTTGTTTCCTTTAGTGGTTTATGGTGCAGCACCACCACAGGCGACCAGGTAAACAGGTTGCTCAAAGGGTTTGGTTCATTTGAAACAGTGCACTGTGAAAACGAACCACACCAGCTGAAAATATAACAACGGCCGTTCTCATTGCCTGATACTTATGTCTTTGGACCTCAATCTTCTCTGAATTTTGGATTCTTTTGCTGAGCCAAGAGGTATTCTGGTAATTACTGGAATATATTTTGGATTTAGACCTGTATTTCTGTTTGAATCACTTACCTCTGGTATGGTCACCCCTCTCTTTACGGCTGGGTTTCCTATGTATCAAAAGTCTAATTCACCTTGCATCTTCAAATCAAAAAGCTTTTCCATGCATGCATCTACCTCGAGCTTCCTGCTGGTCCATTAACGTCCAACAGAGTATCTGCAAATGATAACTTCGGCTTTAGGAAGCAAGTTATCGCTTTAACAGATTCTCCCCACTCACTAATGTCCTGTGTTGCAGATATCCCAAAAGATCAGCAATTTCTAAAGTACAAAGACCAGCATTCCTGGCACAAACATCCAGATGCCTAAATATGTAAGGGCCATGTGATTGGCTATTTCATAATTTGCGTTTACAAGCAACTGAACAGCTTTGATTTGAATCTGCAGGTTCATTGATAACGTTTGTAGTTTTGAATCCAGCAGTATATAATTGTGCTTCAGGATTATTCACATGTATGGATCTAAGCACACTGTCCTTTTACTGCTAATTTTTTGCTGAACTCAAAATTTCAGTGTAGAGTATTCTGGTTATTGATGCATTTCCAGACCAAAACAATAAGATGTTTGAAGTTTGGTGCATTTAATGAAAATCTGTTTTTCACTACTGGACATACCAGCAGCTGAAAATACTGTACATTATCTTCATTGGTCATTGATTGGTACATTTGTGGTTCTTAGTATGTAATATTAACAAAAAATTCTCACTTCTTATATTAGCTCTAAAGAACCATACATGTTGCAGTCGTCTTTGGCCACAGATTCTACTGTTTCCAAAACAGGTAATCCATTCAGATGAATTTATTTGCCTCTCTTTCCTTCTGCAGCCTCACCCAAGCACTGAACCCACTTTTACAGTTGTCTTTTATGCAAAGAGTAGACACACACAGGAGAATAGAGCTTTATTGGAGTGGCTGATGTGGAGTTTTTGCTTTTGATGGTAACGAAATGTGAAGTGGGTGGACCTGGGTCTCGCCATGCATGCGTGAGACTTAATGTAAACCAGCTATACTGTAGAGGTGAAATGTGATTTTTGGCAGCCTGAGATGTGGTTTGCAGTGTCACGTTTGCTCTCCCTCTCACCAGCTGAGGCTGACCTGATGTGGTCTTCTAGAAGCCAATGCTTTTATTTTTGGTTTCACATTTTCGCTGTCAAAGGAACCAGTTTATAACACTGTTACTCACTCCACTTCTAGCCAGACTGTCCACCAGTATCTTCCCACTCCCTGTGGTTTGATGTTCCAATATGGTATACTAAGAAATTAAATCAGGTATACAGAGTTTAAAGCCACGTTATGAGTCTTTACTACATGTCAAATCTAGGATGATATAGCAGGGAGATCATTGAAAACTTGTTCTGGGGTTGGTACTAACTTTTTGCCTCAAAACACGTTCATCTTTGGGACACAGAATCTGTTTCCTTCTTGAGCAGTGTAGCAGCTGCTGTCATTCTTTCCCTGTTCCTACCAATGTTTCATGCTGCTCCCCTGCTCTGCACCTCCCGCTCCTGCTGGCTGTTGATTGCTCCCACCTGTTCTTCTGCCTATATAAACCCTTGCTCTGCACTCATTCAGTGTGAGCTCGTCTGTCATCAATCTTTTCACAACTTTTGAACATTTTGTCTCATACCCTTGTGTCTGATTGTGTTTCTGACCTGTTTTCTGCTTCCTGACCATTGCCTTTGTCTGCCCCTCATGGGGTTTTGAGAGTCATTCTGATTTTGGCTCTGAATCCTGCCTTATGTATCTGACCCCTGATTATTGTTCATTGGATTCTGGATCTGTTCTGCCTTCTCTGCCTGCCCTGTTGCCAACCTGGATCATTTCCCTGGCCATTGAGTATTGGGTTGTGGACACTGCAACCCTTCATTCTTTCAAGCCCTGAGAAGAGACGAAGTGGGTTTACATCAACATACCCACTACAAGAGTTTCCATTCTCTGTGCGTATAGAGCTTACTAGTCTCTCTTTGTTTCTAATTTCACTTATGGTCATGACATGTGGATTGGGATCAACAAAAGGAAATCCAAGACAAATGTACTGAAATCAGTTTCTTCAGGATTCTCCCTTAGAGATGGGGTAAGGAGATCTGTGATTTCCAAGAGGCTCAGGAAAGAGTCCCTGCTTCTTTGTGTCAGAAGGAGTCAGTTGAAGTGGTTCAGACCTCCTGAGCACCTGCCTTTTAAAAGTTGTGCTGCCTTGATATTCCCCAAAGGGGAGATGGAGGTCTGAGATTCCCTCCCAAACTTGAACTAAGATAAAGAGAGGAAAAGGGAAAGAAGAATGGATGCATTTATTTCTTTTTTGCAGTCTGCCTTGGAAGCTGATCCCTGGAAGGAACTGCCAGTCATCTTGCACATTTTGATTATTGTACATAAATCTAATTTTACTGCAGATGTTGGGATCTTCTGGGAGTATCTTTTCCACCAGCGCTTCATCTTTGACTAATAAATATTTACCTGCTAAAATCTTTGGAGTGTAGTTTTGTATTCTTGAGATTAGCTTGGATTTTTATTTGAATTTGGTAAAATCTTAACCATTTAGGCATCAAATTTCTAGAACTGGCAAAAGGTGAGTTTTAGTTTTTTACTGTGTTATTTATGTTTGCATAAATAGTGGATCTGCAACTCTTTAAGTCCTGACATATACTTTGGTGATTTAAAGTCAACTAAGGTAATATATAAAAAATTGAAAACACAAAGACAACAGGCAAGCAGACATCACTGTAAGTAATGTGCATCTGAGATAATTAAAGAATCCCCTTTTCAAATGTTTGTCAAGCTTTGGGGACTGGAGCAGAAGCTGGTTTAAAAAAAGGGGGATAGTAATTTGACAGAGAATCATGAACATTTAGGAAACTGGATATGGTGTAATGAGCGCTGGGACCAATTTGTAGCAGTCTTGTGGAAACAGTTAACCATAGAAATGTAATATTTGTCAAATCTCTGTTTCTGACATCATCGTAGTCCTGAGACAGGGCACCGGGGTAAGGGAATGAAACTAATGAGCATGTGTCACAGCAGGCACAACATGGAGCCTAAGTACTGTAGAGAGAGCACTGAGTCATTCACTTAAGTGGGAGAAACATTGTTAAACATGGCTTTCGTTTTCTCATATTGCATCCTAAGCAGTTACTTCACATTATCTAATAAATGCATAGTACATGGGTTAGGTACTGAAAATAAATAGTGGAAATCTGATTGTTTCTGGCCTACTCATTCGCTCTGTACAATGTTTCAGTATAGTGGCCCTTTCTGTTTGGCAAAAGCAGGGAGGAAAGGTCAAGTTAAATTACTTGTGCTAAAAACAAATCCAGATACATTAGTGATTATTTTCTTAGATTTATTTGCAAACATTTATGTTATGCATGAGCCCAGGTCAGAAACAAAAACTAGAAATGATTAAACTTTAAGTGTTAAATGATCAATAAGTTGTTTGCATGTTTACAGCTAGTATATCTGTTCATCTTTGATACAATTCCTTTTGAAATCAAAACCATCTGAAATCGTTTTAATTTGCTTTTCTAAATGTGTTCGAGAACTTAAAAGTTGCCCCATTCTTAGAAACCAAATTTAAAGTTTTGTGATTGAACAGTGCTTTGCAAGAGTTATAACCTCCTCATAACCACAGTCTACAATGCGTTTTATTGGGATTTTATGTAATAGATCATCTCAAAGTAGTGCAAAATATGAAAAGTTTGTTATATAATTGTATTCTGCTCTGATATCCAAAAATAACATAAGTCATATCATTAGTAAATATGTGTTTATCTGTGTGCAATGTAATAAACAAAGTATAAATAAAGTGCAAATGCAGATGTTCTGTAGGGCCTAAGAGGTTCATCAGAGAATATTAGTAAACAAACGGCGTCATGGAAACCAAGTAAAACAGCAGACAGGTCAAGGATAAAGATGTGGTTAAGTTTAAAACATGGGTGCCTAACTAAATTGACAATATGGGCAAGGTGAGCATTTTTCAGAAAGGCAGCCAGGAGTCCCATTGTCACACTGGAGAAGCTGCGGAGAACCAAGGCTCAGGTGTTGTCAGGACAACTAGTTATGTACTCCACAAATCTGGCCTTTAGAGTGGCATGAAGAAAGTCAAGGTTGAGAAAATCCATAATAATAAGAAGGAATGCACCAATCTAATATGAAGTTCCATGTGGAGTTTGCCTTAGGCCATGCAGGAGACGCAGCAAACATGAACACACCGTCCCGAGAGTGAAAACGTGGTGGTGGCTTCATGCTGTGAGGATGCTTTTCTTCATCAGGGACAGAAAAAAGGTGAGTTGATGGGAAGATGGGTGGAGCTAAATACAGGGCAATCCAAGAAAACAATCTGTTAAAGACTGCAAAAGATTAGGTTCATCTTCTGACAGGACAATCACCCTAAACACAAAACCAAACCTACAATGAAATGGGCCAGATCAAAGCATATTCATGTTGTAGATTGGCCAAGTTTAAGCGACACATAAATCTAATTTAAAACCTGTTCATAGCTGCTCGCCATCTAATCGAATTGATTATAGCTATGTTGCAAAGAAGGACGAGGGAAGGTGTCCGTTTCTAGATGTCCAAAGCTGGTGAAAACATAACTAAATGACATTATATGACAATATGTGTAAAAGTTTTAAGGATGTGAATACTTTTGCAAAGCACTTCATATTTAGTGAGTATTTAAGTGGTCTTTGCAGCCCACTGCTTGTTTGGAGATCCTAAGCAGCAGTGTAGGTAGCTTATACTTAAGGCCGGCTCTGTTTAGTTTGATGATCAGCCAAAGTTGTCAATAAGTGCAAAAAATGACATTCTAAAGCAAATAGGTCTTTATATTTCCCTTTTCTTGCAAACCTTTTCTTTTTCTGCTGTGTGTAATTTTTATTGACCTACAACTTCTTTAACTTTTAACAGGAATGAGTTTTTTAAAAAATGAACTTCCTACTTTGTCTATTAGCATTTCAATCCACATGTGGAGACCACCCCCGGAGTAGACTGAAGACGAGGTACAGGCATGTCAGAAGACGCACATGAATGCGCAAACGTACGTACGTGCGTGCGAACACACATCCAAAATGACCTGCAGACACACCTGCTGCAGAAATATGCAGCCAAACACATATTTAGTGGTGAACTGATTTAACTCATTTCTGGAAACTAACAAACGCATGCTTTTAATACGGTGAATGCACCCCCTCTCCCCCCTTTTTATCACACTGAGGCCCTGGTTGATTGAGAAGACATGGCAGGTTTGTGAATGTCAGAGAGGTTGTTGTCTACAATTACACACACATGCACACACACTCACTCTGAGCCCTGAATACCTACAGCTGGCTCACCAGTGAGACCACACACACTCCCTTGTGCTTTTACACACATGCAACAAACTGAGTCACAATCAAGACTACTGATCCCTATCACACGAGTCCACTTACAGCCATATGGGATGCAGGGATGGTAACTGTGTGTGGGATTAGTGGGAACACCGGTGGTGACTACAGTCAGCTCTGGAGACATTTTGATCTTTTAAAGTGTATTAAAGCTCCTTCACTTTTTCAATAAAACTGATGGAAAGCTGCCGCACAACGTTTCTGATACATTTTCTTGTGAGTTTTTAGCTTGCTTATGAAGTAAGGCCTCTTTCAGAGAATGTTCAGTCATAACTGGGTCACTTCCAGTGTGGGAAAGAGAAGGGAACTCATACACAAGACAACCCATCCATTTTCCCTCCTCCTGTATTTGTTCCTGTATTCCGTCGCTCCCACTGTCTGCTTCCTCTCTCCCTCCTTTCTCTGGGATCCTGGGGAAAGTCCCACTAGCTTTCTTCATCTCTCTCTTTCCCTCTTTGCATTCCATTACTAAGTGGAAGGCTAAAGGGCCCCCTTCACACTGCAGGAACTCCAGGGGTTTATACGGGTCAAACTTAGCGTGAGTGTGAGAAAATGACTATTTCTAATTGGATGTCTCCAAAGTGCTCTGTAAGAGATTTGCCTCTATATATAACAATAGACAGGAAAGTTCAGGAAGCTGCAAACAAGTGGGGGCTTTGCACTGTGAGTTTATGTTTGTGCATGAGTTTGCCTTCAATTGCTAGAGCAGCTGCACGCCTCTTACAGGCCCAGAGCAATCAGCGAGTTCCAGCTGCACATTTCTCTCACTCAGCGGACTGAAACCATTTTGCCTTGTTAAGCTCTTGACTGATGTCTTACTGCAAAGTTACAGTCAGGAATCATTAATACACTTAGATAAGATGAATTTTGATACAGTTGTATATGAGGGACAATTTAATACTTAATGTAGCTCCTCATAAAAATCTCATTTAAGTTCTAAATGTCAAAAAAAAAACAAAAAACACTGATTTCTTTAAACTTTTATAAAGACACATACAAATAGTTCCAGAGACAATCTGTATTGTTATGGCATTCTTGTTAATATAGAGCTGATAGTTACAGGAGTACTAGTTAGCATTAGTATTAGCATATTTGTTGCAATACTCATTGCACATCCTAAACCTCTTTCCTAGTTAATGAAGAAAGAAGTAATATCTGTTTTTTTCAATACATATGAACAGAAAATTGCAAAGAGACAGCAATAGTTGTCACGGTAACGTTTGTAACTGCACACCAAATAGTTGAGGTCGTATATCTGATATCGTACTAATGGTAGTAACACACAAAGTTGCAGCTGTATAAGAACTACTCAAATTTCCATAATAACAGAGCTAGTGGAAATTTAATCTCAGTATAAATCCAGCTGTCCTGTGGAGGCCTCAGAGGTTTGATGGAAAGCAATGGTGAAAAACAGCACCATGAAGACCAAAGAACAGAGCAGACACATCAGGTAGAAGGTTAAAAGCAGGGTTAGGCTCCACAACAATATTCAAAGCTTTGGACATCTTAGAGACAACTGTTGAATCCACAATCATATTAAACAAATTAAAAATGTGTTCTGATGAGGCTCGCTTGTCAGATTAGAAGCACTTTTTGAAAATCCCAACCTTTAAGCAGATTTTAAACACGCTTTTCATTAAGCCCACATTTCTTTATTGAAATGTTGTTTTTATTGGGCTATTCTAATCTTAAATGTTGTTTTCATTAGCTGCAAGCAGAAAATCATAATTAACAGCAATAATGTTTGAAAGCATCAGTCTGTGTGTAACTAATCTATATAATGTGTTTCACCTACTGATGGAGTTACTGAAATAAATGCACTATTTAATAATAATACTCTAATTTATTGAATATGACCATTATCCTAACATGGGATGGGCATGGCATAATGGCAAACATACATTACATGGCGACATGGCCATAACCTAACAGGCCAGGCAAGAAGACTAACAATCAGAGAAGCATCCAAGAAGTCCATGATAACTCTGGAGGAGCTGCAGAGATCCACAGCTCAAATAAGACAATCTGCTTGAAAGACCGTTCTTAGTCATGTACTCCACAAATCTGACCTTTATGGAAGAATGGCAGTTAAAAAAGCCCCATATTAAAGAAAGCCATTAGAAGTCCTGCTAAGAAAGCAGAAAAAAAATAAAATAAAGGAGAGGAGGGTCAAAGACATTATAGTCTTCAACTCATAATCGGTGGTCATGAAGGCAACAGGCATGAGGTCCATGGGGGAAACACAGACATCTCTTTCCCCAGCGACATTCCTTGGCTCATTCTTGGGGATCCCCAAACTTTCTAGGGTCAGAAGGAAAATATAATCCTGCCAACAAGCTCTGAGGCCACTCTAGGTGACTGAGCTCATTTTTCTATCTCTAAAACTGAGTCTAGACAAGCTGTGAAACATACCCATTTCAACTTCCTGCACTGCTGAAGTCTTACAACATCTTCACACTTGAGATGCGTTATGGGCCTTAATGTGAGTATGTAAATGTTCAAATAATTATTTGAGAAAGAGACGAAAGAAAGTATCCTATTTAAATATCTGCAAGATTGCTGTTAGAGCCCTTTTTAGTCATTTGTTAACTGAATCAAGGAAGGTCCTTGTTGTCTATCTGCTGCTGTTTACCTGACATTACAGAACCAACTTAGTGACAACAGCGACATTTGTTACAAAGGTGTTCTACACGTGCCACCTCCAGTTTTCACACATACGCACCAGAATGACACTGTGACTATCTCCTCAGAGGTCTGTCAGAAGTAGATCACTCTGAATCTCCTATTCTGTCTTTGTGATTTCACACCTGAAGCTGGAAAGCAGCAAAGGTGTATCAGCATTGCTTGAGTGTTGTGTGGAAAGAACTAATGTGTTAAAGGTAGCTGTTAATCTGAAGTATTAACCGCAGGCAGTAATGTGTTATGATCAGAGATGTTGCCTCAGACCTGTACCTGTTAATCTATGTGTTTCCTTTACAGACACTTGTGGTATTGATATTAACACCAAACCTCAAAGATCACATTTTTTACATAATCATAGATGCATATGGGATATATAAGGTGAAAGACAGTCAACAGCTAAAGATAGTAAATGCTACAATACAGCTTCTGTATATATATACACCAAAATGTTTCTGGTATTAGATCAGGACTACCTATGTCACTTTACTGCATACACTTTCTATGTTGTTTTTTCAGTGATGCATAATAATACCACTATAATATTGCAACTTTACACTTTTGATTATGTAGCATAGGTAACTGGAACTCTAGCTTAGTCAAGCTGCCACAGACATACTGAAAAAATTAGAGGCATGAGCATCTGAATTCAATAGCACAGCAACAGGATTTAAGTAAATTCTTCCCAAATGCAACCTCAACTGATTATTAATTTAGTCAATATCATGCTACAATATGCAGACGCTCTGTCTGCACAATTGAAGATTCACTGTGGGATGCTGAATAGAAGCACTACCAAGACTTGAAAGTCTGTGAATAGAAGTTTGAGTTTCAGCCCCAGATGGTCAGGTAATTATTAACAATACAAAATAAAAAATGAGAAAGTGTAGTAAAGAGATGGTGATGCGTTAGTACACCCCTCATCCCAATACACACAAGCTGTTCATAAGTAATAGACCAGATGTGAGTGATCTTGATATTTTGCAAAATGCACAATAAATCAACACGCACATTTTTAGATAGGACAAATTCCATCAGGTTTCATAAAAAACACAGCAAAGAACGCAGATTGCTTTTGACTAAGAGAACCAGTTTGGTGTGTCTTCCAGAAAAATGTTTGATATACACACTTGAGGAGGATTATTGTGTTGGGAAGAGCTTATCTCCAGTTAAGGCTACAGATTCATCATCCCCTGACAAATTCAGATTTCAAATTACTTTCATTCAGCTATGAAGTTTGTCAATGATAGGAAATCAGGACTGGTATCTCTGAAAAGATAATAAACAATGTTAAATCAATATTGAAAAAAATAATCTGTTTTCATTTACATTTTATTCAAAAAATAGCAATTTAAAAATGAGTTGTACCCCTCTCAGTAATTACTGAAAAAGGCTGTATTACTACAGCTTAAAATTTCTATACATTTTTGACCATATTTTTGTTTGTTTCCAGTGACATTTGGATGACTTATCTTTGATGATGGGCCCCAAGTGTTTGAGTATGGAAGGTCTTCTTGCCCTCACCCTCATCTTTAGCTCACAGATTGTCCATTTAAGTCCGGACTCTTGTAGGGACACTTCAAAATGTCAATATTACTTCCAGCCAAAATAAATTGTTAGAATTAAAAGGTAACTTTAAATCTAAATCTGCCAGATGTATGAACAATTTTAAGAGTTACTGTCCACAAATCACTATTGTGTAAGTCATGACAGTGAACAGATGTCCCCAAAAGTGTTAATTCAAAATGAAGTCTTAGACAGTATTTTGTGTCTCTAATACACTTTGACATACTGACTGTCAATTCCATGAAATTTATTTTGTTATAAACAGCTGTTTCATTACAAGTGTTATACACTTTTTTAAAGCAAACTTATAGACACATGCCAGGATCTGACAGTGTCTCTTTACTAAATCACAAATGCCAGATATAATGTTTCTTTATCATAGATGAGGGGACATGTAAGAAAAGTGCCAACTCAGCTTTTTGTTCAATTCTGGAGTTCCATGTTTTTACTTTTTGGTGGACTTGTCCAATCTGTAGACAAAACTAAAAAATTTTGAACAAGGCGTGTTGAACATTTCAGTTGCTTGGTGGCATCCACAAGGTTGCCTCTAGCTCCTGATGAAAGTACTGTTTTTGTCTGGCCCCGCAAAGGGCCAATAGGGATATAAAACTAGGTTTTAGGTGCCAGAGTTGGAGCTTTGCCCAGTAGAAAGAGAAAGACCTGGTTTAACACTGCAACAGGCTTGATGGATGCATGTTTAGTCAGTTATGCTTGTTTTCCTTAGAAACCAGTGTATGTTAGTTTCAGCTAACTGCAAATCCCTGGGTGCACTTAAAACTTTTCACTCTCACTTGGAATCATATTTACAGAGAAAGCTGAATAATGTAGACCTATTCATAAAAGTGCGGAGTACTGCAGTTTAGATTCCCATCAGTATCACAATTCTGTCTGCCCAAGCTTACCCTGAGATCCTGTTTACAGACCAGAACTACCTCAGCGTTGAGCTTATGGTGTGTTTCTTTTTTGTTTTCATTAGAGAGCTCAATAGCAGAGCCTGTGAGATTCCTCCATTTCTCATACATTGCTCACTTCTGCTTATGCTTCAGTGAATTGACATTAATCTCTTCTGTTTGATCAATAATTAAAGGTAGAGTGCCTACTGTTCCCAGACTAGACTGAGCATTATGAATTATAGATTGTTATTCCTGCTGGTCTGATCAAAGAATAACAACAACAGGCCTTCTCTGGGTTTGAGCACTACCAGTGCGGATGCTCTCTGATGACCTTGAAAATCGCGGGATTATTATTTCATCTGGATATAACTGATCCCTCAATCAGGGCTTTCGCTGTTTGGTTAGTGGTCCAAGTTTTTTCCTCTTTGAGAGAAATTCTTGAGAGAAAATGGAATGAGGTGGGGAAATAAATATGACTTGAAATTGAAGGTTTTTATTCCAGATGGGATTGAATCATGCCAATGTGGATCAGTTTATGCTAATACAAGCCTGTTTTAATTACACTTCACTACAGGAAACTGAGTTGCTAGGATGGGGTAACCCCACACTTTGATCAGTGATTAAAAAAACCCTGAATAACAACACTGAACTTATGATCAATGCACACCTTTTTTTCATCCAAAGTTGTGGCTTTCTTTGCTAGCCTATCTTTATATAAAAATGCATATTGGATAACACTGATGTTTCGTTTCTCCACATCTATCTATAAAATATGAAGCTACAGCCAGCAAATGTTGGTTTTAGTTTACCATAAAACTTGAAAATATGGAGGATTCTCAATGGACTACTGCTAGGAGCTACACTGCTAGCATTTACCTGCTAACTTTGGTTGTGTAGACTTCTAGAAGTGGTATACAGTAAATGACTGTTGGTTTGCCTGTGGTGGTTTGGTTTCCTTTGGAAAATACTATCACAGTAGGATATTATTGACCAGTATTGCTATCAACTTGTAATGAACGCCCACAGAACCACCAATCCGAGAGTTTATAGCTAAAATGAGGCCAATAAAGTCCTAAAATGTAGTAGTCAGTCAGGGACAGAGAGTTTAATTTTATTTTTTTATATTTAGAAGGAAGTTGGCTGTTGATCTGATACTTTCAAAGCTAAGTTACCCAAGTAAGTTAATAAAAGTCCCTTTAAAGGTCAGACTATGTGTGACCAGTTTTGGTTCCATCACGTCCCTTCCTTCTATTTGGGATCATGGTGTCGTTGTGTTGAGATCTTAGTTCTTTTGTGGTTCTGTTTCTTGTGTTTTCTTAAAGATTTTATTTTAGTGTGAGCCTTTATCTTTTGATTTAGCTAGGTACCTTTTGTTTCCTGTTAAATTTCCTCGGCGTTGCTCTGCATTCCTCAGATTAATCTCACCGGTTTTCTTATGTCACTCAGTTACACCTCCTCAGAAGTTAAAAGTCTGTTTGTTTCATTTCCTCCTCTTCAGATCCTTCTGTTTGTCTCTGTTCACCCTTACTGGTTTTCCTGTGCTTCTATTGCCATTGCTGTTGGTTGGACTGGTCATTTCTCTCCATCCCTGTTTCTGATTTTGAAAGTCCTTTATTCAATAAGTCTTCACCTGCAACATGAAACTACTCTTTTCCTGTCGGCACTTGGGTCCTTTTCCACATATCATGACAATTAAACCTTTCCTGTTTTAGATGAGTTGCAATCCCAAAAAATATTTGCTAAATAGCATAATAATGATGGAGATTTTTTTTTCCAGAAAAATGTTTTAAATCTAATTTCCTTCAAATTCAGAACTTTAAAGACATTAGGATTAGTATGCTTTTAAACAATCTGGGAAAGCAGATGATGTCATGCCTTTGTAAGTTTCTGATTAATTCACAACATTTTGGAGTATAGAGAGGCACATCTGTGGATGTTCTCTGCTTTCTTGTCTGACATTGTCTCAAAAGTTGGAAAAGATTTTAGGTGTACCTTCAGAAGTCTGGCTCATCCTTAGGAACAATTTCCAGATGGCTGAAGGACCCAGGTTAATATGCTCCAACAGTAAAATTCAAGTAGAGTATAAACACAAACATACATTTGTGGCTGCTTAACAGTCACACACATCTGCCAGACATAAGACTTTACTCCTCCCTGTTTCTTTTGCTGAATTTACAGATGATGTCAGGTAGCATGTGTGTAAATTGGTGCAAACTTTAGAATGGCTTACAAGCAAGGTTTGTCTCTTTTAGATGGAATCAGTTTACTTATTTCCAGTCTTTAGGCCATGCTGTCAAGGTTACTAACTGTCACTTCATAACATATTTTATCCATTGTTTCCAATCAACAGAGAACACATCCATCTGTTTTCAGACAAAGGGAGTTATCTTTTTCAACTTCAGTACCTATAGGCATCCAGACACAGTGGATGAAATTCTCTCCCTGTTTACCAGGGAAACTGATAACTAGCAGTTGTGCTTGTCTTGTGTGTCCAGAGTTGGATTCAGATAAGAGCGAGACAATACAATAGCTCTGGTCATGTCTTCCAAAGATGAGAGCTGTAATAAATCAAGCTGGATTTTCTCAACCTAAGGAGCTGGGTCAGTGAGTACCATGTGGAGTCAATGGTTACAGCATGGCTACTACATTGTTGGGCTGAGTGTTGACTTCAGTCTCACATTCTGCACGAGAACTTGCACAAATCACATATACACCCATAACTGAGTCCTGGGCCCTGACATGAAGTGTCTTGTTAAAGCATCTTTAAACGTGTCCCTGATTCCATATAAAGTACCTTTTTCAAATTGATGAGTAATTAACTGACTTCTGCAAACTTACAGACACACTGAAGGGGTAATCAACCCCTTAAATTGAGTGTTCTGGAGCAAGGAGACAGCACTGAAAGACAGTGGGTAAAGTTAAGGATGGAGTTGGGGACGTCTAAGCACTGAACACAGTGTGTGAGTGCTTTTTTGTGAAAAGCTGAAGGGCTTGCTGTTAGCTGTTTAATTGACACTACAGTAAGTTGGAGCAATTTCTTTTGTATTTTAAGCACTCACTTGTGCTTTCTAGCCCAAGACCTGTAGGAGTAAGGCACATGACAGACACTTTCCTTTTTAGATTTTAGATGGGCAAGGGATAATGTATGTATATCTTGATATGTAGGGAATTTCAAAATCATTCATGCTAATTGACCTTTTGTCTAAACACATCCACAACATATCTTCAGTGTGCTTAAAGGCATTTTTTGTGATAGAAAACAAAGCAGTGCATAATTGTGAGGTGAATTCAAAATCATACATGTAAACAGAACAATGATAACTCATCCACCCCATAAATCCGAGCCCTGTGAATGAATGGCCAGAAGAAAGTCCCAGTTGAAAAAAAAAAATAATGAGAGGTTCCCTTTAGAAGCCAAACAGGAGACACAGCAAATGTGAAGAAAGATGAGAGCAACATGAAACTTTTTAGCACATCACCCTGAACATACTATCACCACTATGAAAAATGGTGGTGGTGGCATCATGCCGTGGGGAAGTTGGATGGAGCTATATACAAGAAAACCTAGAAAAAAACAGGCTGTAATGGACTTGAGACTCTTAAGGTTGTTAACAGCATCAGGCTAGTACATTACATATTCACAGGCAAACGTTAGTGACTGGGTGAAATAAGATCCAATTGTTTAAAATGTCATCAGAGTCCATACCTCCAGCAAGCAATGGTTTCTTAAAAGCCAAGGGTCCAGACCCTCTGTATGAAGCAAAGTGTAGAACAAGAGGCTGGTTTTTACCAGGCTACCTTCCTGCAGGACAACAACCTTAAACATAAAGCGGGAGCTACAATGGAATGGCTTAGACCAAAGCACATTTATGTATGAGAATGGACCAGTCAAAGTCCAGACCTAAATCCAACTGAGAATCTGTGACTAGATCTAAAAGTTGATTTGAAATGTTCACGGACAATCTGTGTCCAAATTGACTAAGCTGGACAATTTTGCAAAGAGGAGTGAGTAAACATTTTAGTATGTCAATGGTTAAAGCTGATAGATACATAACTCAAAAGACCTGTCCCTGTAAATACAAGAAAATGTGGTTTTCCAAAGTATTGGCTCAAATGAGTGAATACTTTTTGCCTTCTGCAAGGGACTGTAACTACTGGAAAGAAATGCAAAATAGAGAGCCGCTGGGAAGATATCTTCTCGGTTAACACTTTACTACAATATGAAAATATGAAAATAAGCTGAACCAGCCATGGCATCCATTGTTTGACACAATGCAAATAGTGCCGGTGTGTGTGTGTGTGTGTGTGTGTGTGTGTGTGTGTGAGTGTGTGTGTGTGTGTGTGTGTGTGTGTGTGTGTGTGTGTGTGTGTGTGTGTGTGTGTGTGTGAGTATGTGTGTGCGCGCATGTTTTTGCAGAAAGCATTTGTGCCCAGACAGAACCAGACAAAACAGGAAAAAAAAAATCCTGCAAGCAGCTGCCCTTGTCTGTCACCCCTACTCACCTCTGGGTGCTGTTGAGCTTAGTTGTGTATGCATGCACAGAGTTCGCTTCCAGCTCGTGTGTGTATGGTTGTCCCTTTAACACCTGGCAGTTTCTGTCTTGTCCAGTCTCTAATAGAGTGACTGAATGGGACGAAGCAGCCTATAGTGAGAGAAAGATTATGTCGGAGACAATAATACAACATTACATTGTGGGAAGCTGAACTCTATTCAGAGCCTATTCTTTCATACAGGAAAAGGAGAAAGAGACAGATACTCATGCTTCAACACACACATCCAGCCATTATACATGTTTCCTTTGTTCACACACTATCAGTACTTTGTTTTATTTTCAGAATGGTTACGCAGAGCATAGGATTGTGATATCTCACTGAGTTATATGGGTGATTTAACAAGCTGATTGTAAATTCAGAGGCAGTATATTTAGATCTACAGTGTCTTTTGGCCCAGTTCCACTCTATGGTGGCACTGCTCCAGAGCTCATGCCTTGTTTTCAACTTTTGCCAAAAACCTCTAAACCACCTTCCTCCTTTCTCATTTTAATTTTCACTCTGTCTCTCCTCAGTTACACCCACACCCACATGCACTTTGCCACCCACACACACACACACACACACACACACACACACACACACACACACACACACACACACGCACATATGTGCACGCAGACCCATGCTGAGCCTCGGCTGTGGTAATTAGATACAGTCTGTCTAACTGTCAGACATCAACTGGTACCAGACACCAGACTCCAACCTCATTGGTTAATCCTCCAGACATTGCTCTGCATTGCTATTGGCTGTTTCTCCCTCCGCTGCTCTGACTGTGACCCAGTAAACTCGCATGTGAACCAAATCTGGTCGTTTTTATTGGCTGTCTCTGAGACACATGACCGGTGATCGCTGACGCTCTCTGGCTTCGTGGCCTCCCAGTGGACGATACAGTTATCCTCCTTATAGAGAAAAACAACACCATTCATCACCTCCTTCTCTCCTTCCACCGCTCCTCATGTATCTCTCACTGTGTGTTTAGGTGCATATGCTTGGTAGTTATTTTTTCTGTCTTTGTTCCTCTGAAAGGTTGGAAGTAACTCAAAGTCCTCTGGATCCGGCCGAATTACCTTCGTGAACAGCTAAAGTCGATGCAGACCGGAACAATATAATCCCCAAGGATGTAATTTATCTCTACTGGTCTCCTTATATAGTCTTTTTTTTTGTTGTTGGGAATTATTTTTTACTTCCATTTCCTCCCACATTAGGCCCACACAGCCACTTCAGCGGGTGAAAAGTGAGCAGGATAGGCCAAGTCATGAAGGCATAAATATTTATCCAGTCCCCTCATCGAGCTCTTACTGTTCAGCAGTGGTCTGATGAGGAAGGATCAGTTTTACACAACAGGTTTTTGTTGTTCATATCCTGTTACTGTGGGTCATGGACAAACACATAGCGTCTCCCTGAGGTTTCAGTTCAGGAAGGATATGTAAAATATCCCTGTATTTTTTTTCTTCACATTGTTTCCCAAGTTCTCGTGGCACTGAAAACACAGGAACACATATAAATTATTTTTTTTTTTAATTTTTTTTATCCCCTTCTATGGATTTCTTCTGCTTTTGCTTTTTTTTCAAAGCTTAAATGTTTCAGATCATCAAACAAATTTTAATGTCAGACAAAAATAACCTGAGTTAATACAACAAACAGGTTTCAAGTAATGATTTAATTTACAGGGCGAAGAAAGCTGTTATTATTTTAGTTCTTGAGATCTGTCTGTAAGTGTGGAAGCACACCAAGCAGGAAAAATGTGTTTTTCCTGTCCGGATGCACACTAAAGTTTGAAGTGTGACAAACCTCTACTGGCTGGTCAAAAGCTGTGGTGGCACATTTGGTCACAAAGCTTGATCTGAGTGCTATGATGATGTCGGTAAAGATAGTCCCTTGCTCTATATATTGAATTCATTTATCTTTTTCCTCGCACTTAACAACTTATAGTATGTTATGTTGATTTATCACAAAAATACATTAAAATACATCAGAGCTTGAGTTTTTACATTTCTTTAACGAGAAATTCAAACAAATGCATGTTGAAAAACATGCATTTGTTAGATTACACAATCATAAGCAAGTATACATACAAGGAGGAAAACGAATGAATAGATTCTGTGGTTGTTTCACTCAAGTCCTCACTTTAAAAGTTCACAGATGCACCAGATTTATTTGCTTTCTCTTGTTCTCTTTAATGTTCCAGTTGTCTCAGTTCATACTCTTTAAATATTATTAAAAAGCATTTTCATGTTGCCTCCTTATGCAGTATGCAGTTCAGCTCACTTCATGTCACTCTCTTATGCCTATCAGTGATCAGAGGATATTTGATCAGAAATTCCCATTAACACATAGAAAGCGCAGAGCGTCATGGTACGCTTAGCTTTCACACACACTGCTGATCACAGATAGAGTGCCATTCAGCATTCTGTAGAGCCACATTCACATGTTTGATCAAGCTTAATGTTCGCTCATATGAAGTGTCGCTCTATATGTGGGTTTGTAAACTCAATTATTTCCTCTCAATAGGTCGTGACTTGATCTATGGAGCTGGCTGTCTAGTGGTGTGTATAATCCAGAGCGCCTGGGCTTTAAAAGGCTAGTAAGTAAGGTTTATGCACATTTTTATTCTTTGCATGACCAATCGCTTGATCAAATACAATACTGTGTCAAACGAACCAAACCCTTTGAAAAAACAGTTTACTCCCTCGCCTGTGGTGGCACTGCACCAAGAACCACTTAAGGAAACAACACAACAACCTCTGAAGAAGACACTGTGTGCAACTTCCTTCTTCACGAAATGAAAACAAAAATGGAGTGGTTTGACATTTTAACAGATGTAAGATTTCTCTCTTGTCTTTGGCAAAAGACCACAAGCCATTTCTACCACAAGTTCTAGATTCATGTGTTTGTTTTGGTTGTATTTACCCAGAATGCCCTGCGCTTTCTGCTTTTGGAGCGGCCTCCAGTCCTCTTGCATTCACATATGCATTTGAGCTGCACCAGAGTTCACTTCAACCGAACCGAGACCTAGGATTGTAGATGGAGTTCAACTGCACATTCACACCTTCCCAATGAACTGGACTTTCTAGATAAACAAACTAGAGTTCGACTAAAGCAGGCTAAACAGGGCTGGTGTGCATGCACCCTTGCAGCTCAGCCTTGCTTCTCTTTAGCTCAGTTTTGAAGTGTAGTTACAGATCCTGTATTGGATTTAGGTTCGACTGGACCACTAACACATGAACATGCTTTGATCAAAACCATTCTATTTTGGGCACTGTCGACTTTCCCTACATCAGTGTTAGCCTTGCTGTGTTGGCGGATCCTCCATCAGTATTATCATCTGCCTATAAGTTTGAGAGTGTGCAAGTGAATGGGGTTGTGTGTGTAGAGCGTATCATCAGGACAGTTATTTCTGAATAAAATTCTTGGACGACCAGGTCATACAGGTGAGAGCTCAATCCACTGAACTACCATAGCTGCCACTATGCCCTACCCATGTCCCTCCTTGGATCATGATATATAGCTATAAACCACCTCCTTATAGAAATTTTGTGCATGCTGAAGTAAAGGGTAAACTGTCTTGCACTATTCCACATAGTTGTCCACTACACTTAAGACTCTGTGATAACAAAACCTTCTGGTTTTTAGTTAACAGCATAATGCACTGTACTTTGTACGAAGGGGGCCTAACATAACCTGATTTCCACATCCTTACTATGTGATGCATTCTGTTTCTTGGCCAATTAACAGTACATAAAATCCAGATTAGGTCTGGTTTTCAAATAAGTTATTTTTTTCCCACTAAATAAAGAGGGAAAAACAATTAAAATGCATGGATGGAATGCAGTGTTCCAGCGTTAGATATCAAGTCACAGGCTTCATTAAACTCAAGCAAATGTCAAATGGACACATTAGCCTACTGTAGCAATAAATGATTCTTTCCCTTGCCATTATAATAGCCTCATTCTTTATGTCAGCATTACTGTCATTCTCCTATTACTGAGAATAATTCGATAGTCAATTCAGTTGGGAAAGTGGGGTGATCTAGAATTGTAGATAAAGAAAAACAGTGACTAAAAAGCATAAAGTTACCGATTTACTGTTCAAAGGTTAGTAAATGAGAAAGTGTAATGTATTGGTATCAGTGTTATTTGAGGTCAGGGACAAACTGGCTGGTCTTGGCTCTCAGATAAGGGGAGAGTGGACAGCCTTGGGATATTTGTAAAGCCTTCATAAGAATAAACCGAAAGAAATTTCTTGAAAAAGGTAGTATTTTGTTGGATGGAATGTTTGTCCACAATGTCATAAAAAAGCATTTGCCTTCTCACAGATATTAGCATTTTTGTGACATTTAAGGATGCAGTTGGTAACTTTTATTATTATTATTTTTTTAAACATATTTGTTAAAACTGTCACTATGTCATGACAGTATAGTATGAGACAGATAATCTGTGAAAAAAATTGAGCTCCTCTGCCTCCTCCCTGTGGTCCTACCGACATCTGCAGAAATACACCACTTGGTCAGAAACAACCAGTCAGAGCCAGGAAGAGGGTCTTAGCGAAGTCAATCATGCTCATGTACATGCTGCTTGCACTTTTCCCTACACAGCAAGTACAAGTTCAAGATTACTGGTTTGCTGTATTTATCCTAATGGCGGAGAGACAACCTAAAGTTACAGGAAAACTGTTTTTTCTGCCACCATTAGGGGCCATGCTTACTGGCGTGTGTTCGTGGCAGGCTCCGCTGTGGGGCAGGAGCTGTAGTACTACAGACAGCATGTGTGTGACTGACAGCGCTAAGACCCTCTTCCTGGCTCTGATTGGTTGTTTCTGACCGGGAGTGGTATATTTCTGCAGATGGCAGTAGGACCACAGGGAGGAAGCAGAAGTGCTCCATTTTTTCCACAGATTATCTGTCTCATGTTAGACTCATGTCAAGACAGATTGACAATTTTAACAAATATAAAAAAAAAACATGTTTTTATAAAAGCTACCTATTGCAGATTTGTTTCAGAACAGCTCAGAAAATTCAAAACGCTGTTTTCATTTATTTAAAAAAAGCTATCCAAACCAAAATGCCCCTATGTAAACAAAATAATACCCTCCCAAAACCTAAAACTGTTTCTTCCACTCTTAATGGTAACAACTGTCAACAAGGATTTTTGATACTTGGCAATGTGTCTATTACAAGGCTGTGGATGAATTTTGAGCCACTCTTCTTTGCAGAAGTGTACTTATTCACTCTTGCTGGAAGGTTTTCAAGCACAGCTTGTTTAAGGTCACACCACAGCACCTTAATCTGATATAAATCCAGACTTTGACTAATCCACTCGATAACCTTCATTTTGTGTAGCTTATCTAAAGAGGGCCTGCTGGTGTGCTGTTGATCATTGTCCTGCTCCATAACCTAAGTGCCCTTGAGCTTAAGGTTTCAAACTTCAAGATTTTCTACTAGGAACATAATAAACGGTTTCATCAATTACTGTAAATTGTCCTAAACTGAATTGAATTTAGCTAAACTGAAAGCAGCACCAGACCATCAAACCACATCTGCCAGCATGTGTGAGAATAGGTATGCTGCTTTAGTTTTATGCCAAATTTAAAGGAACGCTCACCCAAAAAGTTCCACTGTTGTCTCATCAGTCAACAGAATATTTTCCCAAAAGTCTTGGGATCAATCATCAAGATGTTTTGCAAATGTTAGAGAAACCTTTGTTTTCTTTTTTGTTAGGAGTGGTTTTCACCTTAAACATTTCCCATGAATGCCATTTTTGCCCAGGTTCACTTTTATTGATGAATCATGAACACTGACCTTAACTAAGGCACACAAGGCCTGCAGAGCTTAATATGTCGTTCTGGATTCTTTTGTGGCCTTATGGATGAGTTGTTGATGCACTTATCGAGTAATTTTGGTAGGCTGGCCACTCCTGGAAGGGTTCACCACTGTTCCATGTTTTCTTCATTAGTGAATAATAGCTCCCACTGAGGTTTATTGGAGTCTTGTAGTCTTAAAGTAACTGACATCTATCAGACTGGAAAGTGTTACACAGCCATTTCTGTTTCTTTTTTAATTTCTTTCAGTTGGGGCATGATGTGTTGCTTTTAAAATTTTAGCCCCCTTTATGTAAGACAGGATCAGTTTTAGAGATTTTTCTTATGCTACAGATTACTGGCAGTGATCAAGCTTTGGTGTGACCAGTGTAATTGAACCAAGAAAATGTTATTAATCACAGCTGATTGAGAAGTCTTGACAGGGGCAATTATATTTTCTCATAGTGTTAGATTGGTTTGGATAGTTTTTTTTTTCCATTAACAAATGAAATCATCATTTAAAAACTGCATTTCGTATTTGCTGAGGGTATCTTTTTTGTTGGATGATCTAAAGTGTGACATAAAAGGACAAAAATGTAGATTGTTAATGTAATAGTTAAGGGGACAAATATCTTTTAACAGCACTGTACTTCTTTACAAATGGTTGTAATTCCCCAATTTCCATCCACATCTTAAAAACTGCAGCTTTCTTTGTCTATTTAAGGAAGATTAAAAATAGTGTTTCCTTTTCCCAGTTGTAGAATATTCAAAAAGCTGCTTACAGTCTGAACTTTGTCCTTTGCACTCTTGCTTGACTGTAACCTTTCGGAAAATCCAGGCTTCTTCTACAGTTCTGCACATTTTAAGCCCCATTGGGTTTGAGGATCAGCCTGAAGCCATTAAAAGAATCTGAAAATAACAGATGGGGGGAGGAGAAATCGCTGAATGGTTTCCATTGGTCTTAATAGTAGCATAAGCACTTTTTAGCTAGATGCTGAAGCACAACGTCAGAAGGTTTTCACTGACACCTTGAGGTTAATCTCAGAAAGAGGCATTTCAGACTTGCACACACAAACACAGGCAAAAAAGTGTGTGTTTAACATAGATCAGCCTGTTGGAGATGATCATCAGCAGTATTCTGGGGCTGATTCAGTGCTTTAGAAAGGCTAAAGAAGAAAATAGGCTAATCTGTGTCTGGACGCCTACGATTCTTTTCTCAGCTACAGATTTACACCCCCTGGGTTGTCTGGGTAGGAGCAGGTGAACTGTATGGAAAGCACCACGTGTGCTGAAAACTCTCAAGTGTATGCATGTGTGTGTTTCTGTGTGAGTCGCATACTCAGAGTAGGGCAGCCTGCATCTTGTTGGAAGCATGACAGCTTCTTTACCAGCAGTTGGGCTGATGATAAAGTCACACATGTGCTGATTAATTCTATTGTCTGTCCAGTAAAATTAACCACAAGTGGGAAGAAGGAAACCTCACACACACAGAGGGGGTATTTACTGACTGTAAGTGACTAAGCGTGTGTGTTCTGGTCTTCTCTATAGTCTTCTTATCTGATTTACTTTGTGTTTTTCCTACTCATTCAGCTTTCTTTTGTCCAATTGTTCATTTTCTTTTCCTCATTTCTTCTCAAGTCCCCTGACCCCACACCCAGGCCCTGTTCTGTCCGTTGTGTTAGCTTTCAGCCACACATCAGTCTTACATGTGTGCCAAAAAGTTCCTTTCTGGTCTCATCTGACCAGTGTGGCAAACTGCAAATGGGAATTCTCATTTCTTTCTTTCAACAATGGCTTTCTTCTTGCTGGCTTTCATGAAAGATAGCTATTAGCCCAGCTAATAGCTATCTGGACAACAGATTCCTCCCCCCTGTGCTGTGCATTTCTGCAACTTCTCCAGATATTTTGTTTGAGCACATATTCTAATGTGTGCACAGGTGACACATTAGAATATAACACTCTCAAAGGTAGGATGTTCAGAAGCACATGTCTCCTCATTTTCCTCAGCTCTGCTTTTTGCAAAATACACACCATACTTTTCAGATTTTGATTTATTAAAAAAAAGAAAATAATTTGTTGTTTTCCTTCCACTTTTGAATTATGCACTACTTTGTGTTGATCTTTCACATGACGATCCAACAAAATATGTTGACGTTTGTGTTTGAAATGTGAGTAAAATGTGAAAAAAGTTTAAGAGACATGAATACTTTAGCACGACAATGTATTCTCAACACCTTCCCTTTTGCTACCATTATTTGAAAAGGTCCGGTTACAGCATCAAAATTAAGACCATTGCGCACCCAGTGGTAGCTACTTCCTTGTTACAGGAGGCTATATCCACTCCATACAAAACAATATATTTATGCTTGGTGTCATGTTGGAATTCTGTAAAATCTGTCAAAAGAACATATTTCAATCCGTCTAATGTATGACACTTACAGACATTGTTTGCAAACCATTTTCCTTAAAGTTTCCTTTAAAGAAGAAAGAGCGAGTTGTGGGTGACCAGCCTAGGCATGCTAGTTGCCAGCCTATCCAGTGCTAAAGCTAGCCTATCCGTGCTAATGGCCAGCAGAGGAAGAAAGCAATCCAGTGGGTAATGAGCCTAGGCATGCTAATCACCAGCGTCTCCAAAGCTAACACAAGTCAATAGTCTCCTTCTCATTTTCCAGTGCACTGAGTTACTGGTGCCAGTTGCTCAGTTACCAGTGCTGGCCTATCATTAGTTAGATCGGTAGCTGGCTTTGGAATGAATATAGCCTCCTGCAACAAGGAAGTAGCCACTGCTGGGTGCGCAGATGTCTTAGTTTTGGCGCTGAAACCTCACCATATATTTATTCCTCCTTTATTGACTTCTGATTTTTCTTTCTTCTATTCAATCTCTTCATGTTCCTCCTCCTTCCTGTAATAGTCCATGGAGGCATGCCTGAGACCCAGCCACTCTCATTAACCTTATCATTAAGTTCTCTCCCAGTCAGACTGTGCTGCCCTCACACCGCTGCGGATCTTTAAGGAGCTATGTCAATACATACACACTCGGGTATTAAGGTGGAAAAAACAAGAGCTCAGAGGACGATAGGCAGGCTCAGCCAGAGGATGTGAGCAAATTTATACAACAGCCATGCCACCGAGGGAGGAGTGTGTGAGGCAGAGAAGTAGAGGAATGAATGATACATCTAGGTTTGATCTGAACCTTCCAAGTTCTCCATTCTGTTTGATGTGCTTTGAGTGTGCACATTTTAAAAAGCCTGTGGTGATTAGCCTTTCTCTGCGATATGAATAAGACCCCAAGGGAGCAGCCATGTCTAGACTTTAGCTATACAGCTGCTGTGATGAGGCTTATATTCTCTTTGCAACTCAATGGCAGCAGTGGCTTCATGAAATCTTCCAAGAGCAGGACTCAAATTCCTGTCCCCATGCCATAGAAGTGAGATGAGGACACAATAAAGAGGATGGCCATCCTTTTTTTGGCCAACCATTTCGTAGCCTGTAGTTTTTTCAGTAAGAAGAACAAATTTTTGCATTGATATTCTAATAGTAACTGAACAAATATGAATCTGGTTGAAGTTAGGTCTTGGGCTCTACAAAAATAATTTTAGATCAGGTCACATTTGACTATTCAGTGTAGCATACGTGATCAGTGTATTCCAGATTGTTTTAGAACAAGTGAGGCTCTCTAGTTTGGCAGTGCATATCGCATACCAATAGTTTTTCTTCATCCTTACACTGTGCTTATCATACAGAGACACCCACACACTCTTAACTGGGCATGAATATAACCAATAGAAGTATCATTTGAGAAACAACTAATAGTTGTTTTTTTCAGAGTGCTCATATTGGTCCCCTAGGCCATGCAGCCCTGGGCAGTGTGCCATATTCCCCATCAAAAAATGCAACTGACCTCATAGGCTTTTGGTACCTAGTTCTCTTTCTATCCCGTAGTATTTCAGTTTATAGGTCCCCACCGAAACCATCAGCAGTCACTGATAAATGCATCGTCACCTCTCAACATGGGCAGCTGATGTGCATTCCTGATGGCATGGAAGGTATTCTATTTGTAGAGGTGTGTATTGTGTTTAGGTGGCATACCAGCTGTAAATAGAAGTCAAATTGTTACTCAAAAATGTAGAAAAATAGCTGTACAGGTAGAGCAGAAATTGTTGGCTGAAATCAAGGCAGGAGGAGCAACATTAAGCACAATATCTTCTGTAGAGTGCATTGTCATCTTCTTAGAAAAAGAGGAACTCATGCACAACACAAGGTTGAGTCAACTTAGTGTTTAAGGAAAGAACTGCTAAACTACACAATAAGACTTAGAGGACTCAAAGTCTCTGAAGAGATGGTATCAACACATCCTGACTGATTTATAAAAAAGCAGACCTTACCAAGCATGACCATAAAATCCATCCTGAGTGATCCCATCCTTCCATAGCATGAGATACATTCAGTCACTTAAACTATGATATTTATCCAACATTAACATGGTTGAGATGTGTCCTCCACATTTTTGTGGAGTTATTACAGACATAACATTTTGATGATCTGTATTATGTTGCTTGAAAGATGTGATCTCGGAGATGTAAAGGGGAGTAAATAAAGTGGGACTTAAAGCTGTAGTATGTAACTTTTACAAAAACATTTTTTTGCATATTTGTTAAAACTGTCCCCATGTCAGTATGGTATGAGACATAATCTGTGAAAAGATTGAGCTCCTCCACTGCCTCCCTGAAGAAATGCATTACTCCCGACTTAAAATAACCAATCAGAGCCAGGAGGAAGGCCTTAGTGCTATCAATCAACATCATGTACGTGCTGCAAGATGTGCTAATGGTGAAGAAACAACTTACCATTACAGGAAAACTGTTTATCTGCCGTCATCAGTGGCCATGCTAACTAGCCTTAGCATTCATGTCAGGCTATGTTGTGATGGACCAGCTCTGGCATAGCAGAGAGCAAGGAGGAGTATGTGAGCAGGGTGACTGACAGCCGCTAAGACCCTCCTCCTGGCTCTGATTGATTGTTTCTGACTGAGTAGTGTATTTCTGCAGATAGGACTGGGAGCACTGGGAGAAAGCAGAGGAGCTTGATTTTTTTTTTCACAGATTATCTGTCCTATATTATGCTGTCACAACATAATGATAATTTTATCAAATATGTAAAGAACAAATTTTTCATAAATGTTACACACTGCAACTTTAATGTGGGTCTAAATATTCTAACCAATAAAATACAGCTGCAGTAAAACAACTAACAGCTGCCTGACACCCAGCAGGAACTCTACACATCTTTACCCCATGCACATTGCATAGAAGTGAGTTAGCATCCCACATGTAAAGGAACATCTTGATCATTTTTTAACAGTTTTAAGAAGTAAATTCCATCCATCCATTGTCTATACCCAAAATTCAGTTTCTCAGAAAATTTGAATGTTAAATGAAAAAGCTTAGCCTGTTAAAAGCTATGTCCATGTACAGTACATTACATCCACTTCATATTTGGTCAGGGCTCATTGCATGAATAACTGCATCAGTGCGGTGTAGCATGGAAGGGATCCATCTATGGCTCAGCTGAGGTGTTGAGGAAGCCTTGGCAGCTTTAATGATGCCCATTGTTGGGCCCGGTGTCTCTCATCTACTGCCAAGTCCTGCTGGGAAGCCCATGAGGGAAACATAAAATGCTGTAAAATGTTGTGGTATGCAGCTGTACTGACTTTGCAATTAATAAAACACAGAGGAGCAACACTGTGGAACCAGACGACCTGGTTCCCTAAATCATAAATGACTGTGGAAACAAACCATTTGACTCCAATTAGCAGTGCCACTCAGACCATGATCGACAGTGCTAAGACCCGCCTCCCGTTTCAACAATTATGTAAAAAAAAATTTTTTTTTTTAAAGTTATATACTGCAGCTTTAATTTAAAATGCTTAATGGAACAACTTGAATGGCCTAATTCCTGCTATGATACAGTACAGAGCAATGTGGTTAAATGTAAGCTTAGTTATAGCATTTTTCTTTCTTCCTAAAGTTTCGTCAGGTCTTTAAACCCATCTTTACAATATGTCTGCTTTTAATCTCAGTAAAGAAGTTGCAATGAGTTATTGAAAAACATAGGTTCATTTTTTAAATTACATGCAATAGCTACTATTTTAAACTGTGCTGCTGTCATTCTGACACCTTTAGAGCCTAACTGTGCTTTGCACCCTGTCACTGCGATGAGGGAGAATGACTGAATCATGACAATTTTTTGTTTCCAAATAGGTGGGAATCATTGAGCCAAAACTCTCAATGACTCATTCAAAATCTCTGGAGTTTGAGTGGTTGCAGTAGTTTCAGGTCTGATATCTTCACTCCTACAGTATCATACTGGACATGAAATGTACATGGCCTTGCAAAAGTAACCATGCCTAATGTACATTTTAATCACATTTTGTCACATTACAATTTGTCATAGACCAGCACAAATTAGTGCATGATCGTGAAGTAGAAGAAGAAGTTACATTTCTGTCTCACATATATGTGATTTTATTTTATTTTTTTTTTATTTTTTTTATTTTTTTTGGCCAGAGGTCCTATTTTTAGGTTCCAGATTTCCATTAAAGTGTGTTCAGGATACTTGTTGGCATTTTTCATTGTGGCCCATTGGGTGTCTCGTGTCAAGTTTGGTGTCATGGACTCATTGTATAAAAACACTAAATAACTTTTATGTACAGAGCATTTATGTATTCAAGCCCCTTTACTTTGATACCTTCAAATAAAGTCCAGAACACACAGTTGTTTTTTGTTTTTAGACACTAGTGGCCTTTGTTGACAGATACCAGACAGGAAATGGCCAGAGAGAGAAGGTGGGAAGACATGCAGCAAAGGTCTCAAGGTTGGGAATTGAACCCGAGATGGTTGTGTCGACCACAACCTAACCTCTCTACCGCTAGAACATCCAACGCCCCACTTTTTGCTTTGAAAGGGGGTATAATTATATATTTTCCAGACACATAGTGCCATTTTATAGCACAATCAAGTATCTGTTACTTTCAGTTGTTAGGAAAATGCTGTAAATATGAAAAACAATGCAAAAGAAATTCGACTTCACTTTGAGTAAATAGGTGGTGCATTATATGAGCAGGCGTTAATTCATCCCTGAATTGCTGCTATAGGAGAGTCAAGGATTTCTCAAACATGCATGAATGGCATTATAACATATGAAGCTCAAAAAAATTGATTTTGCATAATACCCCTCCTTTTAAATAATCTTAGCATTTTACAAGAAATATTCATAGTTTAGTTAGGCTGTATATTCCTCATGGCTTTTCAAGCCTCCCAGTGGCTTTTAAAGCCTCGAGCTGAGGCATTTTGGGTTAGCTGTAGACAAGGTTTTGTTAACATGTCAACAAAGTCATTACCAATGTGTGTAATTTAACCTCAGTACAAATCCACCTGTTCTGGAAAGAGCTCGGAAGTTTGTTAGAGAACATTAGTGAACAACCAGAATCATGAAGACCAAGAAACACAGTAGACAGTTCAGGGAGAAAAGTGGAGAGAAGTATAAATTAGACCAAGATTTTAACAAATATATCTTAAGCTTTTAACAACTAACTGACCAATGGCCAACAACCACTGCAAATTACCCTGGGCAATATGGACTTACAATTTTATCATGATATTTTGTGGTACTATTTTGATGACAATAAAAATTATATAATATATATATATATATATAATTGAAAAACCTATTTGGAATAAGCTTCTATAGGACACCACTTACTTAAAGAAGTGTTATTTATATCACTAAACTGCACATAGAGACTTCACCTAATCATATTTTTGACTTTACTGATATTTATTGATGTTCTTGTGGGAAAAAAAACGGTGGAGAAAATAGTAAATTAACATTTCAGTCAGTTTTAGACTCTATAACAATCATTGCTCTCAACAAAATCAATAAGTGTTTATATCTATAATAGTATTTGTACAACTTTACCATTTTTCTATTGTCACTAACTGTAAATAGCTTATATTTTTAAAACTCAGAGACATGCACATCTTGTACCGCTTTAATTAACCAACTCAGTTGCACATTCCTCTGCACTGGAGTATTTTCTATAACCACACAGTATTATGTTAAACATTTGCCTTACTGTACAGCATTTTTATGTTAAATTTTCCCATCGTGGGACAACAAAGGATATTTCCATTCTTTTCTATTCTCTATTCAATACATTGAGGCTTGTGTTTGTAACAGGATTCAATGTGAAGAAGTTCAATGGGTGTAAATACTTTACACCCAATACGAGCATTTCTTTACTTTGAATCTTCTGAGTTCCCAAAGAGCTTCACACATAAGTCCTCATGTTTGAACTAAGTGACAAATTTCTGCATATTAGAGTGTACAGTTGATGAATATGCATCTATAATGTATTCACATTGGGTCTTTGTCTTTGTGTTTCCAGCTTCTATAGGTGATTCTTGCTCCGGGCAGAACAATCATTCAACACGTTAATGGGTCGCACACGGAGCTCGTTAGCTATGCGCAGCCTTCATTAACATACAAATTCAATTAACTTTCTCTGGGAAAAAAAAAAAAAGGAAAAGGAAAGGGAAAAAAAAAAAAACAATCCTTTTGTGCAATGCATTTTGACTTCCACTCAGTCACAGGAAGAGAGGAGTGAAGGAGAATACCAATGTTGTGGTGACTTTCTCCTGTTTTTGGCTTGTTGATGAATGCTGTATGCTCTGTTGCAAGGTGATTCAGTTCAGCCAGAAATCCTTATGAAGGGAGGGGAGTGAGAATGTTCTGTGTTCTGTTCTTAGAAAAAAGCCTCTGTTATTTGTCTTCTGTCACTGACTTGGCTGGACTGCAGCTTTTTCAGTTAGTCATCGTGTAACATCCTGAGGAGACAGATGTGGCAGAAGTGATTGAAGGCTGATTTTTAAAGTGGGTGGGAGGGATAGTCAGAATTTTCAATTGCTGTGTTCTAGCAGGAAGCCCTTCATCCACCGCCATGCATTCTATGGGCAAAGCTCTTATCATGGGAATTGGTCATTAGAGGCAGGCATTGTGTCAGAGGACAGCACAGTAAATACCAGCGACATTAAAAGGCTGATGAGATAAGAGGATAGCGTGCTTGTTTGTGCTTGTGGCTGTGTCTCTTTTCGCTACCGTCCTCCTTTTCGTGGCCCAGGGGCAGCAGTGAGGTGCTTTGGTCACATCAGTGTGTGGCTTCAATTTGCTTGTTTGCATATTTGACAATTAAGTGAATTGATTTCCCCAGCATCAGAGGCAAATATCTGTTTTCCCAAGGTTTCTTTCTTAATACTGTGTCCATCCTTATATCAAACAGGGTCCAATAATGACAGCAACTAATTTGCATGCCATTAATTAGACATTCATGTTAAAAAGGTAATTAGCATATATAGCGTTTTTGTGTTTTGACAGTGAACACTGTGGCGGCAGCTATAACTTTTCCTTTCATTTTGCTTGTTTTTGCTATCTATGCAAATGTCAGTGCTGCGTGGTGTTTTAATCAGCTGCCGTGCGTGTCTTTGTGTGTTTTTAGGAGCTAAAGGAGAGTCAGGAACACATTCAGCAAGGTCTACCTTTGGTAGAAACATGAAAGGACAGCACTTATCAGCTGTAGTTTAAAAAAAAACATAATTAAGATTTTTCCTTGTAGTTTAGATTTCTATTGGTGGAACTTCAGAATTATGATTCACAAAGAGGTGGAACTACAGACAAACTTGCAAAATCTTGGACTGTTTGGCAGCCTTGAAGTTCAGTTGTATGGAGTCCTTAAAATTAGAGTTTAGGATTTTTGAGGCGAGGCATTTAGATTGCAGTGAAAAACTATATTGGACTCTTTAATGTGTTTAATTTCAGGTTATTTGGTCCAGGAAGCTAAAGCTAACAGCTATTGTCCTTTTGGGAACTAGATCTATTATCTTAAACAGCTCTAATCTCCAAAAAATCATGGCAGTTTATACAACTGCAATTTTTTTAACCTTTAAATCATTCCCATATTTGCATTAGGCAGTTTACACTATAGCTGAAGATTATATGGGAAATGAAGGTTGGAGGTGGCGCGCCACCTATGATCTTTCTGAGTGAAACACACACTGGAAGTCAAATTGACAGTGTGGTATAAAGGTAATTTGTGTATAAAGCAAAAATATTATAGGGGTGTAGGAGTGTGCTATTTTCTTGATTGTCTTCCAATTTTATTAGGAAGTTTCACTGACTGGAAACACTCATAAATTTATATGTTAGTATTTGTTTCACATAGGAAGATCACTGGTGGTGCACCGCCTCCAAGCTCCATTTCCTGTGTGACTAATTATTGGCTTCTGTGTAAATAACCACTCAATACATAAGAACACATCGACATGACAAGCTATCCACAATGCATCCCAAGACTTTCTGCCATATTGGCAGGGGTGCAAAAGAATTTTAAATGTAACACAGCGCTTGTGGCAAAATGAAACTGTAAAAAGTAGTTCAGAACCGAAAACAGGAAATAAGCAACACTGGAAGGACAAGTTTTGATGAGAGGAACTTTTCTAAAAATCACATTTTGCTTCTTTTGGTACAACTACATTATACAGCTTTGGGTTGTATGATTGTTGAACATAATTTAACTAAAAGCAAGACACTTCAAAACATCACAATCTCTAGGTCAGTTCCTTGAAGTGTATTGCTAAGATATGCAAAGATTTGCTATTATACAAGGAGGTATGATAGTGAACCATAGACTATGTAAAATATATGTATAATTTACAGGCAATGTGGTGGAACAGTTTACACAGTGAATCAGTGTTGTTTGCTTTACATTGTTGGATAGTTTAATGCCAAGATCTAAAAGAGAGTGGTTTCTACCATGTTTGGTCAAATGTAAACATTAATGTCATTTGTATTGCTCCCATAAAGATGATCTTAAAAGCCACATTGTTATAGTCACTAGATAACTGGATTTACTGTATGCTAACATTGTATAGAGTTTTTTGGTTGTTTTGGTTAGCTGAAATTCAAAATATGAATGATCACAGATGTTCTGCTATGCAACACTCCATCTCAAAATATATTGGGTAAACCAGAAATATCATTCATAAATGCAAGTGCCCAAATAAATATGTTGATCCATACAAGCATGGCGATCGTTAGCGATAGGTACAACTCCTCCCACAACCCTGCAAGGAGAAATGGGTATAGACACTGGATTTACATCAAACACTATGATGTTTTTGATACCTAGCTGGTTTAAGGTGGTAATTTGCTTTGGTCTTGGCCCCACTTGGTCATAAGGGACCAACTAATATGAAATTATCCTAAACAAAGACACCAAGAGAGTTGTCTATGGCAGGTAAGATAATATCTGCTACTAACCTTTTAACAGAATGTTACTTCAAAACCAAATTATTAGAGTAGTTGTTGTTTTACCTGAAGCAGGTAGATCAGATTTTTTTTTTTTTTTACTACCTGAGAAAAATCTATAAAAAATATGAAAGGGCATCAAGTAAGCACTATTTTGTGATCATTTTGTATGAGACAAATGTGGACCAAAAAAACAAAAAACAATGAAAAGAAAAAGAGCATGTAACATGGAAGTATGTGAAAAGATGGTGTGTGATGGGAATTATTTGGGAGCAATAGTGTTGTTGGGAGGTTTGTAAGTTGTGTATCACTGTTTTGAAGCATCTCTGTTTTACATGAAGCTATTTAAAATGATAATCTGCTCTACAACTTTTAAAATACAGCTATTAAAGTTTATAAGGTTACCAAGATTCTATTTTACATGCTGATATTGGAGGAGCCAGTTTCAGGGTACTAAATAGTTTTTCAATTCCAGAAACAGTTGTTGGCTAGAAACACAGCAAATCAGTGGTTTTGATGAATTGCAGTTGAACCTACCAAAAGGGCAAATGACAAAAATCATCTTCTTTGATTTTTTTTTTTTTTTTTTTTCTGTGCTTATTTATTTGCATTGTAATGGCCATTGCAAAGGCTTCCCAAAGAGAATGTACAATGACTTTTGTCTGGACTTTTGTTGTGGAACATCCTGGAGATGTGTCCTCTCCAGAGTAATATTTTATTTACTACATGCTGAAAAAGGAAGAAGAGTACAGAACACTCTGGGAAAAACAAGACAAAAAAATTTCACATGAATACATTATCCATATATTTTATCAAATGGTAAGATAATTTGATTACATATTGCACTATATTACAAAAAGGTATTTGTTCACCAACCGAAACCTTTTTATTTAGGTGTTCCAACTAGTTGTATGGGCACAAATGCCTAGAATCCAGAGCATAGGCATGCTGTCTGCTGCCCAAAACTTTTGTGAAAGACTAGGTTTCCAAAGGAGCTCAGTGAATTCAAGTGTGGTACCATAATACTAAGCCATCTGTGAAGTAAACCCGGTCATGAAAAATGGTGTTTACTAACCTAGAGTTAATGATATCATAAAAAGGTTTAAGTGGTAGGTATGACAGTATTTTAGCTAGGTGTGATAAACTATCTAAAACTTCAGAGTAGGCTCAGAGCACAGAGGTCACCAACTCTCTGCAGAGTCAGCAGCTACAGACCTCCAAACTTCATGTGACCTTCAGATTAGCTCAAGAACAGGATGTAGAGAGCTTTATGAAGTGAGCTCCCATGACCGAGCTGCATTCAAACGTTATATCATCAAGTGGAATGCAAAGCACTGGATCCTGTGGTGTAAAGCCTGCTGCCACCGGACTTGAAATGAAGAGCAGTGTACACACGTTCTATGGCGCAGCAAATTATCCCTCTTTTCTGGCAATCAAATGGACAAGGCTGGGTTTGCCAATTTCCAGGAGAACAGCACTGGCCTGATTATACCGAGTCAACTATCAAGATTGGTACAGTCAAGTCAAGTCAAGCCATGTCTTGATTTAAAGGAACTCAGTGTTTTGGCTGTTTTGCAGTTTTCTGGAAGTTTGTTCCAGATTTGTGGTGCATAAAAACTGAAAGCTGTTTCTTCATGTTTAGTTCTGGTTCTGTTGATGCATAGTAGACTAGAACCGGAAGACCTGTGTGATCTGGAAGGTTGATACAATGACAACAGGTCCTTAATGTAATTTGGTGCTAAGCCGTTCAGTTATTTATAAACTAACAGAAGTATTTTAAAGTCTGTTCTCTGAGTTACAGGGAACCAGTGTAAGGACTTTAGAACTGGGGTGATCTGCTCTATTTTCCTGGTCTTAGTGAGAACATGTGCAGCAGCCTTCTGGATCAGCTGCAGCTGTCTGATTGATTTTTCTAGGCAGACCTGTTAAGACATTGTTGCAGTATTCAATGCGACTAAAGATCATCGCATGGATGAGTTTCTCAATATCTTGCTGGGACATTAGTCCTTTAATCCTAGAAATGTTCTTCAGGTGATAGAAGGGTGACTTTGTAATTGGCTCATTGTGTCGTTGAAGATTTAGGTCTGAGTCCATCTCTACACCCAGATTTCAGGCCTGATCACTAGTTTCTAGCTATAACAATTGAAGCTGTGTGCTGACTCTTGATTGTTCCTCTTTAGGTCTAAAAATATTAACTTCAGTTTTGTTTTGTTTACAGAGGGGATTATGGTTTGAGGCTGTTTTTCAGGAGTTGGGCTCAGCCCCTCAGCTCGAGTAAAAGGAACACCGAAAGGCTGCAACATACTAAGACACTTTTGGTTTGTGTTTTTTCCTGTTCTATCATGACTTGCCACAAATGCATTAGCCAAGGCCTGTAAAGACATGTATGAGCAAGTTTGGTGCAGAAGAACTTAACTAGCATTCACAGAGTCCTGATCTAAACCTGGCAAAAAAACCCTTCAGAGCTAGGCTTTCATGTCCAACATCAGTGTCTGACCTACCAAATCCACTTCTGAGGGAATGGTCAAAGACTGGGATGAAGACATTTCTAAACCTTGTGGAAATCCTTAAGAGAAGAGTTGAAGTTTTAATAGCTGCAAATGGTGGGCCAGAATTATAAAAAACCCATATCAAAAAGTATAATATCATTCAGGTTCCTGAGTGTGGAAAGGACGGGCCTCTAAAAACATTAACAGCTCATCACACATAGCAGGTAAAACCCTGTTTTACCACTCAAAAACCTAGAAAAATCCAACCTCTGATTTCTGTACTTTTATTTAATTTAAAAAAAAAAAACATTTTAAGATGAACTAGTTTTTGCCTGACTCACAAAATCACATAAAAAAAATGTATCTAAAACACTATGAAAGAAAGTACCTTGATCCAGTAGCTTCATGGTGCACACATTTTTTTAAAAAAAAAAAAAAAATAAAAAAAAAAAAAAAAAAAAAAAAAAAAAATCAAATTTTTGAGTTTCCAACCTGCTGGTTAGGTCTGATCAAGCTGTGCATCTACAATCAGACACATTTATATCCAAAGTTATGCTACTTCCACCAAACATATTAAACAATAGGAGTTTGAGGAAGCAGCTAATAAGTGACTTGATTTTCACTTTCATTTTAAGTTTGTGTGTTTGTGTGTGTGTGTGTCATCCTGCAGTGGTTTGAGCAAAGTGTGTCTGCAGAGAGTCAAACATAATTTGAGAGGGAAGACTCTGTTCTGTATCCTTACAGTTCAGTCATGTCAACAAGTCTCTACTCCAGCAAACCACATAATTTCATGTTCAATTGTCCAACCCTGCTATTTCTATTTATTGCTATTACACTTCAAATCAATAATTTAAGATGATTAACTTGATATATGAGGAGCTCATCATTCGCTTGCAGAAAAGTGTTTTTTTTTTTTTCTTCAATAAATGGATCAGACTCAGGATTCGTAATACTGGTGTCAAGATCAAAGCCAGCAAATTGTGATTGACATCCATGGTGTGTATTGATTTCAATGAGTGCTGTTAATCAGAGTTACTTTCCACTTATACGTGTTCAGTTTAGGTGATTTAAAAAAAATACACACACAACTTGCCAGCTTTTGCAAAAAACAGGGGTTTTTTGTTTTGATCAAACAGGTTTTAAAAATAGTTGAAGGTTAATTGTTTATAAACTGATGTTCCATAGCTTGGAGCTCTACGTAGAAAAAAAAAAGAGTGTAAATAAACAAGGCCGGAGAGATGGGAATTGATCGAAATATGAGATCATTCCTACTGGAGAATATTCTATGCACTTGTTAAATTCTTTCAACCTCCTCCTAAGTTACTCCCTTCATCCCTCCACTTTTAGAATGAGATGGAGGGTATATAAAAAAGAAAAAGTAGACCAGGGGAGAGGTGACATCATCTGTGATATCAGAGGGAAGGAAGGGCAGCATTCAAACAGATGCAAGTTTGTTTTTGCAGAGGAGTAAAGTTGATGTCTTCGGAGTGTTCTGAAGTGACGATGTGGGAATTTCAGCCGATCTGTTCATAAGTCATGTATGGGGGTTTCTTTGAGGTAGCCTGTCAGGTATGTCCCTTGGGAAAAGGGAGCCTGGTGAGTTAATAGAAAATCGCCACCTTCTTTGTTCCAATCTGAGGTCATATGTCCTGGAGCTGCCTTGTGCCCTGTGGCACGTTTTCTCTATTTTTTCTTTCTGTGAGATAGAGTCATCGTGTCTGTAAACTGTGTTTGACCCCATGTGTCAGATAGGCCAAATCCACACACAGGCACACACACAAATACAAGTACCATACACAGCTTGGGATGACTAGTTTCTCAGAAATTGCCTCCTTGATTGGGAGTGAAGTTCTCATCATATGCTACAACACTTTTAAAGGATATAGTGCATTGAAAGAGAAAATGAAAACAAGATTTTGGCAATATTTTTGAGAAACAAACAATATTTACTTCTTAACTGGTTTTATAAACAACACAATTATCCAGTTCAGTCATTATACTTTGATTCTAAAGAGATTCTAATGCAGAAAAAAACCTCTTTCTTAAATCTCAATCTGCGTTTTAAGGAATCCCTTTTGTGTAGAAATACCCAGTTGAAGTATTTTGAACTAATTAATTAACTAATTAATTAACTAATTGAATTAATGAAATACAGTCTAATCTCACAAAAATCTGTAAAACGAGGACTTTAATTTAACACCATTTGGAAGCTTTGAAGCAGATATTAGCTGAAACACCACCAGAGGCTAACAGTTAACTAGTCACAGCATTCTCACGGTGCTTAGTAAAGAATGCACAAGCAACTCAAAAGTGATGGTGTTGTTAGTCAGCCCAATGAGCAGTCCTTATGATTGAAAGAGCAGCTAAAAATAACTTATTCCTTTGTGTTACAACAGGGTGTCAGACTTGTAACATAATCCTCTCAACCTGGGGCTTACACTCACTGAAAAAAAACTTATGCTGTTTTAATATCCCATGATCTTGTGCCATGAGACTAGATTCACCCCTAATAGATGGCTGTTAGTGATTTTTCCAAATACACTTACTCAAATCTGCCGTAATCAGTTCCAGAAATCTACTGACGGGAAAACTATATACTATATTTCACAATCAGTAAGCAAAAGCAATGCCATTGTTGAAACAAAGCAACAAGGAGCCACATTTTTAGTTTTTTAAAACTATTAAGGGTACAAACAAGAAGAAGGTGCTCTGGTCAGATGAGACCTAAACTGAGGCTCTGTTAACACGACAACGTTTTCTGGTGAAAATGGAAAGGTTTTGTTGCATTTGTACTATTTGTTTACATGACAATGGCGACTGTTTTCTCTGACAACGGCACAATTTGAGTTCGGGTTTCAGAGTGTAATGGTTTTAAAACATCTCAGTCTCCGTAGTCGTGTAAACAGAAAAACTAGATTTTTTCGTACGGGGAATCCCTTTCTCATGTGCAGTATGACAGATATCAGAAGATGAACATCAACACAACAAAATGGCTGCCTACAACTTTAAAAACCACAGAAGAAGAAATTATCAACAAAGGCAAATGGCTGGAAATTTGGTGTTTTTATAATACAAAGTCACCTTAAGCAACAGTTGAACCTCATCATGTGTCCATAGAAACACTTGGTTCTCTGCCACCTCAAACATTTATTAGTTGTGCTGGCTTTCAGGCAGAGAGTTTTCAAAGAGCATAGCACTTGCTTGTGGCTTGGCGAGAGAATTATACTATTTTCACATCTCTACTGTTGCCGTGTAAACCGAGATTTTAATTAAAACATTCTTTGGTATGTAAAAGTGTTAACAGAAATGGGGAAAAAAAATGTCCTATTCAATGGCTCGTTGTCATGTAAACAGGGTCTGAACTTCATAGGGTGTTTTCACACCTGAGGACCAAAATCGCAACATTTGTTCCATTTTCAACTGGTGTGGTTTGCTTTCACACTGGACTGAGTCAAACAAATAAAACCCTTCAAAAATCCTATTCCCCTCCTCGTCAATGGCGATGCTGCACCAAGAACCACAGAAGAAAGCAGCACTAAAACCTCTGAAGAAGACGCTGAGCGCAACTTCGTTCTTCACAAAATGTAAACAAAAATGGAGTGGAGTCAGATTTTAGCCAGTGAAGGATTTATCTTTTGTCTTTGGCAAAAGGCCACAAGCCATTTCTCCTGCGAGCGCTAGACTCGAACGTTTGTTTTGTCTGTAGTTACCCAGAATGCTCTGCACATTCATATATGTATTCGAACCGCGCCAGACTTCACTTCAACCGAACCGAGACCTAGGTTTTTAGGCGGGTGAGAGTGCAATTGTGCATTTTAACTAGAGTTCGATTAAAACTTACTAAGCAGGGCTGGTGTGAATGCACCCATAGCTTATGTGCAAAACGCTATTTGTGACAGAACTCCACCAAGACATTAAAGCAGCAGCATGATGCTGTGGAGATGTTTTTCTTTAGCAGAGACAGGGAAGTTGGTCTGAGTTGTTGAGAAGATGGTTTTGGCTAATTATATGGCAGTCCTGGAAGAATATCTACTGTGCCACAGAAGACATGAGACTGAAGTGTCATTTTCCTTTCACTTCACAATCGTGCTCTACTTTGTGTTAGTTCACCGTACCATTTCCCAGTAAAACACATTAAATTTAGTGGCTATAATGTGACAAAATGTGTAAAAAGTTTAAGTGACAGTTTAGCGAAACACTGTGGGGTGTAAGATAATCACATCCACACTGAATCTGCTGTAGATTGACTCCAACTGCCAGTTTCCTGAAATTAGTGAATTTGCTAAATCTATTGCAACAACCATTTCAGGCTGTGTTATTTATGAAGCACATCATTTTGTGTACAGTAAATTGGCAGAATTAAACTGACACCCATCTACACCACGTTTCATCTCATTAAGTGTATGAATGAGCAGCAGGGGTGGGGCGCTGACAGCGGTGTATTTTGTGTTATTTCTTATCTTTTATGAAAAGTGTGAAATGACTGGATTCATTACTGGATTGAAAATAACTAATAGTTCTGGCTTCTGCTCGGTCTAATCACTGTGTTTGTTGATAGACTCCTTAGAGAGGGGCACATTTTCCTCTCGGTCCCTAATGTAATAAAAAGCTTTTAGCAGCTTCTTCAGATGCATCAGGATTTAGCTTTTCCTTATTTCCTTTGAATCTCCTTAATTTCCATATTTAATTAGCCTGGCTCATTAAATGTCAGGCACACAGCAATGTATGCTCGAATAATTGCATGCAATGTTATAGACACAAATTATCTATAATGTTCTTGTGTGAGTTGTGACACAACATGCAGGCCTTGTTGATTAGCCCGCTCTAATAGACATGCCACTTGATTTGTTTGTCTTATCAGTGGGGATATGAGTGAGCGCACCCTTGGGTTCTCAAATGGATGTGCATGTGTGTGTTTGGTTTTTGTGTTCATGGTTCATAAGAGACTACACGTGTGTGTTCATGACAGTGTAGTCATCAACTCCAAACCATCTTACAGAGTGAAATTACCCATCAGCTCTAGTAAATGCATGGCTGACAACCTCTAATCATGGTCATGGGAGGAAAAAAAGTCATTGTCATCATCATAAAGACACATGCACCTTCCTGGCCATTACACTGGGTGAGCAGAGCCAAAATATATCCGAAAGTCGTCCTCCATAGTTCATGGTTTGCCCTCTCTTCGGTCTGTGTGCCAACAGCAGAGCTAATGGTTTTCTGAATGATCCACAAGAGGAAATTTTAGCCATTTGTCTCTTGCATTCTGAGCAGTCTGCGTTTCTTTTACAGCTTCACACAAATATTCAAAATCCTTAAACCTTTTCCCAGCTTGTAATGTTACAACTGAAATCTTCAGTATATTTTACAGAGATTTTATTTAACTGACCAACAAAAAGTAGTGTATACTTATGAAGTACAAGAAAAAAGAGACATGGTTTAAAATTATTGTTTTATTGTTCCAGAATTGCAAGAAAATATAGGTGAATTTAAAAAAAAAAAAAAAAAAAAATCTAACTTTCATTTCAGTATATCCTGTCCTGTATTAAAGAAAGCCAATCAAATTATTTGATTTGTCTAGATGAAGCATCAGACTATGCTTTTAAGAGAGGTTTAAAATTTTGTATGCTATCCTTTGTGAATATTTAGCATTCAAATAAAAAGTGGTGGTCACACTTCAGCTAATCCGCTAATGTACTAATATAGGAGCTAATTTTTCATTTAGCTTTGAAAACGTATAGCGCACTTAGCTTCCCCTAAATTAATTTAAATTCTAAAGTGCTAATTTACTTGGCTGATTTGTAAACTTTTAGTGGAATAAAGTTCGACATCCGTGTTGAAGATTTGGTTATCGACTAAATTCATCAAGTGGTTAGACATTTATTCTGAAGTGGGTGGAGATTGTTTACACAGTTGTTCTGGTTCCTCTCTTTACGTTCTCTTTTTTTTTTTTAAAAAAGAAATTTTAATAAGTAAGTGGCAAGTATACAACAAACGAACAATATTGTTTGAACTGCTGTTTATGATTAGTACATTAGGGTTAGCACAACTAACTTTTTAGTTGGCGGTGCTCACCACTGCTGAAAAAGTATATTGACAAAGTGTTTAATGAGTTCATCATGCATCAAGTCACTCAAACTATTGAAAGGACTGTAAGTCAAACTCTCACGTTCTTAGAGAGTTATTTAGGATTTTTTTTTTTTAAATAAAAAGAATGCTGTAGCATTTATTTTGATTGTAGATAATAAATACTTTGATAACACTAACAGGGTTGGAAATTAATGTCACTACTTGTGTATTTTCAGGAATACATGCTAACTGTAGAATTAATTGCTACTGTTAATGTCAATGAAAAAAATAATTGTTCTAATAATCGAAAAGACACAAAAAACACATTCGAATTAATTTGTTTTACCAACGGATTCACCTTTGATCTTTTAATGGTGCTAACATATGGGTTGGTAACATCATTTCCCGTGTGTCATGTGACTCAATGTTTATCCTCTCCCTCTACCATTATTCTTAGTAACACAGTTGAGCAGGGGACACTGGAAACTTTTGCGCATCATTACTGTCTTTAAACATGTTAATGATGAAATTAATTGCTCTCAACAAAATCATACAAAAAACTGTTTTTAAAACTAATTTTAAAGAGTTTTATTTGTCATCGGGAAGACTGAACAAGAGAAAGATGCCATTTTAAGGGTTGATTGAGACCCATTTGGTATTTTAAATAGCATTTTGAACAACTTTTTCCAATACCTAAGGCATTTGTTACAGAACATATATCATTTACAGAATAAATTAGTGTTCTTTCATGAAATAAACAGCTTTTCCACTACACATAGCTTCTTACATGTTGGCAGAAAAGTTCACTGATGATCTCATCTGACGAGAGCACCGTCTTCCACTTGTTTTCTGTGTCCCAAATACAGATTGTAGTAAACAGGTATTCTCTTGACTACTTCTCTGATTAATGCTGTCTTCATTGGTATAAAATAAAACTTTGTTCATATCAACATTAAACTACACACAGGTTGACTGGTTTCACTTGATTTTATTTAGAGGTATCCAAGTAAAAGAGGCTACATACATATTCATGTCAGTTTTTCCTCAGGTAGTCTGAAAACAAAAAATGAAAGCCTTTGATTATTTTCCTTCCTTTTCACAAGTATGCACTACTTTATGTTGCTCTATCAAACACAGTTAGTGATTGGAACGTATGCTTTGGTATTCTAACACTATACAGACTGCTACAAAAGGGAGGCTTCACTTGTCTAACTGTTGTATTCTAAGCAATGTCTTTTCTTTTACATCCAATCAAAGAGCTACTCCTCCCTGGCACCTTGTCTCTGGCTAAAATATATGTTTACCGCCTCTGCGCAAATTCCAGATCAAACATCTGAGGAGAACCATAGGTGATTTTTAATCATGTGCCATCGTGAGACATACATGGATCACTTTGACATTCACAATTAGCTGTTGTCAGCCTCCAAAAGCAGTCGTGCAATTTAGTAGGTACACATTACTGTCGCAAATGGAAGTGGCAACAGCCTGATATGTTATTTGAAAGCGGTGGGATAGCGAATTGTATTTGACCCTGTGTTAAGCAGGCTCACTCTTGATAGGCAAGCACCCTTTTATTCAAAAGAGATAATTGGTTCTGCAGAACGTTGCTTATCCGGGCCCCTGAAATGTTTTTTGGTGGGGAGAGAAAGTAGCGGGCTTTGATTAACCTTGTCAGATTTGTTGACATCTCACGAGTGCGCCGCTCTTACATTTAGGGCACTTCCCCACATCGGATGCCAAGGATAAGTGTTAAATTAGTGTTTTTCTTTTCGACTCTCCCTCTCTTGACAGATGCTTTCACAGCGGAGACAATATATTTCAAACAAGGGTAAGAGACTATAACGATCAAGTCTCCAAGCCTCAAACTTCTGAAGCCATAATAGAAAATGACTCAAGAGGTCGGGTAGGGAGAGGGAAGGTCAGGCTCTGTGGTCTCTTTGGTCCCCTTGCTGTGGTCTCCCCACATTTGGCTTGCAGACAAGTGTATTGTGCACGAGGCTTCTCTGATGTGGCACCATGATGATGAGTAAGCACACATCTGATAGAGTGGGTATGCGTGTGGTATCCAGAGCTCTGCCTGACACATGAGGAAACCGAGAGGCGGAATTCACCCGGGAGTTTGGTATATATATATTACACAGCGTTTTACTGACCAGATTTTTCCCCCTGTCTAATTAGAGGACAGCTGTGGCCTCTACCAGTTACGTAAGCTTTAAAGACCTCCTGGTGAAAAAGTCATATGTTTAATATGACACACATGGGGAAGCTGCTCATAAGTGTGGCTCCAGCTCAAGGGTGTATTGGAGGAAGATCTCAAGTGAATTTCCATATGGTTTTCTTCTCTTTTTGTTTGCTTTAAATTACATTCAGGACACACTCTGATGATGAACTGTAATGCTCTTATTCTCAGATCGATTCATCTTGTAGAAATTATTCCATAGTGCATCAGTGCTGCAGGGAGACTTGTGGGAAACATTAAAGAAAAGTCAAAATCACTGAAGCAGAATCCGAGCCTTTGAGGTTTTTCATGCATTCAGCTTTAAATACACAGAAGACGCATTGTAGTTCCTCATGTACTGGTTTGGACAGTCTTTTAAGAATTCACGTGCTAAATTTACTCAGCTTTTGAAATTAAAGTCTCCAGTAATTCTCTGACTCAAGCATAGTTCATGTCATTCCAGGCTCTCATAGTGAGATGACCTCACCATGAAATCATCAGGGAAATCTTTCAGCTAATGAGGCAAATCAGAAAAGAATGTGCTTCTGCTTGCATTTTGGGGGTTATGACTTGCCAGCTTAATTTTTACATGTGATGATCTGCTGTGTTAGGCATTTCACTTCAAATGAATGTTTCATATAAATTCAACATTTTCTAGACTTCTAAAGCCTCTTGATAGCTGAAAGTTTAATGTCTAAAAGGAGTTCTTGAAGCTGTCATTAAATATAAAAGTATTCATCAATAAAGAGACATAGAGGCTCTATTAATCTTACCTTCAACTCTGACCTGCTACCATGCCCCTGCTGAAGGGGCACTAGAGTTCACTTCAACCAAGGTGAGACCTAGATTTGTAGGTGGACCAGAGTTTGCTTTTTTTTTGGTCCGCCTCAGGGTTTGGTTGTGCATTCACCCCTCCCAAAATGATCCAGACTTTCTCGGCAAACAAACTAGAGTTTGATTAAAGCGAACTAAACAGGGCTGGTGTGAATGCACACCAAGGGACAATTTAGAGTAACCAGTTAATCTAGGATTCATGTTTTTGGACTGTGGAAGGATGCTGGAGTACCCCGAAAGAACCTAAACCTATACAGAGAGAACACAGACTCCGGATGGGATTTAAACTCAGGGCTTTGTTACTTCCATGCTCATGTTGTTTCCTATTCCATGTGGTGAAGACAAAAAAAATCTTTAACTGTCTCTCTTGCAAACTTGGTGTTGTTTTGTGGTTAAAGTATCACTCTTTACCTGAGTGTCTGAGACACTGCATTCAAAACTTAGAGTTCTTTATGATATGGTTTTCACATGCGGTCTTAATAGTAATTTTATTTTAGAACGGTTAATAACGATATTAAATTTAATCACCACAATCATTATAAGCAATAATCATTTCATCCTTATGACAAATTCACATGCCCTTTTGTTGTAGAGATGCCCTGAGAAATCATTATTTTCAACTTGCCTGGGCTTGATCTTGAACCATTTGGTCAGAAACTAAAAAATAAAAAACAGATCTTTATCTGGTCACTGAAAGCAGCAAATCTAAGCATTACCAGGTTGCACAAACCAGAACTCTCTTCTGTGTTGGAGTTGTTACTAAGGGAAGACTCAAAGTTAGCTATTTTCAGTATAATTTGAGAGAAAATTATTCTCAACGAAAGTATGTCAGTTGTTTATTCAGGTTGCAACTTTTATCCTTTTGAGGTTTTCTGTCATGGAACATGCAGGATATAACAGCGTTAAAGCTAGGTTAAGGATCAGATGACATTTGTTTAGTCAGTCAACTGGAGGAACTCTGATTGAGGCAATGTATTTAAGTGTGTTCAGAATGTTGCTGCTGTTGTTGCACCCTTTCAGTGTGGGTGGTTTCTCTGTGTGTTCATGTTTTTGAAGTGGGATTCAATAGTGCCTCTGCCCTTGATCCTTCTCACTCCCTCGTACTTCTTCCCCTCTGTTGAGTTCTTTTTTTTTTTTTTTTTTTTTTTTTTTTTGTCTTTCACTCTTCTCTTACTTTTTCCCAACGTCTGGAACTAACTCCCACAGAACTCCCAGGCAGCTTGAATCCAGAGGAAGTCCTTCCTGGGATTAATACACACATGCACAAACTTCCTCGTCAGATTTACCCCTCTCTCATCTGTCCTCCCACAGACATCCTGTTTGTCTCCTGCAGCTTCTTAGCTCCCTCTGACGAACGCAAGCCATGGAGCCAAGGCGTAAACACAACAGACGTTTTTGAGAAGAAGGCCACACAGAAGAGAAAAGAATCCCAGAAAACAACAGTGATTCTTGGCACATGTCTTTCCAGCTGCCTTTTTGTTTTTATCTCTGTCATCTTGTCAATTATTCTTTTTACATTTAGAACTTGTTGATGCCCTGGAAGAAAATTCTCAAGAGACAATTGGTTTTCAACCGGCTTCAGGGCCTTACCAATCATATTATTGCTATACTGCAACCTGGAATGATTGCAACCTTGTTGATTCTTTTGCAATCAGTTTCTATTATCTCCCTGTGCAGTGGTAGGCATCAGCTTTCCGTCTTGTCTTCTCATCCATAGTGGTCTATCCAATCCATTTTACCCATCTGCCAATCTCCATCACTTCGATCTCAGTTTGTCCCCTCTTCTCTCTCTTCTCTGCCTCCCTTCTCTCCAACCATGTCTAATCCATTACATCTTCTAATGACTGCTGTTTCGCTGTATGAAGAGACGTATGGTGTGGACTGGCATTTCTGACTGTGTGTGTGTGTGTGTTAGTATCAGCTACCATTATCTCCCCACTTCTTTTGTGAAGCATCATCTCATATACAGCAAGAAATTACAACCAAATCAAGTGTATAATGCCAAATGTCAGGCAGAAAATACTTTGTATGATCTCCAACCACATTTGTTGTTTTTAGTTTTCAGCAGCTCTTATTTTGAAGCAAATGTATGAATCTTTCCTCAAGCAGTCTTAGTTCTCTTTTGCTAAATATTAAATAACCGGAAATTATTTAGCGGTAGTAGCTAAAAAAATCAGTGGACAATACAGGATTGGGTTACTTTCATAGTTTCTGAAGCTAATGTTCAACTGAACTGAAGAAAAGTAGCAGCTGTGCCACTATTTTGCAACATTTTTAAGGTTCACATGTATTTTTAAGCCCAATTAATACCAGTATTATTTGTTTATGAGTGCTGGCGGTCTGCTATGGCAGACAAAAAAAAACTATGTTGTCAACACAGCAGCACGGTGGTTGCCTTTTTAGCATTAGCAGAGCTTTCAGCTTTTAACAGCTAAGATAACAGGGACACAATTTAGCACGTTTATAAGGTGCTAAATTGAAACAGTGATTCAATGGCAGGGCCATTGAATCACTGTTTCAATGGCCCTGCAAAACAATGCTGTTGAATATTTCATGACTCTATATGCAGACATATTTTATGCAGGTTTGCAAAAGGAGAGGAAAAGAAAACTCAGTTAAAATGGAGTAAGCTCAAGTTGCAGGAGTAAAGTGACTCTTTACCAGTCATCAACCTTACAAAACAAATGCTTACATCATTCTGAGTGAGTGAATCTGTGTGTGAATGGGTAAATGACCGAATGTAGTGTAAAGCACTTTGGAGCCCTCTTGACTAGATAAAGCACTATACAAGTACAGGCCATTTACCATTTGTTAGTACTCAAACAGTTAAGCACCACAACTAAATAAACAATTTAAATAGTTTTATCCTAAACTAATTTTCTCTGCCCAGACACAACCTATTCTTGGAAGGCATCCGATTTACAAAGAAGTCATGACAGCAGCCGCTGTGGGGCCTGAGTATCATTCTGGTTTGTCTGGGGCATGTTGCAGGTGAGCGGGGACGCTGTTCTATTCTCAGGCCAGTGGAGGGGAAATTGTTTTGTCGATGTAACTAATAACACCGTCTGTTCATGGGGAATCTGTAATTTTACCAGATTCTTTCTGTACAAACTCACATAAGCCAGGTTCATGCTTGTTTTCATAGATAACAAGCATGATACAGTCAGTAGATATGCAAACAGTAGACTAAATATTTACTTTGGATCCAAGGTTTTCTTTAAAGATATAGTCTTTTACTTGGCCTGCAAGATCCGAGACATGGGCATGGGTGTCCTTCTCAATGCAGGGTGCAGGAAAAATGAAGAGCTTTATGCTGATGTTTTTTTTACCTCTGTGACATCACAGAGATCCTGTTGTAAAACTCCTCCTTCCTGGGAACTGTGCATGAACCTGTGCTAGAGGTTAGGGTTAGGGGAGGATGCCCTATTTTCTGAATAATTTAGCCAATAACTGTTTAAACACCCATTCCGATCTCAAAACTTTGAACCTTGTTGAACAAAGGCAAAATAAAATGAGTAAATACAAAAATGTCTCAACATACGCTGTTACACTGTAAAGGCATTAACTGTGCAGTCATAGAAAGCTAATGCATATGAATTGTAAGTATTACCTGAACAGGCAAAGATATGGCCTTCATACTCCTATCTCACCCTACCACATGCAGCATGGGTCGTTAGGGTTGAATCGTAAAATATAAAACATCTCTTCATCCAACAGTTATAGTGCCCTGGAAATTGTAAAGGGCCATTCTGAGACAAATTAGCAGTTGTAGTTGCTCCACTGGAGCCCCCTCTATGCCAGCCAGCAGTGCTCCCCTCTGATTTAAGATCACGAGCCTTCAGTGCTCAGCCACATCCACATGACAACTCTCTCCATTCCTGTGCTTTATGGAATCATCACTGTCGCCACCCAGTAAATGAGCGCAGCAATATTTAGGACAAATGCCACTGTTCAATGGCCCTGCGAAACAATGCTGTTGAATATTTCATGACTCTGAAAAACCGGATTAAAATGAGGGGTGAGATGAAAGCCCAATTTCTAAAACCGTGTGGGTGTTTCACTCCCTGTACCTTGCAGGGAGGCACCGGGATTAACAGTCAGCACTGAAGCACAGCTGCGGCTGATGAGTTGTTTGTGTTGGAGGGCGCAGTTTCCTCAGAGCAGTGAGGTCTGGCTGCCAGTGAGGCTGTGGAGTGCGCTGGCTATGGCCTATACTGACTGGCTTTCTGCACTGTCTGTGGAGGCAGAGATAAGAGGTGACAAAACATAATGCACAAACTCTGTTAAAGGGTGACGTCACGGATGGGTTTTGGGAGCTGTGCTAATGTGCTATGTTTTTGCCTCAACTATTTTAAGAGCCAGCCGGCATCAGACTGGACCTCCAAAAGGATTCAAGGGCCAAAAGTTCAGTGAAAGACAGACTGAGGTGCAAGTTGCAGCCTGTGTGGATGAGGGCAAAGGGATAAACTCTCCAGCTTAAGGCTGTGAAAAAATTATGTGAGCCATTGCGCTAATGATAGTAGTTGGTTATTTTCCATTTACTCCCCTCACATTTTCACAGGCTTTGGTCACATAAAACAAATCACCATATGTATTATTAATCAAAACATCTCCTTTCCTCCCACCAGGTTGACTCAGCCTCAAAGTCCCTCCCTTGCCTTGGAGGCTGGGCCAGTCTCCCGTTGAGGCAGCACCAGGTAATGGCCTGTGAAATGACTGGGCTTTTGTTGGTCAGGACTAGTACTGGAGGCCCTGACAGCTTATTTATGGATCTACTGTGGTCTTTCTCCTGGCCCCTGTACCTATAAATACACGGGGAAGGTTAGTCTTGCTAAAACAAACAATGATGTTAGCCTGGGACTTCTGAAATAGAATGTGCAAGTCTGCAGTTGCCTATAAAAAGAGGAATCTATCTTTAAATGGCAGAGAACAATGCTGTGAATGCTGTTGCAGTTCTAGGGATGACTTCAAGACATAATGAGACAGTTTAAGCTTCAATGAGGTGTGTTATAAAAGTGTTTGAGCTGCTAATTTCCCTGTAGTTTGTTTTAATAGGAACATTAGGACAGTAGCAGTGGGTAGTTTCCCCCTTTGTTACAATAATCCTAGTATAAAACAACATATTTGTTGTAGCAATTCAGCTATAAAATAGGTTTGTTATAATGATGCAGTTATAAAACAATTCTAGTTAAAATTATGTGGTTAAAAACATGTTTTTGTTACTTTGATGCAGTTATAAACCAACTTTTATCAGAATGATAGCGTTACAAAACTTTTGTTTTGAAGATATGGTTAACAACAGGTTTTTTGTTACAATTATGCGATTATGAGGAACTTTTGTGTTGAAGTGATGCAGACACAAAACAAGCTTTTGGTTACAATAACCGACTCATAAAATAACTTATTTTATACAAAGATGCGGTTTTAAAAGAAAACTTCTGCTATAAGGATGGTGAAGAAATCTCAAAAAAACTTTTATGGCACAGAACATACTGTACCATAGTCAGACTGATGTTGGAAGAGACTAAGATGTTGCTGGAATTTATGGCATGTGGGTCCCATATGCTAAACCTGGCTAGGTTTCAACTCATGTATGGTTTCACAGTCTGACTGTGGCAGCAATGGTAGACCTGCGTAATGGCTACACAAGTGTTAGTGTTTTCAGTTGAGCCAAGCCGAGACACAGTGAAGACAGGACTGGAGAACAGCCCAGTCGTGGAGATGGCAAACGTGGTTAAACTGATAAAACTGTCATCACCATGGTTGAGGCACCAGAGGAGGTGAAAGTGTGAGTAAGAAAGAATGGGTGAAAAATGAAAGCGAGAGAGCACATCCTGTTAAGAGCAATCAGATTTTAGCTATAGAACATCATTCTTTCAATACTGACCACATTTGGCTTGTTTGTGTAAAAAACAAATGTACTTAAAAAGTTCTCCATCTTTATTTTCACTTGGATCTCTCAGGCATGTCTAAAAAACTGTTTCACATATTTAACTGGTGAATTGGAAGTCTCAAATCACTTCAGTGTATTTTCCACCTGTGTCTCGATGTTCAAGCTGCCTTGTATGAGTTTAGCAGCTGAGTGGTTTGACAGTGTATTCTCAGTGAATAGGCTAAGGACAGGTCATATCCAGTAAAAGATGAACAATCAAAAAAGCTAACCTGATTTTGTTTGTTTCATTAGGATATGTTTACAAAATAGTAAAAGTCATTACAGTGGACCCCCAGTAGTCACAGGGGGGTGACACCAGCTGCCTGTGAATAACTGAAATCCATGAATACTTGAGACCCCCTCTAAAAACGCTTTTAACTGCCTATTTTAATCGTTCAAACACCAAATATACCTTAATATGCTTTATTATATGCAAAGTGGAGACTGTTTTTGAGGTACAGCAGAAGCTAACATCTGTAGTCTTCCTTAACTCTGCTGGAAACCAGCCATTAGTGTGTCAAGTAGCACTGAGCCTAGGTATTTCAGATTCCCAAGCTGCACTTTCTTTCAAATACTTTAGATATGCTCTAAAAATCTGCAAATTGACTGATTTTCCATGAATAATTTGGAGTTCTGTTCCACAGAAAAATTTGCGATTTTTGCGAGGTACTTGTACTTGTCATCTGCTTATCCAGAACCAGGTCGAAGGGGCAGCGGTTTCCTCAGAAATGCCAAGACTTCCCTCTCCCCAGCTACCTCCTCCAGCTCCTCAGGGGGGAATCCCAAGGTGTTTCCAGGGCACCCAAGAGACATAGTCTATGGTATCGTTCAGCATGTCCTGGATCTTCCTCTGGGCCTCCTACCGGAAGGACATGCCCGAAACTCTTCCCCTGGGAGGCGTCCAGGGAGCATCTGGAAAAGATATCTGAGCCACCTAAGCTGACTCCTTTCAGTGTGGAGGAGAAGCGGCTCTACACCAAGATGGCAGAGCTCCTCACATGATCTCTAAGGGAGTGCCCAGCCACCCTGTGGAGGAAACTCATTTCATCTACTTGTATCCAGGATCTTGTTCTTTAAGTCATTACACAAATTTCATGAGGATAGGTGAGGGTATGAGCGTAGACCAATGAATTGAGTCTCACTTTTCGCCTCAGCTCTCGCTTCACCTCAGCTGACGTGCAGCTTCTGCATTACTACAGTGGAAGCACTGATCAAGATTGATCTCCTGCTCCATTTTCCACTCACTCTTGAACAAGACCCCAAGCTACTTTAACTCCACCACTTGAGGGAAAAACTTCCCCCCAACTTGGAGAGGGCAAGCCACTGTATTTGTATTTGTATTTGTGCCCCCATTTAAATATTCTCAAAAAACTGTTGACAAAAAAATCATTGGACAACACCTTTATTGCAGGTGAGAAGAAGAGCTAGTCTGAATGTTGTTTGGTAATGGCTTCTTTTTCTCTCAGTTTTGCTTCAGAAAGTTATGAAACTTGTGATGCTGATAATGTTTTATACTCTGTGTTGAACAAACTGGAGATCCACAAAAACAGAAGGGGGAGTGATCAACATAAAAAAAAGATTATTCTTCAGTTATCCTCCAAATGATTTCGCACTACCTTCAGGAACTGCTGTTTCAGCTTCATGGACTTTAGTTGTTTTAATTGGCTTCTTTTTTTCAAAAGGGTTTGATGCTGCTTCACAGCTTTTCTTTAGATCAGAACAGCCGATGGAGTGAATGAAGATCCCTCTGTGTTTTTGCTGTCAGTGCTTTCTTTCCAAAAACATTAGTATCGGCCTTGAAAACCCATAAAGGGCAAAACCTAGCAGAGTTAGCTCCTGTGGAATCAAACATGCTGTTCAGCCCAGCTGTGAGAGGAAAAGGGGGAACAGTGTGAAGGAGGGATAGAGGAGGAGGGTTTTGGAAGGTGTTATGTTGCAGTGTGGTGCCAGGGGAGCTGTGAGGCTTGGCAAAGAGGTGAGTGTTCACATCCCCAGTTTCTCTTTGCTGGAGAAAAGGGAGGGAAAGAGTGGGAGGGGAAGGAGAGAGGTGAATGGAAAGACAGTGAGCTGCGAAGCAACATGGACATATGCCAGGAACAATTTAGCCATCCATCACTCTCCAAGCCAAGTCAAAAGCTAAATGTGTGACTCGGTTTCAGAGAAATCCCTGGCACCTTTGGTTCATCATATCATTATGGACGTGCATCCCTGAAATGACAACCACTCAAAACATTTTCATCACAGGTGAAAATAAACCGCACCACTCTGTCCTGCTGGGTTTATACACTGCAGCTGACCTCATATGGCTGCTGTGATCCAAGGCTGAGTCTGTGCAGCTCTGCCCCAAGTGGTTTGAGAGTGAATGCTTGAAAAGACATGAAAGCTCTAACTAAAGGGTTAAGACTGCTATTTTAGTTTCAATTAGTCATGTGCTGGTATGGGATTTATTCAGAATTAAGCAAAAATATTAGCTTTTACACCGCTTTACAACAAAAATTTAAAGCAAAGTGAAACATGAGCTATTGAAGTAACATCACATATACATTCATTATTATTATTAGTTAGATTTAGTTATACAGTGGCTTACAAAGGGTGTTAAAAGTAAAAGATCTACATTGGTGTTCAGCCCTCTTTATTCTACAACCCCTAAAAAAATCTAGTGTAACCAATTGTATGTGGAAGTCCACTCATTACTAATTACAGTCCATTTGTGTATAATGTAATCTCAGTATAAATGCAACTTGTTTGTGAAGGCCTTGAAAGTTTGTTGGAAAACATCAGCTAGAACAGCACCATAAAGACCAAGGAATAAGTCAAGTTGTTAACATTTTAATCTCACAGGGAGCTGTTCAATCCACCGTCCGAAGACAGAAAACAGTACGGCACAACGACTGACCTACCTGGCGTAGCCATCCACCTGAACTGGCAGACTGGGCAAAGTCAAGACAAGTCAAGTTTATCTGTATAGCACATTTCAGCAGCAAGGCAGTTCAAAGTGCTTCACATCATAAAAAACATCAAGCAAGTATACAGCCAATAATCAGAATCATCAAGCAAATACAAGACAATTATAAAAATCATCAAGCAAATATCAATGCCTCAAAATCATTAGGATTATCAGGCAAATATCATCAAACAAAAATATAGTTCAATGTTCTACTTTCTACTGATCAAAGGCAACTCTAAACAGGTGGGTTTTTAGCCTTGATTTAAATGAACTCAGTGTTTTGGCTGTTTTGCAGTTTTCTGTAAGTTTGTACCAGATTCGTGGTGCATAAAAACTGAAAGCTGCTTCTCCATGTTTGGTGCTGGTTCTGGACACAGAGCAGACCTGAACCAAAAGACCTGAGTGGTCTGGAAGGTTGATACAATGACAACAGGTCTTTAATGTATTTTGATGCTAAGCTATTCAGTGATTTATAAACTAACAGAAGTATTTTAAATTCTATTCTCTGAGCTACAGGGAGCCAGTGTAAGGACTTTAGAACTGGGGTGATGTGCTCTATTTTCCTGGTCTTAGTGAGAACACGCGCAGCAGCCTTCTGGATCAGCTGCAGCTGTCTGATAAACTTTTTAGGCAGACCTGTTAAGACACTGTTGCAGTATGCAACAAAGCGACTAAAGATGAACGCATGGATGAGTTTCTCTAGATCTTGTTGAGACATTAATCCTTTGATCCTGGAAATGTTCTTCAGGTGATAGAAAGCTGACTTTGTAATTGTCTTTATGTGTCTCTGTAGGTTCAGGTTTGAGTCCGTCACTACACCCAGATTTTGGGCATGATCACTAGTTTCTAGCTATAATAACTGAAGCTTCGCACTGACTCTGGATCGTTCCTCTTTAGGTCCAAAGATAATAACTTCAGTTTTATTTCTGTTCAGCTGGACAAAGTTAGCTGTGTATCATCTGCATAGTTGTGGTAACTGATCTTATTACTTGTTATAATCTGAGCTAGTGGGAGCATGTAGATATTAAATAGGAGGGGTCCCAAGATTGAACCTTGGGGTACTCCACATGTGACTTTAGTCCGCTCCGATGAGAAGTTGCCTATTGACACAAAGAAACCCGTTCTTTAGGTAGGATTCAAACTGAGTACTGTACCAGAGAGTCCAACCCAGCTCTCTAGTCGCTTCAATAATATTTCATGGTCAACTGTGTCAAATGCTGCGCTGAGGTCCAACAGAACCAACACTGTGGTTCTTCCACAGTCTGTATTTGTGTGGATATCATTGAACACTTTGACAAGGGCAGTCTCAGTGCTGGGGTGAGCATGGAAACCAGACTGAAAGACATCAAAGCGGTTGGTCATTAGTAAGAAGCTGTTTAAATGTTGAAACACAGCTTTTTCAATAATTTTGCTGATGAATGGAAGGTTAGAGAATGGCCTGTAATTCTGCAGTAGTGATTTGTCCAGATTGTTCTTTTTTAACAGTGGTTTGATAACTGCTGTTTTTAGAGTCTGTGGGGAAAACACCTGATGAGAGGGATGAATTTACTATTTGAATCAGGTTAGATGCAATGAAAAGCAGAACTTTCTTAAGGAAGGTTGTAGGTAGGATATCAAGACAGAAGGAGGAAGACTTTAACTGATTTATAATTTCATCTAAACTTTTATAGGTGAGTAGTTGAAATGTGGCAATTTTGTCTGCATTTGTTATGATTGGGCATAGTATTATTTTTGGATTTGGTGTGGATGTGCAGATTAACCTTCTAATTTTTTGAATTTTCTCTGTAAAAAAGTTGCCAAATTCATTGCAGGCCCTGGTAGAGTGGAATTATATACCAGTTCATCAACTGGTTTACACCATGGAAGTGAGGTATAAGAGTAGATTTGATTAAAAGTTTCAGCTGTGCTGTCTGTAAGAGAACTTTTGTAATAATATCTGTTTTACTAAGTGAGTCAACAGAGATTGTACTTTTAAAAACAACAGAAAAATGATCAGACAGAGCGACATCAATAACGAAGACCTTGGAGATATTTACTCCCTTGCTGATAATCAAATCCAGAGTGTGTCCTCGATTGTGTGTTGGCTGTTTAACATGTTAAGTCAAACCAAAATTTTGAAGTACATCATTCAGCTTTTTTGCCTTTCTGTCTATTAAGTTGTCAACATGGATGTTAAAGTCTCCCATAATTATTAAACATTCATAATCAATGCATATCATAGATAACAGCTCACTAAATTCATTGAAAAAATTTGCCACATATTTTAGGGTTTTGTATAGAGTTAGTGTCAGAGTTTGTTTGTGACTAAAGACAGCATTGATCAAAGAATTAAGCCATAGCAGCATTAATGCTGATGTTTTTCAAAATATAGCTTTGCTCTGCATTTGGACTAGATACTGTTCAGATTTGTTTGCATATTTATGTGCAAAGACTAAAAAAAGATTTAAGAGACACCTACCTCACATAAGTAAAATGATTATCTGTAGTCATAGACTCGAGTCTAGTCCCAAACTCTGTACTAAAGGTCACAGAGTGAATGAAGCAAGCACAGATGAGAAAGAGACTAAAGAACAAAAGGCATAGATCACAACTCATCTCATCATCACAATATTTACTAAGAGTATTACTATCGCAATATCTCCTAATATCATGCCTCCTACCTCCTATTCTTCTATTCTTCTCTTGACAACAATTACCATTGTCTTTGTTTTGATAAGATTTGTTTTCTAATGCTATTTTGTGATAATGCCCAGCAAATGGAAAAAAAAGATATTTTTATCTCTGAATTCCTAAACAGAGCAGAAACATAGTTTTGTGTCAAAAGAACAGTGCGGCATCGTTTCAGCATCAGTGTCTAGCTATGACGGTTCTGTAAGTCCTTCATAGTGATGAAGAAGTTAGCTAATATTCTAGTATAACAAAATAACTGAAGTTTCTGTTGGAGTTTCCCCTTTTCAAATAGAAAAAAAAAGATTGCCTAAAAAAAATAATTAATTTCAGGTAACATTGTGAACACAATAAGGTACTTTATTTTTGACAAGTCAGATAAGTTTTCAGGCACAGGAACTCAGGTTTGTAGCACAATCTTAAACATTTGCATCACATGTAATGTAGACCTTGTTCAGGACCAATGTAATATTACACTCTTGTAGAATTATAAAACTACATCCATGAATAAACTTGGACTAGCTGATAAGCTCCACTAGTTGAACAAATACCTTATGTATATTGGCTTTACATCTTTCTTCCAACTTTACCAGACTGAGATTCCATCCTGTGGGCCTTTGTCCCATGCCTTTTCTCTTTTACTTTGCTACTTTGATCTTTTACTACTTTCCAATAAAGGTAATTCAAGCCCCAAAGCTTTGAAAGAAATCCATCCATCTATCCATTGTCTATACCCACTTATCCTTGCAGGATATTTATCTATTTTTTGTTATGATTCATGTTTGGTCCTGCCCATGCTGTAATTAGTTTTCATTCTACTCACCTGTGTCACCTGATTGCTGATCTGTGCCACCTGGGCCCTGCTCTACTTAACTCCTCTCAGCCCCTGCCTCCCTGCCAGATTATCGACAGCCACGAGCCAGTAGAAATCCAGCGTTTCATGCCTTGCCTTCTTGTGTTTCTTCGACCCATTTCCGTCCACGGATCTTCCCCTCCTGCCAAGCCCGTTACGGATTCCTTTGGTTCTGGATTTCTGGACCCTGACTCAAGCTCCTCTTCACGACCACCGAGTATTGCCTGACCCTCTAGTTAAGTTTGCTCTCTCTGCCTCTCCGTGTATAACCTCTGCCTGATTATCGTCTAGCCCCTGGTGCTGCGTTGGATTCCCTTGTGGAGACCTTCATTGATTCTTCCTGAGCTGCTACCAGTTCCTGATTCTAAATAAACTTGTTTTTCCTTTACGTACTTCTGTGTGTGGTTGAATTTCCGGGTCCTCCCAGTGAGTCCTTACAATTTTTATTTACATTGTATTAAATATGCATGTTGAAAATAGTTTTAAAAGCCTTTCTCAATAATCAATCGAAAAATATTAGAATTACAGCAATCAAACCCTTCCTAAAATCACTGTTTTTGCATGTTTCCATTAGTGTTTTGATTATTTGTCTCTGGTGATGAGCTGCAAGACCTTGAAGATGGACGACCTTCTTGCCATCGCCCTAATTTTCAGCTCACTCCACAGATTCTCTATCAGATTCAAACTGAGGCTATTTAGGCTGCTTCAGAATGTTAATATTGCTTCCAGAGGATGTTGGTGAAATTAAAACCGAATTTAAACCTAAATTCTGCATGGGGTATCAATAATTTTGGACTTAACTGTAAAATAGACACAATAAGAACACAACCATCGTTAGGCTTCTTTTACTGCTGAGAGAAGTCAGCTGATTAGGTTGGTTTTATGAATGCAAGCTGCTTCAGATAAAGTATTCATGAGAAGAGGTTACGGTCGGACCGGTGATTAGTCCAAGATCTCTTTGTTGAACCATTTAATGAGTCTCCCACCCAACATGTATGCCTAATGCTGTTTTTTGAACACAAAAGAAATAAAAAGGCATTGATCGTATATGATCAATAGAAAGTTGCCTGGGGGGCTGCAGTGTTTCAACATTCACAAACACTGTTGTTGTAAAGCACTCCTCCTCACGGACCCATCTCTTGGTTCCTTTTATGTGCGTTACGTCTGAGTTTGGACGGATGAGGTGGGAATAATGGGGGCTGAGGGGCTGAGTTTAGGTGAGGCAAACAAGTCACATGGGGAGTTGGGTGATGACACCAGAATGAAACCGAAGGTGTTGTGGCGGAGGACTGGTGCTCTGTGGCTTGGGATTTTTGGCTTATAAGAAGTGTGATTTGAGTATGTCACTTTGACTCACTGTCAACTATCTTCGCTCTTGTTAGATGCCTCACCTGGTGCTGGGAACTGGCCTGTGGTGTGTCCAGAAATGGCACTGATGATTTGATGTCACCATATCGGCTGCATATCTTTCTTGGTGCTGGCGACACAGTCACAGCCACCACGTCATTCACCATTAAAATGCAGCGATGGGTTGCCCATGGCTGTGTTTGTTACATTTTTTTTCATCTTTCAGCACCAAAACACTTTACCACCGTGCCACTCCTGTGCACATGAAAGAAAATCGTCCAATATAAATGCAAATTTTCTGATGGTGGGAGAATAAATATTTGGGTAACATAGGCTTGTCAGTGTAGATTATTATACTTCTGGCTTTACTGATGGCAGCAATATTTATTGTTGGCTTTTTATTTTAAACTACATTAACCATTAGGTACTGACTGTTGATGGATGAAAAGAAAATATTTTTGCCATCAAAATAGATAGAAAATAGTGGGAAATATTTGAATATAGCTTTTTTCCATATGCCTTATATCAAAGATAAAATGTTTGAGACTTGAGGTTTATTTAAAACCTTTTACTTTAGCAGTGATTGAACGTCCTCAAAATATATCACTCATATCATAAGAAGAGCCACAGTATGGGGCATGGGAAGCCTGATTTCATTCCCCAGGGCATCAAATGCTGTAGTTTTTTGAAAGATGATGCCACCTACTGTGTCCTACAAAAGTATTCCAACTCCTTAAACTTTTTCAATTATCAATGCCAACATATATTATTTGGATTATACAGTATGTGGTAGACCAACAGAAAGTAAAATAATTGTCAGAGGTGCACCGATTGCAGTTTTCTAGCCAATCACTGATCTTTAAAAACCAACCTTCCGATTCCGATTTTGGCAAATACTGATTTTTTTTTTTTGTCCAAAAAGTGGCTAAATATAGCAACAAAGTTTCTCAGTATGCAACACTTTGGTGACTTTTGTTAACTGCACATGTGCAGGCATGATCTGGTGGGGTGGGTCTGTCAGTCAGCCCTGTCACGGCAGACCAAAGGGAGACAGTGGGTGATTTTCAGACCTTTGCTGTGGTAGATAAGATTGGAGGATAAGATCGGTCTCACATGTAGGTATTGGCCGATTGCCGCTCGCCCAAAATTAAGGAACTCTGGCTGATTTATCGGCTGGCCACTTTATTGGTGCACTCCTTATAATTGTAAACTGCTGGGAAAATGATACATGTTTTTCAAAGATTTTATGTAAATAAAAATCCAACAGTGTGCTGTGCATCTGTCTTCTTCCCTTTTATTCTGATGCTGTCATGGTTTCTGGTGGTGAAGGACTGAAGCCGTAACTAGATATTGGCAGCTGCATTTGAGAAGAAGTCATGCTTTAATACAGTGTGGAATCAAAAAAGAAGACACAGGAACCAGCGATGACATGGATGGGGAATAATAGACAAACCGACAACAAGTGAACAGAAAACACAGACTTAAATACTGTTGGAACCAACTGAAAACAGGTGAGTGCAATCAACAAAACACAAGCAGGTGTGGATCGTGACAGAACCAGAGACAACTGCACTAAGGACTCTAGCCTCTGTATATGGAGTGCCTGTTCTACCACTAAGCCCACTGAGTGGTGCCCCATTTATCAGTAAAAACTTTAAAAAGCACATATTATTTTCCTTCCCTTCACAATTGTATTCTTTCTGTTGCCCTGTCACACAGAAGCTAAATAAAATACATCTAATGTTGTGGTTGTAAGGTGACTGATTGTGATTGTGAACACTTTTGTACATTAGTATTTGGTGGTGTTGCTGAATGTGTTTGCCATCTAAAGCTAGACTTATAATTGGCACATTCAACTGGGTGCGAGAGTGCGCCTGGTCATGCACCTCTGAATTTTTGTAACTCGCTGTGGATTGTGTGCACCATCTTTCACTTCAAGTGAATGATTTGGAAGGTGCTCTTGCAGAGCAGGTTCACTTGTTCAGGCATTTATATAATCACTCTATGAGGGCTCATTTTTGGAGAATACTGCACCAACGTACATGTCAATTGTAAAAGCTTCTCCGCTTGCTCGGCTTGCACGCCCTCAATGCAGTCCACTAAAAGCGCAACTATAACTAAGCCATAGGCAGGTAGCAGGTTTGTGGTGAATTATTATAGAGCTTCCATGCTTAATAACTGAGTTACAGCCTTGTTACAAATATTCTTTTTAGTTTCCCACATCTAATATTTTCTTTTTTTAGTTCATCCTTTAGGTGTACTAAGAAATCTTTTTGTGTATTGAAAGTGTTTAACACCTGTCCGCCCATTATTGACTAAAAGGCTGGTGGACATGTTGCCCACCCACAGATTAGATGCTGGGAAATACTACTCTGAGATACTGTATTTAGGATATTGTTGAACAAGAAATCCTTTCTTGGATTTTCTATTGCAAAGTCTTCATATATTATTTTTATTTTAGTTTTCCATAGTTGTCTATAGTAGGTTGTATGCAAAACTAGTTTTTCAGTAGAACTTGGAAAAAGTCTTCAGGTAAGGCAAAGTGACCCTGCAGTGGTGTGAAACATCCTGCAGAGAACTGATTAGTTACCTACGATAATGTTAAGGAGAGAGAATTGGTGATCAACTGCAAGTATGGATCTACAGATCAATGTCTCCCCACTCTCCTGGAGGGAGAGTGGAGTGGAGGGAGGCTTCATTGCAGTCAGTCAAATCAGAGCATAAAATATCTAGTAGGAGAGACAGAGTAAAAAATCCTGTTCTGACATCAACACATGATTAACATAACTTGCATGTTCCTCATTAACCACCAATTTCTCAGAAACAAAAAATTGCAGCATATATTTGTGCTACAGCAATAATGTCCTAGGTTCAAATCCCAGTCCCACAATAAACATACAAACAGGAACTATCCTTGAGAGCTCCCCTCATCATTCAGAACACGCCACTCAAAGTGGCCACATTCTACAAGATACGCTTACATAGGTGAAGTTAAACCAGTGAGTGAAAGCTGCTAATTAATTGACAAGATGGAGCTGCAAGTTAGCATATAGCATGTACACTATGAGTAAGAGACTTGTTTTTTTTTGCTATTGTTTTTTGACCGGCTGCATTGTAGAATCTCAGAATCCAACTAAACATGCTAATGGGCTTGCAGCTAACTTAGTGATGAAGCTCTGCAGCAAAATTTCATTCTCCAAAGTACCAATGTTGTGAGGACTGCTACCATGGAGACTCTGGACACAGTGTCACCACTTTAATTCTTTCAGTTCTTTATTAAGTTTGCATTGTTTTTTTGGCAATGTAGCCACTAGAGGGTAGTTCTGAATTAGCTTCTGAATTCAGAGAAATGTTTTGGATAATAGCAAACATGGTGACAGGCGAGGAAATCTTGATAATGTGCATTTTTAGAGAGAGACACAGAAAGAGCACAGCAGAAGTTGGAGGTGGTCTTTGCTGCTCTTAAATGTATTGTGGTAAGTGGAAGGAGAGGTTTCGCCATTTCTGTCTTTGTCTTTTTCTTCAACCCTTTCGATGACTGAACACATGCTATACTGCACCACACTGTCCACACGATTACTGGCATTGCTCCGTTTGCTGCGTTGGGACATGCATCCGTAAACTTCCTGAAGACGTACTGAAATATGTATGAAATGAACGCAGAAGAAAAACAGGATGCTCCGTCTGTGTGCATCTGGATATTTAACGCCGAGCATAAGTGGGCCTTAAGGAGTCCCCCATATTATAGTACCACCACCTCTAGTCTCAATCGTTGATACATGGCAGGAGAAATTTATGCTTTCATGTTGTTTACACCACATTTTAACCCTGTTGTCCAATCTGAAATCAGGAAGGCATTTTCATTTTCACAACTGTCGCTTTCTGGATGCTTTCCCTTTTTCACACCATCCTTTGTAATCCCAGGAGATTAGTTGAGAGTGAAAATCCCAGCAGATCAGTAGTTTCTGAAATATTCTGTCCAGCTGGTTTAGCATCAACAACTATACAGTTTACACCTCCTGGCTAATTCTTTGATTATCAACTTAGAGATGAAACACTGGTTGGTCAGCTTTAACCCCCTTAACCCACATTAGTCCCCATGTGAAACAATGAGGTTTACAAAACAAGTTAAGATCATGGATGGAAAGTTTCTTCTGGGAGTGGTTGCTTTTACACCAATGCTCGGTCTCAGCTGAATCATGGGGAAGTTAAAAAAGGTGACATTTCTTACTCATCATCATCATGGCCAGAACAACCTGTAATATAACTTTAGCTTCTGTTGCTAAAACACCTTTATAGGATTTTTTTTTAAGCCCAGGTTATTCTGCAGAACTCTGTAGATGGCTTCACTTTCCATCTGATGATTCACGCTCCTTGTCTGATGTTGACTGATTTGGCATGCTGCTCCTCTCCTAATGATGATGTTTTACATTTAGCTTTGAAAACTGTGGAAATGTGCCCCCCCTTCTTGGCAACTGCTGTCATTGGCAAAGGGCTCTATGTTTAGACAGTGCTTGTTCTTGGCCAAATCAACATTTCTGATAGACTATCCCAGATGGGATGTTGCAGATGGTCGAACGATCTGGCCTCTAGTGGGACTGCTTTAGGACTACCAAAACAGGGTGTAATGTTTTGGGTAAAATAAGACATTAATATAAGTGTGTGAATTTTATTGCCTTTAACCTTTCTGTATAAATAATGAATTTGACTTTTTAGAACAAGACAATGTTTTCTTTTCTTTGCTTTTTAGAATTTATTTTTGTCCAATAAAGGTTTTAAATCCACTATTTCCATCTAACATACTCATAATTGCACACATGTATAACACCGGCAAGATCACTCACATGTGCTCAGATATTCAATGCAGCTGTTACGTTTGAAGCGCAGCCCAACTGCAGCGTTAATCATTTCTGCATGGTGGAGAAATCTGCCCATCCCTCTCATAATTAATCCACATCCTCCACGCTAGGAAGGGTTAACACTGTGGGACGACAAATTATCCCCCGTCACCCGCGATTCTGTGTAAGTGCCTCTCCGGCTTGATCAATCGCTTTGTTTATCAGTCATAAAACTATTAACAATCAATCTTTCCGCCCTTTTTTTCCTGCTTCCATCACTACTTCTTCCTGGAGTAATTTTGTGTATGGATGATTATACATTCATTAATGCATGGGTGGTTATGTATTTTGTCAAATGCTCCATATGCGAGGGAGATGCAGTGACACAGATTACTGCACAGATGCCCATTGAGGAATCTTTTAATTAACAGCGTGGTTTACGTCTCAGGAAAGACCTCTCTGCACCCGGCAAAACGATGGATGCTTGGAGTGAGGAATGGAAATGGAGGGACGGGATGGGAAAGAGAGGGGGGTTGACCCAAATCTTAAGGGAGATGATTGAACATGACAGCAATAAAAATAAAAATGTTGAGACCTTATGCGAGAGCTGCAACAGGATCTGCTCTGCAAAACTTCAAGTATGACCCTGCGGGGTTCAAATGCCATCTTTGATTGCTTTTTGTTTCACCTCTGTGGTTTGACGGCAAGTTTCAATCTGTTGCATAATGTTCCACCGCACCAAACAAGAAGAAAAATTGTTGTTTTTCAGCCCTCTGCATCGTTAAAGGACATACTCTCAGATTGGCTCTTTTCTTGTTTTTTTTTTTTTTTTTTTTTTTTTTTTTTTTTTGTTTTTTTTTTGTTTTTTTGGGCAGGCCTGTGTGGAAATTCTGCATCCATCCTCCCGCTTCCTTAACCTCCACTGGCATTAAATAATAGATTCAGACATGCTGTCAGAGATCACTTGACCCTGAAAATATTGGATTTCACATTAAAATCCCCAGCACTGCAGATGAGTTTAGACTTCTGCAGACAGTTTTTGCTAATCCATGCTCAGACCTTGCCTGAGGGCACGAGGGGTGGTGAGGCGAGTGCAGCTTGGGTTGTGGTACATATGTCCATCCAATTACTGGACCTTTATGTTTTAGCTGCAGAGAGGAGAGATGAAGGCACCCAGAAACACATGCACAAGTGGTCAGGGTTGGTGTTTTGTAAACTTTATATTAGAACAATAGCAACATCATGCTTAAAGTCATGAGTTTGGAATTTATTTCTCCTTTTTTAAAAAAAATTCTGTCACCAAACAACTAAAGACTTGCATGTATTTAATTGTGATTTTACATGACACACCCATGTTGTAGTGGATAAAAAGCTAACGAAGAATGACACATTTTTAACATGTTGGCTTTATAAATATAAATCTGAAAAGTGAAGTGTGCATACGGGTCCAGCCCCCCATTTTTCTGATACTACTTAAAAGAATCAAGTCCAGTCTTCAGACAGAAAAGCACCCAAGAGATCCATAACTCTGGAGGAGCTGCAGATGTTCCCTTCATGGAAAAGAGCAAGAAGACAGCCTGAAAAAAAAATCCAGTCTAGAGTTTGTCATAAGCCATGTAGGGAGCACAGCAACAAGGAGATGCTCTGGTCAGATGAGACCATAAGTGCACATTTTGGCTTACATGGAGAGCACTATGTGTGGTGGGAAACTAACAATCCATATCAGCTGAACACACCATCCTTAAAGTGAAACACAGTGGTGGCAGCATCATGCTGTGGAGATGTTTTTTGCAGCAGAGACAGGAAAACTGTTTTTTGTCAGTTGTGAGATGGATGGAGCTTTAAACAGGGTATCCTTGGAAGAAAATCTGTTAAAGTATGTAACTTTTATAAACAATATGTTGTTTTTTTTTTTTTTTTTACATATTTGTTAAAACTGTCTTCATGTCCTGACAGTATAAGACAGATAATCTATGAAAAAAACCAAGCTCCTCTGCCTCCTCCCTGTGGTCCTACAGCCATCTGCAGAATTATACCGCTCTGGGTCAGAAAGAACCAATCAGAGACAGGAGGAGGGCCTTAGCGCTTTCAATCACCCTGTTGTACACAGTGCTCACACCCTCCTCCTTGCTCTTTGCTATGCTACAGCTAGTTCCCCACATCAGAGCCTGTTGTGAATGTGCAAGCTAATTAGCATGGCCACCAGTGACACCAGATAAACAGTTTCCCTGTAATGGTAAGTTGTTTCTCCGCCATTTGCAGATTGAGCAGCACGTACATAAGAGTGATTGACAGTACTAAGACCCTCCTCCTGGCTCTGATTGGTTGTTTCTGACCAGAAGCAGTGGGGTTTTTGCAGATGGCTGTAGGACCAAAGGCAGAGGAGCTAAATTTTTTCACAGATCATCAGTCCCATGGTATACTGTCACAGCATAGTGACAGCTTTAACAAATATGTAAAACAAAACAAAACATATAGTTTATTAAAGTTGCATACTGCAGCTGTGAAGACTGACTAACTGGAGCAAATTGGCTTTTAAATATTTTTGTTCTGCATTCTGGGACAAGAAACTGTCATTCAGAAGGAAGAAAAGTGAAACTCACTATGTAAAGATTGGACTTACCAAGAGAAAATTAAATTAGTTAACCTCTGTTACTCTATGGAAGCGTTTAACTGCTTGGAAATAAATTTAGGAGCAGTACCTCGTTATAATGAGAAAGCTTTCTTATTATATCAAAACTCATCAAAACAAGAAAATGTACTCATTATAGCGAGACCTAAACAACTTGTTAAAACAACAATTATATCTCATTAAAACCAAAATATCTTCTCTTTTAAATAAGAAAGGTTGTAACAGTAAAACACCAACATCTCTTGGGATTTTTAGATATCATGTGGAGGAAACAGGGTGAGAAGGACAGTCATCGCGAGCCCCTTTATGCCTTTTTGAACAATTCGTAATCTGTCAGAGGACCGTATTTTTATATCTCGTTAAAACAAGAAACTTGCTTGTTATCACGACATATTATTTCCAAGCTCTTGCAGTTAAATGCTTTCGTTTTACTCAGAGTGGCTTAGGAAGGTAAATAGAAATAATAATACAAAAGGCAATATTTTCCTTCCACTTTACAGTTATGCTCTACAATGTGCTGGTCTATCACAGAAACTCCCAACAGAAGACAATGAAGTTTGTGAACAAAATGTGAAAAAGATTGCAAGGCACTGTAGTTTTTTTGAAAACAGCACTCTCCACTACAGTTTGTGGAGACTAATAACCTAGCTTAACCTCTTCTGGTTAGAATCTCATATTGTTCTGATGAAAAGTGTTACTTAAGATAGAGAGCCAACACTCAGTTCAAAAAGAGCCAAAGAGAGAATGATATACAGAGATACAGTCTGTGTGTGTGTGTGTGTGTGTGTGTGTGTGTGTGTATCAGGATTAGGTAACGCAAGTTCATCAGGTTTGCCGTTATGTTTGCTCCCCGAGGCGGATGTGCTGGAATTAGAGTTTGTGTGTCTCTCACTCTTCTTTTCAACTCGCACTCCATCCTTTTAACTATCTGAGTGCAGAGACATGACCAATAAAATCTCCAAAATGAAACCCCAATCCCTCAGTTAAATTTCTAAATTTAGAAGCAGATATAATCTGGAAGCTGGCGTGCTGCTGCTGCCGCCGCTGCAGATGATGATGTATGAGCTCGGCGGCTGCTGCCGTCGTAGTGCGGTTGTTGATGTTTGTCTCTTGCGCAATTGCCCTGCAATCCTTGTTTGTAGCAGCTCCGTTTTGCACGCTCCGCCTTGCATTCCCGGCTTTTTTTTTTTTTTTTTTTTTTTTTTTTTTTTTTTTTTTTTTTTTTTTTTTTTTTTTTTTTTTTGTGTCATGTCATCAGGAAGAAAGACAAGAGGAAACTGACAGGGATGAAAAAAAAAGAAGAAGCAAGGCTGGGAGAGAAGAAAGTGAGAGTTTGAAGAGAATCGGCGTGTAGTTTCTCTAAATGAAAGATGCGAAAGCCGCACGAGCTTCTGCCGCCTGACAAGCTGGTAATTAAAACTATGGGGAGGCTCCTGAGTTGGAAATACAGAGAGATCTGAGCACAATTGACGGCAACAAATGTTATTGGACCGTATGGAATATGTAGTTTACACAACTGCTTCTGAGGCTTTTTCTGTTTTCACCCTCTTCATCTGATATGCTTTCTGATTTTTATGCAGCTAATTGGTTAAGGCGATTCTTTCTTAACTCTCCTCCCTAAAAATTAGCTTTGAAAACATTGCACAAGCCCTCTTCTTTTTACTTTCTCCCCCCTGACTTGTATGAGGCTCCCTTTTTGGGAAAATATCGGCAGACATAAAGGCACAGAGCTTATTCGATCAGTGAGGTCTCAACCGTGGTTTAAAGGCTTCAGCGAAAAAGAGTTGGACTAAAATTATATGAAATTGCTTCCTCAAAGTCCTGCCTAGGCATGTATATATATATATATATATATATATATATATATATATATATATATATATATATATATATATATATATATATATATAAAACTTAAAAGGGCTTCTCAAATAGCTTTACACCTAAACATCATGCAATCATGTTTCACTTTTTTGAATTGCATAATTATATATTCTCTTTAGCCAGGCAAAGGGTCAAGTACTTAAAGAATTATTCTCTTTTTAAGTGATTTTCAAAGGGATTCAGCATCCTTGTTATCTGGCTTGCTCAGCTGGAGCTCTGGCCATTTTGAAAAAAAAAAAAAAATATATATATATATATATTTCTAGAAGATGAATTCTGATGAGCATTAAAGATATAGATGAACACACACACTTTCATCAAACACACTTTGAGGTGGGAAGGAAACTGGGCACAAAACCAAACCCTGAGAGGGATGAAGGGACTCGCTTTCCCATCTGAGAGATTTAAAACTACAAATATTCTGATTAGCATGAAGGAGAAACTGGTGCTGTAGGCTTCAGTGTTATTTGTTCACTTGAAATATGAGATGTCAGCAGTATTTATAGTCAAAACTAAGATTTCTGCATGATGACAGTCCTATTTCCCAAAGGAGGTTAGATGTGCTCACGTGTGAGTAACGGCGTAGGTGATGAAATCCAGAAATGCTGCTGTGCAACAGCTGCACCGGGCTCCTGTGCTGTGAGTGCAGGAATGACTGAAAAATAGAACTGGTATCATTCAGATCACAAATAGGTGATCGGACTCTATTAAATACAATGTATGTAAATAAATGTACTTTCTAACGGATTAAGCATTCAGATATGGCAACTCCGGAGGAGCAGTGGTGATTCACAGCTCAGGTGGGAGATGTGAGGTACATAAATCTAGTCTTTATGCAAGAGTAGCAAATATTTAGCCACAAGTCATGCAGGTTACACAACGCATACTGTTGGATAAGGTGATCTGGTCAGATAAGATTAAATTTGAACTCTCTGACCTACATTCAAAATGCTTCGTGTTAGAAGTCTACCAGAAATATCCAGTACAACCTAGTTGGTTCGGAAGCCACATGTACCACATGAATACATGCGGTACATGTATTCATGCAGGGGCTTCATCAAATCAAATCAATTTCAAAAATAAAAAAAAAGTTTACTGATGACTAAAGTAAAAAACAAAAAAAAAAAAAAAAAAAAAAAAACCAAAACAAAACAAAAAAAAAAATCCTACATAGATTTTTATTTATTTTTCTTCGTCAAAGCATACCAAAATCGTATTGAACCAAGACTTTAAAAAGGGATTCCTACTACACTGTGATTTCTATGATGTAATATGGTTGTTGGAGTATCATGTTGTGGGGATGAGCTTCTTGAGCAAGAACCGGGAATCTGGTGAGCGTGAACAGGAAGATGGATGAAGCTAAATACTGAAAGATCCTGGAAATCTGTAAAAGGCTTCAAAAGCTACACCCAGAGCTACAATAGGGGTGGCCAAGTCCAGTCCTCAAGAGCTACTATCCTGCAACTTTTAGTTTCATCCCTCCTCCAAGACACCTGAATCAAATGAATGGCTATTTTTTTTTACCAGGCCTCTATATGCCATGCTGATGAGGAAATTCAGGTGTGTTGGAGAAGGGATGCATCGAAGAGTTGCAGAATAGTAGCTCCTGAGGACTGAAGTTGGGTAACCCTGGTTTAGATTAAGCATCTAGAAGATGGGTCCACTTGAAGTCCAAACCTAAATTCAGTTGAGAATGCGTGAAAAAATGCATGAAAATACCTGATCAGTGTCTTACTGTGCACAGATGACAAAGCCATGCCCTAAAAGTCTCTGCAAGGTATTGACTCAAGGGGACTAAATACACACAGTATGCACACTACACCTATTATTGGTAAAAAAAAAAAAAAAAAAAAAAAAAAAAAATTTTTTTTTTTTTTTTTTTTTTTTTCCTTTCACAATTATGCACTACTTTATGTTGGTCTTTCACATAATATCCCTCTTGGCTCCCCAGAAGTGGATCTCATCATTTACATGGGAGGCTCTTGACTCTTCCTCACCTCCTCCAGCTTGTGTAGGCATCTTTAAGAAGTGTTAACTTACTCAGGTACATAGGAGACAGGAAACATTATTCATTGTTTAACAGGTAGCCACTCTGCCCTGCTCTGGCCAGGACACACAGAACACAGGGAGGCTCTGCTTTTATTGCTTTTACAACAGAGCATAACCTTCCGCTTTAGAAAGTAGTGCCAACCAAAACACAATAGTGACATACATTGTACTCAACACCCCCACTCGATGGTGCAACACACTTTGACCATGACACTATTTTCCAAACATATAAGAACAAAATTTTGGCTCTTGTAGCAAATTTTATGAACACATCTGCGACTATGTTCTCTGTCGGTCAGTAAACCAAAACGGTTTTACCCTGCAAAACATTGGACCTTATGAAGTGATATTTAATGTCCTCATACTTGCTCCTGTGGCGATTCACAGGGTTCTTTGCAAGGCATATAGTCCTTTGGTTATCCTCAAACACTTTAGCTGTTTGCTCAAAATTGTTGTCCATGTCCTGCGATTGACTGGCGACCTGTTCAGGATGTACCCTGCCTCTTGCCCAATGACCGCTGGAGATAGGAACCAGCCCCCCTTGTGACTCTGCAAGGATAAGCGTGATGGATAATGGATGGATGGATGTTGTCCATGTCCTGTAGTAGTTGAGATAGACAGTTTCTTGGATAGTAGCTGCCAATGCTACATATTCAGCCTCATATGTTGACAATGAAACTGATTGCCGTTTTCTTTGTTTTCCATGAAACAACCAGCACCACTTTGACTTAGGCTAAAGCAATAGCCCATAGTGCTCTTCTTGTCAAGAACATCACTGGCCCAGTCTGGATCAGAGTATGCTATCAGCTCTAATTTAATGTCACACTTTTCATAACACAATTCAATATTCTTAGTCCCTTGTAAGTATCTGTACACAAGCTTTAAAGCTGCTATATGTTTCTCCTTTGGATCAGACATGTGCTGTGACAGTCTACTCACAATCCAGTTGATATCAGGCCTAGTACAAGTCGTGATGTTGATGAGGCTGCCCAACATTTCTCTGTAATTTCTTTGATCAGTTTGTTTCCCTTCTGAAATCAGATTACATTTGATTTCACTAGGAGTGGGTCTGGGATTACACTCAGCCATACCAAACCTTTCCAGTATTTTGTTTATATATTTATACTGGTTCATTTTGATAGAACCATTTTTTGTGAAATCAGTCTCAGTCAAATAGGTGAGTTGCTTAAACCTGGAAACCTTCGGGTTGGTCCATGTATATTTCACAGTCAATGGACGCATGTAAGTATGCGTCCTTAATGTCCATCTAGTTTAGTGTAAGTTCATGCTGTGCAGCTAGTTGCATCAGCACACGTCGTGATATTAACTTTGTAGTCGGAGAGAACATCTCTAAATAGTCAAGTACCTCTACCTGAGTGTATCCATTTGTTCATACCTGGCTTTATATGTCTCATTCCCTTTACCATCCTTCTTTAGAGCATATACCCACCACTGTCTCCCTACCCTCTGGTAATGGTATGAGTGAGAAGGTGTTGTTCTCTTTAAATGAAACCATTTCATCTTTCATCACCTTTTTCCACCTATCAGATACTGGCAATGCCATATAGGTCTGTGGCAGCCCAACTGGAGCTCTTTAACAGTAGTCAATGGTTAACTGACTGCTCTGCACTGCATATGCATAGTCCTCCAAGTATTTGGGTTCCTTTCTGAACCTACCTGTAGTACATGTAGTCTGTGTCAGTAGTTGGATCTGTATCACTCTCCATTTTTGAGTCTCTCTCTCTCACTGTCTGCAACTGTCTGTTCTGTTTCTTCAGTTAGTGACAGCTGCAGTTATAAGAAATAGGTGTTACTGTAAGAGAACTGTGGAGACACCCTGTTTCCTTTTCACTGGAAACAGGCCAGATCTGTCCAAAATTAAAAAGTTTGGTTCTGAATGTATGGTGTATGAGCAAAACAAGAAGAAGCTTGATCCTAAAGGGAAAAAGGGAATTATTGTTGGTTTTTGTCATCATTCACCAGCTTATATGGTTTATTTTCCAGAGACAAACAAGGTTCAGAAACACAGACTGCTCCACTTCATTGCAAAGAAACTGAGACTGAGAAGCATACATAGACTGATGGGGACCAACCAGAGGACCACTACATAGAGTGGGTAACTACACCGAGTCAGACTACTCTGGCTCTTTGGCCCTCACACCACTTTGTCTGTTTCTGTTTTGGGAAAATTTACCCTGTAGACAAATTTCAATTTGATTGGGTCTACACTTTTTATCTTTGATTTTCATCCCTTTTACAACTGTTTCAAGTTTTAGAATATCATTACAGTTGCAATAACCCATTATCTCATGCCACATTTTCAGATCATAACATACATTGCAGGAATCCTCACTTCTTACATCTTTCTATGTGACAAATGTCCAGATAGCACAGTCTGTCTTTTACCTTCATTTTACATGTGCTATCAGGAAGAACTATTTTGTTGTTATTCTTCTCAAAGTTTAATCTTGCTGCTTTTGAAGCTGCTGCATGCACAGACAAGATATTCTGTGGGTACCCTGAAATCAGGAGAGCATCTGTGAGCTTGACACTCACCACTTTGCTGTTGCAGTCAATCAGCTCAATCTGCACATCCCCTTTCCTCAGGACGCTGCCGGTGATCTGTGTCCTATCCGCCAGCTACATGACATGGTTCTTGGACTGGAATGTCTCATTGAATCTGATGAAGGCACCCTCATCAGTCATGATGTGGGCAGAGGCACCACTGTACATCAGTAGACCTTGCTGCTGTGTGGCGTGGGGTTTTCATACACTCAACCTGGAGCACAAACGTCTCTTCTTAATTCGTGGATTTATGCCTATCTTTAACACGAAAAGTTTGTTGTCCAGTGTCTGTAATGGTTGCCACCTTGCTGCTGTTTTGTGCGTTTATCACTCTTCACTGAGTTTTCTTGTCTTTGTTTCTGCAGTCTTTTGCTTTATACCCCATTTTCTCACAAATAAAGCATTCTCCATTGAAACATTTCTTCTCCTTTTCTTTAAACTTAGGATAAACTTAGGATTTAACTAAGATGATTTGTAATTTGTGGTCATTACTTCGTCTGTTTGGGACATGCTGCGGTAGTGCAGTCTGCATTCAAAACTTCTCAGCCTTGCCACTAACCTCATTGAAGGTTAGTGTTTCCCTTATCTGAGTGACATGCACAGAAAATGGGTTATAATCATCTGTGAGTCCTTTTTACATCATCTCTAGCAGAAGTACATCACAGAGGGTCTCTTTAGCTCTGTTTAAGGTGCCCACTGTCTTTTGAACATAGGTGAGACAGTCCTCAAATGCTTTCCCGTGAGCCATTAGCACATTTGTTAGCTCTGTTTACAGCCTGACAATTCGCGGCTTTTCTTCTGACTCAAAATGGCGTCTCAATATTTCTAGGCTTTTCTTGCCATCATCCGGTGCTTCATAGAGGGTTAGCATTAGCGTTTTATCATCCAAACAACCACACAGTTCTGCATATGCCAGTTCATTTTTCCTACTGATCTCTGCAGCGTTTTGTGCATTAGCCTCCACTGCTAACTCAATTCCCAGGATAGCATCTCTGAGGCCGATGTTTTTCAAGTATGCTAAAACCCTTGCTTCCCAGATGTGGTACTGGGATTTGTCTCCATTAAACCACGGCAACAATCCCCTTCCGTTCATCGCTGTACCTGGAACTTACCTGGGCCCATAACCTGTTGGCTCTCCAGCAGCAGGTCTCTCATTATTTACATGGGAGGCTCTTGACTCTTCCTCACCTCCTCCAGCTTGTGTTGACATCTTTAAGTAACTTACTCAGGTACATAGGAGACAGGAAACATTATTCATTGTTTAACAGGTAGCCACTCTACCCTGCTCTGGCTGGGACACACAGAACACAGGGAGGCTCTGCCTTTATTGCTTTTACAACAGAGCATAACCTTCCGCTTTAGAAAGTAGTGCCAACCAAAATACAGTAGTGGCAAACTCAACAATCCCAATAAAGCATTTTAGTGTTTGGGGTTTTACTGTGGCAAAATGTGGAACAGTCCAAGAGGTAGGAATGTTTTGCAAGGCCCTGCGACATGGAGTATCTAAAAAAGAACATCTCTGTAAATCTAGATAGCTTGTTGTTTCATAAGTGTTATGCCAGGACAGTCCCATTGTCTCTTATGCACTCATTTATGTCTGACCATCTAGGTTAGCACTGTGTTTGGCAGTCTATCAGATGCTGACAGACATCTTTGACTCTTTCACAACCCTTCACATCTTGCAGAAAATTTGTGCCGCTACATTTTCATAACAACCTAACGACCTTTATATATGCATCATCAACTCAACTCAGGCCTAATTCCATCGGAATGACTGCTTGAGAGTATGTAATCCTCTTGTTAATAAAATTGGTCTGATCAACACTAAACTGCAACTCCAATTATATTTGGATTGCCTCTTCTAGATTCTCTGAAATGTCCAATGAAGTCCTTTTATGATTAGGCCATTTTTCCAATTAAGGATTTCTGAGTGACTTGACATTGACCAGGAAACTTACGCATGTAGTAGCAGGGAATTCACCTGTTCAGGTTTCTTTAGAGGAAAAATGGTTGTTCACTGTATTTCTGATCAGGTTCTGAAACCTGATTGGCTTTATTTTGATTGTTAAAATCAAAGAATTCAAGCAGGATCTAATTAATAAATCATTCTCACTTTCTTAGTGCCTTTTACCACTGTTTTGTATTTACAGCACCTATTGAGAGCTGGGCAGTACTAGACAATTCTTTGGAGATGATAGGAAGATATGAGCTAAATGTCAATATAAGCATCATTAGGTATAGTTTTTTACAGTGCTTATTAATCATATATCTGTCTTTGTGAGACAAACTTCACTTTGATGCAACAAGACTTTGTTACACCACTAGCTATGATGTCACTTAAGGTGCATTCACACCAGCCCTGCTTCTGTAGCTCTAGCAGAAAAAATGGCTCATGGTCTTTTGCCAAAGACGAACGCTAAATTCTACAGGTGCTAAAATCCAATGCCACTCCATTTTTGTATACATTTTATGAAGAAGGAAGTTGCGCTCCGTGTCTTGTCCAGAGGTTGTTGTGTCATTTCCTTCAATGGTTCTTGGTGCATTGCCATCACAGGCAAGAGGGTAAAAAGGTTACTCAAAGGTTTTGGTTGATACAGCAGTATCAAGGGCATAAAAAAGCAACTTTGTGCTGGATTCAGAATGTTCTACAGCATAAAAAAATCTGTGAGAACCTGGATGGTCTTTGTAGGTTCTTTGTAAGTTTTTGTAGTATGCAGATGATTGCTCATTAAGTTTGAGAGAGCAAGAAAGTTCCCTGAGCATTTTAAGAATGGGACATTTATCTAAGAAATCTGCATGACTCCTTAATTAAAATTGTCCACCAACCTGTTTCCAATTTCCAACCAACCGTCATACTAATCAATGGCTGGTGCACCATAGCATCAGATTATTGATTTTGCAACAGACTAACCGCTTTGTTGTCTGGACAGAAGAATAGTAGCTGCATGTTCAGCTGAATTCAGACCTTTTTCTGTGAGTGTATATGCTGCGTATGTGCTTGCATTCATAAATAATCTGTCCTGTTATCCAGGGAATTAATATTACCTAGAAAAAGCAGGGTTGTATTTTATGTTTAAGTTTAAGTTTAAGAATTATTTTTTAAAAAGTTCATAAATATTTTCAAAAACATTTTCAGTATATATTAATCAGGATTAATCAAGTTTTCTAAAACAAAGTGAAATGAAGTACAAATTTGCCACCCAGATGATTTTTTACGTAAAGATAATCTTGTCAGAGGCAAAAAACTTTATTCAGACAAATGAAGCCAACACCATACAAAGTAAACACAGTTATCATTCAAGAAAACATCCCATCTTATTTAAGTTGAGAATGTTTGTGAAGCAGTAAGATATGCAAAAAATTCTTTCAGCTTATATGTTGAGGAATGTACTAACAGTTAGCCATAGTGCCTCGACCATGTGTGATTTTGTTTAGTCATAGTTAAGTATTGTGTCAATTATTGGAGAGTATTTTATTGATTGTCTGTACATATATGTTTTATTTTGTTCAGTTTTACACCTTTCTTTATCATCAATTAACCTGTGAACAACATAATTTTTTGGCTTCATCAATTTTCAGTGAGAAAGAGTTAATGTGTCATCACACACATGGGAATGTTTTCAGGATAGGACAACGTCGTTTAATCCATGCTTACTACCATTTCTGCTACCCCTCTAATGTCTCCAAGAACACAATAGTCTGTGTGTCCTCACTTGGTCAGTATGTGCAGCTGGCCTGTCTCCTCAGCAGTTGGCCATACAGTTTCTCCTTCAAAACAAGCAGTTTATTATTTCCTACGTGTCATCAAAGGTCATCAATAGAAAATGGAAAAAAGTAAAACAAAAAAAACATGTACATTGAGGCACATGGACCTAATTGTTCTAAAGACAAGCTGCTGTCTACATGTGCAGACCCTGGTTGTGGTGTGGGTGTGTGGCCTGATCATTAGCTGTGTTTCCATCAAAATTTTTATGCGCATTTTGAAGTATCAGATTAGAAACGTTTGATGGGAATGGCAAAATTCGAAATAACTTCCTCAATTTTGCAAAAAAAGTTTTTACGCTCACTAGGAGTGGTTTTTGGCTTTTCTGAAAGGGGAAACACATTTGCTGAATAAGTTCTGACAGAGTAAACTTTTCCATCCACTGGTGGGTCTGTGCCTTACTAGAGGCATGAAACTCTGAAAATGTCTAAGTCCAAACCTCCAGCACAGAGGGGAGAATTGTTGTGCCCGAAGAGAGGCACTCCAGGCAGGGATGGGAGTGGTGGATTGCTCTCTTTCACTGGTGGGTCTGTGCCTTACTAGAGGCACGAAACTCAGAGAAATTTCTAAGTCCAAACCCCTAGTTTGGAGGGGAGGACTCTCTCCATTTTTCTTAGATGTGTGGTCCATGCTAGTTAGCAACCTATACATCTTGTTTATTACAGCCATGTCAACATCTAATGAAATTACATTTTGTGTAGCCTAGTTGCTTTGCTCCAAACCAGTTGATGGAAACACGTCAAAGTTTCGCTTAAAATTTTTGTGACAATTGAATGGAAACACAGCTATTGAATTGAAAGAAACTGAATTTTAACCAGGATTGTAGTGGAATCGTTATGCTAGGATAGCACAATCTTGTTGCGTGTAGCAGTCTTGATGCAATGCATACATTGTTATTATGATCACCCAACCATTCCACTTATCCCAGATCTTTAATATGAAAATGCTGCAAAATGTTACTCAATCAATCTCTGTGTAATTGGTAAAAAAAAAAATTTTAAACAGGTCATGTAAAGGGAATTCTAACATTTTCTTCTAAACTTATAAATGTCATGAATGGAGTGTTCTAAAAGTAAGACTTGTAAGAAGCCTCCCAACCATGTAGACTAGAATCGTGGAGTTATATTTCAACTTGGCTTTCAAGATTTCTGTGTTTCAGGATTTTATGGGTGTGTCCACAAGGGCAGCTGTGTGTCATCACACAGCTGTCTTCAGCATAACCCCGACCCTGCTGCTCCAGTGGTATAAAAACATAGCCTCAGTGGCTAGCCCAACGATAGCTTGCTGTTAGCTAGCTAACCAATTAATCCTCATTCACCCCGTTCATGCATGTTCCCTGGATGCCACAATGTGGAGGGTAGCAGCTTTAAATATTATATATATATATATTTAAATATAAGTGTTGGTGCTTTAATGCACAGTCACTACTGTGTTACAAAACTATTACAAAATGTGCAAATCCTTAACCTAATTTTATATCATGTATCTTGTCATGTCCATGGACTGTTAGCTAACTTTAGTGCATGTAGTGGAGTCCATCAGACAACACACTGTTAATCCACAGGTAAATTTTTATGTGCACAAAGCTCCTCAGCTAGTTTTATCCTTCACAGTAGTTTTTAACAGCTGTGTGTGTAATAATATTCATGAAATAAATGGTTTTTGGCTACTTGGTCATCTGAGAAGACCAAGAGGAGTGTGGATGGAAACGTAAATATCAAACACTCCCCCAATGACCATTTATAGTCTCGAGCTGATGTTCACACTGAATCCAATCCTCATCTAAATAATTATCATTAACACAAACACAGTTGAAAATAACTAAACTGGCATGATAGGTAGGAGCCACTAATTCTTCCACCTGCTGCCTTCATATGCAAAATAAAGCAGAGTAGTGTACCGCTCCTTCACTGATGTCTGATAAATAGGTCCAAAGCGTCTTGGTCATGTGTGGAAATATTTCAGCCCCTCAAACAGCAGCGATGTGTAGTTTTACATGTGGGTAGAACCACAAACACTCTCAAACTTTAGGAACAAGACAGAACACAGAAATAGGGGAAATGAGATGATATGGGGAGGAAGTGCTGCTAGAGGGTGAGACATACTCTTAGGGCTGGATCCAGGTATTAGCTGGCTCCTATCCAGCTAATAGCCAGGTGCAGAGGAAGAAAAAGTGGAGCTGTAATCCATCAGTTCCATCTCTGGTAGTTTCAGGTTTTTGTGCTGATAATCAAATAACAGGATGTCCTATAATTAAGGCTTCCCATTTTGTCCCATTGTGCAATAATAAACATTGTTATGAAATAAGTAATGAAATAGATAAATGCTGTAACAGAAAGCTGCACAAGTTCCTCGACATGGACGTGGTTTTAGTGCATCCAACGGACATGCCTCCAGCAGAAATGCCCCCAGCATTGCAGAGAAGAGAAAACTGATGTTTTTTCATTACTTTTGAGACCTAATTTTATATGTTTAGCAGTGTTTTTAATTGTCCAAATGTGGCTGGATGATTAATAACACATATTTCTGTGGTGTGACAAACTCAGAACACACATTTATTGTTACTTTTCATGGACTTAAATCCCTGAAAAGGAGATTTATGAGCAGGTAGAGTCCTGATCTTCTTGAAGCATGCGTCTGACACAGTTTCATTCCTCACTGGACCTGAAATTCAGTGTCTGTGCACCACAGTTATTACAGAGACACAGAGGCTAATCCGGGAGGATCTACTTAATATCACATCACACTTTCTGTCTAACAGTAGGTCACAGTATCTCTTGCTCTTTCTTCTGATTATGTGCAGCATGTGCCACATAACCTGGGAAAACATGAAATAAAACTCCTCATATGACAAAAATACACAGGATGGGCATGTGGAGATGTCACTGTTCACACAAACAAAACATAAACTCACTACAGGGCGTAACCCTCCCACTGACCCAGCATGTTGGATAACTTGTGTTGCATAACTGAGGTCAGATATAAAAAGAGGTACATCATCCCCTTACACACACACACACACACACACACACACACACACACACACACACACACACACACACACACACACACACACACACACATTTTGTGCTTTATCTGGGTCAAAGAGTCCACTAGAAATAATAACTCATAAATCTTTTCAGATTATATTGCTCAGATTAATAGACCTCACTGTCTCTATGAAAGAGTCTTTTAAAGTCAGGCTTGCCATTAAAAGGCTGATTCTGGTTCAGACTTACTGATAAGGATAAACTTAAAAGGGTCATAACAACAAATTCCATTTTTCTGTGGTTTTGGGGCTATAATATGATCTCTTGTGCACTGGTGAGGTCGTGTGAATGTCAAGAGTTGGTATCAAAAGCCCTGCTCATAGAGGGTCACCTTTGTTTCTTTGCTCAAAAAGAGAACAGTTTATCTTTCTACGTAGGTTATCTTTCTACATAATTCATATTCTCCAATTAGAGCATGCCATCAAGCAAACAGCCCTCCCCATCCCTCTCCCTTCCTCCCTCCAGCTGATACACCAGCTAATTTAAGGGCTAAGTCACACAAGTGTGTCTGGCTACTCCACTTGAGAAGAGAATGGCTACTAAAAAGCGAAGCTGTTATATCCAAGGGTGCTCCATAACGGATGGAAGTTTCCACTTACTCCCGAAGAATGAGAGAACCAGAGAAGAGTGGCTGAAGTTCATTTATGGGGAAGTACCATGCAATTATATCCCGAATTTGAGACAATGTTCAGCAGATTTTACTGAAGAATTTCCCAAATATGGTTGTAGCCAATCAGAGTCAAGTCAACTAGGTAGAGCCACATATCATTACTGTAGCCAACCGTTTTACCGAGGAGGGAAATCTGGCCTGCAAAACAACCCCATATAAAAAGGTGATGTTATTTTTTTTTTTTTATGAAATTCTTTGGAGAATTGACATATGCAGCAATATCAACTACATAGTTTATACAGTGATGTCACCACCCCTTTAATGACGTCAAAACTAAGGGCTTCATCTTTCTTTGTTGATTTGCCGGTTTTAAAACTCCCATTTTATTCAAAGACAAACATATCTATCCATTCATCCATCCTAAATCAAAAATTAAGTCACAGAAATAGGTTCAGGAGGGAAACTCAGGCATCCTTTTCCCAACTAACACTGTAAGGGCCAGAATCTGAAAGTGCTGACAGTCTATACAACACAAGTAAAAATCTTGTTTGTGATTAGTTAAACATGTTGGCCTAAATTTGTTGCAATTTTCCTATTAACCTAAAAGTTGTTGTTTGTGATACATAAAAACAATAATTACTTTTTAAAATTGTATATCTTTACCATATATTTTCCCCTACACAGGTTGCCATTTTTCCCCCTAAGTCAAGGCTAACCCTCTGTCATGAAAGTTGATGAGGGCAGCCTACAAAACGTCTTTATTAAGGCAAGCTGCTTCAAAGTTTTCATGTGCTGTTATGCATGAGATATCTGTTGAAACAAACGTGATTGGCTTGTGATCTGCTGTTCACTATATTAGCTAGAGCTAACACCATTAGCAAGAGTTAACGTGAAATCAAAAGAAATTGGAAGATAATGAATGGATGTTTAAAATGACAATGAAGCATCTCTAAGTCTTTGTAACACACCATTGTAATAGATTTGAGAAAATGTTTTGATCCTGATGCTTACCATAAACAGCTTGAGTTAGAAACTGGAGCTCTTTGCAACTCTTTCCTCTCCTTTCAACATACTCCAATTTAAATTGAAAGGGCTGAATGATACTCGTTGCACAAAAATTCCTGTTCTGGCTGGATGGCGCTAGCATTGTAGCACCTCTTATACGTCATCTATCCAGGATGCATTGGAGTGTAAGTAACACAGCAACGTCCGTTTGACGATATTTTATTTAAATTTATAAAAACTAAACAGTTTACAGTATTTTTTACTGTATGACTGTATGATGTATCAATGACTTCAACCAGTCATTGATCCCTTTAAATATGTTTCTGAAGTTTCAATTGACATGAGCCTAACAAGATGTCTGTTACAGTCCATCCAGTCCACCACACATGCACAAATCACCCATCAATGTTTCTAAATTAAGTCATGTGTATTCAACTGGAATGATACAGGGAATAAGCATTGAACAGGGTTATTAAAAATTGTTTTGCTCTTCTTATAAAAGCCTTTGTTGGCGATGACAGAGTCAAGACGCCTCCTGTAAGTCCCATGAATTACCCCATCTATGAACTCTGACATTCACAGCTTTCCATAGTTTTCTATGGGATTCGGCTCAGGTTACTGGCTGGGCCATTGCAGTTTCTCTGAAACCAAAGGAGAATTTCCTTAGCTTTGTGTTGGGTATCATTGTCTTGCTGACAGTCGTTACACTGTTAGATGGTTGCAGGTTTTTATCAAGAACATCTCTGTGCATTTGAGATGGTTTTCTTCAGCAGGGATAGAAATATTGGTCAGAGTTAATGTGGCTAAATACAGGGTGATCCAGGAAGGATACCTGTTCAACACTGCAACACATTTAAGGCTAGGGGAGAGAGTCATCTTCCAAAAGGACAGTGACCCGAAACATACAGCCAAAGCTACAATGACTTAGATCAAAGCCTATCCATGTGTTAGAGTGGCCAACTCAAATTTCTGACCTAAATCCAATTGAGACTTCTTGGCAAGACTTGAAAATTGATTTGCAGAGATGCTCTCCGTCTTTTCTGACTAAGCTATTTTGTGAATTGTCTCGATGTACATATTTCAAAAGAGTTGCATTTGTATTTGCAGTATATTGGCCCAGAATTTAAATGAGGACACACTTTTTTCAGTTTTTTTTCTCATGGATTATGCATTCTTTTGCTAAGCACTGGACATTGACTTTTTGATAAACAGAACAAACTCATTTGAAAACTGAGTTTGCCAAACACGCATTAGAGTTTTGTATATACTGTAAAACTCGAGTTTTCCACCACCCCGCGTCTCCATTTTCAAGATGGAAAACTGCTCCTAGTCATTGTCTCCCACTGTCTTCACTCCTCATCTGATGTTGAAGCACAGACGAACAGACGCACACACAAACGGCGACGCTTTGATTCAAATCCCCATGGTGAGCTGCTATCATCTCAAGCAATAACGAGCTGTCATTGGCCCTCCGTGATCTATCTGTCTGAATGTGTCAGGGAGCAGGCAAGCTGACTGAACGTCAGGCTGAAGCAGTTCTCCACTTCCAAGCCCTGCCAGTCAGTGCTGGGGGCACCTGAGCGAGCCCCGCACTGGCAAGGGATCGCTTCTGAAGGCTGATGCCGGATCAGAGACTGGGGGAAAAAATAATAACCACATTGCTATTTGACCCCACCTCCCTACACAAGAAAAAAAGTAGGAAGTCATGGGGAGATGTTAACGCAAGTTGATAAGGTACTGACAGCTAAATGTCACATAGGCTGTGTTAGAAGTGATTTCGTATGTGACCACTTTCTTTTTAAAGATAAGGTTGAGGAATTTGTTAAGGTTGCAGTCCATAAAAATGCTTATTTTTCTGATGAAATAAGTTTACTCTGGAGGGCACCTTGGATGTTCGGGACCTGAATGTCACCACGATGCAAGATAAACCCAAATAACCCCCTGCAGATAGCACCCAGACTCAGCCATCACAACACCTCCATGTAATGCATTCCCCTCACATTGTATGAGATGTATTATCAAGCCTTCCTTATTGTGTCGGTGATAAATGCAGTGCACATTAACTCTGCCAAATGTGTTTCTCCTATTTCCACAATAAAGGGTGCCTTACTTTGCCTCTGACCTTCAGCGGGCTGCAAAGCCAGCACAAAATATGCATTTAGAAGAAGCTGGGAGAGCAGACAGGATGTGGTTGCGGGAGATTGCTTTTCTTTTGCGTGGTGTCGCACGGGAACATGCATCACTGTCCGCCACCAACAAACAACTAGTAATATGCAGAAATATTAAGTAGAATCAGCAAATAAATATATGGAGCGGAGCTTGCGCAGTGACAGATGCTGGGCTATTTGTATGGAGCTCCTCTGTCATGTCATTACACGACTGGCTGGATGATAGAACTCTAGGGGAGCTGGGAGGCTTTGTGGGATGAAGCAACTTTTGGCCGAGTAGCTAACGCCTCTGCAGCCAGGTGTTTGTTCATGTGTGAGTGCAGAGTAGTGACAGCAAGTGTATTTTTCATGTTGCTTACACTGCTGGTGTAACTTCAGCCTTATGTTGCGTGCAGACAGGTACAACGATGAAAAAAGTTCTGTCAGCATTTATTTAAGTAAATATAATTGTGATGGTTGACATGAAACTCTTACCAGGTGTTCGTAAGAACCTAAGTAAGCCACACCTACAAAGAAATAAAAAAGTGGAATGACTCAGGGGAAAAGTATTGAACATCAGGAAAAGGAGCTGCAAAAGGGTATAAAGAGCAAAATAATGACATTTGTCAGTATTTAGAAATCAATCCTGTCCCCTATCAGTTCTAGACGACCTATAAAAAGATTTCTCCTAACAATGTCACCCAGGAAGCAAAGAGCCCTGTCAAAACCTAATTGTAGCAACTCATACAAATGCCACTGGTGCATCTCTAATCTAAATACTCCAGTAAGCACTAGTACCATCATCCAGAAGTGAGGAAAATTTTACCGTCAACTGGCCACAACCAGGTGCTCCTCGCAAGATTTCTGACAGAGCAGTCAACAAAATGATCAGAAGAGTTCTCCAAGAGTTAAAGACCATTTGCAAAGAGCTTCAGAAAAACATGGCATGAGCAGGTACTGTTTTGCAATGCACCCAACAATCATGTAGCACGTGAAGCACTATATAAAACTATGTAACTTCTTAATCTATCAATTCCCCCCTGAATACGTTGTATTGCTTTTAGGTATGTGTAGTTACTGGGGAGTTGGCACTCTTGTGTTTTGAGTGGGTACCCCTGCTGAGAATAAGGAGATAAGGCTCTGCTGTCAGTCACATTAATCCCATTTAGGGTGAGGTGTAAGTTGTTCTGTGACTCACCTTCTTTTGTTTCATCTGAAGTGTCTCAGTGCTAGGGTTTTATGGCATGATTTTATTGTGATCTTTTATACTTTATACTTGTTTTCATCTTGCTTTTAAAACTTGAATGTGATTTATGTTGTGCAGCACTTTGCAACTTATCTGTGAACTTTACTTTACTTGCTTACTACTAAAAGTATATATATATATATATATATATATATATATATATATATATATATATATATATATGTATAAAATCAAACTTGGTATAACTAAACTAAGCCTCCTTGTTCACATACAGGCCCGGACTGGCTATTTGGGAGATTCTGGACAAATTCAGAAGGGCTGGTCTAACGTTTGGGCCACAAAAGCTGGTTTTGTCTTTTCTTTTCTTTTTTTTTTTTTTTTTAAATCTGGCTGGTGTGCAGTCATTGCACTGGGCAGAGCTGGTGCCAGAGGGCGGGCCGTGCCGACCCATTAAGGTATCCAGCCCCTCTCTAGACAAATGACATGTCCCTCGTATTTTTTCAGTCGTTACAACTGTTTAATCTGTTGTTAACATGCTGTAAAGGTTTTTTCGGAGCCATCTTTAAACGCACCACGAGCAGTCAAGTTAATGTCGGTTACCTGCGGGTCAGCTATGGAGACGTGCTGCTGGGGAGAAGCTGCACGCTGGTGTGTGTTAGAATGGCAGCAAACTAGCAAAAGGCAAAGAACTTTGTTGCTTTTTCCAAACAAACTGAGGAAATTAATTAATGCTTTTGGGTGCAGATAAAGTTAGCAAAATGATGACTAGTTATTACTGCCCTGTATATGATGTTAAGCTTGATTTAAATATTTTTATGACACGATGCCTCATAACTGTTCTTGTTATGAGATACACCATCAAGCAGCCATGACCCCACAGGTCCAGAGTGGACAGGTAGGATTACTCACTGACTGTAAAAAAAAAGGGAGATTTCTGCTGAGAATTATGACTATTTTTAAAATGTTATTTAGTGAAAGAAGCAGAGCCAGGAGGTGATAAAGAAATTCTCATGTCTTTAGACAGTGATCCTGTAATAAACAAAGTCACAGGGACCGGTCCACTGCTCAGGCGTATAATATTGTTTTAGGATTGTTTCTGTTAAACTGCTTTTATGAAGAGTAAAAAAAGATAATAGGGTAGTTAGAAAGTTGTGTCTTTGAATAACAAACTTGCAGAGAACAGTGCAGTTTTTTACATTTTTTATTATAAGGAACAGATATCTGTGAACACGAGTGTGCTTGATATTTCAAATTACAGAAAAAGAAATTCTGATGTACAGAAAAGTTTTCATATTTGTGAAATCTAAGTTGTAATCGAACTGTTTCTTTGAAAAAGAGAGGATAGTGTTTTTAGAAAGTGCAACACTTTTTTTTATAATTTTTAAAAACTTGATATTTTATATTTTTGATTACTCTTTTACTTCATTTTTAAGGTTCGGATATCTCTGAAAGCTGATTTGAACAAAATATAGATTTGGATATTGTTGAACAGGATGTGCTGTAAAGAATATTGTTTGAGATGTGCACCTCTGTTGAAATAAATTTACAAGTAACTCTTTTCTACACTGAATTGGACATATTAAATACACTGAATTGCAAGGCTTTACAAAACAGCGCATTATTGTAGACTTAACATGTACGGTTAGAATTACATTATTTTTATTAATAATATGTGCTTATCTACAGTGGACCGGTCTGAGGCATGAAACTCCAGGGCTGAAAATGAGTCCCACTCTAGCCCAGCTCACATACACCCTTTCAGCTCTGCACATAAATAGTCTGTGTGACTGAGCATCAGTGCTTTGTGATGGCCACTTCAAGATTTTGAATGTGTTTTTTTCAACCCCCAGCTAATTTGGTGGTATGCTGATGGTCATGTTTTACTTGGAAGACCAGTTTGTGCCTAAGTTTTAACTTTTTGGCTAATGTTTCTCAATATTTCCACATATTGGTCTTTCATTATAATGCCATCTACTTTGTGAAGTGCACCAGTCCCTGCCGCACCTGCAGCAAAACATCTCCAGAAGACAACGCTGCAACCTGTGTACTTTACAGTTGGGAAAGTCATCTTAGTCTTGCAAGCTGAACCCTTTTTGCACTAAATATCAAACAAATTTTGTTTCATCAGATCACAGGCAATGTCTCCAAAGATTGACGTTTTTATCCCTCTGTGCATTTTCAAATTGTATTCTGGCTTTTTATGTTGCTTTAGAAATAATGGCTTCTTCCTCTCTGAATGGCTTTGGAGCCCATGTTTAATTGTGAATAGTGACACTCTCTTTCCAGCTTTAGCGAGCATTCATACAGTGTTTTTTGCCTTTATCCGAGGGTTATGCACATTTTGGTACAGAACTGGACTCCTTCGGTATGATGGCTGGGAATTCATATGGTATTAATTATTGTGTATAATTGTTTAAACACCTGAATATGTCACCTTCAGACTTCTGGAAATTCTAACACTGGATGGACAAGATTTCTGGAGGTCCATAGTTCTTCATGTTTAGTTGTTGAAGAAAAGGATGAAAAATTGGCTAAAAAATATATTCCTCCTTATTTTGCCATTTAGCAAATAGAAATAATTTTGGTAAAACAGGAAAAGTTTATTCCTAATTAATGGTAAACAATCCAAAAGAAAAAGTAGATGTCTTTGTGTTCTGTGTATGTAAATATCTGATTTCAACGGTATTTTCCCCTGCTGTTTACCCCCATTTCAACCCTTAAACTCACTGAGAAACAGCTACTTTAACATTTATAGCACAAGCGTGATTATTTTATAGCACACATTTACACTCGGGTATGCATACACACATTGTGCCATGTTGTATCTTTTTTAATGTCTCTTAGAGGCCAGCTGCACAGGGTATTCGATTTGAGATTGATTTAGTCAATGAAGCAGAGAGTGTGCATTCACACTGTTCACCATGTTCTCCGGTCAAGGCCACGGAGATCTGTGCTGCTGAAAACACTCACCACTGCTTCACGGCTTTAGGGACGCCACATCCGACCTCCACCTAGCCGAACATAAATGAGTAAAAAGAAACTACAACACCGAACAATCCCCTTTATTAACCCCCCCAGGAGCACACAGACTTACAATCAGCCCTGGCATTGTTCACGCTGCTAGGCGTGTTGAGCCGCGCCTCCCAGCCTGCTTTAATGGCGTGGGTCATCAAGCACTACTCAAGATGGAAAAAGAAGGGAAAAAAAGAAGAGAGAAACACATATTGATTTGAAAATGCCTTGTTCTGTTATTTTCAAAAGCTCTCTTTTCTGTGCCTCAGGTCATGGTTGGGGAGTTTAGAAAATGTTCTGCAATAGGTGTTTACTTGGGTGTGTGTGGGTGTGTGCGGGTATGCGTGTATGTGTGTGTGTGTGTATTCATGCATGTATCAAATCCTGTCAGTTGCAGAATACATATGAGGAGGTAGGAGAGTCATATATCTGACAAAGTGCAGCCAATAAAGTATAATTCATGACTGTTACAGTGCCCGTGGATAGTAGTCATTACTCTTGTGATGCTGCGAGTGTTGTATATCAGGCCTCGAAACAACAACCCTCATCACTATATTGATTGGCTGACACATTCTAAGACATGTTTTTTTTCTACAAAGAGCAAGTGTGCAATATAGAAATAAATGAGAGAGTGTTGGATGTTGAAAGACGGCTCAGCGTCTCCAAGCTGTTGTAGCTTTGTTGTTGTGGTTGTGTGGTACATACTTGCATCTACACATCTATTCATGAGACCCTGAATCAGTTACATTGCTGTTTGTTGAACGCTGTTGCTTTTATCTTTGTGTAACAAGAAAAGTAAAGTAGGGTTAAAGTCAGGGCAATTCCACAAGCTTAATGTTAACCTTTTTATTCATTCCAAAACTAGATTTGATGTGTTTGGGATTAGTGCTCTGTTGAAACACCCAGTTGTGCTGAAATTTCAACCATCTAGGTGTTGAGTTCATGTAAAGTTGAAGAATAGTTGTGAAATTGACCCTTGTGTGCGTGTGTGTGTGTGTGTACTTATATAGTTATCCTATTTAGGACTATTCATGGCATATTTACTAGCCTTCTAAAGACCGATGGACCTTACGGGAACCAAAGCCTGGTCATAATACGGTGGACCCTCTTCTGTAGGGTCAGGGATTAGGTTTAGAGGCATAATGTGAATTGGGTATTGGTTAAGGTTAGAGTTAGGAATAGACTAGTGCTGGTTATGGTTAGGGAAAATGTCTGGTTAGGCATCAATGCAGTTACTAAAAAATGGAAGTCAATATAAACTCCTAATATGGGTAAAAATACAAACTTTTGTGTGTGTGTGTGTGTGTGTGTGTGTGTGTGTGTGTGTGTGTGTGTGTGTGTGTGTGTGTGTGTGTGAGACAAATAGTTTAATTCTTCAACATCTGGCTGCCTCTTTGCATTTTGGGCCTGCTCTACAACATTTTGGGACATTACCGTGATGTTGCCACCATGCTTGGTAGTTAGTAACAGTTTTGGAGATTTGAAAGTCTCATCTTGACTCCTCCATATAGTTTTTTTTTTTTTTTTGTCATTGTGGCCAAATGGTTCAATCAATGTTTCCCCTGATGAAAAAACATGTCTCCAGTAGACATTTGGCATGTCCAGTGGGCAGCTGTAAATTTCAGTTGAGCTCGAAGGTATTGAATTTAAACCAGATACACATTCCTTGGGCTGCACCCTGTCAAGTCTGTGGTGATATAAAACTTGTTTGACTGTGGAGAGTGATGTTGGTGCGCTAGCAGCCTGCAGTTCATGACAGAGTTGGACTTGGTGGTTCCTGGTTTGTCGCTTAACATCCTAACAGATTTTGTGTCATCAGAAGTGAACAACTGGGTCAGATGGTTGAACCTGGGATGCAGTTGGGTGTTCCAAACAGGATAAACATCTGAAACACACATGAAACCTGATTTAGGGATGGACAAATCAGGCTTTTGGAACTCCCGTAATCTCAACTGTATTGAAAATGTGTGAATTCTGTTAAAGGCCAACTCTGTGCAAGGTAACCAGTCAGTTACTTGAATTCTTTTTGATTTTTCCAAAATGAATTGTCAAATAACTACAAGAAATGTGCTAGATTGGACACAAACAGCATGTGGACAAGATGGACCTTTTGACATTCGTCAAACTATTTATTGAGGTTTGGTTGTATTTATTTTTGCCTGTAGCATTTTGGCAGTGTGTTGATTAAACAAAACCCAGAACAGATCTGAAGTTGAGCACCAATTCTTATTTTTGAAATTCATCAAAATTATTCAGAGAAGAATCATACTGCCCTCAAAACAAACAGCTCACATGCATATTTAAAAGCTCAAATATGAATCCAACATTTATGCCTATTGGTGTAAACAAACTTCTCACCAGTATTGTAACATAAAACTCAGGCTATTTGTCAGATAGGTTGACATCACTTAAATTTTAAAATACCTATAGTTTAAGATTTCTGTTATAACCAAAAGAATGAACTTCAAAGGAGAGGAGAGGAGAGAAGAATAAGACTAAGACTGAGGACCAGATTTGAGAAAAGAACTTGAAGATCCAAAGTAGTTGTAGTTCCTGTATTGCTCTTGCTTTCTTAAACACATTTATGGAAACTGTGACAGTAATACTGTATAAAGATTGAGCTGCACCTGAACTTCGCCACAAATTCTGGACATAGGAATTTCAATGTGATCACGTGTATTCACCCGCTCTCGCCATTATCATAGCAATTGAAAGCAATTGTTTCATCAATTTGCACTATTTTTGCTTAACACCACAGCTGTCTATGCTGCAAAAAAATGACCTTAGATCTGCTGAATGTGTTGGTGGTCAGCAGAAAACTTCATGAAGTTGGGGCAGGGCTTTTACTTCAACTCAACAAAGTTTGCTTGAAAAAAAATTGCAAATGGGATTAGATTCAGCACCAAGAAACTCTCAAGTGTATCTCACTCTTAACTTGTCTGTGGATGAAGGGAGAAGCTTGTGGTTTATTTATAAAGTGTCTGAACCTCAGGTTAGAGTCTGTGTTCAGCTTATAAACTTCACTTGAGCTAAAATGCTTTATTTCTTACCCAGGAACAAAAGGAGATTTGTTTGCACATTTCACTAAAATGAGCATTGCTTTCCTAGCCATACACCTACTTTTCAAGGGTAATATGTCAGCATGATTCATGAACTGACAAATATATTTACACACCTCATTCTAAGTGAGATCTGTTTAAACATTCTGTTGCTAATTAGAATACTGATTTCAAACTGATGGTGGTGGATGTCCAGTTCCACATAATGTTTTAATAATGATTAGATGTACACAGCAGCCTCTATGGCAGGCTACTTTGTGCAAACCTTATCAATCTGACCAGACAGTTTTATTTTTGCTGTAATTTACATTCTTTGGGGTTTTTTGCTTCTTTTTTTGCCTGTGTTGTTAATGTGTTTAAACTTGAAAAATCACATTCCTGACATTGCCATCCATCTCTTTCAGGAACTTTTCTCCGGCACAGGCTTCCCCTGAGGAAAATTACACTCCCTGTTGTGTTATCTGTCAACTTTCTACCTCGCAGTTGTATCTCCGGCAGTGTTTCAGCGTCAGTATCAGTTTATGTCAAATCAGCGTGTTTGATAAATGTTTATGAGCTTGAGCTGGCAAGGCCTCCCACAGGATTCTATAAGATCCCTGCCTACATCAAACACAGCTGAGTCTGATTGTAGCTCCTTCTCAGAAAAAGCTGTAAACTTTAATGTAGATTATGGAGAGTTACTGTCTTTCTGTTTCTGCAGATGTGCGAGTCTAAAACTAGATCTTTTTGAATGTTATGAATGCTGGAGATAAAACTCCATCTCTCCATCATCATGAAGTTGAGACAGAATTCAGAAAACAAAGGCATGCAAAACTAGTGTCTCCAAAGAAAACTATACATAAACACTTCTGTTTAGTTACTGATTTACTTAAATATGTTGTATTTTAAAAAAATAAAATGGTGTAGTGGAACCAGATGAAACTCTTAATAGAATAATTTGTGGTATCTTCTGCTGCAATAACTGCCAAACTGTGATCACTGTATTTTACAATGAAACCCACTTTTACTGAGCAAACTACTGAAGTTGATTTGGGTTTAATGAGTGTTGTGTCCTCGAGTACCGAACATTTCCATGGATCTTTAATAGGATTAAAATCTCTGTCATTTAATAATAATCCAAGATTTTTTTGTTTTCTTTGTCAAACAGTAGTGCTTTTAGCTCATTGTGTGTGTTGGGGCCATTATCCTGTTGGGGGGCCTATGACATGTGAATTAATCTGAGCTTTTCAACACTTGACAGTGTGTTTTGCTCCAGAATGCCTCACTTGTTTTGAGACTTCAATACGTCATGCATAGATTAAAGGTTTAGTCTTTCCAGATTTAGTAAAGAAACCCCCAAAACAAATGGCTTGATGTTTCACACAAGGTATGATATGCTTTTCTTTGAAATCTTCATTTAAACAAAGCTGGTATAACTGACCAAAAAGCTCCAGTTTTGTTTTATCATTCCAAAGAATCTTCTTCAGAAACTATGGGGCTTGTCAACCTGCATTTTGGTAAATGTCTTGTTGGCTGTTTTTCTGTTTATTTATCAACAGTGCAGACTTCCTGAGTATTCTTTCATGGATGATTTTCTTGGCTCTTTTTCCAACAACCATATTATCCATCTAATCAAGCTCGGGTGTCATTTCCTCTTGGAGGTTGGCTGCTGGCCATGAGTCTTATACTTTTTGATAAAACATCATTAACTTTGGTTAAAGCAACAGGAAACTGCTTGGGCATGGTCCTGTGGCCTTAACCTTTAACCTTTAACATGGATATATACCCTTCTTAGCTCTTCAGACTGCTCTCCTCTTTGCTTTTTGTGGACCACCACCATTTGCTCTTTTAACAGGCACATGTTGGAAAGCACCTTGACTGCCTGCATCACTGTTTAGCTTTCCAGTCACACTGTAGCAGCAAGGTAGACGCTACACACAGTGGCAACCTGTGTACGAAGGACAATCGGATGCAAGCTCAGACCTCTCGGACCCCAATACACACCAATCAACTTCACCCACCCTGCACAGCATGTATTCTTGACCCTTTCCTCAGGCTAGAGGCTGCGAAGCATCCAGATGAGGACTTACCAGGATGAAGAATATTTTGTTCCACTTTCCTTGTTCTTGCAATGGCAATAATATTAGTAAATATTGCAATGGTGATATCGTTTGCAATATATGCCTGTTTCCTTCCTTTTTCTCGTTCTCATCTGTGCTTCTTACACTATGTGAGGTTTAGAATTTTTGGGCAGTGACATTTGTGTCCAATGTGACCATCTGCTGGCATAAAACTGGCTAAAAATTGCATTGGCATAGTAACAGGTTTGAAGAAGTCTCAAAAGAATCCGAAATCAGCAATTCCTGAGCAATTGAGGAATTGCTCAGAAATTATGGGAACAGTGGTAACACACACATACACCTAACCCCTAACCCCCCCCATCAGTATAAGGGGGAGGGGGAGGCATGCCCAGGTCTGGCCATCCAAGCAAGTTCCCCCTGAAAGCAGACCCCAAGATGCGAAAAGAAGAGGTCTCCACAAACACTAAAATATCATCAGGTGATCGACAGCAGAGTCTATTCTGTTGATGTGAAAGTGCATGTCTGTACAGTCAGAAAGAGACTGCATGTTTAATTGGAGGTGAGCTTTGAGAAAACCTTTGCTCTCAAAGAAAAACATGAAGATCAGACTGAAGTTTGCTGGAGAGAATGTGGGCAACCAGGACTTCTGGACTAATGTTCTTTGGACAGATGAGTCCAAAAGTGAAATGTTTAAACACTAGATTAGATGATCTAAATACAACATTTAAGGAAAAGAACATTATACCTACCTTGAAGCCCAAAGATGAAAGTGTTGTGGTTTGGGTTAGTTTTGCTGCAGCAGAACCGCTCACCTTCATAGGAGCCACCATTATTCAAACCATGTCTCAAAGAGTGCTCAAGGAAAATTTGAGGCCATCTTTAGAGAAAAATAAAGTGAAGCAGAATTCAGCCTTGCAATACAACAATGATCCCAAAACATGCCAGTAAATCCAACAACAACTGGATGATTAGGGGTGAGCATTTATTGTATTATTTATAATTTATTGTGATAAATTTCTTCATGATAAGATTTTGATTTATCATTGCTATGATAAATTCCAATTAAAGATGTTAAAAAAAACCCTAAAAAACTGTCCATATTGTTGGGGTATTAATTTTACTATTTTTCTCCACTGTTCAATAAAGCTATATCAATAAATGTCAATAAATTTGATAACATGATAAAATACAGTTACTGTGTACATTTTTGTGACACAAATCACACTTTTATGTGACTAGTAACCTAACAAAGCATATTACAAATGGACATGTTTTTCAAGAGCGATATTTGTGTTTGTGGGGCTATGATTACTGTGCCATGCAGTCACAGGCATACAGTTACCTAAAAAAGAAGTGATAAATAGTTCTTATCATCACTTTTATCATTATCATAATAATATCACAAAATATCATGATAAAACTAAGTCCATATCAGCCATTAGCTGATGATTGGATGATCATAAAAAATGAAAATAGTTGAATCAAAGTCCAAATCCTGATTTCTTTGAGATGATGTGGGGTGACTTAAAACCCCTCAAACATCTCACATCTGAAGGTGAGGAGTTGGACAAGCTTTCCTCAGACCGTTGTCAGGCGCTACAATCAACATCTCAGAGAAGTTATTTTTACCAAAAATAACTAACACTGCCAATCAGGGGTGGTTTCCTAACTTTTCCTCAGCTTTAAAATGTATTTTTTATTAATATCTTATCTTTGAATAAAACAAGTTTTGCTCTTGTTTGAATGTAATTAAATCACTCTCCTTTTGAAATAAAATAACATTAGGCAATAAATTATTTCATTTTACAATTGTCTTTGCTTTATCACACACTGCATTGGTATACATTGCTTTGAATTTCTTTGAACCAAATCACTTTTTAGGGAAAAGGAAGAGTTGTTGATAAGACATGTTACACGATCCACAGTCCATGTCTCTTTTTCCCTTCTTATAGATGTTTTCCAGCACTAAAGTTACGATCAACTGACTTCTACTAAGCAAGTCTCTGTCATGGAGCAAAAACTCATCTGACCAGTCAGTGCTTGTTCTGCAACCATCTGGTGTTTCTCTGTAGTGTCTGGTACTGGAATGCTAGCAATAAAGTTATTGTTCTTTGGGGATTTTATTATTGGGTCACTGTTGACTGGCGAAGCTTCATGCAGACACCATTAGGGTCTATGGCTTCTTAGCAGTTGTTGCAAGGGTTACCGCTGCTGTTAGTCTGTGGAGGTGCTGCTCTTGTAGGGGACTTTAATACCAATCCCATCCCACACTTTGTGTGGGATGGGATTGGTATTAAAAAAAAAAACCTTTAGGTGGGTGGCAAATGTCAAATTACAAACCATGCGAAACTAGCTTTGACAGCCCTCGACTGTTTATTTTTTTTCCATTTTTGCCATGGTTAATAAGCCAGGTTATGACACAACATGAAGATTTTCCTTCCACATGTTGAATCCAGAGGAACCATTTTCACCACACATTATATTCTACTTGATTAGTGTGTGCTTCTACTTGGTAATGTCAGGCCGCACAGGAAAAAATGACATTGTTCAGCCACTGGCATTCAGCTCCACTTCGCTATGATGCCAGAAGACACAAATCATTTAGGTAAACCACAAGGATCCCTTGAAGACAATAGCCACTGAACGACTTTTCATTTTCTGTGTCTAAATTCTGACATAGCCTGCTGGGATTATTTTTTTGTTCTAAGCACCTGAGGAAAAGTTCCCAAATTCTCATTTCACATTTGATTTTACATTACCGTATTTTATGGTCTATAAGGCGCACCTAAAAGTCTTCAATTTTCACAAAAAACGGTAGTGCGCCTTATAATCCGATGCGCTTTATGTGTGCTCTGAATTCCAAAATCTGTCCAACACAGGGACATAATATGTACAGTACCGGTACGTATGGTGGCAGCGACAAACCAATCAGAGAACATTGCGTAATACGTACAGTATGTACGCTAGCAGCGATAAACCAATCAGAGGTTTATCGCTGGCAGGCATACCACCGATATGCTGCAAAACAACATTAGTTTTTCTCAGGACCGCCGAAATGGCACGAGTGAAGAGACGTGCTTACGAGGCACAATTCAAACTACAGGCTATCAGTTACGCGGTTGTTCATGGGAATAGAGCGGCTGCGAAAGAATTCAACATCAATGAATCTATGGTACGGAAGTGGAGGAAGCAAGAAGATGAACTGCGCAAAGTTAAGAAGACCAAACAGAGTTTCCGTGGGAACAAAGCGAGGTGGCCACAGTTAGAAGACCAACTTGAACAATGGATTATTGAACAAAGAACAGCCGGGAGAAGCGTTTCTACAGTCACCATTCGACTGAAGGCAACAACGAAAGCACAAGACATGAAGATCGAAAACTTTCAAGGAGGTCCGTCTTGGTGCTTTCGTTTTATGAAAAGACGTCACCTCTCCATCCGCGCGAGGACGACCGTGGCGCAGCAACTGCCAGCAGATTACAAAGACAAGCTGGCCATCTTCCGCATCTACTGCATAAACAAGATTACCGACCCAAACACATCACCAACATGGACTAGGTCCCCCTCACTTTTGACATTCCTATGAACCATACTGTGGAGAAGAAGGGGACCAGCACGGTATCGATACGCACAACAGGTAACGAGAAGTCGGCTTTCACTGTTGTGTTGTTCTTGGTTGCCATGGTATGTTAAAAAATAAATAAATAAATAATGTGAGTGTATTGTTACATTGTAGAATAAAGTTCAACCAAACTCGCTGTTTTGCTTCCGTAAGCTTTTTTTTTTTTTTTTTTTTTTTTTTTTTTTTTTTTTTTTTGTAGACCGTATGTTTTAGCGTGCGCCTTATAATCCGGTGCGCCTTATGTTGCAGAAAATACGGTACTTGTTTTCACTGTTGCATACTTAGCCTTTTACATTGTTTAGATGGCATTACCTTGGCTCCTAGAATCATTGAGAGAGGCCTTGGAGTTATTTTCTAACCAGGAAATGCTCTTTATCAGACAAAACACGTTTCAGTGACTTCCTTCTTTTACCAGTTAAATACTGTCAAACACTGTCAACATTCTGCCTTGGTGTTCTGCAAAAAGCCTTAATCAGTGAACTTTTATATTAGTGATGGATTACCAGAATGTCTTATGATAGGATAGTAGAAAAAATTCACAGCACTAGAGTTCCAAAAAGAATTTGTTGAAGAGATCATGTTTCTTCAACGTTAGCTTCTCTAATAGCTTCCTGTAAATCCAGCAGTGAACCTATAATTCTTGACCTCATACATAAAGTACTCAAAGATAAAGATCTGTTGCATCACAAAAATATCTTTGGTTTCAGACGGCATGTTCCTTGAGCTGCAAAAGTAGAATAGGAGGAAGAGCTTTCAGCTATCAAGTTCCTCTCTTTTACTGAGTCCCTTCCTGAGTTATGTGTGCATGTGTCCTCTGCATCTGTATATAAATTTGTTAAAGCTAAATGTGTTTCCAGTAGCAAACAAAAATAAATTAAATTAGACATAAGGAATTTTTTTTTAAACTACAGACAAATATTGTACAAAATACAGTCTTTAATGATTGCTATGATAAAATATTATATATTGGATGTAATGGTGTTTATCTATTCTAATAGGGAAAGCCTAAAAATGTAGTAAATAGAACTTTATCAGTGAAAAGTAATATGCATCAGCTTAATGAAAAAAAAAAAAAAAAATACTGTAAATGTAAATAAAGTAATTTCACTGTAAATGAATTAGTGCAGTGGTTTTGACATCTTAAATTAAAATACTATAACAGTAGTTTGAATGAAACTATAAGAATAGTACTTTGAATGAATTCAAGTAAGAACTTTGTATCTGTTAATGAATCTACAGTAATATCTTTGTAAATTCAATTACAGAAACAGTACCGTAAATAAATACTATTAGTAATTTTGATTATTCGTGTCTCTGTCCTGTCTCTTTTTCCCAAACCGATAAGTGCAGACAACCTTTTTCCTTTAGTCAACTTCTGAAGTCTCTCTTCCTTTTTATGAAGTAAGGTAGTTCATGCTTACAAGTCCTATGTTTTAGGTACATATCGTTTTAGCAACAGATTTTTCAGTCAAATGGGCTTTATCACCAACAAAAACGCAGCTTTTGTTTTCAAATTTCCTGATCTATGCTGTTTTGATCGTGCACTCATTCCATCTTCATGTAATAACCCCCACCCTCACGTAGACTTTTCCTGAACTTGATGGAACCTCAGATTTTATGCGACTGCTGATATATGGCAGTATTAAAGACGGGTGCTTTCTGTTTGAAGAGTGCGGTTTAATCTAAATCAAGATATGGGTCCCTGGAGGCCGGTGCTGTAATCGTGTCAAACTGATGATACGCCTTAACTGTCATTCTCTCTCCATCTCACTCAATCATCATCTGTGTTGCAATTATAGGGCCGATTTAGATGCTATCTCGTTCTTAGGTAATAAGAGGTAAAAAGGGATTAGATGTAACATCATAAAGCTATGCTGTTCATCTCATTGGTGTCATCTCCTGTATCTGTCTGGCAGCAGATTATATAACATCTGAATCTGAAGCTTTGTGTTTAAGGTTACATGGTACACCTTTCTGAATAAAAACTACCGCTGAATTGATTTAAATGGACCCGACCTTCCATCACAACCATGTTTAATTATATTGTATTAATATGCAAGTTCATATGCATGCTGATATTACAAAATCTTTTTATGCTACTCAATCAAATGGTCCTGTTAATTGTGTAATAGGCTTGTATATTTCCATGCTGTCTCATCTCATTTGCATATTTAGGTGTGTGTTAATTAGAAAGGCTAGATTAAGGAGGGGTAGACGACTGGCTCCACCCTTTATATCGCTGATTTATTTGTGCTCATTAAGATGGCTTGTGCAGAGCTACACTACCATCTGTAAAAAGAAAATGATGTTTTGCATTTCGCCAGCTCAATAGACCGAACCATGTTTTGCCTTGAAGTGGAAGTGAATGCAGAAGGAAAATGATACATTTGTTTTTCAATTTTTTTGCAATTAAAAATATTGAAAATGTGGCACACATTTGTATTTATCCCCAATACTTTGTAGAATGGCCTTTCACTGCAAATCCAGCTTTGCACATCTGGAAACTGACATGATCAATTTTTCTTTGATAATGGTTGGATGGAAGCATTTGTGAACAGCAATTTTCAAGTTTCTAAATTGGATTAAGGTCTGGACTTTGACAGGTCCCTTTTAACAAATAGAAATGTTTCGATTGAAATCATTCCAGCCAGGGTTCACCTTCTGGCTCGAAGGTGAACCCTGGTCTCAAACAGCTTTTCTTCCAGGAATGTCCTGTTTTTACCTCTGTGCATTTTCCCATCAGGTCCGGACAGTTTCCCTATACCTGCAACAAAAAAGCTCATCCCCTCAGTGTGATGCTGACACCATCTTATTTCACTGATGGGGACAATGCATTAAGGCTGATGTAAGGTGTTTGGCAAAAAGGCCATAAATAGTCCAATATCAGTCGCCTCTGACTGGAGCATCTTCTTCCTGTTTCCTATGTTACTGTAATAGTTTGTGGCAAACTACAAATAGGACTTCTTATGGCTCTGTCAACAATGGATATTTTCCTGCCAATATAAAAAGGCCGGATTTGTTGAGTGCTAGATTAATCAGTTTCTTCCACCAGAGCTAGGGATCTCTGCAGCTCCTTCAGAGTTCTCATAGTCCTCTTGGCTGCTTCTTGGTAGTGATGCACAATATATCAGCATTAACATCAGTATCAGCTGATGTTAATCATTTTTTAATATAACGGTATTGGTCCGATAAGTAAAACTGGGCCGATATCAACCGATATTGATTTCCATCTTGTTGCCATTTGTGTCTCTGGAGCGGGTTGGTCATGTAACAATGATAGTGATGCAGTACAGGATTGTGGGGTGTTTAACTGAAGCAGAGCAGCAATGCCAGCATGGTAGTTGTTTTACGATGGCGAGAAGATAGGGAAATATATATGATATTGGTAAATATCGCAACAGCAATCTTAGTACTGGAAATTGCTATAGGCTCACATTTTTATATCGGTGTCCCCACTTCTTAGATTATAGCTCTCCTTGCCTATGAGTTAAGATGTACTTGTCTAGGTAGGTTTCCAGTTCTGCCCCCTACCAATTTCACTTGATGGATTGAATAGTATCCCATGAATTGCTTAACATTTGGGATATTCTTGTATAGCCTAACCCTGATTTAACGATCTCTCTAAACTGTATGCTGTGTTCCTTGGTCTTCATGATGGTGTTTGTTTACTAAGATTCTCTAACCAACTTCCAAATCCTTCACAGAACAGCTATTGTTATTCTGGGATACAATTCCTTACAGGTGAACTCTGTTTACTAATTCCAGGACTTCTGATTGGAGTTTTTTTTGCACTGGATTTAGGTATATCAGAGTAAAGGGTGCTAAATACAAATGTACACAACACTTTTCTGATCTTAATTTGTTAAAAAAAGAACACAATGTTTCCTTCCACTTCACATTTATTCACTACTTTGTGTTGGTTACAGAAAATTCCAATAAAATGACAAAATGTGGAAAATTTGAGTATAACTGTTTTTTAAGGTACTGCAGATTGCTTCCTTACAAGTCTTTTTGTATCACTATGTGGAGGCTAACATCATCTTATTATTTAGGCTGTCAGATGACTTACCCTTTACTTTGTGTTATCAGACAACCATCACATAATGCATTGCACATATTAAATTATTGTAACATCAGTGCAAATGGAAATTCCTAATGAGGTTAACCTTTAAACATTCTAAATAGGGATGAATATTTTTTTAGTTTCCTTTCAGTGTAGAATTAGATAGAGAGAGGTCTTTTTTATAAGGATGCTGTAGCCTCAGGGCTGCTTGTAGTAGTGCGCCTGTTCTCTCTGGTTTGTACCAACCATGCAGAATAATGAAAATAAGTGTGTCCATTAGAGCAGTTAATCTTATTTGGCCTGTAACATTGGTCTATGTTTTCATCCAAGACTGTTGCTGCCTTGTTCTCGGCTCTTTTTTTTTTTTTAATGCACACGTACTGTCGAGGGTCACACACCACAGGCGCACACAAGTTCGCACACGGACACACAATCCCGGCCTTCATGCAGACACAGTGATTTAGCGTTTGCACACAGACAGTGGCTTCACTCCTCTGTTCTGCTGCCTCTTCCCTCCTCCTCCTCCTTTTCACAAAACAACACAGCACTCTTCTGAGCCCCCGAGGAGAAAGAGCAAAATTTACAAGAGGGGCACAGGGGATCAGTAGTGCTGTTGTGTGCTGCTAACAGCATCCCTTTGACTGAGTACCAGAGGTCAGGCTATGGCTCCCAAAGCCTGCTGGTCTTTTTAGTACATGTGTGTGTTTGCCCGTGCGTGCGGTCGTGTTCTTTCAATGTGTGTCTTGGCATTTGGATGAGTGTTAGCCTTTAGGGTGCATGAAACCCCGCCAGCTAATGTTACGGGAAAGTCACAAACTGTTTTTGTGGCAAACTGATGTCACATGACAGCACAGCATGTGCATACTCTTTTTATACACACTGTAAACTATAGTGTTTGGCTTGTGTTGATAGCTGAGGTGCTGGCGCGGCACTGGGATGAGCAGTTTGTCTTTATGCTGAGTGATAATCTCCCAGTCGAGAGCGACTTTACTCCCCAGCACTCCATAAGTGGCTTATCTCCTTTGACACCAGCAAATAGTGGTGGCACTCAGAGTTTAACAAGATTAGAGCCTTAATTTTCATCAAAGTGCTCTGTTCAGACAGGGTGGCTTAGTCCGAAGAAAAATAAGGGGATATTTTGGGAAAACATTTTGTTATGAACTGCACTGGGCTTCATAGTTGCAAACAAAGTTTATAATGAAAGTCAGAAGTTTTACTCAGCAGCATAATTGTTATTGGATTTTACAAAAAATCAAGAGCATTATAGACAATCCTGAGCATCCTCTTCATGAGACTGTCAGAAAAACAGAATGTTTTCAGTTGGAAGCCTTTTCAAATTCTTTATAATACAGACTGCTACAGGAGGTCCTTCCTGCCCACCGCCATCAGCATCTGCAACAACACTTTAAAGAATCTTGAATATTTTGAGTTACAACAATATTTAATTTCCCTTTGGGATCAATAAAGTATTTTTCAGTTTAAATTTATTTTTCAATATTAAATCTTTTTTTCCAGGATGGAATTACTATACAACACACAACTTTGAGGATATTTAAAAACAAGAACTGGATTCACAGTTTTAGTTTATGGATTTTCTCCAATTCACCCAGGGTTGACATTATACATACAGACTGAAATGTATTCATACACCCCAACTAATATTTAACTAAATGCCTAATAAGAAAACCACGAGAAACTACCCACTTTTTGTAGCCATCAGGAAGCTTCTGGCATAATTCTGCAGGAAACGTTGACCACTAAATTTGGCAGAATATTTAGATCCCATTTAAATCAGTTTGTTTTCTGGTTGAAGCTGGCTTTTCAACATAGTTCATCCATTTTCAACTGGGTTGAAGTTATTGTTCTTTTGGAATGTCTCATTTGTGAAAGCAAATTGGTCAGTATGCTGAAGAACAATCTAGGAATCACTAAGGCTGAACCCTCTCATAAACACCAGTCGTGGTCCAAATGTGTGCTATACATCAGCATGAACTAAGCGGGTGATGAGAAAGAAAATAGGAACCTACTCCTAAACTAAAACCTTCAAGCAAGACTGAAATTTAAAGCTGATAGGTCATTTTTATAAAAATATGTTTTTTTTTTTACATATTTGTTAAAACTGTCACTGTGTCCTGATGGTAAAATATGACAGATAATCTGTGAAGAAATCAAGCTCCTCTGCCTCCTCCCTGTGGTCCTATTGCTATCTGCAGAAATATACTGCTCCTAGTCAGAAACAACCAATCAGAGCCAGTAGGAGTGTCTTAGCATTCTTTGTCAGTCACGCTTGTGTACGAGCTGCTCACACCTTGCCTTTAAGCCTGTAATGTAAAATACAAATGTATTTTACAGGAATGTTTTATTCTCATGTCAGACAATCATTGAGCTATTTCGTGACAGTGAAAACAACCGTTTACAGAGCAGCAAAAGTTGAACTTTTAAATCTAAGATTACTGTATCAACAGTCAAGCATGGTGGTGGCAGTGTTATACAGACACACTATTTGTAAGTGGGTGAAATAATGAAGACAGGGTCTATCTCCAAATTATTCATCTTCATCTCTTATCAATTAGATGGTTAAAACCTGAATCCGAATTTGTCTTTCTACAGGACAATAATCAGAAACACACATCAAAACTGGATTAGGAATGAATGAAGCATGCTAACATTAAGCTTCTTTTATGGCCTCAACCAGTTCAGACAGGTTGAGGCCAGGAGACTTACCAATTTAAATGAGGAGTACCATTTCTGGTGAGAAGAACTGTCAAATATCCAGCCAGAATAAGGACAAAATCTTGTTCATGGCTACAGAGTGAATCCAATGTGCTATGGGACATTTATCCAAATATAAGTGAGATTGTTTTTATATGTAATTTTGACCCTTTATGAATCATAAAAAATCCACAATAACAAAGCAATAATAAAACTTCACATTCAGTTCTTGTTTTTGAGAATCAGTTCATTTGTTTGTTGTATAACATTTCACTCTAAAAATAGAACGGGTCAAATCAAACATTAAAAACTCCAAAATCAATATACTCCTGATCAAAATGTTAAGACAGGAAAAAAAGTGTTTGAATTTGGCCTTCCCACTGTATTTTGTGTATTTTCCTGATTGTTTTCAGTCTTCACTGCATAGAAGAGCACCTGTTGGATGTTGTGCCTATAGGTCTCTGCACTGTCCCCTATCAGTGAGGCACGGTACTTTCTACTTCACCTTGTGCCCTTTCATTGCACATTTATGGCCATTCAGAAAGACTAAATTAAATATGTCACTCACATTTATTAAATATATTAGACTGTGGAACACCAACATATGTAGAACATGTGTAATTAAACAAGTATATTGGTGATTTAAAAAGAGACAGCAATGGGCATGCGCCAACTGCCTGCTTCATTCACTATGTGTGACACAGAGATGAAGCATCGCACATCACAGCACTGCCTCACCTTGTACTTTTTTTTATGCATTTCAACAGATAATGTGTAAATTCAGCAATTCTAACATAAAAATGTTGATATTACCAGAAAAAAAATACAGCAAAGTCAAGTGTAAAAACTGATTTTCTCTTATCATTGTTTGCATGTATTTTACTTCTCATGTACCTCTTTTACTTGTCAGAATTACACTCCCCTGACCGCCCTTCAATGCCCAGCAGTCATAAGGTGAGACCCAGGGTACTACCTGGATAGGTCACCAGTCCATAACAGACATACAGAGCAAACAACCACCCACACACGTAAACCTGAGTGAAATTTAGAGAGACCAATTAACCTAAATTGCGTGTTTTAGGACTGAGAGCAGATCTGGAGTAATTTTGGGTTTAAGAAATAAGTTGTGATATAGTTGTGTTTTAGAATCACTGATAATTTATCATGACATCCTGGCCTTTCTACCCCTCACTGCATTCTCAACCTGCAATAAAAATGACCACTTAAAAATATTCCAGCACACAATCAATGAAGCAGAGCCCTATTGAATCACATTATATTTCAACATTTGTTTCCTTCATTCTTCCGCTGTAGCAATGGAGTTGATGAAACAGATTTTATGCAAAAATAAGATAACAGGGGCCATTTCAGGTGAAGGTGCCATCATATCGTCATCTCTTTTCAGATGTAAAACCTTAACACGTTTAAATCCCGAGAGGTCATTTATTTACATGTAAGCGTTCTGCTCCAGAAATCGCAAAATCATGCAAAGCATCATGATTTATTAGACTAAACTGGATATTTCTGCACAATCTGTCTGTTGATGAAGTCTCTTTGTTTCTGAGCAAGAATCGTTTTTGAGGTTTTCTGAAAGTTCATTGTATTTTCTGTCATGATACACTTTAAGAAATGTGTGGTGCAAAGATAAGAAAAATAAATACCTGATGTTTTAATGAACTGTTTGCCCACTTATACTATTCTTATCTGGAAACAACCCACTCTGGTTTCACTTTCATCTGCTAGTTACATAAGATCACATATTAGGAAAATGGGTCATTTTCCTCAGTATTCAAATCCATATTTTTATTTATAAATTTTAAGCAAACTTTAAGAAAAGGAAATAAGCTCAAACTAATCTTTTCTGGGATTTTAAATATACATAGAGTACCAGGCTATGAAGATTTGTTTTGTAGAATGTGTGGCATAAAACATTTAATAAAGAACATGTGCTAAGGGCTAGGAAAAGCAGAATACATAATGAAAGTTTCAACATAGGATGAGGAATGTAGAATGGGAGATGTTAGACATGATATGTATGGTGCTTTACAAATTTTAGATTACATGGAAAACGTCTTTATCTAAACTGATTAATAGGGGTTATAGGATGAGTAACAGTCTTTACAAAATGCATGTCAAGAGAGCAATCTATAACTCTTGATATTACGAGGCTACAACACCGCTTCTTTATACAGAGAGATATACAATTGGGCTGGTGTGAGATTTTGCTGGTGTACATTTTGCAAAAATTACACCATAATCTGTTGCTAATTATAAAAACTACTGTTAGACTATCCATCCATCTGTTGTCTATACCAACTTATCATTGGTGCCTATCTCCAGCAGTCAAGTTCAAGTTTATTTGTGTAGCACATTTCAGCCGCAAGGCAGTTCAAAGCGCTTCACATCATAAAAACATCAATCAAATATACATGCAAATCATCAAACTCATTAAGCAAATATACATGAAAATCATCAAAATCATCAAGCAAATATCATCAAGCAAATATAATTCGAAAATACTGATCAGTATTCCACTTTCTTCTAATCAAAGGCAGCTCTAAACAGGTGGGTTTTTACCCTTGATTTAAAGGAACTTAGTGTGTTGGCTGTTTCACAGTTTTCTGGGAGTTTGTTCCAGATTTGTGGGGCATAAAAACTGAAAGAAGCTTCTCCATGTTTGGCTCTGACTCTGGGGATGCATAGTAGACTAGAACCAGAAGACCTGAGTGGTCTGGAAAGCTGATACAATGACAACAGGTCTTTAATGTATTTTGGTGCTAAGCAATTCAGTGATTTATAAACTAACATAAGTATTTTAAAGTCTGCTCTCTGAGCTACAGGGAGCCAGTGGAAGGACTTTAGAACTGGGGTGATGTGTTCTATTTTCCTGATTTAGTGAGAGCATGAGCAGCAGTGTTCTGGATAAGCTGCAGCAATCTGATTGATTTTTTTTTAGGCAGACCTGTGAAGACACTGTTGCAATAATCAATGCGACTAAAGATCATTTAGTCACATTGGGTGACAGGTGGTGTATACCCTGGACAGGCTGCCAGTTTATTGCAGGGAAATATAAAGACACCCTGGACAAACAACCATGCATGCACACACACTCATACCTAAGAGCAATTTGGAGAGACCAATTCACCTAACAGTCATGTTTTTAGACTGAGATGAAGCCAGAGTACCCAGAGAGAATCCACAAATGTACAGGGAGAACATGCAAACTCCATGCAGAAAAACTCCAGGCTGGTATTGAAACCGAGGACATTCTTGCTGCAAGGAAACAGTGCTACCAATTGCTCCACTGTGAAACCCTACCATTACACTAGACTACTATTAATACTGCTAATAAAATAGCATCACAAATTGTTCTATTTTATTTGTAAAAATCTAAATTTCTTAAAAACCTAACTCAGTTTAATTATAGTGTGAAGTATACAAACTATACGGTCAGGTAACTAACAGTTACCTTGCAGAGTGCCTCAAGTGGATACCCTTACCAACTGCTTCTGGTCCAGGGCGCTTCCTCTTTTGAATCCATCTCTCTTCTTTCATAAGCTCCTTAGGAACTTTCACCTGTCTCCGCAGGTATCAAACACAGCTCCATCCACCTTAAGCTCTCAGACTGCCTGTTCTCCAACTTACCTCCTGCACTTCCAGGAATCCTCACCCTCTGAATAACGCCCAGCACCTCATCTCCGAGCCAGACTGAACCTTTTCCTCCAGAGCAACCTTCACCTACAAAGATATTCAGACAGCCAAACAATATTTATATTTCCAAACATTGTTGCCACTAATCAAATTTCATTTCTTACCCTTATCCATCTGATCAGCCCATACCCACCTGTTTCTATTGTAATAAAACTTCTGGAACTTTGCCCGGTCTCTGGGTTGTCTCTGCATGTAGGTCACAAAACTGAGTAAAACCCTGCCCCTGATAAATTTTGAAAAATTCCACCAAAGTGGGTGGAGCCAAGAGACAAGGCAAAGTGTGGGGATGAGAAGAGGGGTTAAAGCTGCTGTATGAAACTTATAAAGAATATATTTTTATATATTTTTTTAAAACTGTCACCATGTTATGACAGTTTGTTGTGAGACAGACATTCTGTGAAAAGATCTATCTCCTGAGCCTCTTTTGTCATCTGAACAAATGCGCCGCTCTCAACCAAAACCAACCAATCAGAGCCAGGAGGAAGGTCTTAGCGCTGTCACTCAACCTCATTTACTCATTGCTGAATGTGCTAATGGCGGAGAAAAAACTTACCATTCCACGAAAACCATTAGCCTCTGCGAGCTGGAGCGTAGCCGAGAGGGGGGGTGAACAGCGCCACAGGCATGGTGATTGACAGCGCTAAGATCCTCCTGGCTCTGATTGGTTGTTTTTAGATAGCACTGGGAGCACTGGAAGAAGGCAGAGGAGCTCAGTTTCTTTCATGGATTGTCTTTCTCATCCCATAATGTCATGGCATAGGGATAGTTTCAAAACAAATGTAGAAAAATATATTTTTTTTTATTAAAGTTACATACTACAGCTTTAAGCGGGGCTATGGTCAGGATGACCAGCTTGTGCTGTTGTTGGTAACATTGCTCTGCAGCAGCCCTGCTCTTTCCTGAGCAACCAGCAAGTGCTGCTGTGTTCCCCTCCCGCTTACTAAGCACTGGTTCGTTACACTTTAAATAATAATTTAAAACAAATATGATAATGGTTTAAACATCCCTTTAGTGTCACCTACAAAACGCTTACATGTTATCGAATGGGTTCATGAGGACGCTGGTGTCCACATGACAGCTAAAGGTTTATTAGAAAGAGTTTATAATTTATATTAGATTTGTGAATAGCCACTCCAAAGAACTACACTTTGTGAACTACCATGTTAAAGCTGAGGTAAACCTTGAAATTGTGAACCCGCTTCACGCACTCAGTCACCATTAGTCACTGTATTACAGTTCAAATCAATATGTTACAGCCTTAACTCCCAGGCTTCTTCTAAATACATCAACAAGGGATAGAGAGGCACACATTCAAACACTACTTGGGGTCAGAGAAGACTCAAAACATGGTAACAAACCCTATCATGGCTGAGTGAGTTCAGGGATGGAGGGAGGGAAGAAGCTCCAGTGCTTGGATGTGTATCATCTCGAGCCTCTACTCTAAGAGGTGTAAGTAATGGGAGAGAGCTGCCTTCTAACATCCCTCATCATCACTATGGTCAACACCTGCTCTTGAGACTGCCCAACATACACATTATCACCCGCACACCAACACACACAAACACAACCCAAAAGCACTCTCATGACATGAGGAGGCAAGTGTTAAAGGCAAGAGGCCTGCAGGGTCATATGTCAGCGGCTAAGGGGCCTGAAATCATGTCAGGATGCACTTATCCCATTGCAGCTCCTCACATCACATACCTCAAACAGATACACAAGGCATCTCCCCACCTCCTACCCCCTTTATTACTTGTTTGCACCTCTCAAAAATGGTATTCAAAAAACTCTCTCTGATATATACAGAGTGGCAAGGTGATAGCTCCCTGTCCCTTCTTAATTCAACGCTCCCAGTCAGGCGGGCTGGCTGAGTGCAAGCAGAAAGGCAGTGATGGATGACGCAAGGCTCATTAGAGTGAGACAACAAAATCAATAGACAGAGCGCAGAGGTGTCAGCGTCTCACTCAAAGCACTAAAAACCATGGTGAGAGTCTGTTCCATGGCATTGAAGTCTATTGTAGTTCAGGCATTTGAATGTGTCTTTGTGTGTGTGTACCTGAGAGTGTGTGTGGCTGTGGACAGGGGAGCGGTTACGAGCTGGTTGATTGATGCTGATGGATATGGATAATGGATAAACTCAAATGTAAGAGCTCTCAATAGGAGGTGTTTGTGTGTTCATGTTTGTGCATGAGAAGAAAAACAGGAAAGATTCAGTTTAAGGGAGATAAAAGACAGCTTTGGAGTTTCAGTTTGCCTCACAAACAATATCTTTTTTTTTTACCGTGTTATTAAAAAGTGAGGGCGATGCCTTTCCGTCTGGATATAGATATGCCTCCATGAACAACCCATTGTCTCAGATTCATATCACCACTTATCTGTGACAGAAATTGTCTCCTTTGTGTTGAGCTTCCTTTATGCTGCAAGGTATATTACCATACTGCCTGCTGCAAAAAATATTTGCAAAACGAAGCTGCTGTGGTTAAGCTTTACTTTCAGATCCATATCTGCTCTCTAAAGGAGATAAATATTTGATGTGGAAAGCTTGTACACATATGCAACACCAAGAAGGCCAGTGATGCGTACGTTTCTTTAGAATTAAATTGATTCACGCGATAATAATTTAAAACAAGTCTGCGTGTGATGAAGCATGACCTTGTTCCGAACTTTTCTTTCTCCAAAATTAACAATTTGGATACTAAAGCAAAGTATTGAGACTCCTTTAAACTTTGTCACATTGTATAACATTGCAATAACAAACAATGTTTTATTTGGAGTTTATATACTGCATAGACCAACAAAACTGTAGCGTAACAGTTTAGTCAAATAAAAGGGATTCATGGTCTTTCACTTTTGTGTTCACTCTCTCTAAGTCAATACTTGGCACAACCATCTTTTGCTGCAGTTATAAAAGTTTTGCCCATTCTTCTTCGCAAATTAGTTCAAACACAGTCAGATTGGATGGAGGGCATCTGTGAAAATCAGCTTGAGTTTAGGATTTTTATTAGGCCATATTCCCATTAACTCTGACCAGCTTCCCAGTCCCTGCTGAAGAACAGAATCCACAGTCATGTATCATGCAGGGGTGGATGTGTTCAGGATCAAGTGTAATATTAGTTTTTTAGCCATTTTGGCCACAAAATTCAATTCCAACATTGCATCAAATTTTTAAATAGGACTTCATATGACTTTCTTCTTCCTGCTATTACATAAAGGGCAGATCTGTGAAATGAGAGGCTAATAGTTGTTCTGTTGACAGAGTCTTCCATCTAAGCTGTGGACCTCTGCAGCTCCTCCAGAGTTACAAGTGTCTCAGCTGCTCCTTTGATTAATGTTCTTCTTAACGAGTCTGTTAGATCAGCCAGATGGCCTTGTCGTGGTAAGTTTGCAGTTGCGCCAAACTCTTTCCATGTTTGAGTGATGGTCTAGTTCTGTGAGATCCTTAGACTGTGTCATATAGTTTTTAGTGGTGGGACTCAATTAAAAGTTTTAATTGAGAAAATTGCAGGGTCTGTAATTCATTAATTACATTTTATTCGAAAACCATGTATCGACAAAATAAGTAACATTTTCAATTCAAAAACCCTTTTTTTTGCCAGTTCAATGTTTTTTTGTTTTTTTTTTTGGTCATTCAATTATCAAATGGGTGGAAACTGCTATTATACCTATTCAGCTTCCAAGGGTTTCAGGAACCCCTGATCATTCATGTTACTTCTTTGAAAAAATACTTTAGAAATGTGGACTGTGGATGTTGACATTAGTGTTGGGGATATCTGTGCTTGCCGCAACATATTTTATTTTGAGATGGTGCTTTAGGCTTCAATAGTTTTGTTGGTAGGTCACCTCCATTTTGCACAACTTGCACACAACAGTAGTCTTTTCCAGCATCCCATGAGAATGTTTTTTGAATCATAAGAAGCACAAGAAAAGCGGCTTTGTCGTCCATTGCTGTTGTTTGCGGATATTGCTTGTGCGTCAGATTTATGGACATACCAGAAACATAATAGAAAAGATTCCATCTTGGGATTTTTGTATGTTAAAAAAAAGATGCGATTAATTGTGTTAAAATTTTTAACTAGTTAAAATCTACGTAATTAATTCATCAAAAGTAACACGTTAAACTCCTGTGCCTAATTGTTTTTACCCTAATCCCATTTCAAACTGCTTCACAACTTTCTCCTGGATCTGTCAGCTGTGTTCTTTAGTCTTCATGATGCTGTTTGTACTTAAAGCTTTCACGGAATGGCGCAGATTCAATTATACACAGGTTGACTCTATTTTAGGTGATGTTCTGAGGGCAATTGGCTACCCTAGATTTTATTTGAGGGTATCAGAGTAAAAGGGGTAAATACAATACTCTTCAAACTTTTCAGATTTTAATTACATCATATAAAGTGAACAAAATCTGTTGAAATTAGCAGCTGTGACATGGAAAAAATGGAGAAAAAGGGGTATGACACCTTTTGCAAGGCACCAAATTAAACAAGACTTTACTGTGGGGTTGAAGTTTCAGTGTGGTCTTATCTTCAGGAGGTCAGAATTTATGGTTGTGCGCTATGCCACCAAGATGCATTGGGTCTTATCTTTCCCTCTTACAGTCCCAGTCCTGCACTCGTATGTGAAGAGCTCCTATTACACACACACACACACACACACACACACACACACAAACACACCAAGGTGTCAGTATTTAGTTGTTGACAGTTTGCTGTCTGTGGTTTTGCATGTAGCAGATGTCTTCCTGTGTGAGGCTCTGCAGTTTTCTGTTAAACCAGAGCCTTCGTGATTTTCCTGTTTGACCCTGAAGCGCTGCTGACGCCGCAGACAACTCAACTCCAGACGGTTACGGCTCCACTTCACAGTGAAGATAGCGAGGGTTAATGCTGGCCTTCCTCTTTACTATGACCTGCTTCCCATCCACATTATGGATTTGAGTGACTTTCTCAGAAGTAATGGAATTCCCAAGTAAAGTTCACTCAATGGATCTGCACTCGACTCCATAACAGAGCAGTAATTGAATAGAAATCAAACCTAATTGGATTGCTGAAGAAATGCCACTGAATAGTGAGTCTTTTTTCCTGGGAAGAGGTTGTACAGCTCAGGATGCTCTATGTGTTTGTGTGTGTGTGTGTGTGCGCATCTGTGATTGAGGACAGAGACGCAGCTGAGGCTGTGCTCAGTGATGAATTAGATTAGACTAATCATTTTCACTGAGAGCTCAGATTTGGTGGTTTGGTGCAGATGATGGTTCCCCAGTGTGCTTGGAACATGCTGACAGTCAGCAGTGGGGTGAGCACTCCCCACCCTGCCGTCACATAAAACAAACAAATGAACTGAACATTCTGTACAACACGTTTGTACACGGAACTGTGACGACATGGCCTGTCCTCGATCCGCTGTACTGCACCTTAAAGTAACCTATTCCTGGCAATTCCATATTTTTACTGCAGTCATTCGTGTTCAGCTCAAATCCAGTATACCTTCTTCAACATCCTTGCGGTTTACAGTACTTTACCACAGGCTGTTCAAACACAGTGACTCCAAAAGGTGTTTATACTTCATGAATTTTCCACACTTTGTCACATTCCAACCACACACTTTAATTTATTTTATTGAAATTTAATGTGATGAACCAACAAGAAGCGGTGGATAATTTAGCAGTAGGGAAAAAAAATAAAACTTTAGTCAATACTTTGTACAACCACTTTGCACTGCAATAGTAGCACCACAGCATGTGTTCAGTCCAACACTTTTACTGTGCTAATAGTTTAACACAACTTCAGAGTTAAAAATATTTAACACAGTAACTGTGTTAAATTAATAGCACAGTAAATGTGTTGAACTGAACACAAAATATGTCGTCCTTATATGGACACATTATTGTGTTGGACTTTAACTCAATTTGTGTTGATATTAGCACATCTGTTTTAAGAGTGTGGTTGTTTTGCAATCAGGGTGTTGTAAGTTCAGTTGCTACCAGTATTTTTTGGTCTATCATATAATTTGCCAACAAAACCCAAGGAAGTGACAAAAGTTAAAAAAAGAAAAGGTTCCTGGGGCATTCATATTTTTATGAGGCACACCACTGTGCTAAAGTTGTGCACCTTAAAGAGATTTTTTTCACTTTTATGGTTTGTAAAGCGAGCTACTGATCTGATTAATGATCTGATTAATGACAGGCTGGAACCAGTAACTGAGCGGTTGGTGATGGCAAATGAGAAGGAGAGTGCTCACTTTTGTTAGCATAGGATAGGCTGACAACTTGCATGTCTAGGCTGGTCACCCGTTACTCATATTTACTTCTTTAAAGGAAACTTTATCAAGGAAAATAGTTGGCATACAATATTTGTAAGCGACATACATTAGATGCACTGACGTGTGTTGCTTTGACAAGAATTTACTGTAATCCAACTTGACGCCAAGCATAAACATACTGTATTATACAGAGATGGAGTTGGCTTCTGATTAAGGCTTCCGAATGGCTAATGAGCCAAGGAAGTAGCCATCACTGGGTGCGCAACAGCCTTAATTTTGGCACTAAAACCACGCCATAGAGTTGGGTTTATTTCTATACCCTGATCTACACTCAAATTTCAGTGGTAAAGGGAACACGGCAGACAGTATGTACCCACTGGTAGTTTGTACATATTCAGCTTGTAAATAACTAAAACCAAACTTTCTTCTGACTACCACTAAAGGCCACTGTTGTACTTTAACCTCAGTTTGAGAAGCATGGCTCTATTCACAGTACAACACTACAATCTGATTTAGTATTACAAGTAAAGAAGTTGCCACTGCTGCATCAGTATATCTCAGTAGCATGTCTACATTAAAAGCTATCAGTCCTGAATACTTGAATCTTTTCTCTTACTTTTAACTTTCTTGTAATGTGAACCTAACTCAATAGCTATGTAATTGAGCCATTGTCACATGCTCATATAGCTGTGTGCCTTCAGTTTCACAAAACACTGGATTGCTGTAAACATAAATGTTTTCGTATATAAAGCACACCTTGGTCTTAAACCTCCCACTTTATTTAAATTTCCAGGGCAGACACAGAGAAAAGGATTTTTGACTATTAACAGAGAAGAGGTTGTCCCTAATAAATGTAAGTGTAGGTAATGCTATTGATCTGTACATGTTGTACCAGCCAGTCTCAAAGGGATAATTAAGTTCCCTTGAACAAAGGTTGTGTGGAATATTTATGACTAGACAGTGGTGTACCTTCAATAAACAGCAGTTAGAGATACTTGAGTTTAGAAAACCAGTGAAGAATTCTCAAGGGAGCGTCGAGCTAACTGGTCTTCAGAGAAGGACCTGCTCATGTGATGATTTCTATGATTTAAAAGAACTTAACCTCATAACATACATGTTCATGCTGTACTACCTATTTTCACACCATGTCACTTTTGCATTGAACATTCATGGCTGTAGGGCTATAGCGTTTTCTCAGTTACGTAATATTTGATATGCAGCACAAACTACATGTGTCATGGCTGCTGTAATATTCCATTTAAGATCAGCTAACTCCTCCAGGTGTGATTCTGTCTTTCCAGCCTGCATTTTATCTTCTGAATAATGTATGTATGTTATGTATGTAGAGGTCCTTTTATTGTCACAGGAAAAGCTACATTATATACACTGTGTTATGTCTGTTACTTTAAGAATAGACAGGAAGAAATTTGAGCCATGACTGATTTACAGCAGGAAATCTTCAGCACAAACATTTACTCATAGCAACATGGACAAAAGCACAAAAGGATCTAGTAATTTATAATTATTTCATATATCTCAGAAATATACAACCATAGGACATTGTGTTTTCCTTCTCTGAAGTGTTTTGATTTGGTAAAACACAAAATCAGATACAAGAGATATAACACCAAATCTGCAGTTGAATTTAAAAAAAAAAAACAACCCAAAAACCTGTTACTCATTGATCATCAATAATGTCTATCCACCAGTCTGTATTCAGTCTCAATGGTAGCCAATTATTGTAGCCTCCACTACTTATAATCCTGAATCTAGTTTTGTATCATCTGGGCTGAAGGATGTTAACTGCCAACACTGCTAATACATACAGCTCAATTTAGACATGTAGGCTGTCAAAAACAAAACAATTTCTTGTTTAGATGCTGCATGTTAAAACTTCTTTCTCCAAGCACACCACATTCCATGCTGTCTCACTCAGCCATCGAAGCCAGATGGGGTGCTTCCTCGTCTTTTTGCCGTGCAGCTCCTCTTTCATTGTCCAAACATCCTCAAATTTCTTTCGTATCTCCATTAAAACGCTTCCATTATCTCCTCGTTGTCCTCAGCATCTGTTTCAGGCACTGTATATGGTTGCTAATGGGCATGGTAGTCCATAGTTAGCTCATTCACTTTAAGAGGTTGAATTAGTTCAGTGCATGTGGCAGGTAACTTGAAATTAGGTTTTCTAATGAGACAAGCAGGACTCTGCCTATAATTTGATCATGATATATAGCTGCTGTAATAAGTTGTAGACTAATGCAGTCATGATTTTTGCAAGCACAAATGATTGCACAAGGGTACATCTAAAAGGTGTTTGCTTGCTCATGATGAGGTTGTTCAACCATATTAATTTTTCTATTTAAGCTATATGCTACCCTACTCTATGCCAAAATCACTGTTTGCTCCTTTTTTAGGACCTCTCTTCTTCTGTTTTTTTTTTTTTTTTTTTTTTTTTTTTTTTTTTTTTTTTTTGATAGCTTATATAACTCTGCTCTTTGTTACTCCATCAGTCTTTGCTCTCTAAACAACTCTTGTACAATTACAAGTAGACTTTATGTTTGTTGGACACTTGTATACAATCTTGCACCTCTACAGATTTTTGCATCTTTGCCAGTTTTTACTCCATCTCTATTTACAGTCTAGTTATAAAAATTTGCTGCTGCAAAATGAAGTTCTTTACTAAGAAGGACAAAGCAATCTGCTCGTATTCCACTCTATAACACTGCATTTCTTTTTTTTTTTAACTTTTATACCAATCATCTCTAGCTTTATGTTCACTTGCCTTTTGTATATTTCTTTTTTAGAACCATAACAGCCCTTTCCAGCAAGAAAATGAACAAAAAACCTCTTGTGTTTTCTGGAGGGAATCGTTACCAGATGTTACTAACATAAGTTACAGACCAGGGGCTCTCAAGCTTCATAGTAAGTGCAATGGTCCCAAGTCTGGACTTGCTCAGTGATCAGCAAATAACATTTATTGAATTTCTTTAAACTTTTTTAAAATTAGAAATAGCACATTATGCCTACAATTGTTGCATGTGACCCCACACTGCTACAATTTTGCGCGGTAAAGCTTAATGAGCACATTAATTTTATATTATAATTTAAACTTGATCACATTTTCATGCCTCAACAAATATAGTAATTTTTTAGATATGAGCAAAGAGGTTACACTCAAAGTGTAACAAGACACTGTAATTAAAAAAACTGATGTAAATTTCCATATAGCCTACCTAGAGAGAAAATTGCACAGCATCCTTGTGTGAAAACAGTCTAAACCTACAGCCTAAAGAAATGTTTTACTTTTTTCAAAATTTGATTTTCTTTCATTTTTGATTTCAGAATTTCAGAACTATTTCACCAACAAAGTCCATAATAATATTATTAATTTTATAAAATCTAATGACTTAAACAGAAAAATAACCCTTTAAACCCTTTAAAGGTGGATATTTGCCTCCAACTATTTGTTGCCTTCTTTGAGGCATTTCTAGGCAGTTTTCTCGGGAGTGAAAAAAAAATTGCTGTGTTGTTTTAGTAGTTGCCATGTGTCAGAAGTGCATGGATACTAGGGTTTGGATTATTGCACTTTTTATATAAAACTTTTAAATCTTCCTCTAAAGCAATTTTCATAATGAAAAAGAACCACACATCTGATATGAAAGTACAAAAAAAAGCTCATTTATTTTAGATAAATACCCATCTTGCTCTGCTAAGGATCTTTGCACTGGTAGATACTTGCTCAAGGGCGAGGATAACATTAACTTGCTTCCTCTTGGTTTTGATTACAGGTTGGACTTGCTTATGAGAAATTCCATCAGCTCTTTATTAGGGCAACCTTTGAAGGTGGGTATTTACCTCCAACTATTTGTTGCCTTCTTTGAGCCACTTCTTGGCAGTTTTTGTAGGGAAGTGAAAAACATTGCTGTGTTGTTTTAGTAATTGCCATGTGTCAGTATAAGTGCCTGGATACTGGGGTTTCCAACCTGAACATTGTGCTGTGGTAAGATGAGAAGTTTCTCTTTTACCTGTTATGATTAAGAGGCAAACTGTCAGGGCTTTCTAGGCATACTTTTTCATGTATATTTTAAAGTTTGATCATATGCCTAAAAGAGTATTCACCATAGAAGAGAGTTTGTAAATTTAGTGTCTAAGATGTTTGTAAGTTGTTAACTTACCTAACATTACTAAGGATTAAGATGTGTAAAAAAGTCTTAAAATTAATCTTTTTTAATGCAATATAAACAGTGTAACAGTATAATCTTTACATGGTTGTTATTTATTTCTGTCCTTACAGGGACATCATAGTGTCAGAAATCTACATTTTATGCAAATATCAGCTTAATTATGAAACGTCCATTCACACATCCATTCATTTTCCCTGCTTCGCTTCATCACTTTGTCAGATTAGAAAGTTCAGGTGTGCCTGCAGTCTAATTTTTTTTAGGAATGAACCCCATCTCATTTTAATCAGCGTCCAGCTGAGGGAGTTTGGCTCATCCCGAGGGTGTTTGCTGTACATGAAGTCTTGATTTTGCCCTGATATGACTTGTTCTGACTTTCCTTCTGTTATTTCTTTTGTTCTGTTTCTCATTAGAAGTCATTTCGGACTTCATTTTTAGCTGTAGGGTCCAAGAGGACTCCAATTAGATGGACGACAGAATTAATGAAGTCTGTCTATCTGTTTCTATCTCCTCCTCCTCTTCCTTTGCTCTATTTATCCCAGTGCTCAGGGGGACACTCGGTCTGGATTCAGTCACTGTAGCGGCGTTTCTTCTCTTACCAAATTAAATATGTGTAATTGATGGTTTCATAAACAGAACTAACCTTGCCAGCAGCGATGGCGAGCTGCTGCTGTTAAGGAAGTCCTTGTGAATGTGTGTTGTGTCAGGGAGCAGCCTGAAACTATGCTCACAAGCGCTCAGGTTCTTTTTCACCTACAGTGAGGGAGGGAGAGAGAGGAAAGCGGAGAGCTGGAGGCACGCAGCAAGATATCGACTGCAACAGCTTCTCGCCTTGGAAGGCGTAACACATGACATAATGTCTCCTGCAGACAGCCTCCGCTGAACGCAGACAGCATTGTTCTTGGCTAAACTCTCACTTACAGGATGTTCTCTCCTCCTTTCTCTCTAGCGCTCCCTGCCTCTGCCTCTCTCTGCTTTTCTTTATCTTGCCTTTTAGCTCAGTGAAACCGAAGAGATGAAAACAGGCTCGGGGTGTGCAGAGATAAAGGGAGTTCAATACAGACGTCAGGAGGGAGTTGAGAGAAGAACATGCATTTACAGAAGCATTGTGGAAATGCTTTCAGTTTTGCAACATGAACACAAAGAAATGTCCTCTTGAAATACCTGTTGGAGTGCAGTTTCACTTTTGACTTAAACAGGAAACACATTTCCCTTGAATGTTCTGGCTGTCTAAATGCTGATTCTGCTAAATTAATCTTACAGGGCCTTGAAAAAGTCTTATACATTACGAAGGTTTTTATCTTTTTGTAAGGATGCAAAAAGAAGTAATTTAGGAGGCAGAACACCAAACACGTAATCTTCAATATAAAATTTGGTGGTGGCAGCATGCTTAAGGAATGCTTTAGTTGGGACTAAGAAACTGGTCAGAGTTGACAGGAAGATTGAAGGAGCTGAATAAAGGCAAGAAAATCTTTTAGAAGCTGCAGGAGTCTTGTGAGGTTTCACATTCCAGCAGGGCTATGACCTTAAACATATAGCCAGAGGTACAACTCAGGTTAGAATGGCCTAATCAAAGTCCAGAGCTAAATCCATTTGAAAATCTGTGGCAAGACAGTATTCTTACAGCTCTACATCCTCACCAACCTGTGAAAATGGGAATTATCTGATTGTTAGATAATGAATTACATGTGGCTATGGTGAAAACCACGGCTGACTGACAAAAGGCCTGTATCACATTGGCTTAAAAAACCAACAACAACAAAACATCTTGATAATCCCCAAGACTTTTGGAGAAATAAATTGTAAACTAACGAGACAAAAGTGGAACTTTTTGGGGAGGTGTGCATGTGGCATATAATGAACAAAGCTATTCAAAAGAACATAAGGACAGTCAAATATGGTGGTGGTATGATGGTTCAGGGCTATTTGCTGGACAAAGCAGAACATCCTGAAAATCCTAAAGAACATCAGCCATCAATTCTTGACTATAAGCTTCAACATACTTGGGTCAAGCAGCAGGAAGATAATCCAAATCACACCAGTAAATCCACCTCTAATGGCAATTTTTGGAAATGCTTGCTGACAGTTGTTGCCTTCAAATGGTAGTCTAACCAGTTATTAGGTTTAGGGGGCAGTTACTTTTTCACATAGGGCCAAAATTTGGTTAACTTTTCTTTCCTTAATAAATGAAATAATCATTTGAAAAGGCCTTTCAGCTTCATATATAATTATTTGTTTGACAATCAGCAACACTGAAATTTGACAAAAGACTGAAAACATAAAAAAATCTGTAAGGGAGCAAATACTTTTTCAGAACAATGCTGGTCTATTACATAGAATCCATTGATATTGCGGTTGTAACATGACAAAATATGGAGCTTTTTAAAGCATATGAATACTTTTTCAAGGCACAGTATGTCAGATTTAATGTGTAATTTTAAGATTAAATGTGGAACAACTGTCTTCACATTGCATGACAGCATGTTACTGTAATGAATACTTAAAGCATCAACTTGTACTTTAAGTGCTACTAGATCTAATACCAGTTTATGAATGCGGTTATTTAGTAAAAATGTTCACCGTGCATATTTGTTTAACTAGAAACAATGATGTTTGAAGTTCCAGAACTGGAAGCAATATTCTTTTTTAGCCACATGAGGGCAGCATAACAGATTTTAAACAGGATGTAAGGCATAATATCTTTGTTCACCTGAAAAGTTCAAACCATAAGCACAACTTAGTTTGGATCATATGGGTCTAAATGTTTTAATGCTGCACCTTTCCCCCACTCCCTACTTTGCTTCAGCACCTTTTTAGCAACCTCTTTCTAAAACCTCCATTCTGGCCTTTTTTTCTTTGCTACCTATCACCTTACACTCTCCCATTTTTTTTTTTGGTTTAAAGCATGCCAAGCAAGCGACGAGATGGGAATTATGCAAATGTGTTAAAGGGTAATGCGGACAGCACAGAACAGGACTGTAAGCGAGTCATTTCTCGCTGCCTGGGAGCTGTTTTATGTGGGAGAAAAGGACTTTTCTCTGGTGTGGACTTTTCAACACTGCAACGATATTTGCATAAAAATCCTTAAAAGCTTTAACACGAAAGAAGAGAATTAAAAACTTCAATATGTAAATCTCCTCTTCATTTAATGTAAAACAATTACTGGTAATTACATTTATCCTGTATTGTTATCTCTTCAACATTTTTTAAATTTCTTACGTTACAAGCCCAACTTCAATACATTTTATGTGATAGAAAAACATAAAGTTTCCATTGTTTAAAACACTATGACAGTTAAATTTGTATGTGAAAAAGCTGTAAAAAAAAAAAAAAAAAAACATTTCGAATTTTCCCTCTACTTAACTATTTTGTGCTACTTTATGTTTGTAGCTTAAAATCCCAAAATACATAAACATTTGTGGCTGCCACATGGCAAACTGTTCAAAAAGTTAAAAGAAAAGTTCAATTAATCCCTTTCACAAATTACTGTAGGTGTTTTGTTAGCTTCTCCTTTGTCACCCTTGTCTGTTTTTGCTAATGGCTGGGTTATTCATAGTAAGTTTATTAAATCTTTCCTGTGAAAACATCTCCTGGGTGTAATCGGATATCTTACTCAGGCTGAACTGAGAGCAGAAATCAGATTGAACTTGTCACAAACCCCAGCACAGTAAACAGAAACACGATACAAAGCTCCAGGGCTGGGAGAAATTATGAACCTTCTCAGTGGATTCATGAATATAAGCAGTTTTCTCTTCATAAACCTAGTTTTGAATGAGTTGATGAATAAAACTATTAATTAGAGCATCATTTTTTGGTTGTTAGAAGGCTCTGACAGCATTGGATCAAACTGTGAGTTAAATTTGTTGCCTTTGTAATCTTTCATTTAATTAAGATGTAACTGACTGATGCTTAAAGCTGCAGTATGTAACTTATGAAAAACATGTATTTAACATATTTGTTAAAATTATCATTATGTCATGACAGTACAATATAAGACAGATAATCTGTGAAAAAAATCAAGCTCCTCTGCCTTCTTTGAGCGCTCCCAGTACTCACTACAGAAATGCACCACTCTGTCAGAAACAACCAATCAGAGCCAGGAGGAGGGTCTTAGCACTGTCAATAACCCTCATGTACACATCGCTCACACACTTCCCCTTACTCTCTGCTAAGCTACAGCTGGTTCACCACAACATAGCCTACTAGGAATGCTAAGGCTAGTTAGCATGGTCACCGATGACTGCAGATAAACAGTTTTCCTGCAATGGTAAGCTGTTTCTCCACCATTAGCACATTTAGCACCGCATACATGAGGGTGATTAACACCGCTAAGACCTTCCTCCTGGCTCTGATTGGTTGTTTTAGGTTGGGAGTGTATTTCTTTAGATGGCAATAGTAGCTCAGGGAGGAGGTGGAAGAGCTCAATCTTTTCACAGATTATCTATCTCATATTATACTGTCACAACATGGTGACAGTTCTAACAAATATGCAAAAAAACAAAACATATTTTGTAGAAGTTGCATACTGCAGCTTTAAGTTATTTTTATGTTTTTTTTTTTTTTTTTTTTTTTTTTTTTACAAATAGCTGAGTAAGAGTTATTTTAGTGCCAGTCAGAATTGTCTTTTATGCTACAGCTGTGTGCTCTGATACAAAAAGTACTGCTGCAGAGGTACATGAATAAACAAGCTCATACACCTTTTTTTTTTCTTTTTTCTCTGACAATCCTACTATCAATAACACAGACATATCCATTAATGCGAGAGAGGCTCGTCTGGGGCAGATACTCCCTCTAGCATTTAAACAAACCTCCGCTGAGACTCATTCTCCCAGACTCCCCTGAGGTGGGGACGCACTAGTGCCAGAGCACACTGTGCTGCTAGGATTGGTCTCCTTCACTGCTGCAGCGCCTCGAGCAGTGGAGAGGGAGTCCAACACACAAAGAAGAGGAAAGGGAAGATAGAAAACACACATCAGGGGTAATGCTCACCTTTGTGTTTGTCGAGAACTGTTCAGATTTTGTACAAGATATTCAAATTAATGAATGAGAGTTAGAAACTCGAAACAAGAAAAATGTGCTCAGAGAAGCTCTGACTTTGAGTAATGCTGGTAATTGAAGGAAGCATATAGAAACGCAGTGGGCATGTATGACCAAATGAAAATGGGTTGTATGTCTCATCACTTATACCCTTTGTAGCCAGGACAGAAGAAGTTGCAGTGCAAACACAAAGACGTCCACATCATCCAAATCTCTGGAATTGAGAAGTAGCTGCTCCTCGTAACCCATCCCTACACTGACAATTTATCAAGTGTGGTAAAGCTGCACACCAGCTGATACCTTCTGTTAGAGTGTTACGATCTTATAGCTCTGGCTGATTTATCTGCTGTCAGGCTTCAGCACTCTCCTGTGTGTTTAGGTGCTAATTAGGGTACAACACACACACACACCTTCACTCGAGCTCACACACAGACAGACACATCCCAGTCCCAGTGGTGATATAGACAGTGTCTCATCAGAAGGAAGGAAATGTGGGTGTTTCATCGGAAAAAGAACAATACATTACAGGTGACATTACAAGCTATACACACACTAAGGCATCTGCTGAAATCGTCAACTATTGTCATCATCCTTTTCTGGTTTTACTTTTTAGTTTTTTCATCAAATCATTGATGTTTACCAGTTACTTTTAAACTGGTAAGATTTTATGATATTGCTCCGCTGCAGTTCATCTGATTGATCAATAATGCTACTTTCCATGCTTCAAACATTTGTTCAAATTTCATTGGAAAAGTGTAACATCAACATTGTAAAAACACATCGAGTATGACACCGTGTCACAACCTTCTCTTAAGATTGTCCTTATACCTTTAGTTGCCACTGTGTTACATAAAGAGAGTAATTAATGCAGGGCCACAGCAGATTAAAGTCCATACCAGCAGCCGCTGCTGAAGAAATGGAAGCCACCTTTGACAGGTTGTTCAACTCATTGCCATTATAGTGATGGACAGTGGTGGGTACCGCTAACGAAAATGTTAATTGCATTAACTCTAAAGCACTAATCATAAATATGAATTTTACTAATTTAAAGCATTTAATTCAACCATGGTGATATCCACCATGTGTCAATGACATAGCATGTGGTATAATATAATATATTGCCCTCAACAGAGTCAAATATGTCATTACACACCTACCTGATTAGTTTGCGCTTCAGGAAGTGATTCTTTGGAACAGACCTTTTACTCATGGTTGTTGAGTAGTGCTAATGCTGTTGCTGATTTTGCCTAATTGACCATGGTAGGGCTTCGTTTAGAAAGCACAGAGGACATCAGTAGATTTTAAACCATATACTGTAGAACTACATTGATTCATTCTGGGTACAGAATAAACTTCACTTGCTGCACCGCATCATGGGTAGAAATTGTGAGAGGAAATGTAAAAACATAAAATGTCTAATTACTCGAGGAATTCTGAACTGTTGATAACCAACACAGATGTCAAACTTAATTCAACTGAAAGTTTACAAAACAGCTAAATAAGTTAGCATTTTAAACTTTATTTGGCAAAATTAAATTATGCGAAGCTAAGTGTGCTAAGCGTTTTCAAAGTTAGCAAAATCACTAAAGCGCTAAATGAAAAATTAGCTCCACTATTTACGCATTAGCAGATTATCGGGAGTATGCCCACCATTAGCAATGGACAACAATGGACAGACCTAAGGGTAATTTAGAGTCTAAACTTAACATGCACATGTTGATATCCAGAGAAACCCTGAATAGGCTTGCAGAGAACTTTCAAACTCCACACAGTCAAGGTTTTAATCAAGGAAATTCTTGCTGTGAGGCGATAGTGGTGAACCACTTTGTGTCCATGAAGCAAATGTGACAAATCTTCCAATTAAAATATATCTTCCAGATGAGGTGTTACATTGTGTATATGTTGGGAGTTGTTATGAAAGTAATTACTTCCAATAACAACCATCTCTCCATCAGGTACAAGGATTTAAGCCAAACACCTCTCAGTCTTGACCCAACTTTATTACTCCTGTGTTTTCCTTTTCTAGTTGCTATAATAAATCACTTTTGGATCTCAAGGTAAGTAATAGCTTCATTCAAGTATTTTATTAGATTGAATCAATACATATTAATTATAGAGCAGATGGGAAATAAGTTGGCATATATTGACATCTCTATGATTTATTGATTTATTCCACACATTGCAGAATGAGTGAAAAAGTACAATCAACTCATGTTTGAAAAAAAGAGTAGTTGAGTTTGATACAATCCCAAAAATGTGTAACTATAAAAGTTCTAGTTAAAGTGGAAATAGAGCTTGAGTAGCCTTTAATGGGTGGCTTATTCATCCCTCAGAATCCTGTCTCTACTACCTTCTTGTCCTCTACTCATCCTTTTTACATACTTCAGTCCTTTCAGAGTGATGAACATTTGTTCCCTCTTCACATCCTCACCACCTTTCTCTTGTCTATGCTGTCTGCTGTGCGTCCCCTTCTTTAGCCCCCTAAACCATCCTCCCTTCTCTTTTGCTTCTCTAGATGACTTTAAATTACTTCAGAACAAAGTTATTTGGAGTTCATGAGGAGTTCATATGCGGACCTGTTAGCGTCCTTCTATTCTCTGGGTCTAAGCCGGCATGTGAAAGTCTCTCCAGGCTTCCTCTTGACATGGGATCAGCCTCAAAGCTCAGAGCCTAAAGAATGGCAGTTGTGATTCAGTCCCTTGTGGCCTGGACTTTGATCAAGAATGCTACTGTGTCTGAGTTTGACGTTGGACTCCCTGTTTTTAATGGAAATCTCCTTTGCTTCATAGCACTGAGACAAATAAGATGAAGAGCCTTCTTTCAACAAATAAAATGCTGAGACTGAAGAGATGTTTTTGTTAGTTTTTTTAGTACTTACGTAATGGGATACAATGGTTAACATTGTTGTTTTGTGTCTCTGCAGTCATTTTTCTGCTCTGTTCTGTTTTTCATTGTTCTTTTTTGGTATGTGCCATTTCTATCTCTCACATGCCCATTGCATGAATACATTTTAATTTCTGTGACTATTTGTTTCTGGGTTACATCTTTATGTGTTTGTTCTTTTATATATTGGTATTTTCTCATTTTTTCAGATTAGAATTTGCATATTTATTCAAAAGTATGTGTTTATAATCATATCGTGTCTAATCAAGATAATTTTAATGTATCTGTAGTGCTTCTCTACCAGCAACCTTCTGTTGACATTTACTTGTTCAAAGCTAGGTTCAAGATTGATTTTAGTTTTAAATGGCTCAAGATAACAGATGTGGAACGTCACCTCAAACAGGTAAACGTTGTGTCAAAGCAGTTGTCTTAACAGGGATGGAATGTAAAAATGTCTCTTTCCATTTCAAGTAAAAATTGTGTATTCTCAATCTGTGTTTGAAGAAAGGAAGTGCAGAATTCCAGCTCACCTTAATGGTGTCTTTTAAGGTGGACATGCAAAATCAGTTTAGCACACTGTATGATTTGTGTTCCGATAATAAATCAACCAATACACGTTATGTTGATCCTGTGTTTGAAAATGCCAAAATGTCATGAGAACAGCGTTTTTCATCCATCCATTCATCCATTCATTAACAGGCTGCTCAGCAGCACAGAGAGGCAGATTCATAACTGCAAGAAAAAAAGCCACTATCTGCTTCAACAAGATGCTAACCACAAAGTTAAACATGAAAATAAGCTTAAAGGGATAAAACACTGTTATAAAAAATATGAACACTGGCTTAGGGCTGTGGGTTTATATAATACCTGTAACTTAATTTAATGATTCAATATCCTGCATTTTCTCTAAAATCTTGAATGGGATTAGCAAGAGAAAAAAAACCCATCTCAATGAGAGCATATTTTAGGGGGCTTTCTCTTTCAAGACATGACAGATGTCAAATAAACCATCTTGGCAATGCTCTACTTTTTAGCCTGACATCTCTGCATTTAAAAGGGGGGCTCACTTATTTATTGGAGAGATGTATTCAAGAATTTTAGGAAAAGATACATAATATTCTAGCAGTATAAAGGTTTACACAGAAAAATGCTGACAAATTGTATAAATATATTTTGCATTAGAAGATCTACTGCTCAGTGGAACAGCATGAAAGAAAGTTCAGTTCAGCAGCCTTGGTTACTTCCTTACATCACTTTGGAAAGCTCACCCTTGCCTCCTAGTGGGTAAAAATTATGGTTACACCTCCTGAGGTAAGCTTTTCATGAAGATGTAAGGTGTTTAAATGCATTACTGTGTACTCATGGCTTCCAAGAACCCGTCCATCTAGTCTACATATGTCCTGTAATCTGCCTGACATTCATCGGGCCTCCAGTAACTGTGTTAGCCGTGACACAGCCTGGGATAAAACTGAATTTTCATTAGGTGAAATGAATGTGATGCAACCATGTGTGGTTGCACACGTGTGTGATGAGTATGTAATCTGCTTGACACCAGCCAGCCGTGAGGGAGAGAAAAGTAAGGGATGACAGTACAGAGAGAGTAAATGGAGAAAAGCAACCTTTCAGTGCCTTGCAAAAGGATTCATAACCTGAATTTCAACAAGTATCCCTTCAAATTGTATTACATTGCTATCACAAACTTCAGTGGGTTTAATTTATGTAACACAAAAAATACATAACTGTGTAGTTAAAGAGAAAGGATACACTCAGCCCCCTGGGTTTTTGTAAAAACATTTTTTTTATGTTTCTACCAGCTTATCACATCTAGAGATTAAATGTTTGGGATTTTCTTTTTAAAACAGTTAAAGCTCAGGCAGATTGGATAGAGACAGCTGTTTTCAAGTCTTGTCACAGATTTTCAATAGGATTTAGAGCTGGACCACTTTAAGACACAAACACTTTTTTTTATAAACCATTCCACTGCAGCTCCGTTTGTGTGTTTTGGCACCAAGGAATGGGAGCCTACACCCCTGTCTTTTGCAGTTTCTAACAGATATTTTCAGTCCATGTTCCTGTCAACACTGACCAACTTCCCTGTCATTGCTGAAAATAAGCATCCCCGCACCATGTTGATGCCACCACCATGTTGTCCGATGTCCGATGTTGGGAAGGTGTGTTTAGGGCAATGTGTAATCCAAAATACTGAAAGGTTAGGATGTCCTTCTGTGCATTTGCTGTTCTTCAATAAATCTCTAAGGCCTTCATAGAAGAGCTGTATTTATACTGCTCTCGGATTCTGTTTGGTATTGTCTGATGAAAGTGGTTGCACTCCATTTTATTTGAAGGAATCAGATTAAAAGGGGCTGAATACAAATGTTTGCCACCATTTTCAGACTTTGTCAGAAAATGTAAAAATCATGCATTCCTACCTTTGCAGCTATAGACTATCTTGAATTCGTCTAACATAACACGTTTCCAAATAAGGCATATTCAATGTGCATCTATATTCTAAGTTCTGAGGTTTGTGACTCAACCCTTACTTGAAAAGTTCAAGCAAAAATTCAACTTTCTACTTGGAAATTTTTTATTCAAGTCAGGCCTCTAATTCCAGAACATATTCTCTTCTCTCTCAGCCATATCTTCCCATTCCATAGTCATTTGTTGCCCTTCTATCATATCACAGTGCATTTCCCTACCAATAAACGGAGGCACTCTGCTGAAGAAATGTATTTATCTTTCACATAAACTACGCTCTGGCTCCACTGGTCTCTCTCCAGTAGCGCTCGCTGGCACTTAATTTCTATTAATGGTTCTGCGACTGGCACTTGAAACCAGTCTGCTGTTAGGGTGAGCAGGGAGCGCACATGAGAAATATGCATAGGCAATTATCCTCTGTAATGTGCGCAGCCCTGTCCACTAATGCAACTGTGCTCATTGTGCGTGTCGGGGATCGAAGGGATGTGTGCATGCGTACACAAACCGTTTGCCACGGAGGCTGGATTTGAGGGTAAAAAGCACGTCTGAGTTGGCATTTTGTCAGGTCGCAATATTGTTAGGTATTCAGTTGCTCTCAGGACTAGTAAACAGAAGGATTTTGTGTATTAGTATTGGGAAACACATACAGACACCTGGAGTACACCTGCTCGTAATAATAATCACCATCACATTCATCCACCAAGAAGCTCGTACAGCTTTGTCTCTCTTCTAAGTGATAGTAACAGTGTTTCCCTCGCTCTCCGATTGTTCTCCAAGAGTCCTCCAATAATTGCTTATCTGTCAGCTGGTTATAGATTTAACACAGCTCTTTTGGACAGTGATGGGAGGCCAATAACGGGCTCCTGGGCTTGTAAAGCCTCCATCTGCAGGGGAAATTCAGAACGTATAAACCCAGAGGAGTGGACACACATGCGCAAACCTATTAGAGCTGCTGTAATGACACTGTGGAGTGTGTTTGCAAACACCAAGGTGTGTTAAAGTTTTATAGCGTGAGGTCAGTGATGAGGTGGACTCAGATAAGATGGGATGAGGTCTAATGGTGTGTTTTATAGATACTGTGTGTGCGCGATTATGTCTGCACAAATGATGAGGGTCTTCATGGGAACATGTGAATAAATATTTCTTATGGATACATGCCTTGTGTGTGTGTGTGTCCTGTCATGCTGTTCTGCTTATCAGCAACCTTCAGATCTCTGTAGCTCACCTGAATGTTAAATATTATGGATGATAGCAAAGCCCCTATTGGACTGTCTCCTTGTGAATAAGCAGTGACAGAGCAGATACACACTCACACATGTCCAAACCTTCTGAACCTGCATGATAGGTTTTTACCAGCCATCTTGCTTAGATGAGACTCATTTACCTCAAACAAGAACTAACGCCGCTCTTTTCTATATGTTCCAGTCTTGTTTCTTTTCAGACATCCAGCAAGTTATTTTTAACCTTAGAAAAACTCTCTAATCTGCTTTTTTTTTTTTTTTTTTTTTTTTTTTTTTTTTTTTTTTTTTTTTGCTTTAGTATTCCCACAAGAATAGGAGAAAAAAGGATAGCTTGATGTTGCCAAGGAAATGAAGACCTGGGTGGGTTTTTGTAAGAATGCTTGATGTTGGATAATAGAGTCCTTTGTCAGACAGGAGGTGAGAGAAAACTGACTTTTTTCTTTGTGAGTAAAAAGTATTTATAGAGTGATGTAAAAGAATGCTATGAAATGTTTTCTGAGTCCTAATCCATATAGAGCTGAAGTTCAGTGTAATACATTTCAAGAGTTTTACTGATTATACCATAATAAAAGCATAGACTTTGGTCATGATCTAGTCCTTAAGGCATTTTAGTGTTAAAGGGGACCTTTTATGCAAAATTCACGTTTTTTACGTTTCAAAACCTCTGTTTTGGTCTCAACTGCTTCTAAAAAACAGTCCAAGTACAAGTAAAAACCACACAGCCATTTTTAGCAAAAGATTATGTTTTTTAGTGTTTGGAAAACTAGCCATTCCAAAATGCTCCTGGATGTGAAGTCACAATTGACGGGCACTACATCCAAATTGCTGCATCCTTGTTGGTTGTGCAGGAGGCTCTACTTCTGCTTTGGGTCTGACTCAGGGTCAAAGATGTACAGTTGTATAATTGCGCATCTGTTTGCCGCCATTTTGATGTGTAAGTGTAAACATTGAGTTGGGGGCATGGCCAGCAGCAGCTTATTTGGATTTAAAGTGGCAAGGGGCCCTAAAACAGCACATTCTGAAAGGAGTTCAAAATAAGCAGAACTGAAAGTTCTGGGCTCAACATGGGAGATGACGTTGCTTTCCTATGGAGCTTAAACTCTGGTCTGCCTAAAACCTAGGTCTTGGTTTGGTTGACATGAACTCTGGTCCAGTTCAAATGCATATGTGAATGCCAAGCAGGCCAGAGCCCGCTCCAAAAGCAGGAAGAGGACTATAACGTAGAGTATTCTGAGTAAATTAGCAATGACACCCTTAGACAAAACCTCTATGGACCAAAGTTTTTTGAATCATATGTGAAGCCAGTTACTTAAAACGTCAACTCAAACACCTCATACCAGTTGTCCATCACATTGACAGAGGACTGATTATTGGGCTCATATCAGCACAAAACACCAAAAACAATACCCAAACATCTCAGACCAACTCGCCATCATATGGATGGAGGGATAAGGATTTGGGCTTGTCTTCTTACCACAGAATCCTAACACCTTGAACCCTAATAAAAATGCCTCATACCAACTATTCAGCACATTGATGGGGGTGTGATGATTTGGGCTGTTTTTGCTATCACATGACTTGAACATGTTGCAGTTAAGTCAAACAAAGTCTTAAAAGTGATAAACTGTCAAACATATTAGCACAAACACCTTTTTCCAAGTGTTCAACATGATGGTGGAAGGTGATCTGTGCTTCTTTTACTACCACTTGACCTAAACATTATACGGTTCAGGTTAAAATTTTGATTTCTTAAATAATTACACCATGTGATGTCTCAGGTTGTTCATATACTGCTGATGCATAATCTTTTATTTTCCTCTGATAAATAAACATTCAAAGATTTTTTTTTACTCGGAAAAAAGCCTCTAAGTAGAAAATGACACATTAAATAATTGCATTAGATATATTATTTTCAGATTTACTGTACTGTGCACAGAAGTGTGTTTAGAAAAGCAGGCCTGAGGGGAATGAAATTCTCGCTAGTGCACTCCATCCCAGAGCTAAATTACACAAGCCAGCCATGATTTCATGCTTCAGTACATTAGTGCAGCGTTTTTTTTCCTCCTCCTCCCCCTCTGCTCTCTGCTCTCTCCCCTCCTCTTTCTGTCTCATTTACCTCTACTTTAACCCCTCACGGATCTTATCTGGTTAAAGAGCAAAAAGAGGTGAACCACACTTCCAGCCATGCGGCATGAATATTTCATCTGTGTTTGGATTACCATTTTCTCCGAAGATTCATTGTTCTATGTTTAATACATGTGCCGTCGCTCCTCGACTCCTAGATCATAACCCCTGCCCTTCCAATCACAGCCCAGGCAAACCCTCAACTGGAAGCTATGCCAGCTGTGTGTGTGTGTGTGTGTGTGTGTGTGTGTGTGTGTGTGTGTGTGTGTGTGTGTGTGTGTGTGTTCATGAGTTTGGGCAAATGCGAGTCGGTTGCTGGTTTCTCTGTGGGTGGGTGCGTCTTCGCTGACAGAGCTGCATTTTTCTACATGTGTGCACATTTGCCCCTGTGTTTAAGTACGAGGAGATCGGGGTTACATCAAGGCTAAAGCCAGCTCATCTCTCTCCATACATATACACTCCTCTCCCCTCTGGCTGGATTAGATGCTGAGGTGGGGGAGTAAGTTAGATTGGAAAGGCAAAATAGATGTGTCAGTAGGAAGGAGAAAAAGAGAAGAGAAGGGAGTAACAGATTAAGAATGAAATTTCGAGCTTTTGGCTGCTGGCTCGACTGCAGCTTTAAGTTGTGGGAGAGATATTCTTGAAATGATCAACTGCCTTATTGAATAGACTTTAGTGTGTGTGATTTTGTCAACCCACATCAGTTGGCTGTGCAATGGTTCACTCTTCCCTTCATCTCTTCTCATCTTTCTCATTTCTAAATGAGCTCTGAATGGAGAAAGACGGCTCGCTCAGTGAGCGTTTGATGGAGAAAATGGTTGCATAAGCCATGCTCACCTATCGTTTTGCAGTCATAAAAATGGACTCTTTTAAATGTATAGTTACTCCAAAAAAAAATTACCATTTCTATAATTCAAAACAGCGAAGCGGGGACTTTATCAAAAGCAGCTGACCTGAAGTGTGACTGAAAAACCTTTAGCTTTTTAATTTTGACTTACTTCCGTGTAATGTTGCAGTTTTTTTTCCAAAAAAACACAAATCTCACCTTGCTTAGGGGGAAAGGAAGTCATCTGTCAAACTCAAACAAATCAAGGAGAAAATAAGTCTTTTCCAGCAGGGATGCGCCGATCAGCTTCGTCAAAGCTTTAAACTGCCAAAACCAATTTTATATATATATATATATATATATATATATATATATATATATATATATATATATATATATATATATATATATATTAACATTAACTTTTATGTCTTTTTAGGGAATATAATATATAAAAACAGCATTAAAGTATTTTTTTAGCCTTACTACTAGATTCTATGTATTATTTGTATTAGCAATGTTTAACTGTGGGCGTATGTGTGAGAGGAGTTGCTGTAAAACAAGTTTTTTTTGTAATATTCTAAAAAGTAGAGCCAAATAATTTTAAGGCTGATATTTAATACTTTCTATAGCATCTTATATTATTGATTAGCATTGTTAGGAAGACTAGTGCAGCTAGCATTTAAATCCAAATCTGATTTCTAAATAAGGTCAAAGAGCTGAACAACCTGTAATGAGCAACCTTTTATTAGATTTAGGGACAGTTTATGAGCAAAGGAAAGGGTCTTTTATACCTACAAGCTGCTCCGATTTCCCACTGTAAAGCATAATGAGAGTCTAATTCTATAAGGAATATTAACTGGAACTTTGTCCATGTTTTACAAAGTAAACAGTTATTGAGTATAAAGTATAAACTCATAAAGTAAATATTTACAATTTTAACAGTTCAGTGAAATCATAACACTTAACTGGGATTAGCTTAATTACTTTGCATAGTTCTTAGGAATCTGTTTTCCCATGCATTTGTGTTCTTTTTAGTTCAGTGATAATTATTTTGTTGCACCAGTAATCTGATTATAAATTTGCACTGACTGCGTTGTTTAATAGTTATGATCAAAGCTGAATGTATGTAGTTATCTTTGAATCTGTGGATATTTGATTGGACTGAACTGACTTTCTTTTTTGTTTTTCTGTAAAGTGCCTCGAGATGACAATTGATGTGAACCAGGATATAAATAAAATGAATTTAACTGAATTAATCATTTTCAGAGAGCTTTCTGTTGCTATGATTTTGTTACATAATTTTTGTCTTACGGGAGTGTCAGGACGGCTCTCTCTGGTCCAACAGATAGTCAGCTGGGTTTTATAAAACTGCTTCTAAAGTTCTAACAATTCTTCATTGCCCTTATTTTAACCTGTAATTCCTAACCTTTCATTTTTAAAGCGTGGCTGAAAGCCCATTTTGGAAATGGAAGGCTAACATTGTTCCCATTTTTGCAAATACTTCAGAGTAACAAGCTATTGAGTTATATATTTTAGGTACATTTTCAGTCAGTTCCTCCAATCATCATCAGGGTACTGTTTTTATAATTCTGGGCCTCTGATAACATATTTGAACCAACCGTTTTACAGGTTGAACTGATGACAGAACTTGCAGCTTCAGTGAATTTAAAAAAGTAGCCACACAATTTTTTATGTGTTGCTAATTTTCTCTATTTTGTACAATCTGAAATGTATAAACACCATTCCACTGATATTTTGTTACATATCCTTTAGCATGTTGTTAGGAAGCCATACACACTCTTGAGGAAAGATCAAAATCCTGACATTATTTTTGCGTAGATTTCTGAGCAGTTGGTTGGTTTCCTGGCTTGGCTAATAAGCTGTACATGTTCAATATACATCAGGTCTTGGCTTTTGGAGAGGCCAGCTTAATGCAATCCTTCCAGGATCAGTTTTAATGTGTGATTGGGATCATAGTCCTATTGGAACACTCAACTTCGTCCAAGTTTTAACCATTTGGCTGTTTATTTAAGGTGAAGCTGAACATTTGAAAGTTGTCCTTCATCTTTATTATACCATTAGCTTTGGGCATGGCACCAGTACCAATAGGCAAAAAAGCTAAATCTTTGTTTCTTCTCCCCAAAAAACTAACCTTCTTAAGGCACCTGGCCTGTTCGTATGGGCAGCTGCAAGTTTCAG